>CP139502.1:194148316-194870203 GCA_021014915.2 Artemisia tridentata subsp. tridentata
ATGTGAATCATATGGTTGATATTGCTGATAGTAGTTATCATACTGTTGCTTTTGTGGAACATATGTCTGTTGGTAACCTTAAAGACTTGGTAAAGCAAGTGTTGTTGAGTAGAGGGATATTAAGGTGATGGTGAGTTATGAACTTGAGCAACTAATGCAAGTGGATCACGGGGTCTAGTCATAGCTCTTGCTGCTTCAACTTCTCCTTGATTAAACATCAGATAGTCAAACAAATGATCATAATTGACAATGTGTAAGTCCTGAGTTTGTCTGACAATTGTCGTGTAACGTTGCCATTCTGGTTTAAGTGAGTTCAGAAACTTAGTGTTTGTTGCAAAGGTGAGATCTCATATCTTTCTAAATCATTGAGAATCTGAGAGAAATGCTAATAGTATGAATCAAGAGATTCTCCTAGCATCATCTTAAACTTATCATAAATGTCAACGAGCTTAGTTTCCATACCTGCTTTGCTCAACTCAGATCCTTCCATGAGACATCTCACTCGTTCCCACATAAGTTGAGCCATCTTGCATGCGTCAACACTTGAATAGATACCATTCAGAATTCCCATAAGAATTTGTTGCATATCATTTCCATCAGCTTCATAGTGACACTTTTCATCAGCACTTAGTTCATCCCAAGTTCCAAGTCGTGTGGTTTCTGGTCGAGGTGGAATGCTAGTTGGATCAGCTGGTACATTTATAGAGGGTATCACAAATGGTCCTTCCATAATGACCTTCTTCATCCATTTTCCTCCATCCTTCCTTTGTTCAATGTACCGCATAAAACGACTTGCCCATGGAACGAAACTTCCTCTCTTGAGCATAGGAGGACGTGTCTCAGAACCGACATCAATGATTGATTGTTGTCCTGATGAAATTAGTTGAAGTTGATTGAATTGTTGAGACATTGTTAAAGTTGTGTGTGTGAAATGATTATATGGATCTTGTTGACGATAAAGATGTGTGTTGTAGTCCAAAAATGATGCAGTAAATCTCCGTGAGATGTTCAAGTATTAGCAACGAGGTACAAGTAGCGAGGTAAGTTCAAAATGTTGAGTTTGATTGAGGCGAGGTAGGGTAATCGAGGTAGAAAGGGTTTTGACTTTTTAACTTTTCTACTGAGCTGGTTTGTCCTACTAAGCTGGTTTAAATTTGCTACTTCGCTATATTCGCTTTTGACTAAAAAACACTTCAATCCGATTAAAACAACAAAGTTTTGATGTTTTAAATGATTCCAATCGTACAATATTTTGTTATTTCACTAGTTTTACTTGAACAATGATTGCTTTTAACAAATCAATAACAAGATTTAATTGTTTGAAAATTCCAGCAAGGTGCGATTATTTGAAAAATACCAACTTCATGAATTTTGATGAATTTCAGTCTTGAATATACATAAAGTAGTGTCTAAGTTATCAAAAAAAATAAAAAAATATAGTAGGTTAGAGATAAAATGCGATAAAATTTCAACTACAAAATCTTTTTGACACTTATGCTACTTCACCGATTTTGGTACGTGACTAACTTGAAATTTTGAAAACAAAACACAACTAAATCATCTCCATGTTCTTTGATACCAATTTTTGGTTTCCCATTCAATCCATATCACAACACAATATATTAGATTTAAGTTATACGAGAGAAGCAAGGTAGAGAGGAGATAAATGGAGGCGAGATAGAAAATTAATATAACTCTATTAAAGTACAAAATGAGAAACCCTATCAAGCCACACCCCTTACCACAAGGTAAGGGGTATTTATACTAAGAGGAGTAGCGAGGTAGACACAAGCGAGGTAGAGCCGGGCCTTTAATGGGTCGGGCTTACCATAACAATACAATAAGGACTCCTACCTCGCTACGAAATACAAATACATATTAACTACATAATATAATACAAGACCGTATAATAAACACTTCTAGGACGATTCCTAAAAACGTCTATGGTCCAGCGAACGTAGACGGTGCAACGATGGCGAACTGAGAGGGTGTAGCAGCGACGACGGTGGAAGACGGCAGTGCAGTCGGGTAACGACGATAGTGGGTGTGCATGATTGACTTCGTATTATTAGGATATGTTAATTTTGGTTTTGTGTGGGGGTTGATTTAGATGATAGTGATGATTATAAGGTTTGTATGTATGGGTTTGGTGTGTGTATTTGTGTTTGATTGATATTTAAGTTGTGTATAAAGTTAAAGTCCGAGGGAGGTAATCGAGACTAATAAAATGACTTAAATATACTCAGGTGGGACCCACATATAGTAGATGAAAGTTTAAATTAAGGGTATTTGTATCTTGATATGTAAGGTGGTAAACGTTTGACCGTTTAGGGATGTAAGGTGCCAATACTTTCTGACAAGGATGTAAGATCTCAAAATTAGCATGTCACCCATATGTATTTTATAGTTTACTCTAAAAATTATGATTTTGTAAACACCATTGCAACATGCGACGACGAGTATACTCGTTTGAATACATGCAAAGTTCTTATGCACTAAAATAATGTAAATATTTGATAAATACACCGTTCGTCCCTGAACTTGTACCAAAACCTCACGTTAAGTGTGGCAGAGAATTTTTAGTCACCCAAGGTCCCTACTTGCATGTTCTTCATCATCCAAGGTACGTTTGAACGTTATCCCCCAGTCAACTACCGTTAACTTCCTAACGTCTCTTTTTAGGTGAGGGCATAATGGTCTTTTTACTATGACAAAATGTCCTCTATTTCACACGTCTCATCCATTTTCCTGCCATGATGCCTAATATTAAAAATCCTTTTACTCATTACTCATCCCTGAACTTGTCTTGGAAGTTTACCCCAAAAACCCTAATACAATGTCAGCCCAGAAATTAAATTTTCTTAGTGACAAATTAGCAAGCCCCAACCTTGGTTTTTACATTATGGCAAGTTAGAGAACACTCGTTTATTGATGACGCTATGGAAGAACAAAACTCTGCATTGAGGAGATATGGTAAGTTTTTTGCTTATAATCATTTTCAAGGATATGTTCGTATGATTGTTTAAGGTATTTGTCGTTTAGGTTACATAATCCTTTTTTTTAAAGGTAAATTTATTAAGAAAAAGAGCCATAAAAGGCAAAGTACAACAAAAAAGAGCACAAAGTGAGAAAAAAGCTTAAGACACATCCCTAAGCTCTCAACTTTGGCTAGAAAGGCAATGGACATGTTCCATGCTTAATACAATATCAAACTGCTTATCCAAACCATAATACAAACTACAAATACATGATCAACCAAAAATAGAACCTAAAGCATCAAAATTCATACTGTAGAAATCCATCATAAGCACATCCAAAGCATAACCAGAATCATCCAAGACCAATCCTAACGCAGCACAAGGGAGAAAATGAAGAAGCATTTCACCAAGTGAGATTGCCTCCTTAAAAACCCTTCCAAGAAAAACCCTATGGGAAAAACCTTAGATAAGAAAGAAAAAAAAGAGTACAACTCATCACTTAAATATTCCAAAACAAAAGGTGCAAAAGCAATTAGCATCCTGTACATATGAAAATCACCAAGGAAGCCAATACTGCTAAAATGAAGAAGGACATGGCACCACAAGTTAGGAAACCAACGAGAATAAGTTTAACACCCATCCTGACCAAAACATTTCTCACAAGCATAGAAGACACGTCTTTCAGCTCTCTCTAGTTGTGAAAAATTCTTGATCAAATAAAATGGTAACCTATTCATGTGGCCCTCTAACCTATCCCCCAAATAAAACCATAACTATCCCTAAAAAAAATAGACTACCATACTGATTATTATCACAAAAGATCAGCATACTAGGATGATGTGAATTAGAAAAAATATAGCCCAAACACCACTTATACCTTAGGAATCTGTCCCAAACCCAAATAGACCACAAATATACCAAATAACCAGAATTGCAAACTTCCAAATCACCATACTCTAATCATCTGGTGCAAACAAGCAAGGCAACTTAATATTCATGACATTCAACAAGTTATGCCTGCAACAATATTTAAACTGACTAGTGCACCAGTAGAAGGGAAGCCATAGGGATAAGTGAATAAAACTAACAAAACCATGGACTTCAAACTTGATCAAAAAATAAGTAGTCCAATCTCTCAGTCACTAACATACTTAAGATAAGATGAATCACAGAGAACGTAGTCACTCACATAAATGTTAGCCATCCTTTCAAAACCATAAAACCTCCAACTAATTAGCACAACAGTAATACTCATCATCACACTCAAAAATAAGATTACATTCCCAAAAACCAGTTCCCTCATAGAACCAGTGATACGACAAATTGCAACATCGAAGTTTTACAATCCTCCTTGGTAGAGTACCTAACCGTTGTAGTGTAGTATAGGTAAGAGACGGGGGATTGATCGTTCTCTAGGGGAATAGTGAGGTAGGCTCTAAGTGTATAACGGAATAAGTCTAAGGGTTGAGGGATGATTATTTTTTTGTATTTGTATACTTATTATAGAAAGCAATTTAAAATCTCAGGGTTTGAAGAGTTTGGTTTTATAATTAATAATTAAACTAAATAAAACTAAATTAAACTAAATATGCGAAAACGTAAATTGATAGGAAATCGTATGATAGGTAAAGCGTATTTACTTAGAATCTCATTACTCCCTAGTTATCTCCTATTGATTAGTCGAATTGTCACATCCTTGTTTAATCAGAGCGTTGTATTCTTTAATATTAATCGCTAAGGGTTGTCAATCCCTAACACTATGAATTTTGTTCTCGTTGAGGCTTTCTCAATGTCAGCAAACGCAACTTACGCATTAAATACAACGACCGACACACTATCTATATATAGCAGGGCGTTTAGTCGGACGTTCAAGCTAATATACCAAGATCTAGCCAGTTTTCCTACTCCTAATGCGAATAACAACTAATTAAACAAGAGAAGACAATCAATAATCAATAACTAGGTTTCATGCAATCCTAAGTAAACACTAACAAATTTACCCTACCATGTTAGATCAAAGAGAAGACAAACAAATAATCACACAACACATAGACATATTGTAATGATTAAGGATTGAATAGCTTATCTCCAATCATGGAGTTATTGGGGGCTAAAAACCCGTACAAACACTAGTACAAATATGGGATTTCGACACACATGTGGTATTTTGAACGGCCACACAGTAACATATTTATGTGACTAAATGTACCAGATCAAAATAAACAGCCACACTTGATCCGACTTGTGTGACCATTTCGGAATTTCATTGTCACACATTTGAATATTTTTGTGACTAGAGGTATCTGGTAAAACTTTTTTTGATTATTTAGTCACTTATAATTTGGGACGTGTGACAGATACAAATAAGTTTGAAACATTAGTCACACTATATATATACATATGTAACAAATGTATATCACACAATTGAACAGTGTGACCAAAATCCATATATGGTCATATGAAGTAATTGTGTATATGGCTAAATCATATAGTCAAATTTGTCACATATTATTTAAAAGTGACTGCTATTTTTTACTGAATATTTAGCCACATATGAATTTGAAATGTGTGACAACTGAAAAATAAGTTTGAAGCATTAGTCACGATATGCATTTAAAAGTGACAAATATATGTCACACACTTGAACAGTGTAACCAAATGTCATATATGGTCACACTAAACCATAGGCATATATGATTAAGTGTAACCAAAATTTGATACATATGGCCACGTAAGTTAATATGTGTGTCTAATGTTTAGTGTGAGTTTGCTTGCCAAATCCTAATGTGTATAGTCACATTTAATTGTAGCACGATCATGTGACTATAGGCTTTACAATAATCACACTATATCACAAATGTGTATCTAAATTATGTTTATGGCCACGTTATAAGGGTATTATATGTGACCAATACATTTAAAATAGTCACATTGTGAAATATTCATGTGACTATTATTTATAGCAAAATGTGAACTCAGTTATCATTAACCTTGATATTAGTCACATTGAGTATTTGTGTGACTAAATTCAAGATGTTACATATGGTCACATGCAATATTTATTTAGGTGTCTAAATCATAGAGTCATATTTTGTTACACATTATTTAAGTGTAGTCACAATTCGATACATATGGTCACACATTTCTGATAACTTATATAATTTTGAGGGGTTAGATATGGGATTTTATAGTCTATCTAGTTTGAGTCTAATTTGATATTAACTGAATTGAGTTCTGTCTATTAGTCATGACTCTTCATTTGCCCCATTACAATGTTGGGATTTTATAGTCTATCTAGTTTAATGCAGTAGTAAAACAAATGGGTAATAGTCACATGCATGACTGCACATTGACTACTTTTTCAACCACTGTTTTTTTCAACGAATTGCCTGCAATTGAGAATCTTTCATAGGTAATACTGGTTTTTTCAAACAAATGCCTGCAATTGAGAATCTTTCATACCAAACACTGTTTTTTTTTCAACCAAATGCCTGCACTATATAAAGGCATAACCACATACATGAAAACTGCATATACTAAAAAACTGTAACAAAAAACAACAATTGAAACAATGAGGGTCAACAACAAACCAGATATTCAACATTGTGTTTTTCAACTATACATGTTTATCTCATAAGCAATACTAACTATACATTCTAGCAGTCTTAACTCTAACTCTAGCAATATAAACTCTTTAGCAGTTGTAATGTTGAACTAGCAGTAGTAACAATTTGTACTAGCAGCAACAATGTCTTTGAGCAAATTCCATCAGCAGTCTTACCTAAACAAACAGCAGCAGCTCTAAAACCCAACAATCCTCCCCTAAACTTGATATTTTCTCCCAAAATCATCAAGTTTCTATCTAAGCTTGAACAAACACTAAGGGGATGCTTCCAAACAATTAATTCTATTTCTTGTCCTTGGGTCCTAGATACTTTTCCATCTTCTTGAGCAGTTGATATGCCATTTCATCATAAGTAAACTGAAGCTGGAGTCTTTTCTTCCCACACAACATCTGATCTAGAATGACTTTGAAAAATTTTAAAGGGTAATATTTTTCTACAAGCATGTAGATCACCAACTCATTTACAGTTAAAGCATGTACTTCACATCCTTGAAAAAGTTTCCATTCTTTAATAGTATTGTGCTTTAGTCTTCTCCAACATTCATCCTCATGATTTGGTTCAAACATTACCTTCAAGTAATTCCAGACTACTCTATCATAAGCTTGTTCTGGTGTCTTATTACCAAATTTTTCTTTGAGTAATTTCCATAGAGCTATCATATCTTCTCTATCAAAATTATAAACCATTTGAAGAAAGCTTACAAACCTTCTAGAAGAACCATCATGCCTCTTAATATCATAATAAATTGTTTTCCCATGAGATCCAGACTTATAATCAACAATGGGTTGTTTAACACTTAAAGGTTCTGCATCCATTGCATCTCCTTCAGGTTTTCCTACAGAGACAACTGCAAGTTCACTATGAGCTTGCATTTGTTCTTTAGCAACAGCTTGCTCAGTTTGTTCTTGTTCTCTGCTCTGTTCTTTCTCTGCTTTTTGCTCACTCGTCTTCTTTTTACTGCTTTTTCTTTCCAACTGTTCACCTGCTCTTTTTGAACTTGTTTTCTCTTCTTTCTTTTCTTCACTGCCCTTCACCACCTCATCATTCAAGAAGCTTTCAGTGTTTCTCTTGGCAATTACATATAATTCTTCAATTCTTTTATCATTCAACAATTTCAAATCCTTTAGTTTCCAATTGTCCATATTCTTCAAATACCTGCACATGAAAGCTCTTCTTTGTGCTAGAGTGGGTGGCTTGTTCTTTTCAGTTGCATATCTTTGTGCTGCATAGAACTTATTTCTTGCATCAATAAGTTCTTTCAGCATCCAGGCTCTTTCATCTATTGAGTACTACTGATCTTGCTCTTCTTGATGTAGTTTCTTAGCAAGCTCACAATCAGCATCAACCTGAGCCCTTTCCTCATCCCATGCAACAATTAACTCTGCATTTTTAGCATCTTTTTCTTCTTATATTCTCTTTTGTTCCAAAATTCTCAGATTTTCTGCTTCATACTTATGTGCTAATTTCTTAGCAACTTCAGCATCAAGTTGTAATTGCTCTTCTTTTGATAATGGTTTCTCCACAGGCTCTTCAATAATAATCCCTTTACCTTTGCCTTGTACCTGTGGAGTTGATTGTTTAGCTTTTGGGTTTGATGATGCCTCTTGTATCACAACACCTATGGTTACTGGTTTTGATGTCTTCAGCTCAGCAAGTACACTAACATCAGTTGTATCCTCTAGTGTAGCAGTACTAGCTTTTGTACTACCAGCTGTAATTGGCTCACTAGCAGCAATAACTGGACTACTAGCAGCACTAATACCCTGATCAGTAGCACTATCAGCAGTTGTAACCTTGACCAAATAGCTATCAATCACCACTTGATTCCCTTGGTTATCAGCAACTACAAAATCCATTGGATTACTCTCTGCACCAATACTTTCACCCTCTTTAGCCTCCCCTAAAACTTTGCCTTCATTCCCCCTTGTTTGGGAGCATCCTTAAAAGCTTCAGAAGATTTAACCTTGCGTTTGAGAATTCTTGATCCTTTGACTCCTTCTAAATACCTAACCCTTCTTGAGAAGCAGCTAGTGTTTACAGATCAAATTTTTTTGCATACAGCTTGGTACATGTAACACCCCCTAATTTATTATGTGGCAGCGGAAAAGTAATTAGGGTGTTACGGTGAGGATCGAAGTCATAATTACAAAAAATGACTCGAAAGAGGCGTTTTGAAAGTTATATGTCATTCAAAATAATAAATTTTGACACAAAGGTGAAATATTTGATTTGAAAATCCCATGAAAAGATGTGATAATTTGGAAAGAATGACATATTTGATTTTACACCACTTAATTTATCAGAGTATATAAAATGCTCGCTCCGTGTCTTGTCCTGCTCCGTTAATTACCTGAGATACACATGCTTAAAAGTGTCAACACAAAGGTTGGTGAGTTCGTAGAGTTTAATGGGAAAACAATTTATTTCAATAAATTCAAGTGTATACATTGATAGTTGAGGTAAGTATGAGTACGAGTAATAAGTCAGTTTTCCAATAATTTTTGGATGTGAAGTAACTTTTAATAATGTTGCAGCAGGTAAAGAGTTGTTCATAGAAGTCACAACTAAGTCACAACTAAGTCACAAATTATAACAATTAAGTTCCAATTACAGGATCCATAATCCTATCACAAAGTGAAAACAATGGTGTAGTGTCTGAAATTTATCAGTGTGGAGTGGTGGTTTACTAAATACAGTTGTACCCTAATATATATATATGAAACATTCATATAATTATAATGCCCTAAGCCTCATGACACGCTAAACGTTAACAATGTACCGTAAAACGGTGGAGTCCACATCAGGTTACTGATGGGTGTTGGCCCTCATGTAATAGGTGGTTTGCCAATTCCTATTTTTCTCAAATATAGTGCATCGCGACTAAATACGACTAACCACATAGGCATTCCGTCAAAGTATTTAGTGGGATAGGTCGTCAGCCTCTAACATGTTTCGAAGCTGTTCACTATATTCACGCTCACCGCAGTGATTAATGGCTCATGATCGAGGGACTTTATGGCAATATAGTAAACTTAGGCAAGATAGGTTTCAGAGGTTCATAGAATATGCGTACTTCAGTTTTGGCAATTATTTCCTAGTGAAATGGTAGAATTATCATAGTAAAGTTAAGTGTACATTCAATTGCTATATGAATGCATATAATGAGTCTCAGTATCATGTTACAACAAGTAGTTCGAAAATGTTAGTTTTCAATACAGTGTTTAAGCTAAGCAAGCAATTTGCAAGTATAACGAGCATATATTCCTTCCAAAGGGTGAAACAAAACATGTAAAGCAGAGTGAATGATTTTGAGTAAATCATTTGAGTTTTCAGAGTGTTAACTTAAAACAGTTGAAGCATGTATCTCCCCCAAAAGAGTTATTAAAAACAAGTATTAAAAGAGTAGGGGCCACGACTCACCTTAAGCGTTACTGGTGATGGTGAAAGTAAACTCAGGGGTTATTATGGTATTGACTTCAATACAAAACCTCATAAATACAAATGTCTGAGAATCTAACCAAATACTTGTGGTGGATGTGAAATGAGTAGTGAATGATGAATAACGAATGATGAATAACGATCTGATCGTTGAGTGGGAAAGTGTTATGCCTAAAGTGCTTATAATTCAAAAATACTGTTATTTCTTCAAAAGAGTTGAAATGCTATGCAATGTTAACTCAAAATGTTGATACTTATAATAAATAACAAACGTTAAATAATACGTAACTAAAAGTATGAGAATGCTTATGAAGTGATGGGGTGAAAAATGGAAAATGAAATAAGAATGTCAAGTAAAATCAGTTGGTCCTTGTCCTTTTCCAGCTTTTACACTTTTTACCCTAACTGCGCTTGTGTCACATCGTTAGTCCTTCGTTAAGTCCAATGTGCAATAATAGTTCATAACTTGTCCAAAAGTATAAATAAGGCTTGGGATTCAATAATATGTCAAATTATACCCTAATTATTCTGTTTTCACCGTATCAGTCCTTGTGTTTCTCGGTTTGGCAGTTTTAGTCCCTTAACGTGAAAACGCGTTACATGTTTAGTCCTTTTTGCTTAAAAATAACGGGAAAAATATTCTGAAAATTTCTATAACTTTGTTAAGTTCATTATAACTTATTTCAATTGCTTATTCCAGAATAGAGTTTATTTTTGTGTTAATGGGCCAATTAACGAATCAACTTAAGGTCAATTTAGAATTTTAGAGGCGAGGGCATGTAAACCGTTTTGGGCCTGGACTTGGGTTGTCTTCATGATTCTGATAATATATTATATGGGCCTGGTGGGCTGTTCTAACGCCAAAGCTTAATGGGCTTTAGTTTAGTCCATTACCGGAAATAGTTTTGGTTATATTTTCTGAAAATGAATTATAGTACTAGTGTTTCTGTCGATAAAATGGCTGATTTCATGTGTCGAAATGAGTTTCTGAGGATGAACTCAAAATACAAAAAGTGTAGTTTGTTAGGTGTTGTATCGATTTATGCAAAAATATATAGGAGTTGCTTGTACGAATTTGAAATAAACGGGGCAAGAGTTGGCCATGTCGAGCTAGATTATAACTGAAAAGCAATCATTATTTTCTAAGTGTTGAAAACCGGTCAAGTAGCTTATACTTTGGACGTTTTTAAGGGCTTTTAAGAGCTTTACATATAAAACTCAAAACATGAAAATTAAAGTTGGCCATGTGGGGATTCGAACTGAGGAAAAATGTTCGTGGGTTATTTGTGGGCATTCGAAAATAAAAGTCCATAAAGGTGTCGAGCTGGTTCATTTTATAGAGTCGAAAGACTTGGAATATTTTCTAAGTGTTTGTGGTATATACGAGTTGGTCATTCCAACTTGGCCATTTTAGAGGGTCGAGACGTGATCATTTTCACAAGTTATCTATATGAAAGTGGTAGTCAGTCATGGTGTCTAAGAGTTCGTGTAAAAGTATAAATGGGTCGTTAGATGGATTTGAGTTTTACTGAGTCCTTTATATAGCGATTTGGGATAGTTTTTGGTTATTAAAAGACTTGGAACTTTTTATGTTTTCTGCCTTTATACGTGAACCTAAAGGTTCAAAATGGATTCGAGTCATGCATGTAACTAGAATATAAACGTGATGTGAGTTGTGACTTTCAAGCCTCTCAAGATAGAGATTCGACATACGTTGGTGGGTTACACGACATGAAAGTGTACGTAAAATGCTGGAAATAAGTTATACGTTTGAATACGAAACTATATGATGCACGTTAAGGTTGTGTACGTGAGATATGGAAACAAGAGAAGGTATTAGGTACTTACTACACCTTTGAAGGTGGTGAAGAAGCTGTGGAACCCGAACGGAAGCACAAGGCAAAACAGTCTACTCGCTAGACACAAAATACGTTTTCACGTATTGGTTTTCTCTAACCGTTAGCTTCTCAAGAAGAGGCAACATTTTTCTGGGAGTTTAGGGTTGTTAGTGAGAGTGATATGAATGAAAAGTGAGTAGGGGTGGCTGTTAGAAGAGGTAGGATATATAGAGATAGAATTACACACGTTTCTTTGACTATTCTTGACTTTCACATCAATAATTGATGGCTACTGTGGATGGGAGGACACATAAGTTGGTTTACTGACAATATAAGATTTTGGGAAGATCTCATAAGGGTGATAAATCTTATCTTTAGTTGTTGGAGTATATATATACACATTTTCCTTTCTAGCGAGTGCAAAAATGGTACTAGCGAACCTCAACTTTTCCTGAAGTCCTAACCTCCTTTTAAACATCATATTATGTTAAGTGAGTTATTAGAAGAGCGTAGGAAAAAGCGTGGTTCGAATTGGTTATGTTTTGTGATTTTTCTTCATGCGATTTGGGTAATAATGGGACAAACAAATGGGTCTTGAAAATTTTAGTAATTCGTGACCTTTAAATCTGGAACTTGGCTCGTGTAAAGTCTAGTGGGTGGCGATCATTATGGTGTAAAAATATCCCTATGTCGTGTTTACTAATTTGGAGCAAGAGTCGTGTTTTGGAGGAGGTGTGAAATCGAGTAGTACATGAAATATCAAAAGGGTGGAATGGGCTTGGGTTGGTGTAGCGTGAGGTGGTGATGGGCTATGTTGTGTTGATGGGCTGAGATAGATTGGGCAGCCCGTTTGGTTTGTAACTTAGGTAATATTTAGTGGAAGTAATTAGTAATAATTACTTGTAATTAGAGAAAATTAAATTTGTTTAGGGTAGCGAATTTATTAGTACTTATCATGATTATTGAGATTCAAGTTTAGTGAAAATGATGGCGTGTGTATAATCGTGTCTCGAGGTACGTGTCGCTACTTAATATATATCGTGAAGCGTAACGTGATAATAATAATAATAAGAGAAAATTTCAAATTCCCCCGTAAAAATGGGTTTTATTAAACGGTAACACTAGATTATTATTAATCAATGAGATTCGTTATAATGGATTTTTACAGTATCTTACAGTATCCACCCCTCAATTTTGAACTTCGTCCCGAAGTTCAGGCTGTGACAAATGTTGAGAATTGTGGTGTCCAGAGGGAAAATATTACCGAGAGGTTTTTATTTGAAAATTTGGGGAACATAACTCTGTTAAATCTATATGTACTGGATGAGTTAAATTTAAATGTTTGGTCAATTAATGAATTCAACGGTCGTAAATAGTAAAATAACGGCTAGTTTTTCCCTATATACACCCCATTTATCTTCTCCTTTTTCCTTCCCCAACTCTATCTCTCTCATTCCACTTCTCCCAAAAAAAAAAAAAAATGTCGCCGCTTGCCATCATTTTTGTAACCGTGTACATCGTCCTTGTCGCCGCTTATTTGGCTTCCTTCCCCGACGAAAATTCCGGTTACTTGGTCGCGATCCTGCTGTTCGTCGTACCCCTCACAGTTTTGGCTATTACTGTGGATAAGTTTTTGGGGTGAGAGTCTCGAGCTAGTGTTGTTAGGATGTATCTTTGTTGTGCGTCGATGTAATCCTTAATGAATGTGGAATAAAACTCGTTTGTCTTTATGTTTAATTATTGTTTTTAATGGTTCGTTTTTATTTGTCTTCCAGAATAATCAGGGTGCTTCATCCTATGGTGGCTCTTGCTATTGCTGGGTTGGTGGTGGTTTTTGTTTCTATGGCGGGCCAACCTATTGAAGATTCTATGCCTTTTATTGTGTTCATTGTAATATTAGCACTTCCGATGTTAATTATCTCGCTATGTATTAATTTCTATGGTGTCTAATAAAATTTATGTTATTTGTGTTTGCCACATATTGTTGTGAATTTTATAGTTTCTAAATTCGTACTTTTCTCGACTTCTTATAATAGAGTAATGGGTAATAAGTGTAGATCTTACTGGGGTTGGTTAAAAGTACGGTTTATGAACAATTTATACATATATATATATATATATATATATATATATATATATATATATATATATATATATATATATATATATATATATATATGTATATATATATATATATACATATATATATATATATACATATATATATATATATACATATATATATATATATATATATATACATATATATATATATACATACATATATATATATATATATATATATATATATATATATATATATATATATATATATATATATATATATATTTGTCTCGAGGTTCTGTTTTGAATGAAAATTGTTATTAAAGACTTTGAAAAGATAACTGTTCCATTCATAACATGATTCTTCCTAAATTATACATAGGTAGCTAGGCTATGTATAATTGGGCTATCTATAATTGAGGACCAAATGATGTGATGCTTGGTTCAGTTACTATGATATTTATGTTTCTTCAAGGAATTTTATATGGTTCAATTATAATGGTTCCGTCACAAAGTCGGACACCCTCTGATTATTTTCAAAAGGATTAGAAAGTTTTTGTTCGTATTCCGAGGATAAGTCAGGAATTTCTAAAGTGATACTAGGATATTTTTGGTATAAACTTAGGTTTTAGATGGGGATTTCTTACAATGTGGCATTAGTCTACTGTTTGATCAGATATGATGTTTAGTCAAATTCCTAAGGTGATATCAAGGTATTGTTACATATCAACTATGAATAGGGAAAGTGGAATAGAAATTGAAATAGACGTAGATTACGACGATTACCGAAATATTACAAGATAGAGATTCATACGGCAGAAAGATAGTTGTTACACTTAGGTTACATCCATCATACCTAAGGTAAATACAAATGGAAATACAATTTAGGAATTCTTAAACTAGGGTTTATTTTTATTATTGCAGGAATTTATTCTTCTGCTTAAACTTAGGTGTCATCCTTTGACGTTGTTAAGGTTCTAAAGAGTTTCCATTCTCTTCCACGGGTCTTTTTGTCCTAAGTGATATTCTGAGTTTGAGGCACTGATCCTTGTAGTGTCTCGCTTAACTTTTGGTCTAGAAATCCTTGGGTAATGGTAATGGTAGGTTCAGTTACTTCTTCTATACTCTTAAAGTGAGATTACTTCGAGTACTATTGCAGTGATGTTGGTTACTATCTTCTGGATGGCTTCAGTACTTCGTTAGGCCCTTTAGTGAAAACAAAGTGGAGTTGCTTATTTCATTGATGATAGACTGAATTGAATCCCTACTGTAATCTAATTTCGAGATGTGTTTGGGTAGTATCGTGGATGAATGATCAACTCTTGGTATGAGATTGCTAAGGAACAAACGATTCATTTACAAGAGCTGAAGTTCAGCAACCTTCCCTTCATTCATTAAGTTTTCTTCCGAAAATTTTGTCTTAGGGAATCCTATGGTTGTAGCCTAGTTATGGCAGGTATGAGGAATCATAACAAGCGTAGGTAATATTATGGCCGGTCTGGATATAATTAATGTAAACATCATAATATTAATAACTTGATCGATTGTTTTTACAAATCAACGATACAAGGTCTTTTATTAATGTTCCATGAGGTAAGTTAAGGTGTCTCTGTCAACAAAGTTCAGGAGTGTATTGATTTGTTCCTCATGACGCTCCAGTTGCGTCATGATGGTGGGAGGAGTAGGTATGTGGGTAACTGCTGTCCTGAAGCTCTCTCCAGTCTCGAGGACTCGGGCTGGAGGAGTGAAAGCAGGTGGAAACAGTAATGATGAGGGAGACCTGAGAGGGTAAATTCTCTCTAGGAGTCGGCTCCCGTTGGTGAGGTGTAAACGGGTAAGTCTGGGTGAGTAGTCTTAACGAGTAGTCGGGTCCAACTGACGGTGGAGAGGATGATGATAGTAGTGGTGGTAAGGTGTGGTGACGTTATCCTGATCATGTCTAGGGGTGAAGTAGGGGAGTAAGGTGGAAATGGTGGTATAATCGGCATTAAGCGTAGGTGTACCTTCTTAATAGGTCCATTGAGGTGGCTCCGAAATGGTGTCATAAAAGGTTCGGGTTAATAAGGTGCTAAAATCCTGACTTTTCTGCGCCGGGCAACCGGGGCAGGTGGGAGTGGTAGTGTAGGTAAAGGAGAATTTGGCTCAACATCTTTCCAAATCATTTCTTGGTGTGAATTCTGTCCAACCTCGAATGTTGTCGGACAACCAATCAATTCTTCATCTGAATAAGATTCAGCAGCTCTCGCAAGTTTCTGACGTGGAGGCGAGTGAGTAGGTAATGATGGGAGTAGTAATTGAATAAGTTCCGTATTAGGCTAGGGTTGAGATATTAGTACGTAGGGATTTTCAGTGTCTGGAGCAATTTGATAGGTAGGTGACTCATGGGTAGTACGAGGGACAGTCTTGGTAGCATCAACTGGTTTGGGAGACATGGTACTGTAGTAGCCGAAAATAATAATTATAAGTATTTCGTACGTTAAGGGTGTAACAGTGAGTGTGAAATAGTACGGTGTGTAACGTGTGAAGAGTGAACATCAAGCATGTAAAGATTAGTGCAAAAAAATCTTAATAGGTAATGTACTGAGCACGGCAGTCTGCAGACACGGAGGGCGTAAAATGGTATGGTGTAAAATCATTTATTTTGAAAATATAGTTATAGTTCAATGTTTTAAAACATTTGATTCTCTATAACCATAGGCTCTGATACCAATCTGTAACACCCTCTAACTTATTATGTGGCAGTGGAAAAGAAATTAGGGTGTTACGATGAGGATCGAAGTCATAATTACAGAAAATGACTCGAAAGAGGCGTTTTGAAAGTTATATGTCATTCAAAATAATAAATTTTGACACAAAGGTGAAATATTTGATTTGAAAATCCCATGAAAAGATGTGATAATTTTGAAAGAATGACATATTTGATTTTATACCACTTAATTTATCAGAGTATATAAAATGCCCGCTCCGTGTCTTGTCCTACTCCGTTAATTACCTGAGATACACATGCTTAAAAGTGTCAACACAAAGGTTGGTGAGTTCGTAGAGTTTAATGGGAAAACAATTTATTTCAATAAATTCAAGTGTATACATTGATAGTTGAGGTAAGTATGAGTACGAGTAATAAGTCAGTTTTCCAATAATTTTTGGATGTGAAGTAACTTTTAATAATGTTGCAGCAGGTAAAGAGTTGTTCATAGAAGTCACAACTAAGTCACAACTAAGTCACAAATTATAACAATTAAGTTCCAATTACAGGATCCATAATCCTATCACAAAGTGAAAACAATGGTGTAGTGTCTGAAATTTATCAGTGTGGAGTGGTGGTTTACTAAATACAGCTGTATCCTAATATATATATATGAAACATTCATATAATTATATTTCCCTAAGCCTCATGACACGCAAAACGTTAACAATGTTCCGTAAAATGGCAAAGTCCACATCAGGTTACTGATGGGTGTTGGCCCTCATGTAATAGGTGGTTTGCCAATTCCTATTTTTCACAAATATAGTGCATCGTGACTAAATACGACTAACCACATAGGCATTCCGTCAAAGTATTTAGTGGGATAGGTCGTCAGCCTCTAACAGGTTTTGAAGCTGTTTACTATATTCGCGCTCACCGCAGTGATTAATGGCTCATGATCGAGGGACTTTATGGCAATATAGTAAACTTAGGCAATATAGGTTTTAGAGGTTCATAGAATATGTGTACTTCAGTTTTGGCAATTATTTCCTAGTGAAATGGTAGAATTATCATAGTAAAGTTAACTGTACATTCAATTGCTATATGAATGCATATAATGAGTCTTAGTGTCATGTTACAACAAGTAGTTTGAAAATGTTATTTTTCAATATAGTGTTTAAGCTAAGCAAGCAATTTGCAAGTATAACGAGCATATATTCCTTCCAAAGGGTGATACAAAACATGTAAAGCAGAGTGAATGATTTTGAGTAAATCATTTGAGTTTTTATAGTGTAAACTTAAAACAGTTGAAGCATGTATCTCCCCCCAAAAGAGTTATTAAAAACAAGTATTAAAAGAGTAGGGGCCACGACTCACCTTAAGCGTTACTGGTGATGGTAAAAGTAAACTCAGGGGTGATTATGGTATTGACTTCAATACAAAACCTGATAAATACAAATGTCTGAGAATCTAACCAAATACTTGTGGTGGATGTGAAATGAGTAGTGAATGATGAATAACGAATGATGAATAATGATCTAATCGTTGAGTGGGAAAGTGTTATGCCTAAAGTGCTTATAATTCAAAAATAATGTTATTTCTTCAAAAGAGTTGAAATGCTATGCAATGTTAACTCAAAATGTTGATACTTATAATAAATAACAAACGTTAAATAATACGTAACTAAAAGTATGAGAATGCATATGAAGTGATGGGGTGAAAAATGGAAAATGAAATAAGAATGTCAAGTAAAATCAGTTGGTCCTTGTCCTTTTCCAGTTTTTACACTTTTTACCCTAACTGCGCTTGTGTCACATCATTAGTACTTCATTAAGTCCAATGTCCAATAATAGTCCATAACTTGTCCAAAAGTATAAATAAGGCTTGGGATTCAATAATATGTCAAATTATACCCTAATTATTCTGTTTTCACAGTCTCAGTCCTTGTGTTTCTCGGTTTGGCAGTTTTAGTCCCTTAACGTGAAAACTTAGTCCTTTTTGCTTAAAAATAACGGGAAAAATATTCTGAAAATTTCTATAACTTTGTTAAGTTCATTATAACTTATTTCAATTGCTTATTCCAGAAAAGAGCTTATTTTTGTGTTAATGGGCCAATTTACGAATCAACTTAAGGTCAATTTAGAATTTTAGAGGCGAGGGCATGTAAAATCGTTTTGGGCCTGGACTTGGGTTGTCTTCATGATTCTGAGAATATGTTATATGGGCCTGGTGGGCTGTTCTAACGCCAAAGCTTAATGGGCTTTAGTTTAGTCCACTACCGGAAATAGTTTTGGTTATATTTTCTGAAAATGAATTATAGTACTAGTGTTTCTGTCGATAAAATGGCTGATTTCATGTGTCGAAATGAGTTTCTGAGGATGAACTCAAAGTACAAAAAGTGTAGTTTGTTAGGTGTTGTATCGATTTATGCAAAAATATATAGGTGTTGCTTGTACGAATTTGAAATAAACGGGGCAAGAGTTGGCCATGTCGAGCTAGATTATAACTGAAAAGCAATCATTATTTTCTAAGTGTTGAAAACCGGTCAAGTAGCTTATACTTTGGACGTTTTCAAGGGCTTTTAAGAGCTTTACATATAAAACTCAAAACATGAAAATTAAAGTTGGCCATGTGGGGATTCGAACTGAGGAAAAATGTTCGTGGGTTATTTGTGGGCATTCCAAAATACAAGTCCATAAAGGTGTCGAGCTGGGTCGTTTTAAAGAGTCCAAAGACTTGGAATATTTTCTAAGTGTTTGTGGTATATACGAGTTGGTCATTCCAACTTGGCCATTTTAGAGGGTCGAGACGTGATCATTTTCACAAGTTATCTATATGAAAGTGGTAGTCAGTCATGGTGTCTAAGAGTTCGTGTAAAAGTATAAATGGGTCGTTAGATGGATTTGAGTTTTACTGAGTCCTTTATATAGCGATTTGGGATAGTTTTTGGTAATTAAAAGACTTGGAACTTTTTATGTTTTCTGCCTTTATACGTGAACCTAAAGGTTCAAAATGGATTCGAGTCATGCATGTAACTAGAATATAAACGTGATGTGAGTTGTGACTTTCAAGCCTCTCAAGATAGAGATTCGACATACGTTGGTGGGTTACACGACATGAAAGTGTACGTAAAATGCTGGAAATAAGTTATACGTTTGAATACGAAACTATATGATGCACGTTAAGGTTGTGTACGTGAGATATGGAAACAAGAGAAGGTATTAGGTACTTACTACACCTTTGAAGGTGGTGAAGAAGCTGTGGAACCCGAACGGAAGCACAAGGCAAAACATTCTACTCGCTAGACACAAAATACGTTTTCACGTATTGGTTTTCTCTAACCGTTAGCTTCTCAAGAAGAGGTAACATTTTTCTGGGAGTTTAGGGTTGTTAGTGAGAGTGATATGAATGAAAAGTGAGTAGGGGAGGCTGTTAGAAGAGGTAGGATATATAGAGATTGAATTACACACGTTTCTTTGACTATTCTTGACTTTCACATCAATCATTGATGGCTACTGTGGATGGGAGGACACATAAGTTGGTTTACTGACAATATAAGATTTTGGGAAGATCTTATAAGGGAGATAAATCTTATCTTTAGTTGTTGGAGTATATATATACACGTTTTCCTTTCTAGCGAGTGCAAAAATGAAACTAGCGAACCTCAACTTTTCCTGCAGTCCTAACCTCCTTTTAAACATCATATTATGTTAAGTGTGTTGTTAGAAGAGCGTAGGAAAAAGAGTGGTTCGAATTGGTTATGTTTTGTGATTTTTCTTCATGCGATTTGGGTAATAATGGGACAAACAAATGGGTCTTGAAAATCTTAGTAATTCGTGACCTTTAAATCTGGAACTTGGCTCGTGTAAAGTCTAGTGGGTGGCGATCATTATGATGTAAGAATATCCCTATGTCGTGTTTACTAATTTGGAGCAAGAGTCGTGTTTTGGAGGAGGTGTGAAATCGAGTAGTACATGAAATATCAAAAGGGTGGAATGGGCTTGGGTTGGTGTAGCGTGAGGTGGTGATGGGCTGTGTTGTGTTGATGGGCTGAGATAGATTGGGCAGCCCGTTTGGTTTGTAACTTAGGTAATATTTAGTGGAAGTAATTAGTAATAATTACTTGTAATTAGAGAAAATTAAATTTGTTTAGGGTAGCGAATTTATTAGTACTTATCATGATTATTGAGATTCAAGTTTAGTGAAAATGATGGGGTGTGTGTAATCGTGTCTCGAGGTACGTGTCGCTACTTAATATATATCGTGAAGCATAACGTGATAATAATAATAATAAGAG
Source organism: Artemisia tridentata subsp. tridentata (assembly GCA_021014915.2). Lineage (NCBI taxonomy): Eukaryota > Viridiplantae > Streptophyta > Magnoliopsida > Asterales > Asteraceae > Artemisia > Artemisia tridentata. The sequence continues at coordinate 194,169,244 of CP139502.1, forward strand.
AAAATTTCAAATTCCCCCGTAAAAATGGGTTTTATTAAACGGTAACACTAGATTATTATTAATCAATGAGATTCATTATAATGGATTTTTACAGTATCTTACAGTACAGGTATCCCTCAATTCATTCAAAAGTTGCATACTATCCTCACCACTTCGGCTTGTGTTACCTAGCCCGAGAGGTGGATCATTGGAAAAGTTAAGTTCAGTCTCACCCCTAGGATGAACATCTGAACCCCTTATTGTTTCCATGTGACTGGGTCCTTCACCTGAATCAGTTCCATGTGGACCGGACTCATTAGAAGTTGTCTTGGTTCGGGTCTTAATGGTGTTACCACTGTCATGTGCTGCTGCTAAGCTAGACACAGTAGTGGCAGCCCTTGCCAACATGTCACTCTCCCCACCAGTGACAGCCTCATCTGTAATAGTTGGTATAGAACCACTAGCCTGAGGTAGCTTAGTGTTCTTGGTGTAAGTCCTACGTTTATAGGTCTTTTGTTGTTGTTGAGATGATGTAGCCAAAAGTGTGGGTGTGTGACGGGTACCAGCTGGGATTGCTGAACCTTTACCTATTTGGGTTTGGGCTAGTGCCACCATTGTTGGAAACAAAGGTGTCACTGTTCCTGAAAAATCTTTTCCATCCCTCCTCATATTAGCAAAAACCTTTTTGGTAAGGCAGGGAGTGGAATAAACTCTTTTGTGACTTTTCTTATATTCAAATTGGTTGTCCAAAAAGAGTTGCAAAAACCTTGGATATAGAAAATATTTACCTGAAGAACTATCCAAGTTCTTAACCATACTATCAAAAATTAATTTTGAAAAATTAAATATTTGAGTATTTTCTGCCAAACAAATTATAGCAGAAGCTAAATTACTGCTAAATTCATTCCACGCAGTGGTCTTTGGACTTAGACACACTAAGACAGTATGGATTAAGAATTTCCACTGATGAGAAAAATTACCTTTATAAAACTTTAAAGCATTTGATTTTCTCTCATAGCCCATCAGTGAAAGTTTTTCAAAGATTGTAGTATTTGGAAGATTCTCAACTCTGTTAGCATCATCTAGGAGAAGATCTCTTCGAATAGACGCCTCTGTAATGAGAATCCTCTGCCCATCTATAAGGGCATGGATTTGTACTTCCCCATTAATAGTTTTGACCATAGCAGATGACCAAAACTGGATAATGTTAGAAGTATATATAGTAGGTTTTACTGTTAATACAAACTTAATATAGCTTGCATTAAGGAAATCAATGATCTCAGTAAAATCTACAAACTCATTGGATTTTTCTAAAAAGGCAACATTATTATGAGGTTCGGTAAAAGTTAGGTTCGACATTATGATTTGATTTGGGGGTTTTGCAATATGACGATTAAAATTCAATTAGGCCGTGGAAGAGAGAGAGTAATGTGTGCGTGAATATGATTGTGTGCTGCAATTGGGGATTTATACTCTTTAAGTAAAAAGTGACACAAACGTACCCTGCACTCCCAAACAGTACTAACGGATACCCAGCAGTACAAAGTTTTACGCTAGCAGTATAATTTTTTGCCTAGCAGTACAAACTTTGTGCAAAAACTTTTTCTCAGCAGTATGAACTCAATTTTCTTTTAAAACCATACGGCACTCATACATTTGGAAAGGGATTAAGTGTAAAGGAAGACACTTAATCAGTTTTGATGATATTTTTGTTCTTGCATTACAACACAGTTTACTGTTTCAGTGTTAATAGTCTTCTAAGTATTAAAGAGTAGATATTTAAGAAAGACTGCTAGCTATTGTCCAAGAATCCAAACACCCCTTTAACATCAGGGGAAACACATATATCATAAACTAATAATAATAACTGCATTCAAATATCATAAACTTGTATGAATATACATTAACATAGTCAAAATAAGATAATGATACAAAAGATACATTAAGAAATATATAAACTATCTTGAAAAGTTTTGTAAACACCAGTTATTTTCTCACTTGTATCTTCTATTTCTTTGTTCCGATCATCTACTTTCTTCTGATGCTCCAATATGATCTTTAAATCTTCCTTGTTATATTCTTCCAGCCTCTTTATACGCTGGTTGTAAAGATCTACCAATGTTTTTTCAGTTCCATATTTGCCAGAATGACATTTGTCCCAAATATCTTGGGATATGCCAAAATTTTTATATTTTTCAGGGATTGGAGGAGGAGAATCATCCCTTGGGCATTTGGTTTTCTTTGAAATAGGAGTTGAAGAGGATGAAGGCATTGAAATTTGAAATATAATATCTAATGAAAAAATCAAAGGAGTTGTTTCTTATTCATAAGTCTAAACATTTTCCAATCGATAGGTATAAATAGGCTGGAAAGGTAGATGAACGGTTCCCAATACTTTAGGCGGGAAAAGGGACCATGGAAATGCGCCAAAAGTAAACCGATGAATAATATTGGTCCAATTTGGTTTGGATTGACTAGCATAGTTGATTTGGAATTGTGTTTGGTGTTGGATTGACTAATTGACTTGTTGATTATGGTTTGACTCGAGAAAATGAAACCGCGGGAATGTTTGGAATGATTTGGGACCGGGTTCATTATTATTGACCCGAGGGAATAAATGTTTGACCACGACTCAAAAGGAAATAGTAACTCATTTGTTGCGACTTGATATTGACTCGACTTGGACAAAATAAAAGAAAGAAATAAAAACAATTGTTAAATTAAAAGCTGTAAAGATATTTGTTATTAAATTTGGTTAATAACGAAGTAAGGAAATTAGAAGTGTACGTGAGAGTGAGACATTTGGGATAAAAATGGAACACACGAGGGCTATTGGACTATTCGAGACATGCTACCTGTAGACTAAAATATTTGGATTTATTGGACTATTCGTTTGGTTATTATTTGAGTTACGGATTGGTTTAACGTTCCGGGTTGAGGGTTTAGGGTTTATATAAATGCTCGTTATATTATAAATTACTCGGGAAATTGATTTTCAATAAAGTTTTTTGACTTGGAAACGTTCGATAAATGAAAGAGTCATGGCGAAATTTTGTTATTTCCAAAGATTAATTTTGTCGTAAGTCCAAACTTGTTTTAAATCATAAAACAAGTATACCTTGTACTAATAAATGGGATTATGGGAAAATACCGACGATTACCAATCGGCTCATCTTATTTGATATGTTTGTTGTTAGTTATCTCTTTGACTTCTTTTCGTCATCTCGTCTCGACTTGAGTTATCGTCAATACTCTTCTCGACTATTCGGTTATTCGTTTTTTGGAGTGAGTACTCGTGAGTCAGTGTTCTCTACCGTTACACGAATGATGATACCAAACCCTTTTAAAAGGCTAAAACGAGATTATTTTTGGAAATGAGAATGATTAACTTTTGAAAGCTCTTGCGCATTTGATTTTTTTAGTGAATATCGTACCGAGTACGTTGCGTTGCGTTAAATCGTTTGATACGATATTCATTTTCTTTAACTTTTAAAAAATTTGAATATATTAGAGTATTTTCTTTTGTTTTCTCGGTGGATTTTAGTGTGACTTAATCTTAATACCGCCAATTTTGTCCATATAATATTCAATTACGGATAACCGATACCCGCGGGGAAACCCAAAAATTGGATGGATAATATTAATCGGGTATTCGGTGAGATATGGGGCGGGTACGGGTATATTATAAACGGGTTCGGGTACGGGTAAACTAAAACCCTCCCCGAACCCGAACCGTTGCCATCCCTAGTTACCGGCTATAGCCGGTTTTCACCGCCACGTCAGCACCATTAGCCTTTTCTTTTTCTTTTTCTTTTACAACTCTTGCCACGTCAGTTATAGTTAAACCAAACCTAACTTCAGCAGTCAACCGGCAATTAATCCCTTTACCCGATCATTTGTAAACACACACAATAATCAATAAACCTTAATCAAAACACAGATTCTTCTGGCAAACAAAAACACGCAAACAATGAATCCAAATAACAAAAAAGGTATGTTTTTTAATGTTTTCTCATATCAGTTGATGATTCATTGTACAATAATTAGTAATAGGCTTTTGATCTATAAATGGTGATGTTTGGGGTTGTTACCGATTCTAATGTAAAATGGGGTTGTTTTGTATTTTATAATGGTTGTTATGCTATGTCTAATGTATGCTCTATTTTTTTTGTTTTCCATACTCTGATTTTCGTATACATAATGGTTGTTATGCTATGTCTAATGTATGCTCTATTTTTTTTTGTTTTCCATACTCTGATTTTCGTATACATAATGGCTGTTATGCTATGTCTAATTAAGTGTTTTGTGTTTGAGTATTTTTTGTTGCCTGTTTGTGAGTACACTGAGAGGTCTAAATCAATGAGAGCATTGGAATGTGCCTAGTTTGTGATTGGCCAGTAATGAGAGTACCTAGCAGATTTGTTTGTGCTTGGCCACCAATGAGAGGTCCAAATGCAGCCTATTAGAGTACACTGAGATGTCCATTGAGACTATAAATACATGCTTTTGAACTGTTTGTGAGTACCCTGAGAGTTCCAATATTTGTGAGTACACTGAGAGGTCCAATTGAGACTTTAATTGCAGCCTAGTTGGCCACTAATGAGACTTGAAATGCAGCCTAGTTTGTGCAACATTGCTTCATTATTTGGGATACCACAAAAGAGGACCAAATATGAGAACACAGTGGATTCTTCTGCAATGGTAAACCATCAAAAGGTTTTTCTTTGATTGTGATATAGTTTAACATTTGAATATATAAAACTAATCTAACAGTTGTTATTTGTAGATGTCATACCAATTTCTTCTGATTCAAGCAGTTCATAATCAAATGATGGTGCTCTTAACATCCTTCCTGGCCTCCTTGCTTGGTATTATCCAGAGCAACATTCTGATGCAAGTAATTATACTTGGGAAGTGGAACATCCTGTGCAAGTTCAAATACCAGTTGAAAAGGCACACAAAAAGAAATTTACTCAGGATATTGTCTTGGGACTGCCGTGTAAGAAGAATCCTATAGGTTTTGGAGCACCTTCTAGCAGCCATGGGAAAGGCAAGAGGAAGATGGTTTAGGGGTTTAGGATATCCATTAACAGCTTTTGTGTTTTGTAAATGGTATTTGGTACTTTAATATGGTAGTAGTAGTTCTGAAATTTAATTTGGATAAATGTAATAATTAATTGTACAATAACTGGTAATTAGTAGTTTAACTGTATCTATTTTATAACTGTAATGATATTATTTTGGTTTGTTAAATGGTAGCAATTTGTGTTCTTGATGTGATGATTGCACAGTTAGATTTAATGGTAGCAGTTTCTGTTGTTGATTTGATGATTGCACATATTTATTTAATGGTAGCAGTTTGTGTTCTTGATTTCATATTGGTTTATGATTTAATGGTAGCAGTTTGTGTTAAATGGTAGCCGTTTGTGTTCTTGATTTCAATGGTAGCAGTTTGTGTTAAATGGTAGCAGTTTGTATTCTTGTTAAATGGTAGCAGTTTGTGTTAAATGGTAGCAGTTGGTTTATGATTTAATGGTAGCAGTTTGTGTTAAATGGTAGCAGTTTGTGTTGATTTGATGATTGCATATATTTATTTAATAGTAGCAGTTTGTGTTCTTGATTTCATGTTGGTTTATGATTTAATGGTAGCAGTTTGTGTTAAATGGTATCAGTTTGTGTTCATGATCTTGGAGCCAAATTGTGTAAATTTGAGTTCTTGATTTGATATGCAGTTTGTGTTCTTGATGTGATGGTTGCACAGTTAGATGGTACTTTTGCGATTAAGATAATGATATTTAACATTTGGAGCCAAAATTTTGATTTATTCAAGTTTATGCTTTAATTAATAGGTTCAAAGGCAAAATTTTCAAATAATTCAATTGTTAATTTCAAATTAGAACTTGGAGCCAAAATTTTGATCCAAATTTTTTAAATCACCTAATTACAAGCAGTTACCAAGAATAACGATTCATATTCTTCATATACCCTCTTTTCTCTCCTAAAAAAAAGACTGCAAAGAAAACACAAAAATCAAATCTTCTATCACCATTACTCTCCAAGCCAGAATCATTTTCTTTTACCCATTGTTGCTTAAGAGTCATGAAAATTCAACCCATTGTTGATAATCATCTTTTGCTTCCTGCTGATAATGAACACGATGATAACAACTTAGAATATGAATCCGAAAAGTATTCTGATGATGAAGATCTAGATGCGCCTGAAACCAACCTATTGGGTATGCTTCTCGCACGAAAAATGTGACAACATGTTTGGGATTACATTAGTTATCTTATTAAACTCAATCACATTGACTGAAATTGTCATTATTGTAAAGTCATGTGTTTGGCCCTATAAATACCCTCCTAGACTTCACTAGGAGGGTGAGCTTTGTTGGGGGTAATTGTCACTTTTCTCTTATCAATAAAACAATCAGACTTTGCTCCTCTCTCTCTCTACACTTTCTTTCTCTAAACTCTTTCAAGAAGATGATGTTCTTTCATCTTCCAAGACCTCCCGATTCACAATATGTTAACCAAAACACGATCCATCAATTGGTATCAAGAGCCATGGTATTAGTTTTGGTTGATTTGTGTGAATTTATCTTGTCAAAATCGTATTTTTTTCTGCGGATCTGAATGGTTTGGAATCTATTTTTCTGTGTGGATTTGAACTGTTTTGAATCTGTTGTAGTAGGGCTTTTAATGGTCAATATTTTCTTCTAAAATAGTACTATAAACAGTTAATGTATCTGGTCCATATTCAGGCCTGTATTCAGCTTTATTATTTTTTTTGTGTGACTGGTTTGGATTCCTCCCGTGAATATCTGTGGTCAGTTTACTGGTTATATGGTCGATTAGTGGTCAGAAAAAGGGTCCGAAAGGTGGTCGGAAACTGGTAAAAAAATGAGATGGTCAGAAAAGTTATCGAAATATTCGTCGGAAAACTCAACAGAAAGGTTTTTCACGCAATTTCTTGTAAAGCATTTGTGAAAAACCCTTTTTTCTTTCGCAATTCTGCACTGATGTCGCAAATGCTTGTAAAGCTTTTGCGAAAAACCCTTTGCATTCGCAATTGTTCTTTCGAAATTACCTTTTTTTCGAAATTGCTCTCGCAAATGCTTTTCAAAAATGTTTTTCGCAATTGGGGACTGGTTTTCGCAATTGTGGACTACTTTTCGCAATCAGTGTTTTAGCAAATGCTTGGGTCAACAGTCAACAGTCAACAGTCAAACTTATTAAAATAAAAAGAAAAGAAGATGAAGAAGACTAGACAGTTTGAACAATACCACATATACCAGTCTTTCGATTGACTTCAGTTTGTGAACCATTTCGTTGACAAAAACCACATAAAAGAAAATGAAGAAGAAACACATTTCATACTACAAACAAGTCTCAACAAATCCATATATAATCTACACATCTCATCAATCAACAACTTCAAACAATACACAACCTCCACTCCCCCATCTCACACCAACCGACTACAATCATATAACATTAACTCGAAATTAAAATGAAAAACAACAAGAGCTCAATTTCTTTTGTACGTGGCGTACGATAAACTTCAAGATCTTTAAAAGATCCAACACACGAAAAAGAAATCATTATCAATCACTATTGAAGCTTTGCTTTCTTTTTCATATACGAATTTAACGAAGACAATAACTATCATGTTATTGTCTTTCTTTGATTCGCTCAAGACCAAACAACATAATGAAACTGAAATCATTAATTAACCCTACCTTAGACCTCTTTCATGAGACCTTGAGACCTCGTACTGTGCTCGAACAATTCTTATTTAACCATGGAAGACGTCTGGTGGTCGTATGGGGGGTTGGTGGTTGCGCTTGTTGTTTGTGCTTGTGTGTTGAAGGAGGTATAAGTTTGATTGTGATTTGGTGGCTGAGGTGAGTGGAATATGAGATTTGGGGACTGCTTGTTGAAAGGTTATTTCTTAAGGTTCGAAATGACAAAATGATTAATTTTCACGGGGATACGATTTTGACAAGATCGGGATAAAACAATTATCATAGTTCATTTAAACCTTCAAAAGGCTAGTGTTGGGTTTTGAACCGCAAGATGTGACTACGGGGTTAATTCTTTATTATTTATTTGAGGTTGAAGTGGAATTTCACGGGTGCGTGTACTTAGTATCTTGAAGATATCGGGGTTGGTTGGATGCATGATTCTTCGAGATCCTTGTTCAAGCTTTTAAACCTTCAAAATGATTAAGACTTGAGTTATCTAGTTATACCTGATGTAAGGAGTTACGTTGTTGTGCTCACAGAGTATAGCCATCACTTTAAAGGAGTTACGTTGTAGTGCTCAAGTGTCACACAAAGATGTGGATTATTCAAGATGAGTTCATATACAGTAAAGGAAGGTTGGATGGGTATATGAAAAGATCTATGCTTAAAGTAGTTACTTTGTAGTGCTCAGTATATGTTCTTAGTCAGACAATAGTGCAAGTTTAAGTCACAAGCTTGGGTTATTTTACTTCAGTCTCAAATTCGTAATACTGGGTTTTCTCCATCAGTGGTCACTACAAAAAGCCGTCAGAATGATAATGGGGTCGGTAAAGTGTTAGATGAGAAGAGTATAGAAGAGTAGAGATTTTATCAGCAGTTGATTCTCACGGGCTATTTTTGGTACTTCACATATCCTCGACTAATTGGACATACAGGGTTTACGCTGCCTCCGTTCCTATCGTAACCATAGTGTGTATACTTCCGATTTCGCGAAGACATCGTGGGGGAAGAGAGAGTAGATGTGCTTTGACTTTTCTTGCATTTTTTGCGAAAACACTCTTTTTCCAGATGGATCTGCATTCAGGGGGAAGAAATGTGCAAAACGGGGACGCATAACAGACTCACGTGATCGAGCTTACAATTTTATTACTACCGGAAGACGTCCGCAGAGATGATCAGTGGTTCAGTTTTGTGATTTTGGTGTACTCGTTTCAACTTTCGCAGGTTGTGAAGTGTGAAGTATCCTACTTATGTGAGAAGATCTTGCTAATTTCTTGCATGTTACCCCCAAACGGAGTTTCCACATTAAGCATAATCGTTACTGAGTACTAGTCAGATTTGCTTGGTGTGGTTTACGATGTTATCTACAAATTCCGCTGCGTACTTACAACCTTCAAAAGATAGAAGACATGTTAACTACATCAAAGTATCGAATCTGCTGAAGACGGTTGTCAGTTTGGGGGGAAGCTGATTCAGAAACTTCGCCAAAAGGAAGTATATGAAGAAGCCACTCAAGACATGCAACATGAATTGGGGGGAAGTTAATCCAGTTCATGTATATTACATCATTTGTCTACAAGTGAAGAAAAGTTCTCAAGCCGAGGTACAAGATGAAGACAAAGAGCGTCAACTGTTGTCATCCTCAACACTTGAAGAGCATATGAAGACCTTTCTTTATTTGTTTTCGTACTTGTAGGAAATGATGTAAGTAATCCCATATGTTGCTACATTGGGGGAAGATTTTTGGGTATGCTTCTCGCACAAAAAATGTGAAAACATATTTGGGATTACATTAGTTATCTTATTAGACTCAAACACATGGACTGAAATCGTCATTATTGTAAAGTCATGTGTTTGGCCCTATAAATACCCTCCTAGACTTCACTAGGAGGGTGAGCTTTGTTGGGGTAATTTTCACTTTTCTCTTATCAATAAAACAATCAGACTTTGCTCCTCTCTCTCTCTACACTTTCTTTCTCTAAACTCTTTCAAGAAGATGATGTTCTTTCATCTTCCAAGACCTCCCGATTCACAATATGTTAACCAAAACACGATCCATCACAACCAATCAGATCATATACTAGCTAAGAGGGGCATAACCAGGCTATTTAAGTTTCGCATGCAATATGGCAAACCTGGTGGAATAAAGCTCAAGGTAACCTTCGATGGATTGAATTGGGTATCAGGGGAACACAGAGCACTGTTTTTGAGTTTTTTAGGAGATCTGGTTCGTGAGCACATAGATTTGAAGATTCTTTCCTGAAAGAAGGTGAATAAAGAATCAAGAGATAAACTATGGGCCGAAATCACGGTACATATATACTATTTTTTAACCCAGTACTACATAAGTTTATCTATGCAGTTACATTATGTGCAACTAATTAACAACATTGTGTTAATCTTTGCATCGATATTTTGATGTTGACGTGACATTCAGAAAATTGGTAATGACTCGTCTTGGTCAACTGCTAAGGAATTTCAAAATGAAGCTCAGAGAAAAATACATTTTGCCCAACCTAAATACACCTTCGAAACTGAATGAAGTCCCGGCTAAGTATAGTGCATTTGTGAAATCAGAAGACTGGGTCGAGTTTGTAAACTACACGACCACCGACGCATACATGGTTTTAATTAGTCATCTTTATTTAAGTCTATATGTCATTACATAATTTTCAGTGTGCAGTATTACCGCATCTAAACGCGTTATGATTTGGTGTTTTTAGGAGAAATCTGATAAAGCTAAAATGGCGTGTTCCAAAAATATTTATCAGCATAAAATGGGACGAGGTGGATATGTTTATGTGAAAGAGAAAATGGTAAGATTACATAATGTTTGTTTTACAAATTGAGAGACGATCAGTTTGAGAAATGAATCTGTTTACATTGCACAATTTGCACATTTGCATTTAATACCCTCATATTTTCGATTATCTTGGTTTAACTGTACATGTGTATGCATCCTCATATTTTCATTTATCTTGGTTTAGCTTTACATGTGTATGCATTTGATGTTTATTAGATCAAAAATAAAGATTTTGAAGCAGATGAAGAACCCCCGCGTGGTATAATGTGGTTGAAAGGAAGGGTAAACAAAGACGGCGAATTTCCAGATGATGAGATTAGATCAGTGGGAGATAAACTTGTAAGTTTGACTACAAATTCTATTATTATGCTTATATACCAGCAGCATTAACTGTGTACTAGCAGTAGTAACTTGTATACCAGCAGTATTAACTACGTACTAACAGCAGTAACTGTGTACTAGCAGTAGTAAAAACTTAGCATATTTTTCATTGAAGTTCATGAGCAGCACAAACTCCAGCTGAGCAGCATTAACACAAATATGAGTAGCAGTTACTCTAACAGCATCAACAAGACTTTTAATCCCAACATTTCCCATATTTTTTGTGCAGAAAGAAGCTGATGACCAGATCAAGGAAGGAACCTTGTGTCTTGATAATGGCACTGATGCCATGACAGTTGTGTTTGGTAAGGAAAAGGGAGGTTATGCAAGAGGAGTGGGAAGTGGAGTTACATACAACATGTATTTTGGTCTTCCTCGAAGCAGAAAAGAAACTGATGAAAGAATTGAGTTACTTCAAACTCAACTTTATAATGAGAGACGCGAGCGTCAACAAAAAGATTTATTGGTCAAGAAATTGTCCACCGAGATGACCGAAAAAGATGTACTGGTCAAGAAATTGTCCAATGAAATGAAAGAAACAAAGGGAATACTTACTCAACTGATGGCACAGTTGAGTCAACAAGGGGTGTAGTTAAATTTTTCATCTCAATTGCCACTAGCCTCAGATGTAAGCCATTTTTTATGTTGTTAACAATTTCATTTTCTAATGCTAACACCACTGATGCTAATGATAGTAGGATTTGAACATAAACTGATGAGTCAATGTATTTCTTAATTTATATTGCAGGTGACTCCAATGGCCATTGACAATATAGATAGCAGCGCTAATGAGGTGGACGGAACTCAGCCAAGTGATGTTGTACGTGCTAAAGATGCGAGAATTCCGGAGAAGTCTAATGGGCTTGTAACTTCGGAAAAAGTAATGGAAACAATGGTAAGTAATAAAACATCCCCCTTTGATTTTTGAATTTTACATACATGACTAATGTACCGTGTTTTATATATACGTATAGGAACCTGCTAAAATTGTCAGACCTAAGAAAATGCCTAAGTCACAGCGAAACGGGTCTACAGATTCCCAATCACAAGGAAATGTGTCTCTAACACAAGGAGTACCAACAGTATGTATTTCAACATGTTTCTTCTTATTCTTTTGTTTAAATAATGTAACGTGTTTTATATATACATATAGGAACCTGTTAAAAATGTCGGACCTAAGAAAACGCCTAAGTCACGACAAAACGGGTCTCCAGATTCCCAATCGCAACAAAATGTGTCTCCAACACAAGCACTGCCAACAGTATGTATTTCAACATGTTTCTTGTTATTCTTTTGTTTAAATAATTTCTGATATATACATGCAAAAATTCTGTTTTTTAGACATTTAATTGCAAACTGTGGCACTTAAAGAAATAAAATATTTTTGCTTTGAGTACCGTACACAAGTCTCATGGAAAGAAAATGCTGCATAACCAACCACTCCCAAATGATTGCTACAGAGTGTCAATTGATACATCGTTAGTGGATGCAGCATGCATACCGGACGTAGCAAATAATGGGTTAAAAACAGTTAACGAAGGCGTAGGTGGTTTCGTTGCATGGCCAAAGGATCAAGTTATTCTTGAAGATGAGGTACATAAATGTGTTTTTTCAACCTACATATATATAATTCTTCATATTTAATTCAATGTTTGATACAAGCGTCTTTTGTTTACTACAGGTTACACCAACAAATACGATGCAAAAGATTAGTGACAACAAATGTGGACCAACAGTACCATCGAAGCGCAAAAAATTTGTCTCTATTGAAGCCATAAAGCAAGCTAGGACGGCGAAGAGTCAAAAGTCTTTAAATTATGGTACTTGAGAATTTGATTATGTACAATATTACAATTGTATATTATGTTCAGTTATATACCTTCGAGTTTTATTCAATTTGAAATTTCTTTTTGTTTTTAATTATGTTTTATATATATATACTCATTCCAGCAGCACTAGCATAATACTAGCACTAGTAACTCTGCTTCAGCAGGACTAACTTAGTACTAGCAGTAGCAACTCTGCTCCAACAGTACTAACTTAGTACTAGCAGTAGTAACCCTGTGACTAAAAGATGCACTCATGTAATATGGTCATGCTTATCAACATTATTGGTCACTCTTTGTTTAATTCAATGTGTAACTAAATATTACAAAATGCCACACAAACTAAAATTCATGTGACCATTGGATGAAAAATTGTCACGCAAAATACACCTTTCTTCACTTTAAACAGCATATGGTCACACTTATTAACACTTTTGGCCACTTTATGCTTAATTGTATGTGACTAAATACCCAAAACAAACATGCTTTGTGTGAATAAATATTACAAAAGGCCACACAAACATAAAATTCAAGTGTCCATTGGATGATCAATAGTCACACAAAATATACATTTCTTCACTTTAAACAGCATATGGTCAAGTGTCCATTGGATGATCAATAGTCACACAAAATATACATTTCTTCACTTTAAACAGCATATGGTCACACTTATTCACACTTTTGGCAACTTTCTGCTTTTTTGTATGTGACTAAATACCCAAAACAAACATGCTTTGTGTGACTAAATATTACAAAAAGCCACACAAATATAAAATTCAAGTGGTCATTGGATGAATAATAGTCACACAAAATACACATTTCTTCACTTTAAACAGTATATGGTCACACTTATTAACACTTTTGGCCACTTTCTGCTTTTTTCTATGTGACTAAATACCCAAAATAAACATGCTTTGTGTGACTAACTATTACAAAAGGCCACACAAACATAACATTCATGTGGCCATTGGATGATCAATAGTCACAAAAAATATACATTTCTTCACTTTAAACAGCATATGGTCACACTTATTAACACTTTTTGCCAGTTTTTGTTTAATTGTATGTGACTAAATACCCAAAACAAACATGCTTTGTGTGACTAAATATTACAAAAGGCCACACAAACATAAATTTCAAGTGGCCATTGGATGAACAATAGTCACACAAAATACACGTTTCTTCACTTTAAACAGCATATGGTCACACTTATTAATACTTTTGGCCACTGTTTTTTAAATTGTATGTGACTAACTCCAAAAAAACAACACACTTTGTGTGACTAAATCATCAGAAACGTCACATTTATTATATATTCATGTAGCCACAGGACGAGAAATAGTCACACAAAATACACATTTACTTGAATAAATCATCTCAAATGTCACATATATTATATATTTATGTGGCCAAAGGACGAACAATAGTTACTCTCAAGAAACATTTGTGTGACTATAAAGTGTTTACGGTCACTGATACTGATTAATCCAATAAAACTTGTGCCTAATTTGTCACACTTATTCGGGTTTTGGTCACTCTTTTTCAATGAAAACGGCCACAAAATAAACAATGTCACCATATGCCACCTACGGTGGCGCGACCTTTGGTGACAAAAAAAAAAAAAAAAAAAAAAAAAAAAAAACGTGTGTGACTATATGCATATCGTCACACATTTTTGGTGTGACGAAATCCCATATCTGTACCAGTGAAAAGCTGTAAAATTCAGAAAACAAAGTTCCTCCAAAGTGGTCTCTCCAAGATGTTACATCGAATGAAAATCACATGAAAAATATATATAGGTATACACTTGTGATAGCATCACTTTACAATTGTGACGCCTTCAGCTCGCCGACATTAGGGTTTCGTTTATTGCGCTGCCTTAGTTGTGACGGTGTCACCTTATGGATAGTGATGCCGTCGCTCTTCAGTTTTCTGGTCTTGACGCCGTCAGCTCAAGACCGTCGCCATCTTCTGAAGCGTCACTTGGAAAATTTATAACTGGATTATCTTCGTTATTCTACAAGTGACGGCCTCATTTGGTAGTTCTGACGCCGTCACAGTCCCCTTTTTGTGACGTTTTCTTGACTTTATCGTTTTCTTCATTTTATTGTCCAATAGAGTCATAAACTTTCCATTTTCTGTCATTTGCTTCTCGAGTACCTAAAACTCAAATAGAAACGATTTAGGGTAATAATTGATCGAATATGTATGGATTTAGAGGCTAAATGACCCTTGAAAAACGTACAAAATTACACCTCATCAGATATCCCTACACTTGTGTAACCACTGTAAAAATTTCACCTGGTAATAAACTATTATATATATATTCTAATAAAGAATATTTATCCATTTTTCTACGTATAATTATTTATTTATTTATTTACATATCTGATCGTAACAACTATCTAATGTGACGTAACTCACATCCTCGATAAACGTGCTCTCACGCAGACCAACCTTAACTTACTTAATGTTTATTTTATAAACATTTCCATATAAAAATCGTACGATATACCATTTTCCATCTTACGATAATTCGTTAACAAACGTACAAACTAAACTTTCCTTATCTATTAGTGTTTCTAACGAAACCCTAAATTATTATAATAACAATTATGAATAACTAAAACCTAAAAATACTTTAGATATAGTTTAAATATACTTATGACCATGTTAACATGCAATAAAAACTGGTTATAACCTTTAAATATCAAAAACCAAATTAATTTTTCTCTTTTCTTTTCTGTCGCAAACCGCCCCCAACGCCCAACTTTGCACATTTGTTTCGACCATTAAAAGACCTTTAAAAATTCTAAAACTTGGCCAACATTAAGACCACCCAGCTAGCTAGTAATAGGAAAAAGAACTTCGTAAAAAAATTGATTTGTCACAAAGTTATTCGAGTCTTTTTCTGCCCCTTTGCCCACTAATTCGAACGCACCCTTAATAATTATTCGAGCATAATAAGCTCGAATCATGAGCTTATAAGCTGTAAATAAGCTGTTTACTAACTTAACCAAACTTGTATAAAGGAGTCGTAGAAAGTCGTGCCTTTTCCCGCAACTTAGAACGCGTTTAAATGAAATAAGGACATCGGGTGAAACGCCAAAAATGCTTGGAGGGTATTTTCTGCCAAAACTCCAACTAGTTTTATAACTTGGACTTTAATTGATGTCGACCTGCATTTTAGGGGTAAAAAGTGTCAATTTTGAAACTATCGGGTACAAACTGTCATTTCACCATAGTTGAGGGGTAAAAATTGTAATTTTATAAAAGTTGAGGGGTAAAAATTGTCATTTTATGAAAGTTCAGGGGTATAAACTGTCAATATATGAAACTATAGAGGTAAAAAGCGTAACATTATATAATTATTATTAGAAATATATTTTAAATATATTTATAATAAAAACTAATAAATAAAATACATTTATCTCGATAACAAACAAACGAAAACATAAAAATGAAAAATAAGATAAAATCTTATCCAACTTTTGAAGAGACTTCATGTTGTCTCAATTAAACATTTAACTATCAACCAAAACGTTACGAAACGAACATTAAAACTTATATATATTGGAATACGATTACTAAAACTTGACATAACAACCAAGGTTTCGTGCCGGAGACGTTTATCAACTCTGTTTAACTTTGTTTTCCATCCAGAGTGCTAAGGTGAGTTCATAGTCCTACTTTGTATTCGTTTTCAAAATTTGTGGGGAGATACATGCTACAAAACCGAACACAAGTATTTTCTGTATGCTTTCCTGATTAATATTGCCTAAGTTACCTGTTGCCTAAAAGACCTCCTATCATGGACCATTATTCACTTTCGGGTGAGCGCGAATATAGTAAATAGATCTATTGGGTGTGACGACCCCTTTGTGTTACAGTGACGTGACCAAATGTACTTTATTCGAGATGAATAAAGAGACCGGCAATCTCCTACTCGGAGGCAAAATTACTTCATTTAATTATGGGGTAATATACATCATTAGCTCATAACTATTGATGATCCACAGTTAATGCTTTGCGTGCCATGAGACTTAGAGCCATATATAACGAACTGCAATATTACTGATTTACTTTCCGTTTATCTTGTGTTCAAACTGACTATAACCTTAAAAGCTATGGATTGACTCAACCTTTCTGTTGAATTTTTAGCATGTTTTATCTCAGGTAATTAGAAGCTTATTTTGGCACGGAGTGGCTGCGGAATTTTTCCTATAAAAAGAGTGTCCATTTTGTTATCATTCAATGAATAATGTATCTTTTATAACGTACTTCGAAACTTCCGGCTGAGGCCTGTAATATGTATTCTGATTTAAATAAATGAATGATAACAATTTTATTTAAAACGTCTCTTTTCGAGTCGTTTTCTATTTTCATAACTGTGATACTTGAAGTAATACCCCAACTTATATTCCGCTGTGATTATCGAAAATGGGGGTGTTACAGATTGGTATCAGAGCTCATGGTTATAGAGAACAAGGTTCAAACCTAAACTATAACCAATTTTCACAAACTTAACTAAAATTCCTCCGTGCCACAAGCCACTGAAATACTACTATTACGTGTTTACTGTTAATTATTTAGTTACATAGTGAAATATTTACAAATTACCGGGTGATTACAGAGTCTTGTCTTCCCCTATCCATTCTATCACTCTTATGTCGGACTCGGATATTGAAAATATCGCGACTGTACCGGACATCACGACAGTACCCAGATGGGCGACGGAGACAGATCCAACAGAAGATGTTTCCATAGTACCTGAGGTCTCTTCAGTATTTGGGCATGATATGGAGTCGGATCCTTCCGAAGAGCCATCCGAGGATACTTCAATGCCTGATATCGCACCGTTTCCTGATGATCCATACGTGCAAGCTAGAGAGAGGGTTCGCAGCTTCGCAGATGCGGAGCCGTATGAGTCAGATTCTCCTTCGGTTACGGAGTCCCTACCACCTCTATCATCGTCAGAGATACCACCAGTTCCCCCTGAGAGAATCCGGAGAACGGAACGAATAAGAACGATTCCTGTGCCTACATCAGCAACACCACTACCACATTCACATCCATATATGTTGCCTAAATATATACCGTCTGTCCCTACACCCTCACCTCCACCATCATCTACAAGTTTCCATCCCCCGTCTGTCCCAATTTGAACTTAGTGAAGAAGTTAGGGCCATTATCTCCCGATATCACACTCTACCCCGATCACCTACTCCCGATTTTCCGACACCACCGCGAGTTTTTGAGGTTGGAGAAAGTTCGCAGACAGCACTGGAGCAACCACCGATTATTTCCACTCTGCTGACGCGATTGGAACGGCAAGAAGAGCAGATCGAGACTGCTCTGGGTCATCTAGACGAGTTGCCTTTGGAACGCATCGAGGGTATGGAATATAGAATTGAGGATCTAGTTACCGGTCAGGAGACTATGCAACAGAAGCTGGATGGGAATCGTGAGCTGGCGGAGAAACGTAATGAGCAGATCAGACAGGAAATACCTTTTATTTATGATAATGAATTAAAGCTGATAGATGAAATGATGAGAAGAAATGAAGAACTGGTAACAACACAGAATAGGATCACTGTTTTGGAGACAACAGTGGGAGAGATGCATGCTCGGTACCAGGAGTACATGCAGATCCTTGTCAGTATGATAGTCGAGCTCGAGAGTCGACTAAACGGAGCTTCTGGTAGCCATTAGATCAGATTTTTATCTGTTATCTTTTGTACTATATCTCAGCTTTGTGATCTATAGTATTGATATGACACTAGTATGTAGTTTATATCTGACTGCTTTTGTACTAGCCACAGGATGTGTGGCATAAATACGAAACTTGTATTAATTTTGTTATATGTATAACAAAATTAGCAAGTTATTTATGACTATATGTGGTTATGATATTTTGCTGTGTATGATATAGATTGATGTGGGACAGTGTTGATCATTTTACATGCATGTGTGATATTTGGACATGTGTGACCTTATGATTATCATGGATTTTACCTTGTTAATTTAAAATGGTCACTATGCAAATTCTAAACATGTGTTTTCTTGTGGTATTAATAGAAATATGCCTCGCAATTCCCCAGAACCAGTCATGTCCCAAGCTGCAATCCGAAAGCTTGTTGCAGACAGTGTTGCTGCAGTACTTGAGAATCAAGCAGCAGTATTGGCCCGTTCTGGAAGCACTAGCAGACCCAATGGAGAAAGCGAGACAACAATAGCTTGCAAGTGCACTTGTAAAGATTTCATAAACTAAAAACCAACTTTCTTCAAAGGAACAGAGGGAGCAACTGAGTTAGCTCGTTGGTTTGAGCGTACGGAAATTGTTTTCATGAGAAGTGGGTGTACCGATGAATGTAAGGTTACCTTTGCTACTGGGAATTTCTTGGAAGATGCCCTGTCTTGGTGGACTTCTACTGCCCAAACTATGGGAGTTGAAGCAGCTCACCAACTTACATGGGAAGATCTCAAAAAGAAAATGTTGAAGAAGTACTGTCCCCGTACTAAAATCAAAAAGCTGGAAGATGAGTTTCACCAGCTGGTTGTAAAAGGAACAGATCTTAAGGCATATAATAGGAGGTTTCAGGAACTTGTACTCCTATGTCCAACTATTGTTCCTGATCTTGAGAAGACGTTGGAGAAATATACTGAAGGATTACCTCAAAGTATCGAGGGAAATGTTACTGCGTCTAAGCCTCAGTCTTTGGAAGAGGCCATTTCCATAGCTCAACAGCTAATGGATCGTGAGATCAAGCGTAGTTCCACCCAAGGAAATAATGATAACAAGCGAAAGCTTGATGATCGGAGAGCCACCCATTACCACAACAACTATCCCAACAACAACTACCACAACAATAACAACAATAACCGCCACAATCAAAACAACTACCAGCAAAACCGTAACAACCACCACCAACAGAATCGTAGGCAGGAAATGCCAGAGCCTATACAGCCACACCTGCTGAGAGGAGTGGTTATGTCGGAACAAAGCCATTCTGCAATCGATGCTCGTTGCACCACTATGGTCCATACGCTATTAAGTGCACAAAGTGTCAGAAGGTTGGACATCAGACCAAGGACTGTAAAGCAACAGGAGCAAATCTGCAGCCAGTAATCATAACTTGCCACGGATGCGGTAAGAAGGGGCATTATAAGAATCAGTGCCCGAAGCCAAATGCCAACCAGAACAATGGTGCCTGTGGACGAGCTTATGGCTAGGAGATGGTAATCCGCAACAGAACCCGGACGTAGTCACGGGTACGTTTCCCCTCAATCAACATCTAGCTAAAGTATTATTTGATACTGGAGCCGATAAAAGCTTTATATCTCTTACTTTTGCTTCCTTACTTAAACTTACTCCCACTGCCTTAAACACCACGTACGAAATCGAACTAGCTAATAGAAAATTATTAGGCACTAACTCTATAATCCGAAACTGCACCTTAACCTTACTAAATCAACCTTTCGACATCGACCTCATGCACATCGAACTCGGTAGCTTCGACGTAATCGTTGGTATGGATTGGCTATCCAAATACCATGGAAGGATCATATGCGACAAAAAAGTGGTTCACATCCCTTTCGAGGGTGAAACTTTGATTATCCGTGGTAATCAAAGTAAGACCAGACTAAGCATTACATCCTGCCTCAAGACCATGAAGTACATCAACAGAGGATGTCAAGCATTTTTAGCTCATATAACTGAGAAGAAGGCGGACGAGAAGAAACTGGAAGATGTGCCTGTAGTACGAGATTTTCTGGAAGTTTTTCCTGAAGAGTTACCTGGACTACCACCTGTTCGTCAGGTAGAATTTCAGATTGACTTGGTGCCGGGAGCAGTATCAGTTGCACGAGCACCTTACCGTTTAGCACCATCAGAGATGCAAGAACTATCCAATCAACTGCAAGAGTTTTTGGATAAAGGTTTTATTCGACCAAGCACTTCGCCTTGGGGAGCTCCTGTCCTATACGTCAAAAAGAAGGACGGTTCTCTTAGGATGTGTATCGATAACCGAGAGTTGAATAAACTTACGGTAAAGAATCGATATCCATTACCAAGGATCGATGATTTGTTTGACCAACTGCAAGGATCGAGTGTTTACTCGAAGATCGATTTAAGATTAGGTTATCATCAGCTGCGTGTTAGGGAAGAAGATATTCCTAAAACAGCTTTCAGAACAAGATACGGTCACTATGAATTTCAAGTGATGCCATTTGGGTTAACTAATGCACCAGCCGTGTTTATGGATCTCATGAACCGTGTGTGCAAACCCTATTTGGACAAATTCGTGATTGCGTTCATTGATTATATTCTCATCTATTCTCGGAGTGAAGAAGAACATACGGAGCATGTAAGGATTATTTTGGAGTTGCTCAAGAAAGAACAAATGTACGCTAAATTTTCCAAGTGTGATTTCTGGATCCACACTATACAGTTTCTTGGGCATGTGATTGATCACCACGGTATTTATGTGGATGCTTCCAAAATAGAAGCAGTCAAAAATTGGCCGAAACCTACAACCCCCACTGAGGTGCGTTAATTTTTAGGACTTGCTAGCTATTATCGGAGATTCATCGAGGGATTTTCGAAGATTGCCAAGTCTTTAACAGAATTGACACAGAAGAACAAGAAGTATGTCTGGGGAGAAGATCAAGAGAAAGCTTTCCAGCTGTTAAAGCAAAAGCTTTGTGAAGCACCAATTCTAGCTTTACCCGAAGGAAATGACGATTTCGTTGTTTATTGTGACGCATCACACCAAGGGTTAGGCGCGGTTTTGATGCAAAGGAACAAAGTAATTGCCTATGCGTCCCGATAGCTCAAGCCTCAAAAGGAGAACTATGCGACTCATGATCTTGAGCTAGGAGCAGTTGTGTTTGCTCTTATATACAGATCACAAGAGCCTCCAACATATTCTTGACCAAAAAGAATTAAACATGAGGCAACGTCGATGGTTAGAATTGTTAAGTGACTATGACTGTGAAATTCGTTACCACCCTGGAAAAGCAAATGTTGTAGCAGATGCTTTAAGCAGGAAGGAACGAATTAAGCCTCTTCGAGTTAGAGCTTTAGTCATGACTATCAATTTGGACCTGCCATCCCAAATTCTCAATGCACAAGCTGAAGCAGTAAAGGAAGAAAATATTCAGGCTGAGAATTTAAGGGGTATAGATAATGCATTTGAACTTCGTCCTGATGGAACACGTTGTATAAAGAACCGGAGCTGGTTACCACTCTTTGGTGACTTAAGGAATGTGATTATGCATGAATCACATAAGTCCAAATATTCTATGCACCCAGGTTCTGAAAAGATGTATCAGGATCTCAAAAAGCTTTACTGGTGGCCAAACATGAAAGCTGACATTGCTGAGTATGTCAGTAAATGTTTGACATGTGCACGAGTTAAAGCTGAACATCAAAGGCCGTCTGGCTTATTGACTCAAACAGAGATTCCTGAATGGAAGTGGGAAAGGATAACTATGGATTTTATCACCAAGTTACCTAGGACATCAAGCGGGTATGACACTATTTGGGTCATCGTTGATCGTCTTACGAAATCAGAGCATTTTCTGCCAATCAAGGAAACCGATGAAATAGAAAGTCTTGCGCAATTATATCTGAAAGAAGTAGTCTCACGACATGGAGTACCAATTTTCATTATTTCGGATCGTGATTCTCGTTTCACATCCCGATTTTGGGAAAAGCTTTAGAAAGCTTTAGGTACACAGTTGGATATGAGCACTGCGTATCATCCGCAGACCGACGGTCAAAGAGAAAGAACTATTCAAACGCTGGAAGATATGCTCAGGGCATGTGTAATAGATTTTGGTAAAGGATGGGATAAACATTTTCCTTTGGCAGAATTCTCATATAGCAATAGTTACCATGCCAGCATCAAGGCAGCACCGTTGGAAGCACTTTATGGACGAAAGTGTCGATCACCTGTTTGCTGGGCGGAAGTCGGAGAATTCCAACTTATCGGACCGGAAATAATTCAAGAAACTACTGATAAAATAGTGCAAATTCGAAAACATTTGCAAGCTGCCCGAGATAGGCAAAAGAGCTACGCAGATGTAAGACGGAAGCCTGTGGAATTTAAAGTTGGAGACAGAGTCATGCTGAAAGTATCACCATGGAAAGGCATGGTTAGATTTGGAAAGCGGGGAAAGTTGAATCCCAGGTACATCGGACCATTCAAGATTCTGAAGAGAATCGGTCCAGTAGCCTATAGACTAGAACTTCCTGTAGAACTTAGTAAGATACATCCTATCTTCCATGTCTCTAATCTAAAGAAGTGTCTATCAGATGAAACGCTTGTTATTCCCATGAAAGAGCTTCGTCTCAATGACAAACTTAATTTTGTGGAAGAACCAGTGGAGATCATGGATAGAGAAATCAAACAGTTAAAGCGAAGCCGTGTTCCCATCGTTCAGGTTAGATGGAACTCTAAAAGAGGACCAAAATTTACCTGAGAACGAGAAGATCAAATCCAGACGAAATACCCACACATTTTCCCCCATACCTCGACCAACATAGACTGAATCTCGGGACGAGATTCCCTTCAACGGGGGGATACTGTAACCACTGTAAAAATTTCACCTGGTAATAAACTATTATATATTCTAATAAAGAATATTTATCCATTTTTCTACGTATAATTATTTATTTATTTATTTATCTGATCGTAACAACTATCTAATGTGACGTAACTCACATCCTCGATAAACATGCTCTTACGCAGACCAACCTTAACTTACTTAATGTTTATTTTATAAACATTTCCATATAAAAATCTTACGATATACCATTTGCCATTTTACGATAATTCGTTAACAAACGTACAAACTAAACTTTCCTTATCTATTAGAGTTTCTAACGAAACCCTAAATTATTATAATAACAATAATGAATAACTAAACCCTAAAACACTAAAGTACAACTCATTTAAACCAATGTACAAGTCATTTATGCATAAAAACTAAATATTAATAAAAATCCCATTATAACTCTAAATGTATTCATTTTAAAGCACAATATCCATGTCATTTATGCACCAACTATAAAAATAAATTTCTTAAACTCACTAATTAAAAGTACAAGACTCTAAACCTAATGTACAAGTGCCTAATGCATAAAAACTAAAAATTACATTTATATACACTTAAACCTAATAAAATTTACATATAATTAGACTAACTTAAGAAAACCCTAAAAATATATTTTCTCTATTTCTAAAACCTTAGTACAACCTCATTAAACCCATGGTACCACCCTTTAGAGCACAAACCATTTTCCTTTTCTTTTTATATAAAATTCGACACATATATAATTATATAAACCCTAGTTATTTTTTTTATTCAACAAACAATTAGACATAAACCTAAGTCTAACTAGTTACTACATTTAAACCCTAGGTACAACATTTCCTAGCCAATGTACTACCTCCTCATGCCATTCGATCCATACTTCCTTTTTCTTTTCCTAGTTCGAATCCAACAATGATCAAACTAAACCCTTTCCTTTCAAATCCCTAAGCAACATACATACCACAAATTATCTTCTAGGTCCAATAATCTTCCACATATACATGTCTCTTAGATAATTGCCTTAAGTCAAAGAATGTAGGTAGAACATAAGGCTAGGGTTTAAACACAAAAATCAACCTTTCCCCCTCCTCACATGTGGCGTCCAAGGAGCTAACATACCTCACAAAGTCCCCTTAATCCCATAACAAGATGACCTAGCCATCTACAAACCCTAACTCTTTTTCTTTTCTATAAATAGCAAACCAAACACCCTATTTCTTTTCCATATCATTCGACCCACACCCAAAAACAGCCATACACCCATTTACTACTAATCCATTAAACCATATAGAAGCTAAAGATAGTTTTTAGAAAGACTTAGAAGGAGGAGAGGCACTAGTATAGAATTTCCAAGTCAATTTGCCACATATATCCATAATCGAATAAAAATTCAAGTAAGTATACTTAGCCCTTTTCCATTACTTTTGTACACTTTAAATACTTCTAAAAATGTTACTACATAAGCCCTAATAGCTAGATAAATCAAAAAACAAATTTTCTTTTTCTTTTCTTTTTGTCGAACAAAAACCAAACAAACCCTTAATTTATTTTCTTAATATTACAAATAAAGGAAACCTAAAAATACTTTAGAGATAGTTTAAATATACTTATGACCATGTTAACATGCAATAAAAATTGGTTATAACCTTTAAATATGAAAAACCAAATTAATTTTTCTCTTTTCTTTTCTGTCGCAAACCGCCCCCAACGCCCAACTTTGCACATTTGTTTCAACCATTAAAAGACCTTTAAAAATTCTAAAACTTGGCCAACATTAAGACCACCCAGCTAGCTAGTAATAGGAAAAAGAACTTCGTAAAAAAATTGATTTGTCACAAAGTTATTCGAGTCTTTTTCTGCCCCTTTGCCCACTGATTCGAACGCACCCTTAATAATTATTCGAGCATAATAAGCTCGAATCATGAGCTTATAAGCTGTAAATAAGCTGTTTACTAACTTAGCAAAACTTGTATAAAGGAGTCGTAGAAAGTCGTGCCTTTTCCCGCAACTTAGAACGCGTTTAAATGAAATAAGGACATCGGGTGAAACGCCAAAAATGCTTGGAGGGTATTTTCTGCCAAAACTCCAACTAGTTTTATAACTTGGACTTTAATTGATGTCGACCTGCATTTTAGGTGTAAAAAGTGTCAATTTTGAAACTATCGGGTACAAACTGTCATTTCACCATAGTTGAGGGGTAAAAATTGTAATTTTATAAAAGTTGAGGGGTAAAAATTGTCATTTTATGAAAGTTCAGGGGTATAAACTGTCAATATATGAAACTATAGAGGTAAAAAGCGTAACATTATATAATTATTATTAGAAATATATTTTAAATATATTTATAATAAAAACTAATAAATAAAATACATTTATCTCGATAACAAACAAAAACATAAAAATGAAAAATAAGATAAAATCTTATCCAACTTTTAAAGAGACTTCATGTTGTCTCAATTAAACATTTAACTATTAACCAAAACGTTACGAAACGAACATTAAAACTTATATATATTGGAATACGATTACTGAAACTTGACATAACAAAACCAGGTTTCGTTCCGGACACGTTTATCAACTTTGTTTCACTTTGTTTTCCATCCAGACTTCTATGGTGAGTTCATAGTCCCACTTTTTATACGTTTTCCAAATTTGTGGGGAGATACATGCTACAAAACCGAACACAAGTATTTTCTATATGCTTTCTTGATTAATATTGCCTAAGTTACCTGTTGCCTAAAAGACCTCCTATCATGGACCATTAGTCACTTTAGGGTGAGCGTCAATATAGTAAATAGATCTATTGGGTGTGATGACCCCTTTGTGTTACAATGACGTGACCAAATGTACTTTATTCGAGATGAATAAAGAGACCTGCAATCTCCTAATCGGAGGCAAAATTACTTCATTTAATTATGGGGTAATATACATCATTAGCTCATAACTATTGATGATCCACAGTTAATGCTTTGCGTGCCATGAGACTTAGAGCAATATATAACGAACTGAAATATTACTGATTTACTTTCCATTTATCTTGTGTTCAAACTGATTATAACTTTAAACGCTATGGATTCACTCAACCTTTGTGTTGACTTTTTAACATGTTTTATCTTAGGTAATTAGAAGCTTGGTTTGGCACGGAGTGGCTGTGGACTTGTTCTTTTAAAAAGAGTTTCCATTTTGTTATCATTCAATGAATAATGTATCTTTTATAAATTACTTTGAAACTTCCCGCTGGGGCCTGTAATATGTACTCTGATTTAAATAAATGAATGATAACAATTTTATTTAAAACGTCTCTTTTCGAGTCGTTTTCTATTTTCATGACTGTGATACTTGAAGTGATACCCCAACTTATATTATGCTGCGATTATCGAAAACGGGGGTGTTACAGCTTGGGATTTGCTTGTCCTCAAGCAAATGTGCGTTTATCCGAATCAATTTACAAGTTAGGGGGCATTTAGCATTGGTTTAAAAATAATTTACACCACAACTCATTTTACAATAGTCAAAACAAGTACGAAAATTATATAATAGGACCTCACATAAAGTGTTTGGATTATCTCATCTCTCGGGTGTATAGGTTATATAACATGTATCGAAACAGAAAAATAAACACTCTATACCTGTCATAGCACATAGATTTCCATAGGCTTGATAAAGGATTAAACCTCCACCGCTTTGGCATAAGCACCTAGGATAAACCATCAAAGAGGACTTTTAAAGGGTTGTAACATTAGGTGTAATGTTAAGGAAAACACGGTTTTGGGGATATAGGGAATTTACTGGTGGCAGGTTAATCATCTAAGTTAGTTACATGTACAAAGTGGCGTTGTTAAGCCAAGACTCGACAAACTAACTCTAACTCTTTTTGTGTTTTCTTAACTCTTTCTTGACTTAAATAAAAGCAGGATGGCAGTCCATATGTTTTTTTTCTTTATTTTTTTTTAAAAAAATTCATCATGTTCTTTTAACACTTTTGCCCTGCCGTCTTTTGATCTGCTAAACATAAATAACTTGAGATTTATAACTGCATCCCTACACTTTCATTTTTGCATAAAGAAAAACTAACTAATGACCCGAATTACGAGGATCAAAACACCTGAAGTACTTAAAACATTAACGTATATATGGGGGTAATAATTTTACTTTCTTCCCCATTACTCCATAATAAATAGTACTAAACCCATAAGTCCTAATCATCCCAAAACTGTATTTACAAGATATGACTCGACTTAGCAACCATGTAATCAACTAGATAATTAACTAAGGGTTTAACATATATGTTGTAACAATAATGAACTAAAAATGAGTGCATACAAGGTAGCCTAAGGCGATTTGGGTGTAACATTTGGGGGTGGATTGTTAACAATGCTCGTTATTATTATTTCAGAATCCACCAAAATATCACGAGAACCGCGAAAAGGATAGGCTCAGAGGGGTGCACTAGGGGTATATTATACTAAAAATGAGTACATAGTAAAGGTGTGGGGTAATTACTTGACCAATGTAGGCAACATAATTATAATAAACAGGTTTAAAACAATGGTTATCGTAATGCCTCTTATCATTTAGTCAATCCTAATTAGACGAATGCAATCTCACTAGCGATCTCGAAATGCATCACTAAAGCAAGTTCTAGAATTTATATACTACCGGTACACTTATAAGCATTAAAGATGAATGTTTTTTCCTAAATATCTAAAGGCGAACCTCACATTTTTTGGTGGAATTTTTGAGTGGTAAGGTTTTTGTGCTAGCTATATAACTCTTATCAATGAGATGCTTTATTAAGACTAAAGTTTTACTCGTAAATGTCATAAATTTTTTTTAAATTTTGTGCTAAAATTACCTTTACAAGTATTTCCTTCAGGTTATTACACAATTACTAAAGAACAAGACAATTAACAAATGTGTGACTAGTTTCTAAGGTATTATTTATTACCCTCCATACACTTAAATTAAACATTTTCCCAAATGTTCATAAAAAGTATCAAAATTGATAAAGGGAAAAATAAAATAGATAAAAGAAGCTAGTACTCCCCTGATTAGCTCGGTATGAACGAAAAACAGAAATACAGTCACATCCTCCTCCAAGAAGATATATCCAAGAAGTGCATATCACGTAGAATTCTATCTTCTTGTCCAGTATAACCTGGATATATATAAGAAAACGAACACGAAACCTCGCATAAAATCGGCGATAACACTATATATAATATAAAACTAAACTAGAAAGCGAATAAGATATAATGCTTGCAAAATAAATGTTTACACAAATCTAAAAATTTGAAAATTCTAGAAATTTTCAAAAATTAAGATTCGACATAACAAACCAAAAATATGAAAAATTTGTTGCTACATTGCCTGACGCCGTCACCTTGTAGGTGTGACGCCATCAGGATGACCTGACAAATTATTTTGTTTTGTATTCTGGAAAATTTCTTAGAAAAATCTGACTTTTAAAACCTGAAATTTTTTGTAAAACATTCATTGTGACTCGATACAAGCATTTGACTCTAACAAACACACAAAGAGGATAGAATATATGCAAATCATGAATTGTAAATTTTTCATGTTCTAATTTCGTTCTTTTAAACAAAATATGAACTTCCCTACACTTATCTTTTTGTAAAATATCTTTATATTTAATTAAGACGGGGTTAAAAACAAAATAAAACATTTTCACAAATTATATTCGAGACATGAAAATTAAACAATTATGGTTAGGCATATATGACACAAACAAATAAATAATAACATTAAACAATTAAAAAATCATGGGTTGCCTCCCAAGAAGCGCTTTTCTTAATTTACGAGTCTTGCAGCTAGACTCAAAGTCATGTGCTATTACGTGATCTCATTGTCAAAAATAATATCATCTTCATTAACCAAGTCATTATTACTTTCTTGGTAATGTTTCACCCGTTGTCCATTCACAGTGAATTCCCTATCTTCGTTATCTAGCAAAATGACGGCCCCATTTCTTAATGACCTCTTTACCGTAAAAGGTCCATACCATCTAGATTTAAGTTTTCCGGAAATAGTCTCAGCCTAGAATTTTATAAAGGTACCTTGTCTCCTTCTACAAATTCCTTAGGACTCTTAATTTGATTATCATGCCATTTCTTAGTTATTTCTTTGTATGTTATAGATGATTCATATGCCTCCAAACTTAATTCATCAAGCTCTTGAAGCTGCGAGAACCTATGAGCCCCTGGTTCTAAATAGTCCATATTGCACGCTTTCAATGCCCAATATGCCTTATGTTCAAGTTTTACAGGGAGATGGCATGCCTTACCATAGATTAAGCGAAAAGGGGTCATTCCAATAGGTGTTTTATAAGCCGTACTAAATGCCCATAAATCTAACTTAAATGACCAATCTTTCCTATTTTGATTAACCATTTTTTCTAATCTTCGTTTCAACTCTCTATTGGTGTTTTCAACTTGGCCATTTTTTTGAGGATGATATGCAATTGAAAATTTATGGAATACTCCATATCTTTTCGTTACCTTTTCCATTTGGGCATTACAAAAGTGAGTTCCTCTATTCACTATTGAAAGCCTTGGGAATCCCAAATCTTGCAAACAATTTTCTAAGGAAGTGGATGACTACTTTAGCATCGCTTGTTTTAAATGCTTGGGCTTCTACCCATTTGGAAACGTAATCTATTGCTACAAGTATGAATTTATTTCCCTCAGATAATGGAAATTGGCCCATGAAATCAATTCCCCATACGTCAAAAATTTCACAAACTTGTATATATATTTTTGCGGCGCTTCATCCCTTCTTGAGATATTTCCAGCCCTTTGACACGCATCACAAGTTTGAACCAGTTTCCTAGCATCACGAAATATATTAGGCCAATAGAACCTTGCATAAAAAACTTTCCTTGTAGTGGTAGATATTCCATGATGTCCTCTTGATGGTCCGGTGTTATATTCCCGCAAGATTCTGCCCGCTTCTTTACCAGCGTCACAATGTCTAACAATTTGGTCAGGACATCTACGGAATAAGAAAGGTTCTTCCCAACAGTAAAATTTTAAATTAGTAAAGAATTTCTTCCTTTCCTGACTAGTCATGTAACTTGGAAGAACCCTACTTGCTAAATAGTTGGCGTAATTGGCATACCATGGCTGGGTGTCCTTAATTAACATCAGTTGTTCTTCAGAAAATGTATCCCGAATTTCACTGCTGTTTAATTCATCAAGATCAGGGTTTTTTAATCGAGAAAGATGATCTACGGCTAAGTTCTCAGCCCTTTTTCTATTGCGTATTTCGATATCAAATTCTTGCAACAGTAAGATTCACCAGATAAGTCGGGGTTTAGCATCTTGTTTCGAAAATAGATACCTTAAAGCTGAATGATCAGTGAATATGATAGTTTTTGAAAGAACAAGGTATTGCAAGAATTTATCAAAAGAAAAAATCTACGGCTAAGAGTTCTTTCTCAGTAGTTGTTTAGTTTTCTTGCGCGTCGTTCATAGTTTTACTAGCATAATAGATAGGTTGAAAATTTTTATTCCTTCTTTGACCAAGGACAACTCCCACTGCATAGTCACTGGCATCAAACATGATTTCAAATGGAAAGGACCAATCAGGAGTCACCATTATCGGGGCTTGTGTGAGTTCTTGCTTCAGTCTATCGAATGCTTTCATACATTCCTTTGAAAAATTGAATGGCGCACCTTTAACAAGTAGTTGGGTCATTGGTCGGGCGATTTTTGACAAATCCTTAATGAATCTTCTATAAAAACCCGCATGACCAAGGAAACTACGAATGGCCTTTACATTGTGGGGTAAGGTAGTTTAGAGATGGCCTCAATCTTAGCTCTATCGACCTCAATTCCATTTCCAAAAACCTTGTGGCCTAGAACTATCCATTCCTTAACCATGAAATGAAATTTTTCCCAATTCAGAACTAGATTAGTTTCTTCACATCATTTTAGCATTCTTTTGAGATTTGCGAGGCAATGATCGAAAGAGTTTCCAAATACCGAAAAATCATCCATAAAAACTTCCATGCTATCCTCGATGAGCTCATGAAATATGGCCATCATGCATTGTTGGAATGTAGCAGGTGCATTACACAACCTAAATGACATTCGTTAATGAGCAAAAGTTCCATATGGGCATGTGAAAGTAGTTTTCTCCTGATCTTCTGGGGCTATAGGAATTTGAAAGTACCCTGAGAATCTATCTAGAAAACAGTAATATTCGTGCCCAGCTAATCTTTCGAGCATTTGATCTATGAAGAGTAATGGGAAGTGATCATTTCGGGTTGCATCGTTTAATTTCCAATAATCGATACATACCCGCCATCGAGTAACCGTTCTTTGGGGAATCAATTCATCTTTATCGTTTTTCACAATAGACATTCCCCTTTTTTTGGAACAACTTGAACAGGATTAATCTAGGGGCTATCAGAAATTGGGTAAATTAGACCAGCATCGAGAAGCTTGATGACCTCCTTTTTCACCACTTCCTTGATATTAGGATTCACTCGCCTTTGAGGTTGGACGGTCGGTTTATAGTCTTCTTCCATACGAATTTTATGAGTACAAAAAGGTCGAATCAATTCCTTTAATATCTGTGACACTCTACGCTATTGCTCGTTTGTATTCTTTTAAAACCTCCAAGAGATTACCTTTCTGTTTAGCTTTTAGGGAAGAATTTATAATTACTGGAAGTTGGTCCTTCCCTTGAAGGAAAGCATATTCCAGATGACTTGGGAGCTCTTTCAATTCTAACACGGGAGGTTCTTCTATTGAAGGTTTAAGATTATTTTCTGGTTTTCGAAGTTCAAGGCATTCGACAGGTTCTTTACCTGGGTAGAATGAAACAGCTCCAACTACTTCAGCTTCCTCATCCTCCTCTTCGTATGGTATACTATTTTCTTCATACAACAACCCATTCGGAATTTGTTCTTTGACTAATTCATCTTGTTAGTTGACAAACTATAA
The DNA here is from genome assembly GCA_021014915.2 of Artemisia tridentata subsp. tridentata. NCBI lineage: Eukaryota > Viridiplantae > Streptophyta > Magnoliopsida > Asterales > Asteraceae > Artemisia > Artemisia tridentata. The sequence continues at coordinate 194,201,548 of CP139502.1, forward strand.
TAGGTAGTCTTGTGAGGAGGGGAAATTCGTATTTTTAATGTTAAAGGTTAGGCTTTCGCCCTACTCGCAGAGTTAGTTTACCATTGTGAACATCAATGATAGCGCGAACAGTGGCAAAAAATGGCTTTCCTCCATTTCTAAAATCACGAAGTCAACGGGGAATTTGAATTTTTCTATTTTAACCAACACATTTTCACATAACCCTAGAGGATATTTGACAGATCTATTAGCTAGCTGAATACTAATTCTTTTTGGTTTCAACCCCGAGAATCCTAGTTTCATAAATAGTAAATTGGGTATAAGATTTATGCTTGCTCCCAAATTTTCTAGGGCGTTCTTTACTGATTACTTCCTTATAGAGCATGGCAAGGTGAAACTGCCCGGGTCATCTTTCTTTTTAGGTAAGCTTTTCTGGATAATGGCGGAGCATTCTTCCCCTAGCGTCACCATACTTTCAAGCTTCTTTTTATTGGAAAGAAGTTTCTTGAAAAACGTGGCATGTTTGGGCATGTGATAGAAGGCGTCAAGTAATGGAATAGTGACTGTAGTATCCTTGAAATATGATAACAGTCTTTTTGTCATCATTTTTAGCCTTTTGATTCTTCAATTGGGACGGGTACGGTATCCTGGTAGGTGTGGCAAATGTTTTAGGTTGGCTTGATGGTGAAGAAGTTCTACGAGTGGTTGATGTTGGTTCAGGTGTCTCCATCTCTTTGTCAGCTTCCTTATTAAAAGGGGTCTCAGTTTCATCGGAGATAAGAGTTTGAACAGGATATGACGAATCCTTGGTAGTCGTCCCAAATCGAGTTGTAATGGCAAAAGTTAGATATTGCTGATTATGCTCGGGCTTGTTGTTTTCCTCGAGGATAGCATAGAGTTCTGAGAACTGAGTTTCCAACTCACTTTGTTGCTGCCTAATAAAACCCTCAAGCCCCTTAACTAACAGAGTCTTTTCCATCATAAACTTTCCAAGATCTTCCTCGAAGGAACTTTGGGTTGTGAAATCAGACCCTTCTTCCTCCTCAGCCTTTCTTCTTTGGTTGCCCCACGGGGTGTAATCGTCACCTTGATTGAATATTAACGGTGATGGACCATAGTAAATGTCGTGGCTAGAAAGAAAAGTCTATTCAGTAGTTGTACCATTCCCACATTCTTCCACTTCATGTGGTCCGTAAGCCAAAAAGAAAGGCTTTTAAGGATCTTCGACTGCTTATAAATAAGCTAATAACAGATCTTTTGCGTCTTTCTAGATGATTCCCTTATTTCCTCCTTAGGAGCTAATCTCTTCTTGACTTGAAAGCCTTCTTCCCGGATTCCTCAACCAAGGATAGATCAATTGACTGTGTAAGCTCTCTAAGGTAGCGGACCATAAATGTCACAAATTAGATATGGATTCACCATTCTTTTAGTCTCCTGTAACCTTGTGAGATACGAAAGTTTTTCTTACAGCTTTTTCATTTGATTTTCTTGTGTAGGCAGATTTGCTTGTGAGATTTCAGAAATAGTCATTACCGAAGTTGGTTCTTCCCAGGTGTTATCCTGGTCTTGAATGTATTTGTCTATGCAATTCCATCCTTCTTCCGCACTGAGATTTGAGATTTTTGTTCCTACCGAGTAATCGATTCCTCTTTGATCTTCACGTGAAATTTTATCGTAGGAAATTTGAACGAGGAGTGATGAGGTGTAAAAACATGAATTTTTAAGGGTTCATTTAGCCTCTAAACTCGTACATATTTGTTCATTTATTGCCCTAAATTGTAACAGTTCACATTTCAGGTTAATTTCTATCCCCGAAATTTTTACTACTCATTTTTACTATTCACTTTCACTATTCATTTCTGAAATTTTTATTTCATATCCTCGTAAGTTAAAATATTTCCATGACAAAGTGAAAGTTTGACGCTCATCGGGTCATTTTCGCAAAAGTTATTAAGAAACTATACGTTTGGTTTAAACGCCATTTAAACATCCTGCGCATAACGAAAACCAACTGCGACAATTTTCCTCGCACCACATTAATTTTTAGTACACTCACAATCAATTAGGGAATTTTTGACAATTTACCTGCACCATATTTTCTAAGGCATTTAAAAGCTTTTATATTATTGGAAAAGTCAACATATTTTTCCCTCCTCTTTTGACCAAAAATCATTCCTTGATTTTATAAATCATTCCTTGATTTTTAACAATTACGATGTTATGTCTAAAGGACATTTAACACCAACCGACACTAGACTGAGCCCAGTCTAGACATTATAGGCCATTTTAATTCATTATCGTCATATTAGAAAAGTTACACTTTACTTTTCTCAGTTTTACGCAACTTTTGTACGTTTTACGTTTTACGCGTTTTAGACCCGCGTTTCCAGTTTTAACAGCGTTTAAGCAACCCGATGGAACTTACCACTCATTTTATATTTTATTATGGAGTATAATGATAAGTTCAATCATTCCTACAAGTTTCGTATTTTTACGATACCCGGTTTTACGTTTCGTGACCTAACAATTTACAGTTAGCGATTAACGAAACCAAAACTAACTCCATAAGTAGGATAATACCAAAAACTAACCAAGTCATCTACCCTAGGCATGCAAACCGCCTCTTAGGGGGGGGGGGATTCACACCTTGTGTGTCTTGATCTTATGCCTTGTGCCCTAGGATGATTACATGTACTAAACTTCTCATGTAAGCTTTGAAAAAGTCTTGCAAACTAACCTCCTTAAGACATCTTCCTAGACACCTTCCTAACCTCCTCAACTCACTATAAAAACCTCCTCTTCCCCTCTTATTGCTGCCCCATACACACAACACAAACACTTTCATAATTGCTAGTTTACTTCAAGTATTATCAAAGTATACTAGTGCCATATCAATTCCAAAAAACTCTTGTTAAGTTTTTATTGATCCAAAGCCCTAGTTCTTCTTCCTTTTGGTGATCTTCCATCCATACAAGAAGAGTTCTAGTAGAAGTCTTCAAGTGCTTTTCCAAGTAATCAAAGAAGTAGGAAGCTAGTTCTTGATCAATCAAAGTCCTATCCTTGTTCTTAGTTTCCTTTAATTAGAAAGCAAAAAGTTGTAGGAAACCCTAACACATTTTCTTGCTAAATGTCATTTTCATGCTTATTATGCTTCATTCATGCTATATATGGTCTTTGTGTTACGTTCATGATGTATAAAAACTCTTAAAACAAGTTAAGAACACTATATGTTAATCTATGTTAAGTAATCAAGGAAACTAGAGACTTATATTGTGAAATTCGACCAAAATGGTATAAACATGATATTGGACAATTACTTACTATAATATAGGACTTTAAAAGGAAAACATAGCAATTTGAATAATCAAAAACGAGTACACGAGTCAAAAGTTATGGCCAAAAGAAGTTAGCGAAACCAAAATGCCAAAACTGCCCAAAACAAGTTGTTAAGCAGCTAACCATTTTAAACGAGGCCCTTCTGGTCCATTTTATCAAAAATTTAAAACACAAAAGTTGTCTGGAACGACGTTTTCGTTAACAAAACTAAGCTCGTCCCCTGAAAACGCAAAACGAGTGATATTTTTCTTCAAATTCTTAACAGCCCCTTTTTAATTCCAAAATGATCATGTAATAGGTCACGGCTAATTAAAACCAAGAGGCCTAATGGCCTTAGGCCGAGACCACAGCCACGGCTAAGGCCATGGATGAGTCTCAAGACAATGGTAGCCATGACCAAAGCTACGGCAAGGCCACGGCTAAGACCTTAAGGCTTTCTAAGCCGAAAACATGAACTAAAGTGTTAGTCATAACATAACCAACCAATTTGAATCTCCTCCATCAATAGACCATGAGGTTTTGCAAGTAATATCACATCCGTACGAGACTTAATGAACTTATAAAGATAACCATCTTCATCCAATAAAAACTTTCCTAAGCTTATTCAACTTTCGGACATGTAACGTTTAAAGACCAAAAACATATATTTTCTATCGATTACTACAACACTAGGGAGCTTCATGTGAGGGGTTTCATTTGGGTAAACGGATCGACGAGTTGTTGGATTTATGAATTAAAGTGTCCTAGCTCCTCGAACGTTTACTACATGACCTCTAAATTATGATGGCCCGAACGGTAGTACAAGATATACAAACTAAACGTGTTTCATAAACCATCTTCATACAACGACCTACACACATACTAAGTACTACATCATGAACAATATGCAAGACATATATAGGCTCGTCTTTGTATGCTTAGATATTATTCCAACCTAAGTCGCAACGTTCTATTGTAGGTTGCACTTAGAGGTTTCCCAGCTTATCCATCGAACTCATTAATGCACTAAAACACCATCCAACTCACGGTGAGTTCATAGCCCCACTTTCCATTACTTAATTGTTTTACAAACCCTTGGGGGGAATACATGCTATTTTAACCGAACACAATGCTTTGAAATTATATGCTATATGATTGTTCTATTATCACTAAGTACTATCCTTGCCAATCCTAGGCCCCATATCATGAACCATTTCATCACTAGGAATAGTGAGCACGAGTGTTGCGAATAGGCCTTTTGGGATTGGTGAATCCCGTTTGTATTGATCGGTTAGGCAAACAAACGCACTATATTTGAGACTTAGGTATGTCGGCAAAGTACCTACCGGGACAACAAATCCACCGATTGATATTGGTACACGTTAATGTATTGGTTGCATGAGCTTAGTGAATAATAATAACCGTTTTGTTTTCTAACCATGAGTATGAGTCTAATTAACTCACACTACCAACATATTGTGTTCAACTACATAACAAACTCTATGAATATCACTCAACCTTTGTGTTGACACTTTAGGCATGTATTTCAAGTGCATAATGATCAAGGATGGCACGGAGGGGCACGGACTCAATCAAGAAGGCTATAACTTATCTTATCATTCAAAAAGACATCAAATGACTTTATATTGATGTATTTTGTAAACATGGAACCTTTTGGGACCTATCTTGTAAACTCTGATATATTATTTGAATGATAAATCCTTTTTAAAATGACTCAGTTAGAGATCGTTTTCTATTATTATGACTGTTGTACCATCGAGTAACACCTAGTTTGAATTCCGCTGCATCATTGAATTGGGGGTGTTACAGATTGGTATCAGAGCCATGGTTGTAGAGAAACGGGTCTAAACGAGACCTAAACTATAACCATCTTTACAAACAAAAATATTTTATAGCCTTCCGCTCTTCGTGCCTTCCATCCTTCAGACAATCATGGACTTGTTAGACATTGTATACTACACAAACATGTTAGCATATTGATATATGTACCCTTAGCACATTTAAGCATTTCACGTAAGCATGTTAGGCTACGCAAACATATTAACATATTGATAAATACACACTTTTCATATTTTGAGCACTTCCCGTAAGCTTTATATTTATTCTGACATCATAATCTTTATTGTAGACATTATGTCTGTACCTCCATCACCCGATCACATTCCCGCTATGCCCGCTCACTTATCGTTTCTTCCCGAACTCAATGATCCCTATCTTGAAGCACTTGATTATGATAATGAGGAAGAACCTTATGAGGATATAGTCAGTGACCAAGAGGAAGAAATGGAAGAAGATTCGGACGAAGATCCCGAAATGGACATAGACGAGGAAGAAAAGGAGGAACTACCAGTTGTACGACCACTATCACCATTAACCTCACCACCTCATATCTCCGTGACCTCCCCCGAATCTAATCATAATACTCCCACTCGAGGTCCAAAGTCCACTTATGAGATCGACGGATCATCCAAAATCACACCTACATTCATAAATTCTGCCCAATACGATGTATACTGCTTGAAACAAGGCCTCGACCTAACTCTACATAAACTTCAAAACATGGCACGCCAAATGAATGACTATGAAACCAAGGTTACTGTAGCCAGAATGGAAGCCGTTAATGCACGTCAACGCCTCAATTTGTTTATCCTTGATACGAGCTATGTGAAGGAAGACTTGAATCTTTTTTAGGATATAGTCTTGGATCCCTTAACTGGCTTGGATGACGTCAAAAATAGACTTATACAAGTAGAAAAAGCTCAAGCCTAAGACGCGGCCCAAATTCACACGCTACAACAACACCTAACGGCAGCAGAGATCCGACTGGATGTAGCCAACTTTGACCGATACCAACTCAAGAATGAGTTGTATGTCATACAATAAAGGTTACATCAAAGGGAAGTCGATGAGATTCGCCTGAATGATAGTGTGGATGTGCTAACCACTTATGGAAACACCGATCCGTCCGAATCCTCCAACTAGAAGTAGACTAGTGTTATAGTTATCTTTTGTACTACTAAACTGAGTAGATTCAGTTAGTAAACTCTGTAAAATCCATGTAATAGCTAGCGGTAGTAAAATGTTGTAATTACTAAACTGAAAGTATCAGTTAGTAAATTTTGAAGAAGCTTGTAATAGGTTTCGATTTTGTAATCAATCAACGTTATATGAATAAAACTCTTGCTTTGTATTATCATGGGTTATAATCTAAAACTCCAACATAATTATTCTATCAATCCCATCAAAAATCATGCTTATTCTATCAACTTTATACTTATGACATACCTTTAATATAATAGCATCATGGCGCCAAAGAAGAATACACCACCAACAATGACTCAAGCCGCCATCAACAAACTAGTTAAAGATAGTGTGAAAGCCGAACTCGAAGCTTAACGCACAGCCGTAGCTGAAGCAGCTGCTGAAGCTGCCCTGAATAACACATCTAACCCTAACACTGAAGGACCAAACCCAACTGGCCTTCCAGTGATAAATGTGGATTCAGTACCTAAGGGCTGCACATTCAAGGACTATTTACACTGCAGACCCACTAGTTTCAAGGGTACTGAAGGAGCCGTAGGTTTGACCCGCTGGTTTGAAAAATGCGAGTCAGTATTTTCAATCAGCAAATGTATCGAGGAGGATAAAGTTAAATTTGACACCAGTACACTGTTGGAAGAGGCATTATCATGGTGGAACTCGGTATCTCAACCAATAGGCATCGAAACTGCTTATAAGATTTCTTGGGATAATTTGAAGAACATGATGATCAAAGAATACTGCCCCCACAGTGAAATTCAGAAGTTAGAAGTGGAATTCTGGAATCTTGTTGTTAAAGGAAATGACATCCTAACTTACAACCTTCGATTCCAAGAATTGAGGATACTATGTCCAACAATGGTTTCAACAACTGAGAAACTGTTGGAAAGATATATCTAGGGACTCCCACCAAGCATACAAGGGAACGTGACTGCATCCACTCCCAAGGCACTTGGTGAAGCTATGCGATTGGCTCGCAATCTCATGGATCAAGTGGTGCGAACGGGAGCTACCCAAAAGCAAAACCTCAACAACAACACCACTACCACCACCAACTCCAACTACCATAACAAAAATAACAATGGAAACAACAACAATAAGCGACAATGGGATAGTAGCCGTGGAGGTAACAACAACAACAACAACAACAACAACAACCCAACTCGAAACAACAATCATCATAACCAGCAAAACAAAAGACAAGAAGCTGCAACGGCTTATGTTGCTGCATCAACCGGAGGTAGATATACTGGGACCCAACCATAGTGCCCTCAGTACAACTATCATCATGTAGGTCCCTGCCCCGCCAAGTGCAACAAGTGTCAAAAGCCGGGACATCTTGCCAAGGATTGTAAAAGCAGGTCCGTGGCTACTGGAGCTAACACTCAGCCAATAGTTACATGTTTTGGGTGTGGCGAAAAAGGACACTTCAAGAACAACTATCCTGAAAACCGTGGTCAACAAGGCGGAGGTGCTCGTGGTAGAGCCTACGTCATGGGCAACGGTGAACTACAATAGGACCCAAATGTGGTTACTAGTACGTTCTCACTCAATAACATTCCTGTTAAAGTCTTATTCGATTCTGGTGCTGATATGAGCTTTTTATCTGCTAAAATTGCACCTTTACTTGGTATCACACCAATCACTCTAAACACAAATTACAGTATTGAACTAGCTAACGGTAACTTAGTAAATACTAATACCGTAATCCCAGACTGTACCCTTAATCTCCTAGACCACTCATTTAACATCAACCTTATGCCAATCGAACTCGGAAGTTTTGATGTAGTCATCGGCATGGATTGGCTATCTAAACATCAAGCTAACATCATCTGTGGTGAAAGGGTTGTTCACATTCCTTGTGACAATGAAACTTTGGTCATCCGTGGTGATCAAAGTGGAACCCGATTAAATATCATCTCATGTATCAAAACCTTGAAATACATTAAGAGAGGATGTTATGCCTTCCTAGCACACGTAACCGAAAAGAAATCCGAAGAAAGACATCTTGAAGATGTTCCCATCGCACGTGAATTTCCCAAAGAGTTTCCTGAAGACTTACCCGGACTTCCACCAAATCGTCAAATAGAATTCCAAATTGATTTAATACTAGGTGCAGCGCCGGTAGCCCGCGCACCTTACAGTCTAGCACCGTCAGAGATGCAAGAGCTATCAAATCAATTAAAAGAACTTTCGGACAAGGGATTTATTCGACCTAGTTCCTCACCTTGGGGAGCTCCCGTCTTGTTCTTAAAGAAGAAGGATGGATCATTACGAATGTGCATTGATTATCGTGAACTAAACAAGTTAACAATAAAGAACCAATACCCATTACCAAGAATTGACGATTTATTCGATCAGTTACAAGGTTCAACCTATTACTCAAAAATTGACCTACGATCAGGTTACCATCAAGTTAAGGTTCGTGAGGAAGATATTCCAAAAACAGCCTTTAGAACACGATATGGTCACCACGAATTCCAAGTAATGGCATTCGGTTTGACTAACGCACCGGCGGTATTCATGGATCTCATGAATCGAGTGTGTAAGCCATACCTAGACAAATTCGTGATTGTATTCATCGACGATATTCTTATCTACTCCAAAAACGAAGAAGAACACAAACAAAATCTAAGAACAATTTTAGGATTACTCAAGGAAGAGAAATTGTATGCGAAATTTTGGATTCGTTCGGTACAATTCCTTGGGCATGTGATTGACAACACTGGTTTACACGTCGATCCCGCTAAAATTGAAGCTATCAAAGATTGGCCAACACCTACCACACCTACAGAAATTCGTCAATTTCTAGGACTAGCTGGGTATTACCGAAGGTTTATCGAAGGATTTTCCTCAATTGCCAAACCTTTGACCAAGCTAACCCAGAAAAACAAGAAGTACATTTGGAACGAAGATGAAGAAAAAGCCTTCCAAACCCTCAAACAAAAACTTTGTAGTGCCCCTATTCTAGCATTGCCAGATGGGATCGAAGCAACGTGAGAAGGTCATGGCTTATGCTTCACGACAACTCAAGAAACATGAAGAAAACTACACCACCCATGACTTAGAGTTAGGAGCTGTAGTCTTTGCACTAAAAATCTGGAGACACTATCTATACGGTACTAGATGTACTGTGTTCACCGATCACAAAAGTCTTCAACACATCTTGAATCAAAAAGAACTAAACATGAGGCAACGTCGATGGTTGGAATTACTAAGTGATTACGACTGCGACATTCGCTACCACCCAGGAAAGGCGAACGTAGTAGCCGACGCCCTGAGCCAAAAGGTACGGTTAAACCATTACGAGTCTGAGCCTTAGTATTTACCATAAATTCCAATTTTCCCGCTCAAATTCTTCACGCTCAAGCTGAAGTGGTGAAACAAGAAGACATCAAAAAGGAAAAGTTAGATGGCATGTTACAGAAGAAATTCGAAACTCGTTCAGACGGAACTCTATGCTTCGAAGGTCGAAGTTGGTTACCACTTTATGGTGGCCTACGAGGCTTGATCATGCACGAATCCCATATATCTAAATATTCCGTACATCCAGGATCTGATAAGATGTATCAGGATCTTAAACAACTCTATTGGTGGCCAAACATGAAGGCCGATATTGCAACTTACGTTGGCAAATGTCTTACATGCTCCAAAGTAAAAGCCGAACATCAAAAACCATCCGGTCCATTACAACAACCAGAGATTCCTATGTGGAAATGGGAACGAATTACAATGGACTTCATTACCAAGCTTCCAAAGACATCAAGCGGATATGACTCCATCTGGGTCATAGTTGATCGTCTCACAAAGTCCGCACACTTTTTACCAATTAAAGAGACATACAAAATAGATCAGTTAACTAGACTGTACATTAAAGAAGTAGTCTCAAGACATGGTGCACCAATATCTATCATATCTGACCGAGACGACAGATTCATCTCAAACTTCTGGCAGTCACTCCAAAATGCCTTTGGAACAAAACTAGACATGAGTACAGCGTATCACCCTCAGACCGATGGTCAGAGTGAACGAACCATTCAAACGCTGTAAGACATGCTTCGAGCTTGTATAATCGACTTTGGAAAAGGATGGGATACACACCTGCCATTTGTCAAATTCTCCTACAACAACAGTTATCACATAAGTATCAAGGCAGCACCATTTGAGGCGCTTTACGGATGAAAGTGTCGTTCACCTGCCTGTTGGGCCGAATTGGGAGATGTTCAACTCACTGGTCCAGAACTCATACGTGAAACAACGGAGAAGATTGTACAAATCAGGAATCGAATTCAAGCTGTAAGAGATCGACATAAAAGTTATGCCGACACACGACGCAGACCCCTAGAATTCCAAGTCGGAGATAGGGTTATGCTAAAATTATCGCCTTGGAAAGGCTTAATACGATTCGGTAAACGAGGAAAACTAAACCCAAGATACATCGGACCATTCAAAATCCTAGCCAGGGTTGGTCCGGTGGCGTACAGACTTGAGCTTCTATCAGAACTCAGTAGTGTACACCCCACTTTTCATGTATCTAATCTAAAGAGATGCTTATCAGATGAATCACTCGTCATTCTACTCGATGAAATCCAACTCAATGACGATCTACAATTCATCGAGGAACCAGTAGAAATCATGGACCGAGAGGTCAAACAACTCAAACAAAGCCGAATTCCAATTGTCAAAGTTCGTTGGAACTCATGACGTGGTCCAAAATACACATGGGAACGAGAGGACCAGATACGTCAGAAGTACCCACATCTTTTTACCAACAATGCTTCTACACCCAACGCAAATTGATCTCCGGGACGGAGCTCTCTTAAGGGGTGGAGACTGTAACAATTCGCATTTCAGGTTAATTTCTATTCCCGAAATTTTTACTATTCATTTTACTATTCATTTCTACTATTCACTTTCACTATTCATTTCTGAAATTTTTATTTCATATCCTCATAAGTTAAAATATTTCCATGACAAAGTGAAAGTTTGACGCTCATCAGGTCATTTTCGCAAAAGTTATTAAGAAACTAAACGTTTGGTTTAAACGCCATTTAAACATCCTGCGCATAACGAAAACCAACTGCGACAATTTTCCTTGCATCAGATTAATTTTTAGTACACTCACAATCAATTAGGGAATTTTTGATAATTAAGTTAAAATGTTACCAAATAGACCCTGTGTCTTACAGAACTAAACTTGCGTTTTTAGCACTTTTACTAATCCGCAACCTTAGCCTATACCTGCACCATATTTTCTAAGGCATTTAGAAGCTTTTATATTATTGGAAAAGTCAACATTTTTTTCCCTCCTCCTTTGACCAAAAATCATTCCTTGATTTTTAACACTTACGGTTTTATGTCTAAAGGACATTTTACACCAACCGACACTAGACTGAGCCCAGTCTAGACATTATAGGCCATTTTAATTCATTATCGTCATATTAGAAAAGTTACACTTTACTTTTCTCAGTTTTACGCAATTTTCGTATGTTTTACGTTTTACGCGTTTTAGACCCGCGTTTCCAGTTTTAACAGCGGTTAAGCAACCCGATGGAACTTACCACTCATTTTATATTTTATTATGGAGTATAATGATGAGTTAAATCATTCCTAAAATTTTCGTATTTTTACGATACCCGGTTTTACGTTTCGTGACCTAACAACTTACAGTTAGCGATTAACGGAACCAAAACTAACTCCATAAGTAGGATAATACCAAAAACTAACCAAGTCATCTACCCTAGGCATGCAAACCGCCTCTTAGGGGGGGGGGATTCACACCTTGTGTGTCTTGATCTTATGCCTTGTGCCCTAGGATGATTACATGTACTAAACTTCTCATGTAAGCTTTGAAAAAGTCTTGCAAACTAACCTCCTTAAGACATCTTCCTAGACACCTTCCTAACCTCCTCAACTCACTATAAAAACCCTCCTCTTCCCCTCTTATTGCCGCCATATACACACAACACAAACACTTTCATAATTGCTAGTTTACTTCAAGTATTATCAAAGAATACTAGTGCCATATCAATTCCAAAAACTCTTGTTAAGTTTTTATTGATCCAAAGCCCTAGTTCTTCTTCCTTTTGGTGATCTTTCATCCACACAAGAAGAGTTCGAGTAGAAGTATTCAAGTGCTTTTCCAAGTAATCACAGAAGTAGGAAGCTAGTTCTTGATCAATCAAAGTCCTATCCTTGTTCTTAGTTTCCTTTCATTAGAAAGTCAAAAGTTATAAGAAAACCTAACAAATTTTCTTGCTCAATATCATTTTCATTCTTATTATGCTTCATTCATGCTATATATGGTCTTTGTGTTATGTTCATGATGTATAAAAACCCTTAAAACAAGTTATGAACAGTATATGTTAACCTATGTTAAGTAATCAAGGAAACTAGAGACTTATATTGTGAAATTCGACCAAAATGGTATAAACATGATATTGTACAATTACTTACTGTAATAGAGGACTTTAAAAGGAAAAAATAGCAATTTGAATCATCGAAAACGAGTACACGAGTCAAAAGTTATGGCCAAAAGAAGTTAGCGAAACCAAAACGCCAAAACTGCCCAAAACAAGCTGTTAAGCAGCTGACCCTTTTAAACGAGGCCCTTCTGGTCCGTTTTATCAAAACGTTAAAACACAAAAGTTGTCCGGAACGACGTTTTCGTTCATAAAATGAAGCTCGTCCCCTGAAAACGCATAACGAGTGATATTTTTCTTCAAATTCTTAACAACCCCTTTTTAATACCAAAATGATCATGTAATAGGTCACGGCTAATTAAAACCAAGAGGCCTAATGGCCTTAGGCCGAGACCACAGCCATGGCTAAGGCCATGGATGAGTCTCAAGACCATGTTAGCCATGACCAAAGCCATGGCAAGGCCACGGCTAAGACCTTAAGGCTTTCTAAGCCGAAAACATGAACTAAAGTGTTAGTCATAACATAACCAATGAATTTGGATCTACTCCATCAATAGACCATGAGGTTTTGCAAGTAATATCACATCCGTACGAGACTTAATGAACTTATAAAGATAACCATCTTCATCCAAAATAAACTTTCCTAAACTTTCGGACATGTAACGTTTAAAGACCAAAAACATATATTTTCTATCGAATACTACAACACTAGGGAGCTTCGTGTGAGGGGTTTCATTTGGGTAAACGGACCGATGAGTTACTGGATTTACGAATTAAAGTGTCCTAGCTCCTCGAACGTTTACTACATGACCTCTGATTTATGATGGCCCGAACGGTAGTACAAGATATACAAACTAAACGTGTTTCATAAACCATCTTCATACAACGACCTACACACATACTAAGTACTACATCATGAACAATATGCAAGACATATATAGGCTCGTCTTTGTATGCTTAGACATTGTTCCAACCTAAGTCGCAACGTTCTATTGTAGGTTGCACTTAGAGGTTTCCCGGCTTATCCATCGAACTTATTAATGCACTAAAACACCATCCAACTCACGGTGAGTTCATAGCCTCACTTTCCATTCCTTAATTGTTTTACAAACCCTTGGGAGAATATATGATATTTTAACCGAACACAATGCTTTGAAATTGTATGCTATATGATTGTTTTATTATCACTAAGTACCATCCTTGCCAATCCTCGGCCCCATATCATGAACCATTTAATCACTAGGAATAGTGAGCGCGAGTGTTGTGAATAGACCTATTGGGATTGATGAATCTCGTTTGTATTGACCGGTTAGGCAAACAAACGCACTATATTTGAGACTTAGGTATGTCGACAAAGTACTTACCGGGGAAACAAATCCACCGATTGATATTGGTACACGTTAACGTATTGGTTACATGAGCTTAGTGAATAATAATAACCGTTTTGTTTTCCAACCATGAGTATGAGTCTAATTAACACACACTACCAACATATTGTGTTCAACTACATAACAAACTCTATGAATATCACTCAACCTTTGTGTTGACAGTTTAAGCATGTATTTCAGGTGCATAATGATCAAGGATGGCACGGAGGGGCACGGACTCAATCAAGAAGGCTATAACTTATCTTATCATTCTAAAAGACATCAAATGACTTTATATTGATGTATTTTGTAAACATGGAACCTTTTAGGACCTATCATGTAAACTTTGATATATTATTTGAATGATAAATCCTTTTTAAAACGACTCAGTTAGAGATCGTTTTCTATTATTATGACTGTTGTGCCGTCGAGTAACACCCAGTTTGAATTCCGCTGCATCATTGAATTGGGGGTGTTACATAAAGCATTTCTATTTGAGTTTTAGGTACTTGGTAAGCAAATGCTGGAAATTGAAGTGTTTTTGGCTAAATTGGACGAGAAAACAAAGAAAACGACCAAGTCACGAAAACATCAAGAAACGGAGACCTGACGGCATCAGGAATACAAAGTGACGCCGTCTCTTTCAAAGCCACGAGGATAATTCAGTTGCAAAAATTACAAGTGACGCTTCAGGAGATGGTGACGGTCTAGAGTTGACGACGTCAAAACCAGAAAAAGGAAGTGTGACGACGTCACAAACTATAAGGAGACGCCGTCACAACAAAGTCGGTGCAAAGGACGAAACCCTAATAACGGTGAGCTAACGGCGTCACACCTATAATGTGACGCCGTCACATCTATAAACTTATATATATTTTCCGTAAGATTTTCATTATGTGTGACGCATATTGGTAAGACTTTGGAGTGATGAATTTTCCAGTTCTTGTAAGGGTTTTTAGCCCCCAAACTTCCATGTTTTATTGAAGATAAGTTATTCATCCATTAATCATTACAATATGTCTATCTGTTGTGTGATTATTTATTTATCTTTTCTTCCAATTAACATGCTAGGCTAAATTACTTAGTGTTTACTTAGGATTAGATGAAACCTAGTTATTGATTATGGATGGTCGTCTCTTATTTAAATAGTTGTCATTCCGTTAGGATTTGGAAGACTAGCTTGATCTTAGGATGCTTGTTTAGATAATCCAACTAAACAACCCACTATAGTGCAATAGTTGGTAGATTCATTGTATTTATTGCGTGGATTGTGATAACTGACATTAAGTGTCTTAACGAGTCCTATAATATTCCTTTAATTGTGGAATTGTGGTCGCTGACATTAAGGTTCTTAACGAGTTCAATACATCCATAGAATTAGGGCATTCGGCACCTCCCTACAACTAATATTACCGAATACAACGCGGTAATTAAACAAGGACGTGCCAATTCGACTAAACAATAGGATTTACTAGGGAGTAGTCAGATTCTAAGTAAACATCTTCACTTATCATACGAGTTCACCAATTTACTTTTCCGCATATTTAGTTTAATTTAGTTTTAATTAGTTTAATTAGTAGTATAAAAATCAAACTCTTCAAACCCCGAGATTTTTACTTGCTTTCTGATAAATATAAAAATTCAAAAATAATCATCCCTCACCTTTAGACTTAATACATCATACACTTAGGGCCTTCACAACACTATTCCCCTAGAGAATGATCAATTCCCCATGTCTTACCTATAATACACTACAACGGTTTGGTACACCGCCTAGGAGGATTGTAAAACTTAGTAGTTTTGCAAAATTCCGCATCAAGGAGCCAAATATCAATGCCATGATAAGGGGCTTGGCGTATGAGATATTTGAAACGAATCCAAGAATCAGAGTTAGACTCCTCTTTTCCTTGATGGAAACGGAGGATCTTGTCCCTAATTTTTGCAGTCCTTCCTGGTGGGAAGAATCCGTCATAGAATTTGGAGACTAGTTGATCCCATGTAAAGATTGACCTTGAAGGTAGCTTTTCAAGCATTCCTTCGCCTTTCCTTGAAGAGAGAATGGAAAGAACCTGAGTCTAGATATGTCTTGTGTAGCCCCATCGGCATGGATTGTGTCGACTATTTTTAGAAAAGTTTTGACATGATGGATCGGATTTTCAGTACGCAACCCATGAAACATACATACATTTTGGACAAGCCAAATGTCAGTAGAGTGTAAGATTTCATTAGTTTGTTCACTAGGGCAAACAATGGTGTTTGAGAAACCTGAGGAAGTAGGAGAAGAATTTTCTTTAACGCTTTTAGGAACGTGATTCTCCTCGTTTTGCTTATTATGTTCGGGGTTAGGAATTGGTGAGGCTTCTTCCTCGAGGAGAGCTCTTTCAACATTAATAATGGTGCTTTGTGATTCTTGTGAGCCAGTGGTTCTTTTCCTCTTATGCATTTCTCTTTTAGGTTCGTCATAAGGCTCAACAAGTGTTTTGATGGAACTACGGGTTCTAGGTTGGTTGAGGTTATTGCGATTTTCGTTCACCATGATGGTAAATGACAAGTTTTACGAACAAAGGAAACAAAAAAAAGATAGACTAAAAGAAAGCTATAAAATAAAAAGAAAAATCTCATTTGTTAGGAATCTAGTGAGTATACCTAAACGAGATAGAAATCAAAACCTAGACTATCCCTCGGCAGCGGCGCCAAAACCTTATTGCGGCAGATTGCAACACCGAAGTTTTACAATCCTCCTAGGAAGAGTACCTAACCGTCGTACTGTAGTATAGGTAAGACACAGGGGATTGATCGTTCTCTAGGAGAATAGTGAGGTAGGCTCGAAGTGTATAATGTAATAAGTCTAAGGGTTGCGGGATGATTATTTTTTTGTAGTTTTATATTTTTTTAGAACGCAATTTAAAATCTCGGGGTTTGAAGAGTTTGGTTTTATAACTAATAATTAAACTAAATAATACTAAATTAAATTAAATATGTGGAAAAGTAAATTGATGGGAATTCGTATGATAGGTAAAGTGTATTTACTTAGAATCTCATTACTCCCTATTTATCTCCTATTGATTAGTCAAATTGTCACATCCTTGTTTAATTAGAGCGTTGTATTCCTTAATATCAATCGCTAAGGGTTGTCAATCCCTAACACCATGAAATTTTTTCTCGTTGAGGCTATCTCAATGTCAGCAAACGCAACTCATGCATTAAATACAATGAACGACACACTAACTATGTACAGCAGGGCGTTTAGTTGGACGTTCAAGCTAATATACCAATATCTAGCCAGTTTTCCTACTCCTAACGCTAATAACAACTAATTAAACAAGAGACGACAATCAATAATCAATAATTAGGTTTCATGCAATCCTAAGTAAACACTAATAAATTTAGCCCAGCATGTTAGATCGAAGAGAAGACAAACATATAATCACACAACACATAGACATATTGTAATGATTAAGGATTGAATAACTTGTCTTCAATAAAACATGGAGTTACTAGGGCTAAAAACCCTTACAAAAGCTGTAAAATTCGGCACACAAAGTCCCTCCAAAGTGGTCTCTCCAAGATGTTACATCGAATGAAAATCACAAAAAATATATATATAGGTATACACTTGTGACGGCGTCACTTTACAATTGTGATGTCGTCAGATCGCCGTCATTAGGGTTTCGTTTATTGCACCGACTTAGTTGTAACGGCGTCACCTTATGGATCATGACCTCATCGCTCTTCAGTTTTCTGGTCATGACGCCGTCAGCTCAAGACCGTTGCCATCTTCTGAAGCGTAACTTGAAAATTTTATAACTGGATTATCTTCGTTGTTCTTCAAGTGACGGCGTCACTTGGTGGTTCTGACGCCGTCACAGTCCCCTTTTTGTGACGTTTTCTTGACTTTGGTTTTTTCTTCGTTTTCTTGTCCAATCGAGCCACAAACGTTCCATTTTCCATCATTTGCTTCCCGAGTACCTAAAACTCCAATAGAAACGATTTAAGGTAATTATTGATCAAATATGTACAGATTTAGAGGCCAAATGACCCTAAAAAACGTATAAAATTACACCTCATCTACCAGTTAACCCAACCACAAGAATAACTACCATAACCCATCAAATCAGGCTAGAGGCTCATTATCAATAACCATATCATCACTAATCATCTCTTTGAGAATTCTATTATATTTAAGATTCTTAACAATAGGAAAATTCCATATCTCAGAAGCCTCAATAACATGAGAGGTGCTTTTTAACATTAACCTCGTAATTCACATCCTAACAGAATCCACAATATGTTTAAATAGCTCAATTTTAGACCTCTCACCATCCCCAAAAGATCTTAAATTTCTTTCTTTCCATATAAAATAAATCGCATCACCCAAGGCAAGCCTTTGTTTAACACTCCATATTATGTTTTTAGCATGGCTATTTGCAATACTAGAAATGTCATCAGCCCTGTTATTAGAAACATCATTAAGTTTTGCCATAATTTTCAACCTTGCCCATAATCTTCTAGTGACATTGCACTTAAAAAATAGATGAGAATGGTAATCTGATGACATCAAATAAGGTCAAATTTATAGCGTCATTTATCCTATGTATATTGCTTGTTTTATATTATTTTATATAAGATTTGATACTTAATTGCTTAAATGTTTCAATCTTAGTTATTAACAAGAAATTGGTGAAAGTTAGCTATTATGGACATGCTTTGATGCACAATGGATCAAGTTCGAGAAAGTCCACTAAACAGACAAGAATACGCCATATCATTATAGACAGATACGCTGTATACAAAGACTTGGACGATTATCAAGGCCATTGCCTGATGTTGAAGAATACTCCGTATCCAGTTATTGGATACGCCGTATATGAAACTTTGGTCAACAAGAAGAACGAGCTTGTTTTAGTCCAGATACGCCGTATGACATCAACAAGATACGCCATATCCATCTCTAAGACTTCACCAGATTTCTAAGATAAAGAAGACCTGATATGCCGTATGGATCTCTATGATACGCTGTATCAGGAAGGCGGTGTACGAATATTCTGAAATATAATAATCTTGGACCCCACGCGAAGTTACCTCGATACGCCGTATCGGACCAATCCGATACGCCGTATCGACCATATTCGAAAACTATAAATAGAAAACCCTAAGTCCGGTTTTCAGAGAGCACATAACCACCAAATATGAAACCAGAGACCAAAGAAGACCAAGAAGGTCTTGCTAGTGGCATAATTCCAAAGGAGAATTCACTTAATTTGTTTTACTACATTTTAATCATTCGGTTAGCATATTTTTATCTTTCGATTTATACTTGAATGTTTTTTGAACATGTTATCTTGTATTATTACTGAGATTATGGGCTAATACCTGTAGGTATTAGCCAAGTTTATGAGTATTTGATGTTTTGATATGTTTCTAATTGGATAGTTTAGTCATTCTTGCGTATTGATTATGATTATTACTTCATTTATATTTGTGTGTATGTGATTATTCATTCAACTAGTTCTTGCACTATGTTAGATGATGATAGGCATTAATTCGGGAAAATCACATATTACTTAGCTTGTTACTAGATCAGTAGTGCTATGATCATTAGGCTACTAGTAATTAAGTTAGGACATAAAAAAGTTAATGTAAGCCCTGAGTGGGATAAATAATAAAATAATAATCATGAAGTTGCACTTTATGCGGGTTTCGATCAATCGTGACAGGATTAGCTCTGTCAGGAGACTTAATTTGCAAATCTAGAGTTTAAGGGTAGCCTAAGCTTAGGTCAGAAGTGCCAGGCTATGAGTATCGTAGTTACAGCTCTTAGACAAATCAGCCTCTTATATAACTAAACTTGGTTAATACGTTTTTCTTACTATCTGCTTGACCTCTGCTTTATATATGTGTTTCTGCTTGTGTGTGTTATATGTCTCGTTACATTTACAGTTTTATTAAATCTAAACCACGTGCCAGTTTCTCAGGCTGAAAACCCTTTTGCTGCGTTAGAATTAGGTTTAATTAGACTAACCTAGGTAATTAAAATATTGATAGATTTAAGTGTTAACGTTTCATTCTTAGTGATCGACACCCTACTTACCAACTAACCTACCGTCGATCGGGTAACTACCCGTTAGTGTTTGTTATAGGTAAAGTCGGCAAAATATAAATGTAAAACTTGAATACAAAAATTACCTAGACACAACGATACACATCAGAATCCTTACATTGCTTGCAGAAAATGCATTTCATTTCCTGTATATTTAACTACATTGAAAAAAGTTCTTGGGTCTTTAGCTTTCCTTTGATAGCCATCCGCAGAACAAAGAATGCCTAGGAACACATTGGGAGAACTAAACATGATTACACCATATTACTTTGGGAGTATTTGGTCTTAACACCTTCCATACTTCTTTAACAACAAATTTCTTCTCTTTATTTTTGTCATTAATCCAAGTAGCTTTGTCTTCAATACCTGCATTAATGTTAGGAACAAGAATGTTTAAAACATTACCAAATCTATAAATCCAGTGTCTAGGCTATTTCCTGTTATTGTCCTTAATATTTCGCAAAAATCTTTTAAAAGTTTGTCAATATCATTGCAAACATGATGAGGAAGAATGAAAATAAAAGCCCAAAAATATGAAGAGAGTTAAGCACAGAAGCAATTAGTTGCAATCTCCCAGAGAAAGATAGTGTCTTATTTCTCCAATCATCAATCCTTTTTTTCACATTCTCAATTAGAACATTGCAATCACCCCTAGTTAAACATCTAGCAACCAAGGGAACTCCTAATTATCTAACAAGAAGCTTGCCTTCATTAAATGGCATAACCATTATAATATTACATTTAAACTCCTAAGGGACATTACCATAAAAAAAACTATGCTCTTATGAATACTAGGTCTAAGCCCAGATGACAAAAATAACTCATCTAAAGCTCTTCTAAGAATGTATGAAGAAACCAAATCACCATGACAAAATAAGAGCAAATCATCAGCAAAGCAAAGGCTCACAATCCCCAACTCCATACCTCCCCCAATGAAACTTAAACCTCTTGTCCATCTTAATTTTCCTATTGAGCATAAGGGTAAATACTTCCATAACAACGACGAAGAGGTAGGGTGATATAGGATCACCCTGCCTCAACCGACGGTTACATAATCTTCATAGTGTTATGTTCTTTGTTTCAACAACTGGTAGATTAGGTATGTTTAGCATGAGGGTTCATCACAATAGTGTTTTCAGAAATTGGCCAGATAGAATATATGAGGGAGGTAAGGAAGTATTGTTGATTATGTTGATACTAATGAGGTGTCTATTGATGAGATGGATGCTCTTATGGTCTAAATTAGTTATGAGGCTGGAAAAACCAATTACTATTACTTTGTTAAGCCTGGTAGTACATTAGATGATGGTTTATATAGCTTCCATGAGAATATGAATCTTGAATTTTTGAAAGACATTATCAGTGACCATAAGATGATAGATGTTTATGTTGAAATTGGTAAGATACGATTAGAGTTGAATGAAATGTTTTCACAATCAATTAAGATAGTTTTTAGGGAGATGGATAAAGAAAGTAGAAAGATAGCTAGTGCTGCTATTCAATCATGTTGTAGACGATTGGTTTTGGATGATATTGATAATGAACATGTAGTAGAGCCTTTTATGCAACTACCACGACTCTCTTTGGACGTCAGTAGTATTGGAGAATCTAGTAAGTTGCCTGATATTGAACCTATGTTTTCAACTCTTGACATGTCGTTTGTTAGCCAACCTGTTGACCATATGCAAAAAGATAAACTTGTTTAGGTAAGTCAAAATGCTAAAGAGTTGAATGCTAGATATGATAGTGAAGATGATGTTAGTGACAACATTGATCCTGCAAATGTACTGATTGATGAGGATAATACTTTTGAGGAGCCTGATATTGAGGTTAATCTGTTCCAAGTGAGTCAGAGTAGGCATTTAGGCAAAATAGGAAGATCACTGATTGATGAGGATAACACTTTTGAGGAGCCTAATGTTGAGGTTAATTTGTTACAAGTGAGTCAGAGTAGGTAGTTAGGCAAAGTAGGAAGACTATTGATTGATGAGGATAACACTTTTGAGGAGCATCATGTTGATGTTACTCTCTTCCAAGTGAGTCAGAGTAGTCAGTTAGGCAATGTAGGAACATCTTGCAAGATAGTTGATGACTCAATTGTGGCAAATGAAGATAATACTTATTCGGAGAATGATTTACAACTTGCTTTGTTCCAAGTGGGTAAGAGTACACAGTTAGAAAATGCAGTAACATCTAGCTATATACCTAACAACATAAAATTGGAAAATGAGTTTGATGTTATAGATACTAATGTCTTTGAAATGGCTTGTGGTTCTAAGTCAGATGTAGGTTATTCTTGGATGAAACAAGTTAGAACATATGAGGATGGTGTTATTTATAAAGCATTCTTTTACTATGGTCAAATCTTTGGTTGTGCAAAATAAATCAAAGAGAAGGTAAGAGAGCATTCAATAGAAACTAGAAGGGTATTAAATTTTGTAAAGTAGGACAAAGAAAGAATAAGGGCCAAATTATGGGTATTATTCCAGTTTCAAGCCCAGATGAAAGTGTTGGACCAGGTAGATGCCCAAACAATGCAAGTAAGGGTCCAATAACTAGATTTATAACAAGGAAGGAATTAATGGCAGCAAAAACTGACTCTTCACCAACACAGTGCCCATTGACGTTGTATGTCGGCAAAGAGCGTGGCTCAGAAACTTGGACTGTCAGAACTTATGAAGATGAACACACGTGTTTGCAGTCAAGGGAGATCCCAACTTTTGACTATAACTTTCTCTCAAAGCAAATAATAGAACAAGTTCAAGTCAATCCACAAATTCCAGTCAAGGCTCTTCAGAATCAATTTACCAATCAATTTGAACTTCAAGTGTCTATGTAGAATGTTAGGAATATAATAATCATGTGAAGACTCGGTTACCCCGATTATCTATTAGCATTAACTAGCTCGTAGGATTATTAGTATTATTATTATTAGCTTAGTTACAATTAGTATTTGTGGATTGGGTCGGTTCTTTACCCACTGTCAGCTCACTCTACAGCCCACTTGGGGCACATATGTTTGTAAGTATAAATACCCCTCTCCACCTAGGGAGAGGGTTGGAACTGCTCACACTTTAAACTAATCCATTTCACTTCCTCTCTCTAAGTTCCCATTCTCTCTCTTTCTCTCTCTAAAGTTTTGGCCAAGATCTCATCTTTTACGTGTTATATGTTATTGAACATGCTACAATTGGTATCAAGAGCCATGGTTAGGTTCTAGTGAGTGCATATTCACGGATTTGTGGAGTGATTTTGGCATCTTTATTTTGTTTTTGTGGGTCGACTAGAAAAGTTAAGAAAATCATTGGTAGTGCTTTGTGTGTGGTGTAAATCGTTAAAACATTGTACTTTTGGGTTCACAAAACTATCTTACATCTTTCTTGACAACATCCAGTCGTGTAGTGGTAGTTATTGGAAGATTTGAAGATTTTCTTGACTGCGGTTTGCAAGTCGGACGTACATTCTTAGCTGCGGTTTGTGTCTCGATAAAGGTTTCTTGTTTGCGGTTTGTGACAACTTTGGAAATCTCTTATTGCGGTTTGGCTTTTAACCATAACGGGAAAAAAAAGACAAAACGTACTGAAAGTGACGTTTTTGTCCTTTTGCTGCTGCGGTTTGTGGTTTTTGACTTTTGCGGTTTGTCGGTTAGTGTCTGCGGTTTGACTTCAGGTGTTGCGGTTTGACTCTTTGCGGTTTAGGTCTTTGCGGTTTGAGGTATTGCGGTTTGACTTATTTTGGTTTAACCTTCTGCTGTTTAGCTTTTCTACGGTTTGACCAGTCCTGCGGTTTGACCAGTCTTGCGGTTTGACCAGTCTTGCGGTTTGACCAGTATTGCGGTTTGTCGTTGAGTGCTGCGGTTTAAGGTTATTCTGCGGTTTTAGATTTTTGGCTACTGCGGTTTGAGAATTGCGGTTTGGTACTCTTGTGCTGCGGTTTGACCATTGTGGTTTGTTGTGTGTGTTTGCGGTTTGGGTGCTGCGGTTTGATACTAAAGTAATTCTTTTAACTGATATTTGACTCAAGTATTCAAATCACGGTTTATTCTTGAATTTATTAAAATCCCGTGAAAGAATCTATTTCTCGGTTTAAATCATAGAATTATAAAATCCTGTACAAATCTACATCATGACAAGCAATGCTTCTGATGACATTCAAGCTGCCGGGTCCGATACCCGCCCTCCTATGCTTGACAGGACAGATTATGAGTCTTGGGCACAACGAATTCGACTCTACTACTTGGGCAAAGAAAATGGATTTAACATTCTTAAATCCATTGATGAAGGACCATTTCAGATGGGCACCACCAGAAACGCTGTCACTACCGGTGAAGACAGAACTGTCACTTTTGGAATCGACAAGCCTCGAACTTACAATGATCTTAATGAGGAAGAAAAGAAGAGGTATGATGTAGACATTAGAGCCTCTAACATTGTGATTCAAGGACTTCCCAAAGATGTGTTCAAGCTTATCAACTTCAACACTGAAGCCAAAGCAGTTTGGGACAATGTCAAAATGCTTCTTGCTGGTTCTAAATTAACCAAAGAAGATCGTGAGTCACAGCTGTACGATGAGTTTGAGCATTTCAAAATGAACCCGGGTGAGAACATTACTGACTACTATGTGAGATTTCACAAGCTTGTGAACGACATGAGAATCATCCGGATGACAATGCTAAACATCCAACTCAACTCAAAGTTTGTGAACAACATGACACCAGAATGGGACAGATTTGTTACTGCAGTGAAACTCAACAAAGGATTGAGAGATACAAATTATGAACAGTTGTATGCCTACCTACAACAACATGAAAAACATGCTGCTTATGATCGTCTGTTGAGAGAAAAACTCAATCCAACTGCACCAAATGATCCACTTGCATTTGTTGCGAATGTTCAGCCAATCAACCAATCTTCATCTGATTATGCTTATCACCATCCCTATTCATCAC
This sequence comes from Artemisia tridentata subsp. tridentata, assembly GCA_021014915.2. Lineage (NCBI taxonomy): Eukaryota > Viridiplantae > Streptophyta > Magnoliopsida > Asterales > Asteraceae > Artemisia > Artemisia tridentata. The sequence continues at coordinate 194,226,739 of CP139502.1, forward strand.
CATCTGCTATGAATCCACAACTGGATTCAGGTTACTCTTACACCGACAAAATGATTGATAACCTCACCAACCAAGTTTCCTTGTTCAACAATTCAAAGTAACACTCCCTCAGACTAACAATCAACTCAGAACTTCATCAAACCCGCGCAATCAGGCAACTATGGAGGATGGAAGAATTGTGGTTCAGAATGTTTAGGGGAGGCAAAACTTAAATCAAAGGAACATGGGTCGAGGTAATGTGCAGATCAGAGTAGGGAATGTAAATCAAGGGAAGGGGAAGCAACCCAAGTGTTACAACTGTGGTAGACTTGGACACATTTCCAGAAACTGCAATCAGCCTAAGCGTCCACAGAACTCTGACTATTTCAAGGACAAGATGTTATTGATGCAAGCTCAAGTGAATGGAGCAGTGTTGGACGAAGAAGAGTTGTTGTTTCTTGCTAGCGATGAGGGAAATACTTTTGATGCCGATGTGGACGAGAAGCCAGTTCAGTATCTTGCACTAAATGATCCAAATATCTTCCAAGCTGATGACTGTGATGCTTTTGACTCTGATGCGGATGATGAACTCACTGCTCAAACGATCTTCATGGCTAATTTGTCCTCTGTTGTCTCATCACCTCAACAAGCTGGTCCCTCCAATGCATTTGTGATTTCTGAGGTACTAAAGCTTTATGACACATATAACGTGGTAGATGAACAGAAGATTCCCAACGAAGTACAATAGACAGATGTTGTTGAATCGGATACTGTTGACATGGGAAATAGTAATATTATTCCATATGAACAATATGTGAATCACAACAACGTGTCTGATGTACCAGGTTGTCCATCTTCTGTTAAAAATATTGCTTGTGTTGTAGATAATGCTTGTGAGTGGCATGAGAACACTATGTTTGTCCCTGATGACACCTTGACCACTAGACTAAACATATATAAAGATCAGGTGGCCATATATGAACAACGTGCTAAATTTGAACTAACTGAACGTGAGCAGAAAATGGAAAGTCAAATGCGTACACTTATAACAGAACGTAATGTAAGGGAAGAAACATTGAAACAAGAGTTGAATTCTTTGAAAAAACAGCTGGATCAGACTGTTAAACAAAAACAGGAGGCCCAAGAGCATGTAAATACACTAAAACAAGATTTCAAAGAAAAAGAAACAAAACTCTTAAATGATTTCTCCAGACTTAAAACGTTGAAGAATAAGCTTGAAAACAAGTTGTGTGATAAGCATAGTGAAAGTAATGTAGGTGAACCTAAATTAGCTCTCCTTAGGAATGCTAAAGTAGCCCAACCTGCCTTATATGATGCAAATGTGATGATTATGCCTGGTCATGCCCCTCCTGATGTTTCATCATTAGAAGAGAGTAATGAGATAGAAGTGAGAAATAGAGAAAGAATGACTGAGAAAATGAAGGATCCCAAATGTATAGCCAATCGAATCATAGTCAAACCCCATGATTATTATGAGGAGAATCGATTGACTGTGTTTGCACCTCAAAGGAAGGTAACGCCTGAACAAATATTTTGGTCTTTAGACATAGAAAAGAGCAAGGCCGATGAACTTAATGACAAAACTCCATCCCTTAGGAAAATTGCGGTTGCAACAGTGTATCTTCCCAATACACCTAGGCATTTAGTTCCCTTAACTCTTCCCACAGAATGTAAAACCTTAATTAGCATATATGTACTTTGTCAACTATTTGCTGATTTTGATAAAACATGTAAGAAGAGAATTACACCAATAGGAATTACTGAGGGGGAAAGGGGTTTTGAACAAACAAAAAGGTGTTACTTAACTGAGGTCATTCCATTCTTTAAACTACTCAAAGAACATTTTGAAGGGATGCAAAAAACCCTTAAAACTGATGTCAATAAGATGAAAGTAGTGTTTAAAGATATGGAAAATGAGGTAGCTCAAAATGCGATAGAACTTAAGAGTCGTGAGATTGAGAGAAAGAATATTCTCATCACCAATGAGAATTTGATTGCTAGATGTATTGAACATGATATATTTTATACTACTACTGATGTTGCATTAACTGCCTGTCAATTTTATGAGTATTCTATTGCATTGAATGTTACTGATGCGCGTGTGCGTATGCTCTAATTTATACCCACGGTATGTCGTTGTGGTTTTAGTAGTATTCAAGTTTTAAATTTATATTTAGCCGACTTAACAATAACACACACACTTTAACGAGCAGTGTACCCGGTCAGTATGAATATAATGGTAAGTAGAGTGTCGATCACTAAGAGTGGAACGTATTATCTAGTTATTCTAATCAGTATTTTAATATCTTAAGTTAGCTATACAACCTATTCTAACGCAAGGGGGTTCAGTCTGAGAGACTGGCACGATTTGGTTGCAATTAAATAATAAACTAAACTAATAGGCACGAATCAGCGAATAGCATACACGTACACAGATAAATACTCGAGACAATAAGAAGGCCTGTCCTGATAGTTAAGTAGCTTGTCACTTGTTTTATTGCTAGTTTTATATGAAGTGTATAGTTCGATGCAACGCACCGAGATTAAGTCCTTTCTCGTTGGTTCTAATCTTATCGGCGAGTAAACCCTTAATGATTACTTATGACTATCCTATTTATCTTTCTTCCTACTTTTCTACAGACGATAGAATGCATAGGCGATCTAATAAATAGGCGAGGGCAGAGGCATGGCGACCCGATCAACGCTCAGCTAGACACAGAGGTTATCAATGCACTAATAAAAGTCACCAAAGACATCAACATATAAACTTTAATTAATGGGAAAGCAGTTTTAAGGGAGTGCAACCTTTCCGTTGTCACGTTACACAAGCCACCAATCCTGATGAATTAAAGTTTACTAACACAATAAAACAAAACTACTTAATGAATTAAATACGTGCAGGACCTTCTTACAGCTCTTGTATCTTCATTCAAGGTGTGTCTTGTGCTGCTACTTCGACTGAATTCGTCCTAGGGTTTCTGTGGTCTTCGGTCTTCTAAAACTGTCGAACTCTTTCTCTCGTCTGACTTTGGGGTATTTATAGTTTCTGTCTGAGGGTAAGATGCGGCGCATTGACTTAACTTCGCGTGGGGTCCAAGATTAATATATTCAGGAATATTCGTACACCGCCAGAAGATGCGGCGTAACTCCATTCTCAGATGCGGCGCATGTCCTTGCTGTCTTGGATCGTATCTTGTGAAATATGGATAGTGATGCGCCGTATGTAATAAGCAAGATGCGGCGTATCTGGAACAGAATGTCTTGATCTTGTACATTTCAGTAGACTATTAACTTCTTGCTTGTTTTGCTCCATAATTAGTCCAAAATCGCCAAGTTTCACATAATACTTGTTTTTACCTGAGAATTACAAAAGTAAACATTAACGTATCAATTCTCACAGATAATATAATAAAACAAGTCAAATAAATAGGATAAATGATGGTAATAAAATGTACTTATTTGAGTTCATCAAATATCCCACCACTTGAACTTTACTTGTCCCTAAGTAAACCTTAGAATTAATCTTATGAAAATGTATCCTAAAAGATATTAGGATTTATTTTTATATTTAAGCATGTATTCGTTTTTTATCATAATCACGCAACCAAAAACTTAATGAATTAGAAGTAAAATAAAATAATTTTGATAAAAGCAAATCTAATCGTTTAACTGTCCAGTCGTGACGAATATTCCATCATAAGCTTGGCAAGTATACACATCTCCCCCACTAAAGCCAAGGAATAACAAGTCTAAAGCGGTAAAAAGGGTTTGTAGGCTAAAAGGGTTAATCATTCTCCTTAATCTCTATCGATCTTAAATTCCAGAAAAGGCGACAAAATCACAAATACATGATCGAATCCACGAACACGATACTTGCAATTGCTCAAATCCTTAACTCGAATAGGCTAAAGATAGGACCAAGTAATCTTCACCAATAATATTATATCAAAAAGGGCGACAAAATCATAAATACATAGCCGAATCCACGACTACGATACTTAAGATTGCTCAAATCCCTAATCTTAATAAATCAAAGGTTTGGATAAAGAATAATATAGGGTATGGATAATATTTGGGATACAAATTGGTGTAAAATGAAAAATAAACAAAACAAATAAATTAAAATCCTAAGTGTGGTTAATCACTATCCCAACCATCCCATGAATAAGACTCATATCATAGAATAACTCACGCTTTAACACTTGAAACACACGCTTTAGGTAGACACGAATTATACTCAACAAGTTCTCAATCAAAGAATATCCTTTAGTTGGCGTTCCCATAGCGTTCAACTCCCATTCAATCCATAGATATAGTATACAACAACTAGTGGTGATATCGACCACTTAATACAAAACTTTACATAAGTTGGTAAAAACAAACATCCAACTTTTCTTTTTTCTTTTTCTTTTCTATTTTTTCAATTTTTTTTTTTTTTTTTTTTTTTTTTTTTTTTTTTTTTTGACATCAACATATATGTGTAAAATTTCACCACATCACTATAATGATAACTCTAGATAATTTTTCCATACTTTTCATGACTTCAGAAATAACGGTAATAGTGAAAGTAGTAAACACACGAAAAACAAGACTCAAAATATACAATATTTACTTTCACTCCAATTGCATTGTGCAATTTCCCGACCTAACCAAAGATAATGAATTACGCACGCGAACACAGGTAATGTAAGGAAACACACTTTGCCTAAAGCAATTAACCAACCACGGATTTTAATCTACGGGGTAGGCTAAAGTGTAAGGGTGTAACGAAACATTAAAACAAAGGTGTAAGAAACGAAAGGAATGGCTCTGAGTGTTTTTCTAGGGGTATCTTACTCTAAAAGTGAGAGTAACAAAAGGTTTTATACGGGGGGTTAACTAACCAGTGTAGTTAGCTAATAACACATAACATAAAATAGGCTATTTGGGTGTAATCCTAGAAATTTACAAATTTAGACAAGTCATTCCAATTATATAAAATAATACTTATTATGGTGGTCTCGAATAGTATACAAGCCAAGTTCTAAAGTTTACAAGTCACCAGCACACTCATAGATTTGTGAATGTTGAAAAATCATAATTTTTGAAAATAACGTCATGTGTGCAGCTATGCAACTTAGATCTTCAAACAAAAACATGCTAAAATTTTTTTAAATTTTGATATATTAAGCACATTTTAAGCATATTTTGAAAAAGTTTGGACAAGTAAGTGTTCTAATTCTCCAATCCCCCCACTTAAGTTAAACAACGTCCTCGTTGTTTGTATAAAAGATTAAAAACTGGAAAATAAAAGAATTAGAACAGAAAAACTCCCCTGAGATTTGCTCGGTATGATCCTCCATTATTTGTATAAGAGCAAAAATCAACTTCCTCGTGGATGAGAACGTTTAAGCTTCATAATTGATGTATCCACAAGAAATGCAGGAATCTATAATACCACCAAGACTTTAACACACCTAAGTTAAGAAGTTTCAAACTTGCATAATACATTAGTAGTTAGTAAAAATAAAACATAAAAATTAAAATGAAAATCATCAGGTCAGTCGATGCGCCGTATCTTATGGAAGAAGATACGCCGTATCGAGCCTGGAATAATTACGAATCAGAATAGAAGATGCGTCGCATCCTTAACGAGGGATGCGCCGCATTAAAATAAACTGATAAAAAGTTTTAGATTCAAAAATAAAAATGCGGAAAATAAAGTAAGATATGACCAGTGCAGGAGATGCGTCGCATCTAGGGATTGAGATGCGCCGTATCCTCTGCGGGCCTAACTAACTCGACATAGTACAGAATAGTCAAAATTTTCCGGGTTGTCTCCCGGTCAGCACTTGTCTTTATTCCAGAGTCTTCAAGTTAGACTCACGTTCAGCTCTTTAATATCGATCATTGAAGGAGTCGGAAACATCGCGCTCCCTCATCGCCAATTCAGTAATATTGAACACTCCTTGCTCGTCCTTAATTTCCACGCCGTTCTTCTTTAATATCTGTATAAATAAAGTTCTGTCCCTTTTGGGCAGAGATGACAAAATGATAGTCGGGAAATTCTTATTATTAAATAGGCACAAATATGCAAGGTGAGGTGGTAGTTCAATAAACACATCATTATTCAAATTCGTTTTCTCAACTATTCTCGTAAGTTTGTTAATTACTACGCAATCATACCACTCGTCATCAGAATCATTAACAATATCGCGTCTAAGTTCGGTGGGTACATTAAGGTCAATAAATTCCTCAAAGTTCTCATGATTAGGATTAGTTGAGTTGTTTTGAATCAATGTTTCTCCCATGAGCCTAGCTTCAAGATCGAGGTCCATACGCTTTCTTAATCCAAGCACATAGACACCTCTAATTATGCTTTTAACAGGATCTTGGCACTTATAGACTAGTTTATTATTCCCTACCCTTAATGAGATTTTTCTTTTAAACACATCAATCTTAGCATGGGCAGTAGACAAGAAAGGTCTTCCAAGGATTAAAGGAATCTTAACATCCTCGGGCATATCTAATATAACAAAGTCTACAGGGAAAACAAACTTCTCAATCTTAAGTAGCACATTATTAGCAATCCCTTCAGGTCATTTTACCGTTTTATCAGCCAATTCAATAAGTAACTTAGTTGGTGCTAATTTTCCTAGTCCTAGGGTAGTGAATGTCTTAAGGGGCATTACACTAACGCTAGCTCCTAAGTCAGCTAACACATTATTGAAAGATATATCATTAATTGAACAAGGTAAAGTAAAACTTCCTGGGTCCTTTTCTTTATGAGGCAAGGCATTTAAGTCGGTTGCAGAGTTCTCTTCTTTCATTGTAGCCTTGATCTCCTCTTCAATCTTTGTCTTCTCTTTGAGTAGTCTCCTTAAACTGATTGAAGAATTAAAGAAAAATTCGGGTCTTGCACCATCATTACCATTCATCAGTCTTCTAGGAAAAGGAATGTTAGGAGTGACTTCTTCAGTGGTGCTTATGGCCTTGACATGATCTCTTGGGTTGGTTTCAGTTGAGCTAGGTAAACTTTCATATCCCCTTTCTTGAAGAACTTTGCTCATTTGACCAATTTGTTGTTCCAATGCTTTGATCGAAGCTCCTTGATTTCTTGTAATAGTGTCCGTTGAAGCTCAGATTTCTTTGATCATAGCAGTATTCTCTTCATGTCTTTTAGCAACATCGGCCATAATTTGCTTTAAAGTGTCATCTAAAGTGTGCCTCCTTTCTTGATAAGCGGGATTAAAGTTGTTCTTTTGATAGAATCCCGGGGTGGCTTCCCTAAATCTTCCTGAAGGTCGGAATGGTTGTCCAAATTGGGTGTAATATGCTTCTTCAAATGTCTCACTTTCATTCTTAGTCGGGCAATCTTTAGTGTAGTGAGGTCCTTCGCATTTTTCACATCCAACTTGGGCAGCATACACTTTTTCATCACGCTTCTTCATCTCTCTACTAATTTTATCCAATTGATCTTGAATAGCAGCAAACCCGTCAAAATTAGTGCTGCTCTTAGATCTAGTAGAGGTCCCATCGTGCCATTTTTGAGAATGATCAGCAGCTTCTTGGATAGCTTTCCTAGCATTGGCTGCACTCATTTGAGGCACAGCTCCCTTAGCGTCCAAGATTTGTCTAGTAGGCACGTCCAATCCTTGATAAAACAATATTATCTCCTGCATAGGGGTTAGATAGTGTTGAGGACATCTTACCAGTAAATCTTTAAACCGTTCCTAAGCTTGATAAAGAGTTTCATCAGGCTCTTGCTTGAAATTGTTGATAGCCTCCATCTTTTTAGCAGTCTTAGCAGGTGGACAATATCTCTTCAGGAATTTGCTCTTCAAATCTTCCCATGTAGTGATTGAACTAGCAGGTTCATTCCTTAGCCACTTGTTAGCAGCTCCTTTTAGCGAGATTGGAAAGATTCTTAGCATGAGTTGATCGTCAGTGACTCCTTCTGAAGTAAACAAATCCGCAATCTCGAGGACCTTTTCAACATGCTCATTTGCATCCTCATGTTCCGATCCACTGAAAGCATTTTCTCTTAGCTCCTTGAGAAACTGACCCTTCAATTCAAACTTTGACTTATCATCAAACTTTGGTCTAGCAACTCCTGAAGTGTAATCAGCACGGGTTTTGTTCATGTATTCCTCCATAGTTGTGTTTTTGCCCATTGCTTCTGTTTCTTCTTCCTCTTTCTCTTCAGAAAAATAATCAAGCTCGAATGAACTTGAGATATCAAAGCTTTTTGTGTTGAAAAGCCTTTTAAGCGAATGAAAAGCTCGTTCAGGATCTTCGAAGGGTTGAATCAAGTTCTTCGTAGAACTCCTGGTCATGCACTTCCTGAAATCAACACAGAAATATCAGTAGGGTATGCTCAAAAAAGTAATATATCAGAAAATCAACAACGAAAATGGAATACGAAAAATTAAAGTTACTGATATCTGCAGACGATGCGCCGTATCCAAAAAGTTGGATACGCCGTATCTTATAATCGTTAAAATTTAATCAGACTTTATTCAGAAAATAGATACGCCGCTTATAAATTAGAATGCGCCGTATCAATTTTAATTATCAAAAATCGATATTTATTTAAAATTAAATGCGTCATATTAACAAAAGTTAATGCGCCGTATTTTCGTTACGTTTCCAAATACAAGATTTTTGATTCAGAAGATACGCCGTATCGACAGAGATCGATGCGTCGTATCTGTTTAATAATTCGAAAACTGTTTTTAATAAAAATAATAGATACGCCGTATCTGCTAAAGCAGATGCGTCATATGGCGTTATCGCTTAGAAAAAATTTCTTATTAAAAACAGATACGCCATATCTTGGGGAAAGATGCGTCGTATCGAATTAATAAAACGCGTTGTATTAAAAAAATTAAACGCAATACGCCATATCAAAGAAAATAGATGCGCCGTATCATTTGAATAAGCTTAGTACAATGATAGCAGAATACAGAAAATTCGAAAAATAAAAACAAATAAAAACAAACCAAAATAAACACAAATAAAAACGCACAAAAACAGAAAATATGCAAAATAATACAATGAATGCAATCTAATCTAATATACAACAGAGTTAGCGGTTAGATTAAAAATTAAAAAGAAAAACTTAATTAAAATACTAATCAAATTAACAGATAATAACAATTCACTCCCCGGCAGCGGCGCCAAAAACTTGATGCGCGTGTGCGTATGCTCTAATTTATACCCACGGTAGGTCGTTGTGGTTTTAGCAGTATTCAATTTTTAAATTTATATTTAGCCGACTTATCAATAACATATACACTTTAACGAGCAGTGTACCCGGTCAGTATGAATATAATGGTAAGTAGAGTGTCGATCACTAAGAGTGGAACGTATTATCTAGTTATTCTAATCAGTATTTTAATATCTTAAGTTAGCTATACAACCTATTCTAACGCAAGGGGGTTCAGTCTGAGAGACTGGCACGATTTGGTTGCAATTAAATAATAAACTAAACTAATAGGCACGAATCAGCGAATAGCACACACGTACACAGATAAATACTCGAGACAATAAGAAGGCCTGTCCTGATAGTTAAGTAGCTTGTCACTTGTTTTATTGCTAGTTTTATATGAAGTGTATAGTTCGATGCAACGCACCGAGATTAAGTCCTTTCTCGTTGGTTCTAATCTTATCGGCGAGTAAACCCTTAATGATTACTTGTGACTATCCTATTTATCTTTCTTCCTACTTTTCTACAGACGATAGAATGCATAGGCGAGGGCAGAGGCATGGCGACCCGATCAACGCTCAGCTAGACACAGAGGTTATCAATGCACTAATAAAAGTCACCAAAGACATCAACATATAAACTTTAATTAATGGGAAAGCAGTTTTAAGGGAGTGCAACCTTTCCGTTGTCACATTACACAAGCCACCAATCCTGATGAATTAAAGTTTACTAACACAATAAAACAAAACTACTTAATGAATTAAATACATGCAGGACCTTCTTACAGCTCTTGTATCTTCGTTCAAGGTGTGTCTTGTGCTGCTACTTCGACTGAATTCGTCCTAGGGTTTCTGTGGTCTTCGGTCTTCTAAAACTGTCGAACTCTTTCTCTCGTCTGACTTTGGGGTATTTATAGTTTCTGTCTGAGGGTAAGATGCGGCGCATCTAATAAGTAGATGCGGCGCATCTAATAAGTAGATGCGGCGCATTGACTTAACTTCGCGTGGCGTCCAAGATTAATATATTCAGGAATATTCGTACACCGCCAGAAGATGCGGCGTATCTCCATTCTCAGATGCGGCGCATGTCCTTGCTGTCTTGGATCGTATCTTGTGAAATCTGGATAGTGATGCACCGTATGTAATAAGCAAGATGCGGCGTATCTGGAGCAGAATGTCTTGATCTTGTACATTTCATTAGACTCTTAACTTCTTGCTTGTTTTGCTCCATAATTAGTCCAAAATTGCCAAGTTTCACATAATTCTTGTTTTTACCTGAGAATTACAAAAAGTAAACATTAACGTATCAATTCTCACAGATAATATAATAAAACAAGTCAAATAAGTTTGCAATGAATGGAATGAATCGTGTTGATTCTAGTATTAAAAGTACTGTAATTAATTCAAATTCTAATGCTGTCTGTAAAACATGTAACGAATGTTTAATTTATGCTAATCATGATGATTATGTTGTGTCTTTTTTGATGTCTCCTGTACTACCCCAAGTTAAGAATGTTAGGAAAACTAAAATAAGTAAGAAAATTTGGAAAGCAACAGGAAAAACGTTTGCTAATGTCGGGTATCAATGGAGACCCACTGGAAGGAAACTCACTTTAGGAGATCAGTGCCCCTTAACTAGATTGAATAATCATAAAGTTGTGAAGGTTAAGGAATGGAAACCAACTGGTCGAATTTTGCCTTTAGTGATACAATGCCCTGCTACTAGGTCAATTGCTACTTCTAGCGTAGTTTCCAATGTAAATACAGTAGCATCTGTGAATCCTGTTGTGACATTTCGTAATTTCATGTCACTATTTTTTCTATTTTAATTACCTAACTATTTTATTTTTATTATTATTATTTTTTTTATAATTAACTTCGTCGGAAGTTATCCGCGTACGACATAACACGTTCAATTATTCAACCGACACTAGACTATGTCCAGTCTACACTTTTTATACACTTTTGGTTCCTTACAATTCTATTTTAAAAGTCACTTTTCAATTTTTCCATTTTTACGTAAACCATGTACCTTTTACGTCTTACACGTTCTAAACCTTCGTTTTTTATGTTCTAACTACATTTAAATCTTCCGATGATCTCACCACTAATCTAAATTACTAAAATATGTTATGAAAACAAATTTTAATATTTTTGGAAGTTTTTATATTTTTACACTACCCGGTATTGCGTTACGTGTCTTAAAAACACTACGTTTGAGTACCGGGAGCAACCTACACTACACAATACACTCTATACCCAAACTTATAATAAAAATCTGCATTGTAGCTCCTCCTCTCTTGTTTTTGCCGCCCCACTAACCACTTCACTCTACACATGTCCTTAACATGGACAAGTGTTCCCATACAGCCTTCCATAATATCTCTATTACCTAAAATCTCACCAAACTAACTTTTTTACATGCAAAAGCTTAAAAATCAGGTCATTTTCCTCTCAAAATTTCATGGGTTTCAAGGGCAAAACACACTTCATCTTGTGTTAAATCTATTGAAGACTTGGTGTCAAGATGAAGGTCCATTTGGTGCTAACTTGTTCCTAGTTATTTTCTTCTCCATAAGTCAAGTTTTCAAGAGTTTTCTCCAAGAAGTTTTTGAAGGTTTTCAAGATATGTTCAAGGCTGTAAATTGAAGGTTTTCAAAGATGTTTTAAAGTATTCTTGGTGGTCTTGGAAGCTAGGGTTATCTCCTTTGGTGTTCTTAGTTTCTTGGGTTTTCTTGGTTTTCTTGTTGTCATCTTGTTCTTCATCTTTTGTAAGGAACCAAAACTCACATTTTCTTTTGTTTCTCTACTGTATTTTCATGTAATTTATCTATTTTGTATGTTATATAAGTTCTTGATGCTTGAATATGCTTGGTACATACTAAAAATTACAAGAAAACCCTAAAGGATTAGACATGCAAACTGTGATTCTGAATCAGGGGCAAAGATGGAAGAAACTATACTAATCAGTAAACATTGGTCATAAACTAAAAATATGGGGTTGTAGATCTATGTCTTTCCGTCGTTTTGACGGGAATTTCATTGAATAACTCATTATGATGATTAAACTAGAAATATTTTCGTGAAACATGTTACATCCTGAGTAACAGATTTGAAACGTATCAAAGTCATTTTTTTTGTGAATAACCCACTGTTACTCAAAACATAAAAGTTGTATATAACATCTTAACTTAAACGTGGCCGCAAACGGGGAATTAATTGGACTTTTAGAACTCTAGATATCGCGATTTTCGTGGGACTGTTGTAATATTAGAAAACTTCTGAAGTGAATAATATGGGTAAATGGGTGATTTTGCTACTGTATTGTAATTTTTGACTTAGTGGGACCCACAAAACATGTTAGTACAGATGAATACCTTTCCGGGGATATAAAGAACTTAATTTTTTGACTTACGGTTTGCAAGTAACGGATTTTTGAAAGTGAACAAGTTATTAAAATTTCCATCAGCATTAGGATAAAAGTATGAAAATGTTTACATTTTATAAAAATTGGACCTTTAAGTATATTGTTGAACCATATAATATAATTTGAACCTTTAGACTTAATTTGAACTTTTTGACTAAAATTCAACCCTTTGACTAAAGTGAACCCTTAGACTTAAATTGGACCCTTAATACTTATTTTGGACTTAAAGATAAAAATAGACATAAAACTTGAAATATTGTAAGAAATACATTTTATACTTGTAAATCATTTTTAAATGCGAAATTAAATCTTGATACTTATTTAAACTTTATGTACCAAGCATAATTGAGATTGTAACTTATATAGCATATAGTAATGATTGTATCATTATTCTTAGAAGCTAAGACACGCGTATATATTCTAGGTTGCTCGTAAGATTCTTGCGGTTACTTCTTCATTACTTCGCTTGATCGTTCACTCTTGCTTACGGTGAGTTCATAGCCTCGCCTTTACTCATTTTAATGTTTTATAAACCTCGCGAGGGGGATACATGCTAGTTTTTAAAACTGAATACAAGTAGCTTTTGGTATGCTTGACCCGATACATGATTATAGTTATTGAGTAAACTTTTGCTGCTTAAAGCCCCACATTTCATGAACCGTTAATTCCGTTGGGAACGCTAGTATTATGAATATGCATATTTGGCCTGACAAGCCTGTCCGGATGAGTAGCGCTCATATTTAAACGGGTAGCATAATATTTAGAAGATCTTGGTAAAATTTGCAAACTTACCACTTGGGGGACATTACTTATCACAGTTAAGGTTCGGTGCCATGAGCTTAAACTATAATCAAACTACACGACTTGTATATGCATTACTTGTCGCCCGATGAACTATACTTGTATTCAACTTATTATTTATTAAACTCTATGGATTCACTCAACCTTTGTGTTGACTTTTTAGCATGTTTATCTCAGGTTCGCAAAGTGTTAAATGCTTGGATGGGCGTGCAAGGACATGGATGGATGGACACGTGTTATTTCACATTCGATGGAACTCAAAAACTTATATTGTGTCTAAATTATGAACCTTTTGGACTCTTGTCCTGTTTAAAACTTTTGGGACCTAAATTCGTTAAACTCTGATTTTATCAAATGAGAACTTTGTTTAAAAACATCTTTAAATTATTTTGATGTTTTCTATGATTTCAACTTCGATCCACAAATAACAACCAATTAAGTCTTCCGCTGTAAAACAAGTCTTCCGCTGTAAAACATGATTTTTGGGGGTGTTATACCTGTAGTTCTAGAATTTGTGTGTGCTAACCAAACGTACCCCTGCTGCACGTGGGGATCCGCATTTTTCAGTTATCCATCGTTGTCTATTTTCAAATGCAGGTCATACAAATCGTCCTTTGGTATTTGGACTCAGGCTGCTCAAAACATATGACTGGGGATCACTCACGGCTCAAGAATTTCGTGAAAAAGTTTATCGGGACAGTTAGATTCGGGAACGACCATTTTGGGGCAATTATGGGTTACGGAGATTTTGTGTTTGGCGACAGTGTAATTTCTCGGGTATACTATGTGGAAGGACTAGGACATAACTTGTTTTTTGTAGGGCAATTTTGTGATTCCGATCTTGAAGTTGCTTTCAGAAAACACACTTATTTTGTCAGAGAGTTGGATGGTGTTGATCTACTTAAAGGCAGTCGTGGCACCAATTTATACACCATCTCTATTGAAGAAATGATGAGGTCCTCTCCTATTTGCTTGCTTTCAAAGGCCTCAAAGACTAAATCTTGGCTTTGGCACCGTCGTTTAAACCATTTAAACTTCGGCACCATAAATGACCTTTCCCGCAACGATCTTGTACGAGGCATGCCCAGATTAAAGTTTGAGAAAGATCATCTGTGTTCTGCATGTCAACTGGGCAAAAGCAAGAAGCATACTCACAAACCCAAAACTGTCAATACCATCATGGAAGTTCTTCACACCCTTCACATGGATCTATGCGGACCAATGAGAGTACAGAGTATCAATGGAAAGAAATATGTTCTTGTGGTGGTCGACGACTACTCTCGGTTTACATGGGTAAAGTTTTTGAGAACCAAGGATGAAACTCTAGAGGTTATCATCAAACTAATCAAGCAGTTACAAGTAAGGCTGAACAAAACTGTCAGAATCATCCGGACGGACAATGGAACTAAGTTTGTTAACCAACAACTCAGTCAATTTTATGAAAGTATTGGCATAACTCATCAGAAAAGTGTTGCACGCACTCCTCAGCAAAACGGTGTTGTTGAAAGACGAAATCGTGTTCTAGTGGAAGCTGCAAGAACTATGCTAATATATTCTATGGCTCCGATGTTTCTTTGGGTAGAAGCAATTGCTACTGCGTGTTACACCCAAAACTGTTCCTTGATACACACTCTTCAGAACAAAACTCCTTACGAGCTGATACATGGCAAGAAACCAGATCTTTTCTTTCTTCGAGTGTTCGGTGCTCTGTGCTATCTGATAAATGACGGTCAAGATTTGGGAAAGCTAAAGGCTAAAGCAGACGTAGGGTTCTTCGTTGGGTATGCACCAGATCGCAAGGGATATAGAATCTACAACAAAAGAACCCGACAAATCATGGAAACGATTCACTGTAGGATCGTGTCTGATTGCTTGAGCTTGGTTAAACCGTTTATGTAAACACCAACAGTTTAGGAGAATCTCTAAGGGTAAGACTTGTGCCTATGCGGAAACTAAACACAAGAATGTAAAGAAGAAAATAACTAACAAAGGTTTGATCCTCTATGGATCGTTTATGAACTAAATAGTTTTGTTATTGATGCGTACATAAACCCTAGCTGTAGGTTTCTTTTATAGACTTAGAAACCCTAATACAGCTCATACAAAACGTGTAAAGAGATATACATGATCTCTTCTAAAAATAAATTAACAAACATTCTAAACATACTGGATAACTTTTACTACTACCCGCAGTAATGACTACTAACAGCAGAAACAAAATAAACTTAACAGCAGGAACCAACTGCAATAGCAATGGATAACTACCAGTAGTAACCAGCTGCACTACCAGCAGGAATGGAAATAAACTATTATTCCAAAATTCCTAACAATCCTCCCCTAAACTGGTACTTGACTAGGTTAAGTTCCAGTTTCCTGATTGAGCTTGGAACACTTGGGCCTGAGGATTGCACTTGAGCAGCAGCATCAATAAGTAACCAGCAACAACATCTTTAAAGCAAAACTTCCAGCAGCAACCACTATATAACAGCAGCAACAGGAAAGCATCTCCAATTAAACTGGTTACCATGAACTTCATTTGATCTTGACTGCTACTATGACAATGTGCACATCAAATCACTTTTAGTTTCTTACTATTCTCATCACTTCCAGGTGTGTTAACTCCTGTGAGAGGTGAATCATTGAAAATTAATGGATTTGATGTCTCTTTACCAATAGCCATCACTACTGGAGTAGCCAATGTTTAGGTGTGTTAGACCATGGTACATTGATAACCATCTGATTTTTAGTAAATCAGCAACTATAAACGGATTTGACTTGTCTTCACCTGTAGCCGTTTGCTCAGGACTAGCCAATTCTTAGGTTGAAGATAACCTTTGGTGAATTGAATACCAAATATGGTTTTCCAACTGCCTTTACCACAAGCCATATACATGTGGGCTAGCCAATTCTTTGGAAACCCCAAAAGGAGTAAAATCCATGGTGAATTGAAATCCATTTCAACTCTCAGTAATTAAACATAGGTGAGTTGAAGTACCCTAATACTTTTGAGCAAACCATCACAGCTATCAACGGATTTGAGGATCACACCAGAGCCGTACCCTCATGGTGAGTCAACTCTTTCTTGTCTGTGAGGCATGGTGAGTTGAATACCATTTGAGGTGTGGTTCAAGAACCAACACTGTACCTGCAAGGTGTTACTCAAAACCATACAAGTTAGCACACAAAATATACATAAAAGAGAAATCCTATTTTTTTTTTGTTGAACTAAATAGAAAAGAAAACAAAACCAAATAACTAGAAAGAAAAGAAAAGAAATAAAATATACAACAAGTAAAATGAGCACAGGATCCCTAAGCACTCACAAAGCAAACCTCTTGGATCTAGCTAGCACCTGTTGAGCCAGGTCAAAATTTTTTCTATATAAGGTATGGGCCATCTCAGAGTCACTTAGGATCTCAACTGTCATCCTTGTTGCCACCAGCATCAACAAAACAGCAAGCCTAAGTGGATAATCCTTTTCTATTAGTATAAAAATCTCTATGCCATCCTTTGTAGACACTCGATGGACACCACATGAATCAAAGAGTTTCCAAGAGACATCTTTAATCTGTGACTGAAATCTCCACATAGGCTCCCCACCATCTGGATCATAAATCCTTTTAAGCTGAACCCATAGCTCTTTATCCTTATCTTGAGTAGGATCTTGATCCTTGAATTTCTCTTTGACCAAAAACCATAGCTGATTAAGATTCTCTCTATCAAAACCTGTGAGGAGATCTTCAAATAGCTTGTATTTCTCAGATATGCCACCAACCCTCATGATTTCCCAACCCTGCATCCTTCCATCAGTGAACACTTCCCAGCCAAGGATAGGATATCTAACTTTCAAAGGCGGGATCAGTGTTTGCCCTGGAACTATTACCATCATTTGTTTAACCTGCTCATCAGTCAAAGCTACACCAGACTTCAATCTCTTTGAAACATCAGACTCTAAGGCTGGTGATGCTCTTCTCTTGCGTTGGAGTTTATCATCTCTGATTGGAGTATTGTCCCTGGCATACACGTCAAAGAACTTCGTTTCAAGAGCAGCATATGTCCAGTCCTTCAAGTCCTTCAACTTGATAGATGTTTGACCTGTCAAATAGTGCTGCATAAACTTCACATTATCTGCTCTTGTCGGCAACATTGTCTTATACCCATACTTTTGCCTTTCTCGAATTTGATTCATCAAGTCATTCCAAGTTGTTTTCATGTTTTTCTTCAAAATGAATGCCACTAACTCCTCCGACTTGTCTTCTTTTTCTAAGTCAGGATCTTTTACAAGCATTGCAGCATGGGCCTTGATAATCAAGTCTGAATCTAAAAAATATTGAAGTTGCTCATTAAATTCTGCAGGATTGAAATCATCAGTTCTGGTGTTACTCATAAAGTCAGCAATATCCCTATTTAGCTCTTCAGAAATCTGCCTTGCAAACTTCCCATCTTTATTGATCTGATCTTGTACAGCTTGTGCAGCAGCTAATTCCTCTTCATGTGCCTTTCGTGCTAACTCTGCATCATGCTCTGTATCAGCAGTTTGAACTCATTGAACATTCTGAACTTGTTCTTTTTCTTGGGGAGAGACAAGAGCTTCCTTCATAGGATCCTTACCACTAGTATTACCAGGCTCACTAGCAGGAATAATCTTGTCAGAAGGAAGAACAACTTGAGAAGCAACAGTAACTGCAGCCAAACTACCAGCATCAACAGAAACACTACCAGCAGCATTGACAAAGCTACCAACAGCAACACCAGTAGACTTAAGTCCAACAGAAGGTTCTTCATTACCAGAAGAAGTAGCAGCAACAATATGAAGAGAAGAATCAGCAGTATGAGCTGCACTACTAGATACACCATCCACATCAGACTTCTTCACCAGTCTCCTTTAGTACCTCCTTCTTGTACTAATGATTGGAGACTTGGTGGAAAGTTCCAAAGTTGCATTGGCCAACAGTCTAAGAGAATCCAAATTCAAAGTAGCCTGATCCTCTTCAGAGTCAGAGAGCACAACTTTTCTTTTCTTACTCTTTAACTGATCTTCCAAATGTTCAACTCTATCAACCAACTTATGGATTGTATCATCAAAGGTCTCTTTTGTTTCCTTCAGTTCCTTATCCAAAGCATTCACCTTGTCTCCAAGCTCCTTTTTGGTGTCCTGTAACTCAGATTCCAAATCTGTAATTTTCTGCTTATACCTATCAAGTACCTTGGACATAAAAGTGAGATCAGCAGCATCCTCAGCTCCACCAGCAGGAATGCTTAAGGTGTTAGGAGCTTCATTGGATCTAGGTGGAGATACATGAAATTCTCCACCAGTATGGGTGTCATCACTAAAAGGCTGCCTAGTAGGACTAGGAGTTGAAAGCCTGGAAGAGGAAGTAATATCAACATAGGGCATAACTGAGGGTGTTGGTTGGTCAACATGAGGTACTATAGGTGTGGTCTGGACACTAGGCTCAACTGAAACAAAACGTTCATCTTGGTCAATAGGGTGAGGTGAGGGAACCCTGGGAGATGGTGATAACTGGGCTTCAGAAGCATTAGATGCACTTGCACCAGCAGCATCTGATGCCGCAGTACCAGCAGGAATAGGTGGATTAGCATCAGCAGCATTGACTGCTGCACCACCAGCAGCATCAGCTGCACCTCCAGCAGCATTGGCTGCACCAGCAGGTTCAGCCCCACCAGGCAACATAGCTGGTAAAAGGGGCTTATGGTCTCCCACAAATTTAGTCTTCATAGTTGCAAACAACTTAGCAGTCAACCTACCCATATTCCTAGGTAAGGGGTCAGTGGTCTGAACACCTAGAATTATTTGTAAGAATCTAGGGTACATGAGGAATTTATTTTTAACATTGACAATATTCCCTATCATTCCCTCAAAAATGTATTTAGACCAATTGTAAACCCTCCCAGTGGACAAACAAATAAGGGCAGAGGCAATGGGACTCGCAAATTGATCCCACCCACCAGACTTAACACTAAGGCATTGCAACAAAGTGTGAATTAGAAACCTCCATTGAGGAGAAACCTTATTCTTGAAAAATGTAAAAGTACCAGCAATTGGATACCCTACTGCTTCCATTCCTTCCAGAATCTGCTGTTTAGTGAAGTTATACAGCCCATTCTGATCATTAAGCTGAAGATGAACTCGAATAGATTCCTCAGTAATAGTATGTTCTTGCCCATCAATCGTAGCAACTATCTCCTGAGGTCTTCCTACAATCGAACGAACAACAGCAGTACCCCAAAATTGTCGAACCAGAGAGTCATATACCACTATTGGGCAATGAGTAATGGCATGTCGAAGAGAAGAGCCTCTTAAAAAGGCAAGGATGTCATCATACCCTTCGCTTCTAGGTGAAGATTCAAGATAACCAACTTTATTGTGATCTTCTTTGTATTGAAGGGCTGCCATAGAGTTGAATCAGGGAATGAGAAATGAGAAGAAATGCAATTCATTTGAGAGAGTGAGGTTATTTTGGGTGAGGAATTTAATATTTAGGTCGTGAATACGGTTTCCCAATTTAGCAGCTTAAATTGCACAATCTTTGCGGAACCTTTGACCAATTTGAATTTAATTTAATCCTAAAATAAATTCCTTAAATACTTCAATATCCGCAGCAATGAAGTCAACCAGAGGTAACCAGTTGGTCAAACAGCGGGAATAGAGTATCTCTGACCAAAATACATTACCAGCAGCAATGGTGGGTTAACCGGCAGCAATGAGCTGGTCAACCAGCAACAATGAGCTGCTGTTTGACCAACGTCAAATCCCCAATTAACTCCAAACCAACCCAAAATTTAATTTCATTAACCTCCCCTTAAGTCAATATAACCCCTTGAAACATCAACACAACCATATCTCATTCATCAAACCCTAATCACACAAACATCCACACACAATGACATCCAAACCAGAAATTATGGATATATCATCAGATTCATCATCTGATACATCATCAGGATCATCTGGGTGGAAAAATTACTTCCCACCCAAACATTCCACCGGCACCAGTTCCAGCACCAAGAACAAAGGGAAAGCCAAAGCTGAGGAACCATCATCTCCCCCATCTGATGCTGAAGATTCTAGCTCTGATGGTGATCCCTCATCCTGGCCAAAGAGCTTGACATACTATCAAGGTGAATGGGAGACTTATCCACCAAACTGTCCCATTTCAGCAGAGCTAACAAAGATAATGGAGAAAACTGTGGCTGCCTTCTACCAAGTCCCAGTACCAAGGCCAAGCCAGCCATTCCCTAGATCACACCCTAGGGCAAGTCAGCCAATTTCTAGGCCAAGTCATCCATCCCCTAGGCCAAGTCAGCCACCACCTAGGCCAAATCAGCCACCACCTAGGCCAAGTCAGCCACCACCTAACCCAAGACAGCCAATTCCTATAGTGTTGGCCATTGCAGCTCCAAGGTGATGCCTGATTATGAAGGCAAGGGGAAAGGGAAGATGAAATAGGTGGTTGGGTTAGGGAAGGGTGCTAAGGTCTGGGTGTTTGGTTCTTTTGTCTGGTTTATTGTTGTCTGAGGTGCAGGTGTGAGGTCCTTGTGTCTGTTGACTGTTGTCTGGTTTGTTTCATGATGTGAAGCTTTTATCTTTTGAATTTGAATGTAAGCACTTAATGATGATGAATTAAAGAATTATCTTTTATTATATTCCAAAAATTGCGATTTAGTGAACTGCAAAAAAAAATACTAAAACCTCCAAAACAAAGTTAGTAAACATAAAAAGTAAAACATAAAAGCAAGAGATACAAAACAAAATTACAAGCATTAGCCTCCCCTTAGGCTAATGCTTCCCTTCAAAACTAGCACCAAGGAAACCATGGAGAGTAAGCCATTCCCCCCATATACATTGGATCATAATAGGTAGGCCTATAACCATTTTGAAAATAGGAGCTTGTAGATCTGTTAAATGGCCTAGTAGCATTCCTTTTCCAACCTGCAGAATTAGATCTATCAGCTGAAACAGGCTCACCCGCAGGAATGGCTGCAGGTTTGAAATGCCTACCAGCAGCAATGGCTGCTAGTTGTTTTGCATTACCAGCAGGAAATGCAGCTGTTTTAGGCACATATGGGGGTATCTTCTCTATATTTTTTCACACATTCCTATTTTTCATTTGACTAACACCCATTTTGTTTTCATAGAAATCACAGTCCTTGATTAGGTGAGAATAACTACCACACACAAAACAGGATTTCTTCTTAACCTGACATCTCTTATGACACACAACCTTCTCAGAACCAGAATCAGAAGAACAATTGTTTTTAACAGGACTAAAAGGGATGTCATCAAATGTAGCTTTCTTTGAATTGGATTCCATACTAGCTACTTTTGGTGAGAAGTCATCAGACTTGGGTGTAACAGACTTTTCACTTGAATCACATGAAGTAAAGTCTGTGGACTGAGAATCAGAAGACTTGTCACTTGCAGAACAAGAAACAAAGACATCAGAGTCTGATAAGTCCTTTGACTTTTTTCCATAGGACATGTATGATTCATCTAAGTCAAGGTCAGAGAGAGAGTGGACAGGGGTAGGCATAAAAACTCCTCTGATAGGTGGAGGAACTGCATTCATTCCTTCTTCCTTTACATACTTTACAGGAATTTGGTAATTTGGCTCATTAGGGGTAGGGTCAAATATACTTGGGTCACTAGGGTCATAAATATCATCTGGCCCAACATCATACCCCAATCCCCTCTTACACCTTACAGACTGAGTACTGTTATTTAGTTTGACTAGGTTTTTAGCTGATTCTTGCCATGCATTATGTCTAGCCAATTCAGTATCTAACTTAGCCTGTAATTCCTGATTTTCTAATTTGACCTTAGCATTTTGAGACTCAGAATATTTAAGCTAATTAGTGGTGAATTCTAATTCTCTTTGTAGAACCTTAATTTTCTCTTCATATACTACCTGATTGGCTTGGTACCAAGCTTTCTGCTTTTCTAAGGTTTTAACTGCACTACTATATGCTTGGACCTTAATATAGTATTCTTTGTACTTAGATTCTATGTCATCGAATTCTTTCTTAAGGATTGAGTACAATTCATGGCAGCCATAAGGATAGTTTTGTACCTGAGATGGAAATCCCATTAAGGCAAACTCTTCCATATCATCCTTTGCATCACCCCCCACATGAATTGTTTGATCTGTAGTCTCTCTATTAGATTCATTCGGTTCAGTCCACTGATTCATAGAATCAAACGACAGCAAGTTTCTGGTCTTCATGGCCCACATTTCATATTTATCCTCTGATGAAGACATTGTGCGAAGTTTCAAGAGATTAGATTAAAATAAGTTTTCTTCTTTAACAGAGATCCTCACCAGGCTCTGATACCACTTATAGGATCGTGTCTGATTGCTTGAGCTTGGTTAAACCGTTTATGTAAACACAAACAGTTTATGAGAATCTCTAAGTGTAAGACTTGTGCCTATGCGGAAACTAAACACAAGAATGTAAAGAAGAAAATAACTAACAAATGTTTGATCCTCTATGGATCGTTTATGAACTAAATAGTTTTGTTATTGATGCGTACATAAACCCTAGCTACAGGTTTCTTTTATAGACTTAGAAACCCTAATATAGCTCATATAAAATGTGTAAAGAGATATACATGATCTCTTCTAAAAATAAATCTAACAAACATTCTAAACATACGGGATAACTTTTACTACTACCCACAGTAATGACTACTAACAGCAGAAACAAAATAAACTTAACAGCAGGAACCAACTGCAGCAGCAATGGATAACTACCAGAAGTAACCAGCTTTACTACCAGCAGGAATGGAAATAAACTATTATTCCAAAATTCCTAACATTCACGTGACATTCGGTGAGCTGACTGAGCAAACGGCTCCTGGACAAACCGGTTCTGGACCCGCACCTAATCTATTAACACCTGGACCAATTAGTTCAGGTCTTGTACAGAATTCCATGCATGCAGTTCCTTATGTCCCTCCTACCAGTGAAGAGTTGAAGAAGTTATTTGATCAGATGTTTGACGAATACTTTGAGCCACCAACGGTTAATACTACAACGGAAGCTCCACCTGTATCTCCTGTTGCTGATGCTCAAATTCCACAAAACTCAGAAGGTCCACTTGTATCTGTCTAAATCAGTCAAGATGCACCATCTGCCAGTTAATCGCCCTCATCATCAAATATTCAATCTTCTTCGGTGCAACAAGGTTTTACAGATGACAATTCTTTTGAAGTGAATCCTTTTGCTTCTGTTGATGATGTTCCATTTGAAAATGTATTTGCTCCTGAGTCTTCCACTGATACATCTTCTTCAGGAGATCTTCAACATGGCAACATCTGTTCAATACCCTCAACCACATGATCATCTCAGAAAATGGACCAATGATCATCCAATTGACAACATCATTGGTAATCTTCTCGTCCGGTATCCACGCGAAAGCAACTTGCTACTGATGCACTGTGGTGTTTCTTCAATTCTGTACTATCCAAAGTCGAGCCAAAAGACTTCAAAGAAGCCATGTCCAAAGACTGTTGGTTTAATGCTATGCAAGATGAATGATGCGTGGTTTTGCAACCTTACAACAGGTTTTACCTCTCGAGGGATCTCAAGAGGCTTACAACCCCACCAGGCAGTGTACCTGACCGATGTAGTATAGTGTAGTGGTAAGTACGGGGGATTGATCGTTCTCCACAGGGAATAGTGTTCGTTAGGTATGAAAAACTACTCTAATAGGTCTAAGGGTGAAAGAAGATTCTTTTTATGTTTTTATAATTTTATGAAAGCAAGTAAAATCTCGGGTTTGAAAGAGTGGGCGGAATTAGTTGCTAGTCAACTAACCCAAATAACTACGAATGCAAATAAAATAAAATAACAGAAAAAGAAAAGGTGGGGAAATTTATGTGGGGAGAAATGTGTTTACTTACATTTCCTTACTCCCTAACTATCTTTTACCGGTTGATTAGTATGTATTAATTGCGTGGATGACGGGTGTATTCCTTAATACCAATCGTGGGGTGGCGTACGTACTTCCCCAACTCTACAAGCTCCTACTTCACTCCTATGTCGAGCCGGCTAGGAAGCTCCTAACATGGGATCACTAGAATTCGCTTGTGCATTAAATACAACCGTAAAAACCTTTAGTACGCATTGGTTCATGTTTCTTAAGACGTTCAAGCAAGTTACCGAATAGGAAGTTAGCCAGTTTTCTTAAGCCTAACATAGATAAACAATCATCCAATACAACTAATAACACACCAATAACCAATAATCAATAGCTAGGTTTCATTAGATCTAAGCAAACACAAAGATAACCTAGCCTAGCATGTTAAACAAAAGACAAGAACCAGATAGAATCAAACAACACATAGACATATTGAATGATTAATTGATAACTTATCTTCAATGTAACATGGAAGATCTCAAGGCAAAAAGCCTTGAAAAAGCTGCTAAAATCGTCTTAGGGTTTTTCACACACAAAGTTCCACAATAAGTTCCACACTAATGACAAAAAATTGCAAAACTATATATAGACTTTCAGATCTGACGGCGTCACGTTATGGAGTGTGACGCCGTCACCTCGCCGCTTTTAGGGTTCCCGGATGGCCTTCTTGACGCCGTCCCTCTTTAGCTCTCCAAAATCCGTTCTGGCTTATCAAGGCTTGACGCCGTCAGAATTAGGCGTGACGCCGTCCCGCTTTAACTTATACCGTGACGACCTTGATCACTCCAAAAGGTGACGCCGTCAGAATTCCCATGCAAATTTCTCTGGCTTATCATGAGTAATTTTCATATCCACCACTTTTGCCAAGCCATGACGCCGTCAAGAACAAATCCTGACGCCGTCAAAGGTACTTTCCAGCACAATTTTGAGACTTTGCCGTTTTCTTCACTTTTATGCTCCAAAAACGTCCAAAATGCTTCCTTTTCTAGATTTCTTCTCCAAAGTACCTAAAATGACAAAAGGAACGATTTAGGGCAATATTTGATCAAATAAATACGATTTAGGGCTTAAATGACCCCTTAAAAGCGGTACACTTTTCGCTTCATCAAATACCCTTACACTTGAGATTTGCTTGTCCTCAAGCAAATGCGCTTTTATTCTAATCAAAATACAAGTTAGGGGTCATTTAACACTAATATAAAAGTTATTACAATAAATAATCGTTCCACTTTAATCATAATAAGCACGGAGATTATAAAATAGCACCTCACAAGTAGTGTTTAGATACTCACATCTCTCAAGTGTCATCAAAATAAATCTCATAAATGAAAACGGATAATATCTCTCACTACCTGTCATAGCAAATAGATTACCATAGGCTTGGGAAAGGATCGAAAACCTCCTCCACTAGGCGTAAGCACCTAAGATAAACTATCAAAGAGGGCTTTTACATGGGTTATAACGTTAGGTGTAGGGAAAAGGAAAACACGGTTTTGTTAGATAAAGGATATTTTTCTGGTGGCGAGTTAAAGATCTTGATCAATTACATGCACTATACAATGTTGCTAAGCCAAGACTCGACTCAATCTTAAGCTAAAAACAAAATAACAAAAACATAAAACAAACATAAAATGAAACGGGATGGTAGTCCGTATGTTTTTTCTATTTTTCTTTTTCTCATTTTTTTTTGTATTTTTCTTGATTTTTCGATTTTTTTTTTTTTTTTTTTTTTTTTTAATACACTTTTGCCCTACCATCCAAAATAATACATCATAGGGGCGTTGCATTCCCCTTACACTTGAAATTTTACATAACTTTACAAATAACTATTCTAATGACTCGAATTAAGATAATCAAAACACTTGGAGTACTTTTAAAATATTTAGCACATATGGGGGTAATAAATGATGTTCTTCCCCATTACTCCATTACACTAGTACTTTACCCATGAGTCCCAATCGTCCCAAAACAATATGTACAAGGATATGACTCGACTTAGCAACCATGTAATCAACTAGATAATTAACTTGGGTTTAAACAAATGTTGTCACAATAATGCACTAAAAATGAGTGCATACAAGGTAGGCTAAGGCGATTTGGGTGTACATTTTAGTGGGGTGTAACAAATTCTTCCTTTAAGTAAAATGCTTAAAGGTCAAAATGAAAAGATAGGCTCGGAGGGGTGTACTAGGGGTATCGTGTACTAAAAATGAGTACAACGCAAAGGGTGTGGGAGAATTACTTGACCAATGTAGCCAACGTAATTATAACAAAAACACAGGTGTAAAACAATGGGTTAATCCTAATGCCTCTTATCATGTAGTAAATCTAACTACACGAATGTAGTCTCACTTGTGGCCTCGAAATGGTCCTAACGCAAGTTCTAGAATCTAAGTGCTACCGGTACTCACATCATAGCATAAATGCTTTTCCTACCAATTCTAGGGGCGAACCTCACATATTTGGGGGTGGAAAATTTTTTAGTGGTACGGTTTTTGTGCTAGTCATATAACTCCTATCCATGAGACGCTCATTAAGATCAAAGTTTCACTCCTAAGTGTTGTAAAAAAATTTAAATTTGGCACTAAAATTACCCTAACAGGTATTTATCTCAGTTTTATTACACATCTACTATTAAACAAACAAAAATCAAGCGTAATAGCATTCTCTAATCGTACTTTTACCCCCCCCCCTTACACTTAAGATGAACATTGTCCCCAATGTTCAAATAACAAGATGTAAAAGAAAAAAGTAAAAGAATGAAATCAAATACTCCCCTGATTCGTTCGGTGGATAATGTGGTAACACGGTTAGATCTTCTTCCAAAGTAATGTCGAAGCTCCATGACTAATGCATCGCCATAAGCTTGATCCAACAAACATTTCCTTGTCCAAAATAACCTGTTAAACCTGAGAAAACAAACACGAAAACCTGCATAACATCAGCGGGATAAACTCTATATATAAGGATATAATGCTTGTGGAATGATAATTTTGCAGATTCCTAGAGATTATAAGTTAGAGATTTAATAAAAACTTTTTTATGAAAACAAAACTTTCAAAAATTTTCTGAAATTTAATACTGACGCCGTCAGGTTGTAAATCCTGACGCCGTCAGAAATGATCTGACAAAATTCTCATGTTACGTTTCCGGAAAATTTTTGGAAAAACCTATACCTTACTTCCTGGAAATCCTGCAAAACATCATTATGACTCGATACAAGCATTTGACTCAAACAAATACTAATATGTATGTTAATTTATTATTATTACGATTCATGTTCATTTGTGTTCTAATAAACCGATTTAGATTTCCCTTACACTTAACTTTTGCAAAATACCTTTATATGTAGTTAAGACGAAGTTAAAAACAAAATAAAGCATTTTCACAATTAGATTTTGAACATGAATCAATAAGAATAAAAATTAAACACACATACGGAAACAAATAAAATCAAACAAACAAATAAATAAACACACAAAGCAAATAAAGCTTGGGTTGCCTCCCAAGAAGCGCTTTTCTTTATTAACGAGTCTTGTAGCTAGACTCAAAGTCACGTACATTACGTGACTCCATCATTCATAATGACGTACCCCTGATAGATATAATCCTTGTCATCAGGGTGGTGGTGTCTCAATCGCTCGACATTCACAGTCACTTCACCTCCTCCCTTGCTAGTCAAGCTCACTACCTTATCTTGGTGTAGACTTTTAATTGTGAATGGTCCGTACCACCAGGGACTTGGTTCATCGGTAGGTGCTTTTGTTTCTGAATGCCTTAGGAGTACTGAGTCTCCTTTTGTAAATTCCACGGGGTTATTGGTCTGCTTATCAGCCTCAATATAATCGTCATTTCCGCCCTTACATTCTCTAATCTCATTTTCCTTGTAATTCTTAATCCTTGCCTCCCATGCACGGATCTTCTCTCGAACCTTACCACGGATTATATTGGGGTTCGCCTCCATCTTCTTTTGTAGAGCAACATCTCGTATATGTCGTAGGATCGTTGGGAAGTTTATTGTTTTCTTCCCCTTCTTCATTTGGATGGTACTTTTTTCGTAATTGATTTGTGCCCTAGTGGTCGCGAGAAAGGGTGCCCCAAGGATTATTGGCATATTCATGTCATTTCTTTCAATAATCATGAAGTCGACCGGACACAGGAATCCGGCAACGTTGACCAACACATCTTCCGCAATTCCTAACGGGTACTCATAAGAATGTTTTGCAAAGGAGAGTTTAGTACGGGTGATGGATGGCAGTTCGTCGGTTAACTGGACATAAACGGATAAAGGCATCAAATTTACGTCGGAACCTTGGTCAGCTACCGCATCCAGATACTTGAGTTTCCCAATGCTGCATGGTATTTCGAAGACCCCGTAGAATTCCTGCTTTTTCACTAACTTTTGTCTTATGAGGCACTCATACAATTGCCCTCCGGGTAATGTGTCGGATTCATCATCCGGTTCCATCCTCTTGGACTCCTTGTTGGGTAGATGAGTACGTCGATAGTTTCCCACCCAATCATTTATGGTTTCCTTGTTTATTTCGTGCTTCAAGTAATGCCTCACTTGTTGTGACTTTGGTGGTTCTTCCAATTGGCGCTCCTTAGTGGGCGCCTCCTTTCCCTTGTCGGAATTGCATGTGTAGGCATTGGTGTTTCCGTCATTAAGTGGGACGAGGTCAATTTTGTTAACTTCCATTGTTATCAACTTCCCTCTTCCATCATTTTCGCCCTCTTGGACGACGGAGACGGCATTAACACATTTAGTGTTGGGAACTTCAACATCTTTTCGCACTAGCACATTTTTAGGAGCTTTTGTA
The DNA here is from genome assembly GCA_021014915.2 of Artemisia tridentata subsp. tridentata. Lineage (NCBI taxonomy): Eukaryota > Viridiplantae > Streptophyta > Magnoliopsida > Asterales > Asteraceae > Artemisia > Artemisia tridentata. Next base: position 194,255,914 of record CP139502.1, read on the forward strand.
TTTGTGTATTCTTTCAAAAGGTTCATCATCTCCGCCATCTTCTCCTCCATTTCCTCCTTTTGTTTGTTGACGGCTTCCTCAAATTTTGCCAACCGTTCGGAGTGTTTTGACATGTATTCTCTCATTCGAGCTTCGAATGTTGGACTAAGTTCCTGAGGTGGTGAGTTGGGTTGAGCGTGCTTATGGAAGGGTTTAGTATTTTCCCTACGGGGTGATTCGGACAATGGTATGTGCTTAACGCTTGGGACTGAGTTAATTGTTGCTTTTTGTGGACTTAAGGGTCTCTTTTGCTTTTCCATAAGATATGCAACCCTTTTCTCAAGTTCACTAACGCTTTCCTCAGTGATTTGATTGGCTGTATCGGGCGATGAATATGTCTTGACCGCAGACCGTACGTCGTGGGAAACTTGCCACAATTCATCATCGTCGGATGCAAGCTCATCAATGATCTCCCATGATTCCTCGGCGCTTTTGTCGCGCAATCTGCCCCCGGCGGCTTGATCGATGGCACGCTTGGTGTGGTAATCAACATGGTCATAGAAGATTTGGATTTGAAGCAAGAGATTTATGCCATGATGAGGGACTTTTTGGAGTAAGTCCTTGAATCGAATCCATGCCCCGTAGAGGGTTTCGCCTCGACGTTGTTCAAACATCAAGATATCCTTCCTTAGCTTGGTGGTTCTTCCCGGTGGGAAAAACTGAGCAAGGAAACGAGTGGCGAGATCATCCCAAGAGGTGATGGATCCTGCGGGTTGACGCTCTAGCCATTGACTAGCTTGGTCCCGCAAAGAGAATTGAAAGAGACGCAGTCGGGTCGTCTCTCGAGTGGCAACATCAAGGTCTATAGAACCAACGATTTTGAGAAAGTCCTTGAGATGTTGATTAGGATCTTCAGAACGAATTCCATGGAATGCGCATCCGCTTTGCACCAACCGGATGGTGTCGGATCGCAAGGGAGTGACATTGGCTCCTTGAGTGAGCTCAATGGTGTTTCGATAGCCATGGTGGCTAGGACGGGAATACTCTCCTAAAGTACGGGCTCTAGGAGGTGGTGGTTGTTGTGGTGGGTTGTTGGGATCGAGGATATTACCACCTTCCATGATGTCGGATGGTAATGGTTACGAACAAAGAAACGAAGAAAAAAAAGATAGACTAAAGAAAACCTAGAAAAATAAAATAAAAACCTCACTAGAAAGGAATCTAGTGAGTAGACCTATAAAATAAAAATTCAACCTAAACAATAACTATTCCCCGGCAGCGGCGCCAAAAACTTGATGCGTGGTTTTGCAACCTTACAACCGGTTTTACCTCTCGAGGGATCTCAAGAGGCTTACAACCCCACCAGGCAGTGTACCTGACCGATGTAGTATAGTGTAGTGGTAAGTACGGGGGATTGATCGTTCTCCACAGGGAATAGTGTTCGTTAGGTATGAAAAACTACTCTAATAGGTCTAAGGGTGAAAGAAGATTCTTTTTATGTTTTTATAATTTTATGAAAGCAAGTAAAATCTCAGGTTTGAAAGAGTGGGCGGAATTAGTTGATAGTCAACTAACCCAAATAACTATGAATGCAAATAAAATAAAATAACAGAAAATGAAAAGGTGGTGAAATTTATGTGGGGAGAAATGTGTTTACTTAGATTTCCTTACTCCCTAACTATCTTTTACCGGTTGATTAGTGTGTATTAATTGCGTGGATGACGGGTGTATTCCTTAATACCAATCGTGGGGTGGCGTACGTACTTTCCCAACTCTACAAGCTCCTACTTCACTCCTATGTCGAGCCGGCTAGGAAGCTCCTAACATGGGATCACTAGAATTCGCTTGTACATTAAATACAACCATAAAAACCTTTAGTACGCACTGGTTCATGTTTCTTAAGACGTTCAAGCAAGTTACCGAATAGGAAGTTAGCCAGTTTTCTTAAGCCTAACATAGATAAACAATCATCCAATACAACTAATAACACACCAATAACCAATAATCAATAGCTAGGTTTCATTAGATCTAAGCAAACACAAAGATAACCTAGCCTAGCATGTTAAACAAAAGACAAGAACCAGATAGAATCAAACAACACATAGACATATTGAATGATTAATTGATAACTTATCTTCAATGTAACATGGAAGATCTCAAGGCAAAAAGCCTTGAAAAAGCTGCTAAAATCGTCTTAGGGTTTCTCACACACAAAGTTCCACAATAAGTTTCACACTAATGACAAAAAATTGCAAAACTATATATAGACTTTCAGATCTGACGGCGTCACGTTATGGAGTGTGACGCCGTCACCTCGCCGCTTTTAGGGTTCCCGGATGGCCTTCTTGACGCCGTCCCTCTTTAGCTCTCCAAAATCCGTTCTGGCTTATCAAGGCTTGACGCCGTCAGAATTAGGCGTGACGCCGTCCCGCTTTAACTTATACCGTGACGACCTTGATCACTCCAAAAGGTGACGCCGTCAGAATTCCCATGCAAATTTCTCTGGCTTATCATGAGTAATTTTCATATCCACCACTTTTGCCAAGCCATGACGCCGTCAAGAACAAATCCTGACGCCGTCAAAGGTACTTTCCAACACAATTTTGAGACTTTGCCGTTTTCTTCACTTTTATGCTCCAAAAACGTCCAAAATGCTTCCTTTTCCAGATTTCTTCTCCAAAGTACCTAAAATGACAAAAGGAACGATTTAGGGCAATATTTGATCAAATAAATACGATTTAGGGCTTAAATGACCCCTTAAAAGCGGTACACTTTTCGCTTCATCAATGAAATTCATGAGTTTGATCGACTTGAAGTATGGGAATTAGTGGCTCCTCCAGAGTGTGCAATGATTATTGCTCTGAAGTGGATCTTCAAAGTAAAACTCGATGAGCACAGTAATGTTCTGAAGAATAAGGCACGACTTGTAGCAAAGGGGTATAGACAAGAAGAGGGCATAGACTTTGAAGAATCGTTTGCTCCGGTTGCTCGAATTGAAGCCATCAGAATCTTCCTCGCCAATGCTGTAAGTCAGAATATGTGTAACAATTCATATTTTTTGGGTCATTATTTAACCACTTTCTTTCACTTATTATTTAATTTCGCGGATATTGACTTTTAAGAGTAACTTGTGAGGTTAGCTCGCGTACATCGTTAAATGAATAATAAACTGGAACCGACCAGAGACTGTGCTCAGTCTACATGTTTTAGGCATTTTTATTTCACTTTATACATATTTCAAAAGTCATATTGTTATTTTTCCATTATTACGTAAACTTTGCACTTTTTACGTTTTACGCGTTTTCGGCTCGCGGTTTAAACTTTAAAGACGTTATAACACTCCGAAAGGCTCGGGAAATTTATGAAACATCAAATTAGGTCATTTTAAGTTAAATATGACATCCTTATGAAAATATTATCTTCATGACATTTATGTTCACAAACTATGCATAAAACGTTACCGGTTTAGCCCCGTTGGCCTTCAAACTCACTCCGTGACTTATGATACTTGTGAAAAACATGTATATAATGTATTTTTACTAGATAATAAAAGAAAATACATCTTGGAACCTACAAAAACCAGCCCCCCTTTAGATACTCCAACACTCCTCATTATTTCTTTTCAATATCAAGAAATCCCATCATTTTCTCCATACATGCAAATCCCATAAACTCTCTCTCAAAAAAATCTGCATTTCTCCCTTTGGTTGCTGCTGATGTCGTGGGTTTCATAGGCCAAGAACACCCTTGAAATTTGTTTTCCCTAACTACATTAGTGCTAGACTTGAAGATCCTTGTATACTAGTAAGTTTCCCCAATTTATTCCATCTCAAATCCTAGCTTTTCTTATGTTTATTAAAGATTTTTCTAGACTAAGCAAAAAAATCTTGCATGTGTTATTTTAGATGGTTTGATTCAAGATCTGATAGGAAATAGGGTGTTTGATAATTGGTTAGGTTTGATTGGGTTGTTAAATGCAAGAGTTGGATGGATTCATATGAGTTTTGATGATGTTTCCATATGTTTTTTTAATAAAACATATTAGATCTACAAAATATTTTTGATGCTCCTGGACTTTTAGAGTTCTTTGTCTTATAAAATGATAGTGATTATGGAATATAGGCATGCATTGGTTCAAAAACCCAATTATTAGGCTTAAAGTAGATCATTTGTCATTGGTCCAAATCTGTCCCAGATTTCACCCAACAAAACGACTTCACCATTTTTTCCTCAAAAGGTTTTAAGAAAAACTAAAAATATTTAGAGTTAGCCCCAGGTCTTAGGATCATTTTTCCGAAAACCTTACATCTTAATTCATCATGGAGATTTTTAGAGAAAATCCACACTAAAACTTGTCAAGGATTGCATGTCAGATTTGATAGGCTATTTAATCTAAAATATTGCACAGAACCCTAGGTTGGTAAAAACATGAAAGTTGGAGATAAGACATGTATAAAACTTTTCCATTGGCCTTGTGTCAATTAGACCTGTAGATAAAAAGATATGCTCATTTTGCTAAACATAATTTGAAGCTGAAAGTAACTTCATAGAGACACAGGGGTAAATTGGTAATTTCACTCATGTTCTGAAGTTCTCAGTTAGTGAGGCCTTTATTTTCATATAGTACAGAGTCATACCTTTCTAAGCATATAAAGTTCATAATTTTAGCCTTCACAGTTTAGAAATGGCGACCCGATTAGTGCGGCAATTTTATTAATTTTCATCAGCTTTACATTTTAAACCATATAAGCTTTTATAAACACCATTTTTGACCCATGACTTGTTATAAACTTTATAACAAACTTATATTATGGCTAAATAAATATAAGATACAAAATAAAATCTGAGTAAAAGTGCTACTTAATATTTCCCCGAGCCTAAGACGTATTATATTTTCTATATAGGTCCTTTGTGGTTTCGCGGTTTTTCCGTCGTACTTATATTTCGATCGCCATCACTACTTCGTTACTGGTGAGTAATCACAACCCCTCTTTTACTATTTTTCACTATATTATTGGGGTAGAATGCATGATTTATACTTGAACTAAATTGATTATTATTTTATGAACACTTTTATTCGAACCCTTTGACTTGATTTTGAACCCTTGGACTATTTTGAACTTGTATGACTTGGTTTGAACCCTTTAACTTATTTTGAACCCTTTTGATTTGTCTTGACCTTATAACTTGTTTTGAACTCCTGAACTTGACTTGAACTTTTGAACACGACTTTAACTCGTGAACCTAATTATGAACATATGAATTATTTTCAACTTAATGTGTTGTACGCACTAAATACAAAGTCTCCCTATGTGAACGGAACGGCAATATAAAGTCTCCCTATGTGAACAGAGCGGTAATATAAAGTCTCCCCTGTCGACGGAGCGTCCTTGATTTATTATATACATGGTGCTTTTAATGTGAACTTGTTAACAATATGTGCTTGACTATAAAATGTACAATCTTCTATGCAATGGTTTGTGAAAACACAGGTTACAAGTCTTGTATGGGCGGGACATGTAACTGAGTGGTTTGACATTATCTTTGCCTTGTGGAATTTTTCTCATAGACTTTGGACTTATTTTTATTATGGTAATGTATGTGAACTTGTATGTTACAAGTCTTGCATGGGCGGGACTTGTAATAGGATGAGTTGACAGGATGTTTGGCATGAAGACTTTCTCTAAAGATAAAGATTTTCTTTTTATATAAAACTTGTGTACTCACCAACTATTTTCATAGTTAACCCGTTTTCTCATGCAATTCAGGTGATCGTCAGTAATCATTTTTATGAAGGCATTTTCATAAAGGGTCTTCACATGTCATCTTTGCTTTCGTTAATTTGTCAAGAAAATAACTTTCAAGAATTCAAACTTATTTTTATTTGCCGATGTCGGCCAAAACAATGTTGTAATGTTGTACTATTTGATTTAATTAATGATTGCATGTTCTATTATCTTATGCTTGTGCCTTTACTCGTTACATCCCGTGTTTCTGCTTTAGCGGGGTGTTACAATATGATAGTCTACCAGATGTTTGTTAAGACAGCATTCTTGAATGGTGACTTGAAAGAGGAAGTCTATGTGAGTTAACCCAAAGGATTTGTGGACCCTGATCATCCTACTCATGTCTATCGCTTGAAGAAGGCCCTCTATGGCTTGAAACAGGCACCTAGGGCGTGGTATGATACGTTGTCTAAGTTTCTTCTGGCAAACGGATTCTCCAAAGGTGTTGTTGATCCTACGCTATTCACCAGGAAATCAGGCAAACATCTACTTCATGTTCAGATATATGTAGATGACATTATCTTTGCCTCTTCTGATCTTAGTGAATGTGATCGGTTTTCAAAAGAGATGAGCTCTAAGTTCCAAATGTCGATGATGGGACAAATGTCATTTTTCTTAGGTTTGCAAATTTCTCAAAGTCCCGGAGGCATCTTCATTAATCAATCCAAATATGAAAATGAAATATTGAAGAAGTTTGGATTTGATTCAAGTGATCCTGTTGACACTCCTATGGTTGAGAGATCGAAGTTGGATGAAGACCTCTATAGGATCCTGGTTGATCAAACTAAGTTTAGAAGCATGATTGGATCCTTAATGTACCTCACCGCTAATAGGCCAGATCTCTTGTTCGCAACATGTATGTGTGCTCGGTACCAGTCCAAGCCCACCAAAAATCATCTGGAAGCGGTAAAAAGGGTCTTCAGATATCTTCAAGGCACTGTTCACATGGGTCTCTAGTATCCTAAGGACACCTAAATGGAACTCACGGCTTATGCAGATGCGGACCATGCGGGGTGTCAAGATACTCGTCGAAGTACTTCGGGAGGTGCTCAGTTTTTGGGGGAAAAGTTGGTTAGCTGGTCTTCTAAAAAGAAAATGAGTACATCTATATCTTCCACAGAGGCTGAATACATTGCCATGTCTGCGTGTTGTGCTCAAATTCTATGGATGAGATCACAACTATCAGACTATGGTTTTGCATACAACAAGATTCCTTTGTATTGTGACAACAAAAGTGCTATCGCTCTTTGCTACAACAATGTCCAACACTCCCGATCAAAGCACATCGACATCAGGCATCACTTCATAAGGGAACAGTTTGAGAAAGGGATTGTTAAAGTCTACTTCGTGAGGACGGAGTTTCAGTTGGCTGATATCTTCACCAAGGCACTTTCGAGAGATCGGTTTCAATTTATTCTCCCGCGACTTGGCATGAAGAGTTTGACACCTGAAACCCTCAAGTGTCTTCAAGAAGAAAAGGAGGAGTAAAGGATTTGCTTCACATATCCTTGTATATATTTGTATATATCTTAAAACAAAAAGAAAATAGAAAAATATAAAACCTATAAAAAAAACCCTAAAAATCAGAAAAACAAAAAATAACAAAAATAGTTCTTCTAGGCATGTCTTCTATTTATCGATAACATTTATGGTCCTAGAAATGTCATTCAATAATGACACGGGTCTTTAAATGAAGCTCGAGCAGAAGTTATATTAACTGGTTAAAACATGTCTAAATCGGCTTACAGTTACTTCAGACTGCAACCCGTGCATTATTATGGGGAAAGCATGTCGCCAAAAAGACGGGTGTTCCTTCAACTGGGTGATGTTCACCTAGGTATGGATTACTTTATATCCATGTTTCTTGGATTTGTTGTACGTTTCAGTGCATCATTCCTCGTATAAGAAGAGAAGTCTTCTTTACATCGCAAGTACTTTCCAATCTATGATTTTTCAGGAAAGTAGTTGTATGAAAACTTGGTGGTACCATGATTTTTGAATATCAATCAGAATTGAATTTTTCATAAAAATCTATCACTCAATCAATGACTACAACCGTTCCATTAGAAGACGGGTCATCGATTGAGGGGGAGAGTGATGATTTTCAAAATTCTATATCATCAAAACATGTTACTTTGTACCAAATAAGCAGTGAATTTAATGAAACTTATTGCTATGTGTCAGGGTATGTTTTTTGTTAAATTCAAAATCTTCCAAACTTATCAAGCCTGACACTAACATTCTCCCTCATAGATTGAGGGGGAGCATCGTAATGTTCCATTATCAGAATATATGTTAAAACTGACCACATTTTCTCCCAAAATTTCTAAACATATTTAAATCAATTGGGATAACAAATCTCAAATGGTTTGAAATTTTTGATCGGGGGAGAGAATGTGATTTAAATATGAAAATTTGATAAAAAATGTGATCTTTTGGACTCAAGTGTAGTCTCTCCCATATGTGTTAAACTCTTTCGTATATCAATGCATATATTGAGGGGGATCAGATGATTTGTGATGGCAATTGTGGAAGAACACCAAAGACCGACCACTTTATTTAATGTACTGGTGTTATAAGAATGGTAAGGTTAGGTATAAGTTCCCTCGATCCCGTCAGAGCCGGAGGTATCTACCCAGGGACAATCCACTAGTTAGTGTAGAAGTCCTTAGGTATGATTGAAAAGGGAGACAACTGAGTATAAGGGATGAGTGCCGACTGAGATGGAGCTAGTACTGGAACAAACCTGTTGGGAATTAAATGTTCTGAAGATTAAGTATTAAGAATTACAAGTGCTAAAGGTTAGTACTACTGAGAAGAATACTCTAACAGTTCTAACTACTAGTGTATATCTAAGGACTGTTCAAGTTATAACTAACCGTACTAACTGAAGTTATTATTGATAGTACAAAGAAGGTACTGCTGGTCGATACTGCTGAGTGGATAAGTGTCACGTATACTACTGCTGGTTGGATAAGTATTGAAAAGATATTTGTGTACTAAAGTCAAGCATATACGGTAGATAATATCTTTTGGACAAAGTGTTCAGTAACAAGTTGTGTACATAGATACATGTTGTATCTATGTTACTGACACACATAAGATAAGACTAGCATATGTTCGACAAGACTTAACAATATTGTAAAGATCTTTCTTGGACTATAAAAGAAAGATCTTAGACTAGATATTTGTGTGACTAATTAAGTGCTTAATTCATATGCTTAAAACAACTAGCAAGAACAATATCTCAAGTCTTAATAAACATTAAGATTCAAGGTTTTGTAACCCTAGTGATAGTGAAGATCACTCGTATTATCCTGAATAATATTGAATTGTTTGGTGTTAACATTGCATGTTCATTGTTCGTTATGAAAGCATTACTTTCCATTTCCAATAACCAAAATAACCTTCTAAGTGTGGTTAAGTAGATTCCGCATACTTAATCATATTAACTCAATATATCATATACACAAAGTAACAAAGGTCTAACAACCTTATAGTGTATCGTGCATCCTTCTCAATTGGTATCAGAGCAAGGCTGATATAGTTGATTTAGAAGAAGAAGCTGAAGAAATGGACGTACAAGATACTCAGGCTACAAATGTTTCTGCAAAGTTGCCCATGATCAAACAGAATGAGTTTGAGTTATGGAGGTTAAGAATTGAGCAATATTTTATGGTTCAAGATTATGCTCTTTGGGATATCATTATGTATGGTGATTCCTTTACACTAGGTTATACAGATGTTATTCTTGAAGGCAAAATAGATAGAAAAAGAAATACTGGACCAGTTATTGGTGATGAAAGGATACAAAAGAGAAATGATCAAAAAGCAAGAAATTTGTTGCTTATGACCATTCCTGGTAAACAGATGCTATCCTTTAGCAAGTATCCTGACGCAAAAACTCTTTTTGAAGAGATTTGTGCATGGTTTGGTGGTAATGAAACTACCAAGAAAACACATAAGACATTCCTGAAACAACAATTTGAAAATTTTAGTTAACATAGCAATGAATCACTTGATAAGCTGTTCTCTAGATTACATAACCTTGTCAGTCAGTTAGCTGTTTTGGGGGTTGAGATAGCCAAGGAAGATCTCAACATGAAGTTTTTGAGAAGCCTATCTAATGAGTTCCATACTCATGTGGTTGTCTGGATGAACAAACCAGACATTGAAACCATGATACTCAATGATTTGTACAACAACTTCAAAATTGTTCTACAAAGTCTAAAGAAGTCTTGAAACTGTAGTACTAGTTACGGGAATGTGGCACTCTTGTCATCTTCTAGTATTAGTAAGTCAGAAGAGGTAGATGAAGATGCAGGTGTTTCTACTGCTAACTATGGTGGTCCTACTGCTAGTTCACAAAAGAATGCTGTTGGACTTGGAGATCCAGCATACTATGTATTCATGTCTAGTCAAACTAGTGGTTCTCCTCTAACTCATGAAGATCTTGATCAGTTGGATGATAATGATTCGGAAGAAATGGACATCAAATGGCAGGTTGCTTTACTTAGCATGAGGGATAAGAAATTCTGGCCGAGAACTGGTAAGCAGATTACCATTGATGGTAATGAAACTGCTGGGTTTAATTAGAAGAAAGTAGAGTGTTTCAACTGTTACAGATTAGGACACTTTGCTAAAGAATGTAGAAACTCAAGGAAGCAGGATAATAGAAGCACATGGTATAGGCAAGAGAAGAAAAAGGAAGTAACAGTGGAAGAGCCAAGGGCTATGCTAGCCATAGATGGTGTCAACTATGATTGGAGCTTCATGGCTGATGGGGAGGAAGCACCAAAAGAAGTTGCAATGGTGGCCACTGAGACTGCACTAATGGCGTTTTCAGATTCAGAGGTAAATTCCATTATTAAATGTACTGAATCATGCTCTTCTCTTAAAGCTTATGAAGATCTTAAAAAGAGATTTGATGATAAACTAGAACAGTTATATAATGCATTAGCTAATTTAGCTAATCATAAAAGAGGTCTAGCTGTTGTTGAAAAACAAATCTTGCATTTTCAAGGAAATGAATCTAAGTTTACTGATGACATGAATGCACTAAAACGAAACATAGAATTCAAAGATGAGTGTATTGCTAAACTGAATAAATCCTTAGCAGATCACAAAAATAAAAGTGAAAATGTTAATATAACAGTAGGTGCCTTAGCTCATGCCTTAGAGGGAATTAATAAAATTTGGGAAGCTCAAGTAATCAATAAAGCTAAGTCTGGTTTAGGATACAAATATGTTCCTCCACCATACAGAGGTGTTCCTTCACCTCCAGGTATTGACCTAGCACACACAGGATTTGCTGAGTTTCAAGAACCAATAATGGAATATGGTTCTAAGTCTACTGAGAGCCCTAAGGTAGAGAAAGTAAGTGAGAGTTTATCTAAAACTTCACTTTCTGAGGACAAGGTGTCCTCTGATAGGAAAGCAGATGCTATAGTTGTTGAGGAATGTACAACTGATAGTGGTGATGATCAGGTTATGTATAAACCTGAAGTAGTTAAGAAAGCAGGAACAAGGGTTCCAAAAGTGATCAAAAAGGATACTGTTAAGCCTAGAACAAACATTAAACATGTTAGGCAACCAGTTAAATATTGTGAACAATATAGATCCACTAGCAAGCCCAGAGGTAACCAAAGAAATTGGAATGGCCTCAAGTCTAACCAATTAGGTGATGACTTTTTCTTTTATAATAAAGCTTGTTACACATGTGGTAGTTTTGATCATCTTGCAGCTTTCTGTAACAAATGGGTATCTGGGTATGAAAACAATGGAGTGAATTTCAAAAGGCAAACTCCTCAAACTCACTTTCTCTCTAGTTCTAATTTTAATATAATAAAACCCAGAGCAGTTTCAAAAGCAGTTTCTACTGCTAGACCATTGATGACTGTTAACCCAAGACCAACAGTTGAAAATGCAAAATTAACTTCAAAACATGCATCAATAACTATAAAAAGGCCCATTCAATCAAAAGCAGTGGTCCAAAAACAAGTTTGGAAAATTAAGGGTACAACTGCAAAGCCAGTAGTTAATACTGCTAGGCAAGTAGTTAATACTGCTGCTTAGGGAAACAGGGCAAATGCTGTTAAGGCCTCAGCAAGTTGGGTGTTTAAATCCAATGTTGCATTAACTGTTCTCAAGAGATTAAATTACATTGATGCAAGAGGCAGATCCAAGTCAGTAATGGCTTGGGTCCCCAAAGGAAACTAATACTCCTTATTACTGTGCAGGAACATTCAATTGATAAACAAGAGGATCAAGGATACTCAGATAGTGGATGTTCAAGGCACATGACAGGCAACAAGTCTTATCTCTCAGATTTTCAATCAATAGATGGAGGCTATGTTACCTCTGAAGGAGGTGTTGGTGGCAAAATTTCTGGTAAAGGTACAATTAAAACTAGAAATTTAGACTTTAAAGATGTACAATTTGTAAGAGAACTTAAGTATAATCTCTTTAGTGTCTCACAAATGAGTGACAAAAAGAACAAAGTTCTTTTCTGTGACACTGAATGTCTTGTGCTTTCTCCTGATTTTAAGAAGCCTGATGAAAGTCAAGTACTTCTTAGAATTCCTAGAAAGGGCAATATGTACAGTGTTGACATGAAGAACATTGTTCCTAAAGAGGCACTTACTTGTTTACTTGCAAAAGCTACATTACAGGAGTTACTTAAATGGCATAGAAGGCTTGGTCACATTAACATCAAAACCATAAATCAGATTGTTAAGAATGGTTTGGTAAGAGGTTTACCTCAAAAATGATTTGAAAATGACCAAACATGCATTGCTTGTCTTAAAGGCAAACAACACAAAGCCACTTGTAAGCCCAAGATTTTTAACTCTATCAATCCATCATTGTTTATGCTTCATATGGACTTATTTGGTCCTACAAATGTTAGAAGTATGCAGCATAAGAGATATTGTCTAGTTATTACTGATGATTATAGTAGATTTACATGGGTTTTCTTTTTAGCTTCTAAGGATGAGACTTCTAGCATCCTTAAGACTTTCATTATAGAGATAGAAAACCTAGTAGATGTGATAATGGGACAGAGTTTAAGAATAGAGCTATGGATGATTTCTGCAAAGAAAAAGGTATAAGGAGAGAATTTAGTGTTGCTAGAACTTCACAACAGAATGGTGTTGCTGAGAGAAGAAATAGAACACTCATAGAAGCTACTAGAACCATGTTAGCCGACTCTAAGTTGCCTATCACTTTTTGGGTTGAAGTAGTTAACACTGCTTGCTATGTTCAGAACAGAGTTTTAGTTGTCAAGTCTCACAATAAGACATCATATGAACTTTTTAGAAGTAGAACTCCTGAAATAGGATTTCTTAGACCTTTTGGATGTCATGTGACAATTCTAAATACCTTAGACCATCTTCAAAAGTTTGATGGAAAAGTAGATGAAGGATTCTTAGTTGGATATTCTCTCAATAGCAAAGCTTTTAGAGTATACAACTCAAGAACTAGAAGAGTAGAGGAAAACCTACATGTGGAATTTTTAGAGAATAAATCCAATGTAGTAGGTGAAGGTCCCAATTGGCTATTTGATCTTGAGTTACTAACCAATTCAATGAATTATGTGCCTATTGTTGTTGAAACTAATGAATTTTCAGGTTCAAAGTCTGTTGACACAACAAATGAGGCAAGGTTAAACAAGGAGCCAGATCAAGATCATGTATGGATGCCAATATGGACAAGTACAAGTGTGGCTTCAACTTTAACCAATGATGAATCTTCTTCTGGTAAATCAAAAGAAGGTGTTGATGATGAAATCAAGGAAGATGAAACTAAGAAACAAGACAGTCAAGTTAGTAGTACAAAAGAAGTTTCTACTGCTGAGACAGAGCATTCTACTGCTAGGCTTAATTTTTCTGCTGCTAGGCCAAATGATTCTACTGCTGGCACTTCAGACTCAACTGAAGCAGATTTCTGAGATAAAGAGGTGGATTTGAGCAATATCTCACCTACCTATCAAGTTCCTTCAACCCCACATACCAGGATTCACAAAGTCTACTCCCTAGAAAATGTGATTGGAGATGTACAATTAGGTGTGAAGACAAGACAACAACTGATGTCTTCAGACCAACAAGGACTTTTTGATGCCCTTTATGCTTCAAAGCAGCATGAGTTTTCAAACTCTTGCTTGTTTGTATGTTTTCTCTTTCAGGCAGAACCAAAGAACATTCTTAAAGCCCTAGATGATTCAAGCTGGATGGAAGCTATGCAAGAGGAGCTTCTTCAGTTTAAGATTCAGAAGGTTCGGGTGCTAGTTGATTTACCTAAGGATGAAAAGGTAATTGGCACTAGATGGGTTTTCAAGAATAAAAGGGATGAAAGGGGCATAGTGATTTGGAATAAGGCTAGATTAGTAGCCCAAGGGTACACACAACAAGAAGGGATAGACTATGAAGAGGTTTTTGCTTCGGTAGCAAGGATTGAGGCAATTAGGTTATTTTTAGCTTATGCTACTTTTATGGGCTTCACAGTATATCAAATGAATGTCAAGAGTGCATTTTTATATGGAACTATTGATGAGGAGGTATATGTTTCACAACCTCCTGGTTTCATTGATCTAGAACATCCAGACAAAGTATACAGAGTAGTTAAAGCTCTATATGGCCTTCATCAGGCACTAAGAGCTTGGTATGAAACACTAGCTTCCTACTTAATAGAGAATGGATTTCAAAGAGGGAAGATTGATCAGACACTATTCATCAAACAACACAAGAAAGATCTTCTGTTAGTGCAGGTGTATGTGGATGACATTATCTTTGGGTCTACAAGGAAGGAGATGTGTTTGGAGTTTGAGAAGCTTATGCATGATAAGTTTCAGATGAGTTTCATGGGGGAACTTACATTCTTTTTGGGTCTGCAAGTTAGGCAATCTTGTGAAGGCATATTTATTAGTCAAGATAAATATGTTGCTAAAATACTTAGGAAGTTCAACTTTGCTGATTCAAAAGTAGCAAGCACACCAATGGACTATGAGAAGCCTCTTCTTAAAGATTTAGATGGAGACAATGTAGATGTACAAACTTACAGATCTATGATAGGTTCTTTGATGTATCTCACATCATCAAGACCTGACATCATGTTCTCTGTTTGTGCTTGTGCAAGATTTCAAGTAACTCCAAAGGTTTCTCATTTAACAGCAGTCAAGAGGATTTTTAGATATCTCAAGGGTCAACCTAGGTTGGGTCTATGGTATTCAAGGGAGTCACCTTTTGACTTGGTAGCATTCTCAGATAGAGATTATGCTGGTGCTATCTTGGATAGAAAGTCAACAACTGGAGGATGTCAATTCCTTGGGTGTAGACTTATCTCATGGCAGTGTAAGAAGCAAACAATTGTGGCTACTTCAACAACTGAAGCTGAATATGTAGCTGCTGCAAGTTGCTGTGGTCAAGTTCTATGGCTTCAAAACCAACTTCTTGACTATGGGTACAATTTTTTAAACACTGTCATTCATATTGATAATAGTAGTACAATTTGCATAATTAAAAATCCAGTGCAACATTCTAAAACAAAACACATTGAAATAAGACATCATTTTATTAGAGATTGCAATGAGAAAAAGTTGATTCAAGTGTTCAAATTGATTCTGAACACAACTTTGTAGATCTTCTCACTAAAGCTTTTGATGTTGGAAGGTTTCAATACTTGGTAGCAAGTATTGGAATGCTAAATCCTTAAAATTTTTAAATCTGTGTAGTTTTTATATATATGTTAAAGTTTGTACTGATAACTATGTAAATTGGTACTGTTAATTGTACAGTTTGTACTGCAAGTATAAATTTTGTTTAAATAGTTCATACTGTTTGTCATATATTGATACTGCTATAAGACATATGCTTTGCATTTTGTTTCTTGGTTTTGGACTAACATTTTCAGGTATGAACATTGAGCACAAAAGAAGTTTCAAGTGAAATGGAAGCAGCAGAATGATGATACCAGTTGCTGACATAATAGGTTTATGATGGACTGAGTTTGGGAATTTTTAACAAAGATTAACACCTAAGTTAATTACTTCTTTAAAACTACTTTCTTGAAACCTAGTTATCAAATTTCACATTGATTTGATGATTCAATTGGTCAGATAGTAACTTACTCAACTCATTTTCTATCACTTTATACTTTTAAGTATAATGAGCAAGTCTAAGGACATCTGATAGAAAGAACAGCTAGTAAAAGTGAAATCTAACACTTGTGTTAGAGGCAACAATTACTATGAGCTGGAAACCCTGTCAAGAAAGCCTTTTGAATAGGTTTATCTTTACACAGGCAGTTATTTATAACTGAAAAACATTGGTTCTCACACAACCAGAGGTTGCTTTAAACTGAATTCTTGATTGAGTGTCTGTTACACACTTAATCCCTTCAAAATGGTTGAAAGCAGTATGATTTTTCTATAATAAAATCATGAACATACTGCTAAATCAAAAGTTTCTTAAAAAGGATTTTCAAAGGGACTCAGTCAAACCATCCATTGATGGATAATGAGTCAATTCCCCATGAATCACCTCTCACAGGAGTTAACACACCTAGAAGTGATGAGGGCAGCACATAAACTCTTAAGGAATTGATGGCTACATGTACAACATTGTCTGAAAACAGGTACACATTGGTAGATCAGATAATGATGGGATGATGGTGAGAGATCTTCCAAACAGGGGAGGATAAAATGTTATTTGCATCTCAGGGGAGGAAATATCTCAGGAGAGGAAATAAAGCCCAAGGAAGATTAACCAACTATAAGGGAGGAAAAGACAAGAGCATACAAGATGATGACATGCAGGTTGAAAATGACAAGAACAGAGCTGATTCTGGAGTATTATATATATTCAGAAGGGATGAAGCATTCCAAAGGATAAAGTTCTATCTAGGTCATTTTCAGTTAACTACGTTTGTTCATCACTTGCAAAGGCATGCTGATAGATGATTTCACTTGTTGAAACAAGCATCCAAGATACACAGCATCATTGTCTCTTATAATTCCTCCATCCAAGGAAATTGCACCATCTTTTAGGTATTGAATGAAGCCTGAAGATTGGTTCTGATATTGTTAAAGTCAAAGTAAATGGCAGATGAGCTACTGAGAACGATATTCAATCTCATAGAACAAAAGAAAGTTCAAATCAAAACTCTGACTATGAAGTGTTTGAAAGATCCTCACAATCAGAATTTAATTCAGAAGAAATATGTTGATTAGGGAATCCACATGTTTAGGGGAGGATTGTTGGGAATTAAATGTTCTGAAGATTAAGTATTAAGAATTACAAGTGCTAAAGGTTAGTACTGCTGAGAAGAATACTC
This sequence comes from Artemisia tridentata subsp. tridentata, assembly GCA_021014915.2. Lineage (NCBI taxonomy): Eukaryota > Viridiplantae > Streptophyta > Magnoliopsida > Asterales > Asteraceae > Artemisia > Artemisia tridentata. Next base: position 194,273,007 of record CP139502.1, read on the forward strand.
TAACAGTTCCAACTGCTAGTGTATATCTAAGGACTGTTCAAGTTATAACTAACCGTACTAACTGAAGTTAGTACTGATAGTATAAAGAAGGTACTGCTGGTCGATACTGCTGAGTGGATAAGTGTCACGTATACTACTGCTGGTTGGATAAGTATTGAAAAGATATTTGTGTACTAAAGTCAAGTATATATGGTAGATAATATCTTTTGGACAAAGTTTTCAGTAACAAGTTGTGTACATAGATACATGTTGTATCTATGTTACTGACACACATAAGATAAGACTAGCATGTGCTCGAAAAGACTTAACAATATTGTAAAGATCTTTCTTGGACTATAAAAGAAAGATCTTAGACTAGATATTTGTGTGACTAATTAAGTGCTTAATTCATATGCTTAAAACAACTAGCTAGAACAATATCTCAAGCCATAATAAATATTAAGATTCAAGGTTTTGTAACCCTAGTGATAGTGAATATCACTCGTATTATCTTGAATAATATTGAATTGTTTGGTGTTAACATTGCATGTTCATTGTTCGTTACCAAAGCATTACTTTCCATTTCCAATAACCAAAATAACCTTCTAAGTGTGGTTAAGTAGATTCCGCATACTTAATCATATTAACTCAATATATCATATACACAAAGTAACAAAGGTCTAACAACCTTATAGTGTATCGTGCATCCTTCTCAAAACCCAACAAGGTGCTAGTGATGAAGTCTCGGTAAGCGCTGAAGGGGTTGAAGAATGAAAAAGAAAAGTAAAGATAAAGGGTGAAAAGAAAGAAGCCTTCCTTACACTTTAGGCAGAAATCGGGTCAATACATATGCTGTCAAAATCACTAAGTTGAGTGCTAACATTGAAGACAAAGTATCATGGACCCAGCGATACGCTGCACAACCCTCCCTAGCCACTCAAGGTTCATCAAAGGAATCTTGTTTCATTTGTTACGGAGATTAATACATGTCTGTCGTCTCTCTCACTCCGAGTTAGACGATATTGAAAAGGTGGCAGTCCTCTCCAGCATCCGATCACTAAATCAAAATGCACTATTGAGTCTAGAGCCAAGAGATCATCCGTAAATCTCATTAGGACACACTTCCAATATGCTTGCTGTTTCATACACTGTGAAAAGTAAGAAAATATATGTTAAAGAGTCCTACGCATTATCCTTGTGGTACTGCCAGAACATCCGAGTGATACAAAAGTATTCACAATGAAGATGGAAATCCTTCTAGAGCCAACATCAAACAAGCTCTTGGTAGGTGACATGTGAGATCCTTCATGGATCAAATTTGTGACAACTGGAAAGAAACGATGGGGCGATTCACATTTGAATCAAACTTGTTCCAGGAAATGGATTGACGGATGCTTTTGGAAAACCTTTCAATGTGCTCACCAACTGAGTTTCGAGCACATTGATTGTGTAAATTTTCAAACAAAAGTGTTTATGATGAAAATGTGAGCCAATTTATAAAACTCTTGTCGTGTTGCATAAAATGTTTATCCAGTGACACGCGAGTGATTTTTCTAATCAATTTTTCATCAATCAGTGGGTATTTAATTCACTGATTCACTCTACCGTGCTGTCTGCTTTGAGACGTTCCGGTATGAGAACATGTTCAGTTTGATGATTTTGACATTAATTTGTTGGAAGACTCATTACTAAAATCTGGAAATTCCTGTCAAGGAGAATCTTCTTTAAAGGGGATTCTACCTGATCACAGGTCGGTCCTCATGGAACCGAAGGTTAATCCAACCACATCGAACGAATGACAAAGCCATATTCGTTCTCCAACTTTATTGCTAACTGTTTTATTTCAGATTCATATAAAGATGGTGATGGTGGTTCCTGATTATAGTCGAGATGTGTCAATCCACACTCCATGCTTACACTTCCAATTCATTATCAAAGACATCATGATAGATGAAAGACCTACAACACAGCTTCTGCAACTCTGATGATAGCTATTATGATTCAGAAAAGTGTGCGCATGCGAGTTCAATGGTCACAACATATCACATGAAGGCAATATTACAACGGATGAGCATAGAGATTTACGGTGACTGATGATCTCAAAGAATGCTCAAAGATCACAACTTTACATAGAGACGATGCTGAAACAAGATGACTAGAAGACATATGTTGGATGATATCATCAAAGAATCTTCAAAGATCATCCAAGACAAAAGATCAGTCGTCAAAAGAGTTTACTGGTGAAAGTGCAAAGTTTCATGACTTTGAAGAATCAAGACTACGAGCTAGGAATTTACAATCATGTAATAGAATGCTAGAATTCATAATATTATTTCTGGGGTGACCTCCCTTAGGGGGAGATTGTTAGAAATATAAATATTCATGTGAAGACTCGGTCACCCCGAGTATCTGTTAGCATTAACTAGCTCGTAGGATTATTAGTATTATTATTATTAGCTTAGTTACAATTAGTATTTGTGGAGTGGGTCGGGTCTTTACCCACTGTCAGCTCACTCTACAACCCACTCGGGGCACATATGTTTGTAAGTATAAATACCCCTCTCCACCTAGGGAGAGGGTTGGAACTCCTCACACTTTAAACTAATCCATTTCACTTTCTCTCTCTAAGTTCCTATTCTCTTTTTTTCTCTCTCTAAAGTTTCAGCCAAATCTCATCTTTTATGTGTTATATGTTATTGAATATGCTACATAGAAGGTTTTAACCGGAAAAAAGCATAAAGAGATATTAGGGGTGAATATAAGATACAATTTACCATGTTAAGAGATGATGTTGTAGAGTTGCAGAAGACAAACCCTAATACAACAGTTAGGATAAATTTGGAACTTGCTGCCGATCCTACTCTTCCAAGAAGAGTATTCAAGAGAATTTATGTTTGTTTAGGTGCATTGAAGGCAAGATTTAAAGCTTATCAGAGAGAGTTGTTGGGATTAGATGCTTTTTGTATTGATGGTCTTTTTAATAGTCAACTTCTTATAGTTGTAGCAATTGATAGTAACAATGGTATGTACTGTCACAACTCATATTTTCAGGTAATTTAATCAATTATAAAATTAAAAAAACCCTCTTTGAATATTTACTTTGATGCATAACCGTTAGGTTAAATCGCGTAAACCGGAAAACAACATTTAACGTATACCGACAATAGACTAAGTTTAGTCTATATCGACTATGTACATGAATACTCTCATAAGCATATTTTATATGTTTTTACATTTGATTTTATAAGTTAGATTAAAATCATACAAGTCTTGGATTTTATTTCATTTCATGCATGCATAACGTTCTTTAAACCCTCACCACCTTTTAAATAATTATACTACATACATATATTTACAAATTAAACCATTTTCCCTCCCCAAAAACACTAAAAAATCTGGCCCCCTTTTTTATTATATTCAAAACATAATAAAAAATCTTACTACTAATCTTATTCAACTAACTACATATCATTAATCTTAATGACACTACTCATGACATCACAAGACCAAAACCACACTCTTTCCCTTGCTTCCCCCCCCCCCCGCCCCCTTCATGCTACCTACATGCAAACATCAACTCACCACTTCCCACCAATAGCTTGCCATGCATATCACATCCTTGTCTTGGTGGTTTCTGGTAAAACCACTAAAGAGCGAGTGGTTTCCTTCTCATCCTCCACTATAAATAGAGATTCACTTCCTTCATTTTCCACACACAAATACATCCATATTTCTCTCATATCTCAGCTGGTACAAGACTTATCTTAAGGTTTCTAAGGGTTTTTGCATCAAGGATAAATAAATCTAGGGTTTTTGGAGCTAAAAGTTAGGGTTTTCTAGTATTTTTGGGTTCTCATGTGTTCTTATTCATCCATTCAGAGACCAACTGATTGTAAGCATCTAAGACCCATTTTCATACTCATTTTATGTTTACATATCATTTCATGTCTTTTTTATATCACCATTATATGATTTGGGTGTTGAAATTAAGCTAAAGTTAAGTTAATAAACATCAAATCTGTCCTAGATTTTCAGTTATGTTGATCACTATAAGAAACCACTTTATAAATTTTTTGGGACAAATCACTTGCTACCAGAACTAGATATATGTCTTAGGATGTTCCACGTCAAATTTCGTAATTTTTCAAGTTGATTTGGTATTTTAAATAAATGATATGCAACTGTTAGTCAAAACTGAGATGAGTCTTAGTTCAGTTTGTATTTGTGAAAACGACCACTCTAGACACTTGATGAGTAAAATGGTAGGAATAACTATTGTAGAGGACACCTAGGTCTAACCACATCAATTTGAATGGAGTCGTGATGATAAGTAATGAAGGAGATACGGCCCGTAGAAGATAGGTTATGTTTCTTGATTTTTAACAGCTTTGACATAAATGTGTACTTTTTTATTTTATAAAATAATTGGTAAAGAACTGAGATAAGAGGCTTATAAGTCGGAAGTTTTCTGAAAATGTGTAACAACATGTCCGAAAATATTTTTGTATCAATCTATAACTCAAACATGTTTTCACGAAACGGGACTTTGATTTATTGAAAGTAGACATGCTTCTTTACGTTTAGAGAGTTTAACGGATAAAAAATAGCTAGAAACGAAGTAGATACACCCACTCTAAGACGGACTTTATTTCAGTCAGCAACTTTATATTTAGTTTTAGAGTTTTCGTTATTAAAAACGTGGTTTGACTATTTTTATTAAACTTTTGACTTACGTAACTTATTAAAACCTAACTATAAGTGTATAAGGGTGATAAGACTTTTTAAAACTAATATGCATTTAGTACATATTCATCTTCCCTAAAATGACTTATTTACTTAGGTCGTGGTTAAGATCACTTGTTCGTTGAATATACTTATCATTTCCCGTATTCATTACTTACTCAAGGTGAGTTTCATAGCCCCACTTTTACTTGTTTATAATTGTTTTGGAATACTTTGGGGTGAGAATACATTGCTTGTTTTTACATATGGACATAAGTACATAAAACATTTACATATTGCCTAAGTTACCACATTAGCCATAAGGTTCCCATTTACCATGAAGAGTTAATTAATTGTAAGCGCGAATGTTGTAAATAGATCTATTGGGTTGACACCCTTATCCGTGTTCGTCGCACCAACTGGGCAAACGGACGCATATCATTTGAAAACATAGGGTGTTTGGCTAGACACCTACAGGGGCAATCATATATTTGTGCAAATCGCATACAAAACACGTTAAGGCTTCGGGATCATGAGCTCAAGGCAATAGTAACACTTTTCATGATCTTGTACAGATAACAATAACCATAGATATCTTGTCGTCCGCACTTGACATTTAGATTTATATAAACCTATGAACTCACCAACGTTATGTTGACATTTTTAGCATTTATTTCTCAGGTGTTTAACTTTGTTTGGTTTAGCATACATGGAGTCCATGTTTAGAGTCTCCGTTAGCGGTCACATTCACGAGGATTTTACTACATGGACATCATTCATCATTTGACTATGATTTTCTAAAACTCTTATTATTTTGTTATGAATCTTGAGAACAATTGTATTTGAAAACCTTATGTTGTTTCAAATTTATTAATTGGTATACTTTTCAAAACGGCTCATTTAGAGGTCATTTTTTATATCCATGTCTTTATGCTATGAACGTCACGCCCCAGTTACCTTTCCGCTGTCACATTTTGGGGTGTGACATATACCCATTAGCTTACGCTTTTGGAGAATCAGAAAACATAGAATCATGGACTTGGTTTCTTCAATGTTTATCTAATGATCTTGAATTACAACCAAACTTAAATTTCACTTTTATTAGTGACATACAAAAGGTACTCCCCTAAATTGGTATTGAATTCATGTTCATCTATTTTTAAACAGACACTAAACTTATGTGATTTTGTGCAGGGTATCATTCCAGCTTTAGTAGAAGTTTTTCCAAATATAGAGCACAGATACTGTCTTAGAAGCATTCATGAGAATATGAAACTTCAATGGAAAGGTAGGGCCTTCAAAAACTATTTGTGAAGATGTGCAACAACCGCAACTGTTATAGAGTTTGAGAAAGCTATGATTGATTTCAAAAAATTTAGTGAACCTACCGACGCTTGGTTAAGTAAGATACCACCAATCCATTGTTCAAGGGCACATTTTTCAGGTAAACTATCAATCTGTATAACTTAAGTGGTAGATGTTAATGCATTATGAAATTTATATTTAATACAACTTTTTTTTTAATTGTTTGGAGAGAGCTCATTCGATGTGTTACTTAATAACATATGTCAACTGTCTTACGGGAAAATAGTTGGAGGTATGGACAAACTAATCATTATATCCTTAGAATACATCATGGAATACTGTATGAAGAGAATAGCGAATGTTTTGAATATTATTGGGAAGGTATGGGGCCCCAACACCAACTACATAACACATGTTAGATGCGATTCAGAAAGAGGCTGTTAAGTACAATGTGATTCAGGTTAGTGGACCATGGGGAGACCAATGTGTAGTGAATGTTGTAAGTAAGACTTGTACTTGTAGAAGATGAGAGATAACAGGTTTACCATGTAAACATGTTGTTGCTACCAACTGGAATATAGCTTTAAATGAACAACAGGTAGGATATGAGGGAAGATGGGCTCATCCTTGTTACTATCTTAACACTTGGCAAGAAACTTACAAACACACTATCTCGCCCATAAATGGCAATGACCATTGGGAAAAACCAACTGTTGCCACAACCATTGTTCCACCAAAATATCAAACAACTAAGGGTAGCTCAAAAAATATAAAAAGAAGAAGGACAAATTCTGAAACTGAAGATATTGTAAAGAATGGCAAGTTGTCTAAGGCTTGTAGGAGTGTACAGTGTAGTGTTTGTGGCATTTTTGGACACAACAAAAAAACATGTCTTGGGAAGGGTGGTGTTTGTGGAACTAAAAGTGGTCAAAGTGAGCCTAAACAAAAAAATTTAAGTGCTAACGGAAAAGGTAAGAAAGTGCCTAAAAAAGTTGCAGCAAAGAAGACACAACCTAAAGGTAATAAAGTTGCAACAAAGAAACAAGCTGTAGGTCAAAGTGTTGTTCAAAGTTAAGATGTTGCAGTTCAATCTGAAAGTCAAGTTCAATCTACTAATGTTCAATCCCAACCAAAATCTCATGTCCATTCAACTGGTGTGTAAGCAGTTTCTAATTGATTCCATCATACATCACCAAGAAGGATTAGGCAGCAGAATGCGTTGGAAAGAATGATGGCCTCACTATAGGTCAATTGTGTTATGATTTTGAATTAGACAATGTTTCATCTATTATGCTTTCTATGAACAAGTTATGTACTCTAAAAACAATGTGTGTATCTAACTCTTATTATTATGTTCAAAAGTATGAAATTTTATGCATTTGGAATTATATCTATTTGCATTATCTATGGAACAAGGTTATGTTTGTGTATTTTCATATATATTTCTTGTTAATTGGTTTTGTATATTTGTTGTGTTGTTATACTCGTACAAAGATAGTAAATGCCTAAACATGATCAACTTAGAAATTCATTTGGTCATATATTGTGATGTTATCCTAAAGTCAACATTTGATGCCTATAATTGTGAATGACCAAAATGATTAACTGATACCCGATTGAAGACTCAAATCAACAAGTACTAAATGACCAAATTTTTACACTAGCCTTTAAAGGTAACAATGTTTATAACCATGTGCATAAAGTCAACACTAACCAAAGTTAATACTAATAAAATTCATAACAATGTTGATAATTAAAAGTCAACACTAACCAAATTCATAACTAACTGCGTAAAGATAAGGTAAACTAAGTTTCTAAAAACTAAATTCATAATCAAATTGGAGACTCAAGTCAAATGTTATAAAATCAATTTAGAAATAATAAATTGTTACTACCATTTTTAATTTAGGAAAACATGAAACATTCCATTAAAGAGAATGAAAAGTTAGTATATACTACATCGTTATTTGTTGGGTCCATTCAGTACCCAAGGAATCCTAAAAAAGGATTTGAATACAAAATAACCTAAGTGTTAGAATACCTTAAACAATATTCAAGTCACTGAGTGAACAGTTGGTCAGTTAGTCACCTTCAGGATGCCTAGGACGAGTCTAAGAAGAAAGTCTCTCTATTCAGTGAGGCGAAACTCAGTGAGTGACACTTAAGCCAAAGAAGAAGGTGATGGGTTCGGTGAGTGATGACAATAACTCAATGAACCCCAAGACTCCTCAACAACTAAAGACTGAAGACCGAAGACTGAATACCTGAAGACTGAAGAATAGGCGGGACAAGGCGGGAAACATTTGAATGAATAAGAAGAAGTCCTTATCAACCTGAAGTCAAACTTTCCCTAAAAGGTAAATGTCAGGACAAGTGTCATCACTGCTCTTCGGAAAGCAGTATTGTCTTATACCCAAAATAGGATCATAAAGAGGAGTAAAAGTTGACAAGTTTGTGCACTAAATGCTTAGACATTCACAAACAACTTTTACTCCTCCAAATGGCAACCTAGTCCCTGAGATAGCTTAGTAGGTTCAGTTAGTTGCTACTTAAGCTTAGCTTAAGTTAATGAGGAGTCATACCATACTTGTCATTCAATCCCAAGTGTTCTTCCGCAAACACTTGGGTATAATTATTTAATTGATTTCTAATAAGAATTAAACGTTGAAAAGTATATTGTCTATTTACTTTTATGTTTTCTCATAACCATCAAAGAATATCTTAACATTACTTAAGCATGGTGCATAGTTAGATTAACTCTGTAGTTAACCTTAACTGTGTAAAGACGACCAACAAGTGGTATCAGAGAGGTTTGATTTATAAAACAAGTTTTATAAACTGTTTAAAACGTTTTTAAAATCAAGATCCTACCATGGCTGAAAGTGATATACCCCAACTTGTCGACAAAAAGGGAGGAAGCTATAATGCTACTGCTCCCCGACTTGAGGTTGGAAAATTCAATAAGTGGAAAAGCGTATGCTTTACTACTTAACAGGAATGGAACCTTACTACTTTAAGTGTATTAATGAAGGTCCCTTTATCCTTAAGACTGCTGAAGGTTTACCCAAGCTTGAAGCTCAATGGACTTCTGATGAGAGAAGGGTGGTTAATCAAGACCAACGCGTGAAAAGCATCATTATATCATGTATTCCTGAGGATATAATGGAATCAGTCATTAACTGTCTAACTGCCAAACAGACTTGGACTGACTTGGTTCACAGCTTTGAGGGTCCCTCAGATACCAAGGAAAATAGGATCATGGACCTGAAACTTGAGTATAACACTTTCAGGGCAAAAGATTCTGAAACTCTCTCTCAGACTTACACCTAATACAAAACCCTTCTGAATGAATTGACAAATGATGGTTTCATCCTGTCTAAGCATGAGATCAATGTTGTCTTTGTCAACAGTCTCCTTGAGAAGTGGTTAAACTTCTCTCAGGGTCTTAGAAATGCTAACCTCATTCAAAATCATGAGCTCCCTGAAATCTATGGAAAGTTTGTCTATGAAGACAACTTAATCTCTAGGAGATACCCTGATTCAAAGAGGACTCAAAAGACCAAAAAGACCTTGACTATTGCACCCATATCCACTGCCTTCTATTCTAATGGTGCTGTGCAGGATTTCCAAGAAGATGATGATGATGAGACGGATGAAAGAACTAGTGAGGAGTATCTTAATGACTTACAATTAGAATTTCAAGAAAGAGCACTCCTAGCTAATTCAAAACATTTTATTAATAGAAACAAAAACTTTTCAAGTGCTAAAGCTAATGAAAACACCGAGTGTTTTCAATGTGGCAAAAGAGGTCATTTTACAAAAGATTGTTTCTCTAAAACTACCTCAGAACCCTCATACAAGTTTTCAGGAAGCAATTCCTCTTCAGGAACTAGCAAATTTCAACAAAAAATGCTTCAGTCGAGTCAATCTTTTCAAAACAAAACTGAAAAACTTCCACGAAAGGACTTTGAAGCTAATTATAGAAAGACTAAAGCCAAACTTTCACTTCTTGAGACAGTTTTGTTAATACAAATAAACCTTCAAAACATTTATTTATATTTTACGATCTTTCAATGTTTTGTCGATAACAAACGTAAAATCATTTTAACGAGATAAATAAATTACGTATTACTTTGAGCCAATAGTTTACTAACTCATTTCATTAAACAAGTAAACCTTAAACATATCTAGTTAACAAGTTTACATGAAACCAAAACTATTTTATAAAAACACTTAAATAACATTTGTTACTTACATTTTATAAAATACATGTTAAAAAAAAGCTTGTAAACACTTGTACTATCCATGGCCCAAAACCAAGTCCATAAACTATAAACCATGGAGCTTGACCCATAACCCATGACCCATTGTATGATATCATGCACGACATCCATAATGGGTAAAACCCATGACCTATGACCCAAAGTCCATAACCCATAACCTAAAGTCCATGACCCATGACCCAAGATTTCTTTGACATCAGGCATGACATCATCTATCCATGGATCATAACCCATAACCTATAACCCGGTTTGTAACCCAAAATCCGGACTGGTTTACCCAGTTACCCGGATCCCTTGGTTTACACTAGTGGGATCCCTTTGGGAAGGGATCCGGTGGAACCGGGTGAACAGTAGGCAGTTTTGCCTATAAATAGTGAGTCATTTCTCTCTTATCTCTCACCCCTTTTAGAGTTTACTTCTGTAACACCCCAACCCGACAAGGGCAAAGATGTCACAAATATATGGCTTCATATCAGAACAAACATAACATTCAATAATAAGACAGCGGAAGTCTTAACATTAAATCCAAAATAAGTCAACATGACTTATATCAAATGCAAGACAAAATAACTGAAGTACAAAATCCAATATTCAAATGCCTAAACAATGGCATATCAAAATAAATAGAAATCCATATGGTAAAGCTAAAAACACTAAGGTCAAAACTCCAAATCAGATTGCTCTCATCCCAAAGCTAAAACCCAGCTTCCTAGCTTAAGTACCTGCCGCAGGAAAAGAAATGCGGCTGAGCTACGAGAGCTCAGTGAATAGATATATAGATAAACAGAAACGGTAACAGATAACAGTACAGAACCAATCAGGAATACAGATCATACAGATACAGAATCAAAAGGAAAGAATAGGAAAGGTAATAAGGAAACAAGAAAAGAATGAAAAAGAGATAATGAAACAAATCAGGTTTAGGGAAAACAGAAATCCATCACGAGCCCAGATAACAGATAATATCATACAATATAACAAACCTGTGTAGAGTGGCCAACTCCCAGATAATGTGAGTGACGTGTATCGCACACACCATCAGTCACCAGATATAATAATAAACATATACATAAACATAAACAGATATCAGATAACAGATAACAGAATCAGAACTAGGATGCATCCATGCGCCCCCGGTGGCCAGAAACTCCTTAACACACCAGATAAAATAAATCAGGGACGGAACAGGTCATCACTCTCCTGCCCTAGAGTCATGTCAAAGGTGCATCAATGACATGGACATGAAACCCTCATGCCTAGTGATTGGCTCGGATATCAAACTGTAGGTCAGAGGTCAAATGAACTATCAAAATTAGAAGGTCATATCTTAAGGGTACATGGCAAAAAGGTTCATGTTAAAGTCCAGAAATATCAAAGGTTCATATCATAATTTTAAGCAAAGGTTCAGAATAGCAAATCAAAGCAGAAGGTTCAAACAAAGGTTCAAGATAAACAGATCACAACAGAGATACACAAACAGAGGGAACATAGCAGTGGTATGGGGAAATCCTAATAAGGAAAAGAAATATTGAGAGAAAAGGAAAAGAAACACCCTTACTGAAATAGGGCAGAATATCTGTACCTTATTAGCACAGCAAAAAATCAAACAACCACAGAAAGAAGTTCAAGACTTCTCCTTCTTCACACCTAAGGAAAAGGAAGACAGAATTACTAAAGTTCCTTATTCAGATTATTACTCTTTGTTTATCTCATCATTTTATGTACTTTCCATTTTTAGTAACTTTCCAGATTTAGTAAGTTTTCCAGAATTAACATATATTATCATTTCAGATTAGGTTGAACCTTTATTCAGAGATTATTATGGAATAACAGTACATTTTATCAAGTTACAGAAGTTTAGGGTTTTAAATGACAATTATACAAAGTTTAGGGTTTTAAATGTAACTTCATTAATTTCCAAGGTCATTAGTGAAATTACTTCAAGTTACAGAATTATACACCCATTTTATTCAGAGTTACATTTTATTCCATTAAGTTTCACAATTTACAGATTACACCCCTTTAGTTACATAATTTACAAAACCAACCTTATAATTACATATTTTACAATTTAAACCCCACGATATCCATAATTACCAACCAAGCATATTATATTTCATATTTACAGAATATATCATCAGAAGTTAGTACTTTACATATTTGACCCCTCAGAATTCAAAATTTACATATTTAGTCCTTAAGTTTACAAAACATATATATTAAATCATAATTCCATAACAATTACATAATTAGCCCAAAAATCCTCAAAATTACACAACAACCTTTTTATATCAGTATTAACACAAAACAACTTCAGAATTCCAGATTTACACTTTTGGTCCCTCACTTTTAATTAATTCCAATTCGTAACCCTAATTTTCCATTAATTCATTATTATGCAAAATTTACACTTAGGACCCCAAAGTTACATTTTTCCCACATTCTTACAGATGTATATGATCTTACAAAAATATCCCAGAAGTTTCAAAGTTGGCAAAACAGGTCCTTATGCATTTAACTTCAAATCGGTATTACTTTTTACAAACAATTAGAAACCCTACTATGCACCAATCATTGAACCATCATTTAATCATCATTAAAACACATTAAATGATCAGATATTCATCCAAGAGATCAAACCCTAGAAGCCACGATTTCCTTTTATTTTATTTCTTTATTTTTCTAAAATCCGGTTTTATCAATAATTAACCACGTTAATTTTAGGCCTCTAAAAATCAAAACCATATTTTTCCCAGATCATATTACTTATAAGGAACCCACGAAAAATAGTGAACATGCCCAGAAAATTCGTTTAACATATATTGCATATTTACGTATGTTTTAAACACTAAAATTACAAAGACTTGATTAAGCTATTATAATTCGATCCATTATTTTTCCCAGGTCTAATACATCATAAGAGGTCTAAATAAAATAACCATCATGCCCAAAAATTCGGATTTCATACATTTGTGATTTACGTGTTCTATAGCCATTATATTATCATACGCATAGAATTAGCATGCATGGATCGATTTTGATATTTTATATGAGTTATATAACATCTAAATATCACTGGAAAAATTCCATATTAATTTTAACACGTTTGGTTTAGTCGCAAGAATTATTACCTTGATTTAGTGCAAATCGACAAGAAAACAAGAACAAGAATAAACCAAGGAGAAAACGCAGCAACTATTAATTTTCCTAGCTTTCTTGCACCTCCAATAACACCAGAAAAATGCTTGTTCAATCCCAGAATTCATGGAGCAGCCTTGGTTGAATTATTTTGGATCGCTAGGTTTTTTTTGTATTAGTCGGTTTTGTTTTTTTTAGATAGAGAATAAAAAGGATTTGACTTAACTCATGAGAACCGACTTTAGGGGGGGCAAATTCAGTATATTTTGGCCCATGATATCCAGAAAATATTGGGTTTGATTTTCTCAATATTTCCTTACTTTATTTTACATATAATCTAATTAAAAGAAATAAAACATAATGTTTATTTAATTTGTAATTTTCGGATTTTATATATAAATGTGTAAGTTAATTTTTTTGAACATTTAAAATGATGAACATTGTCCCAGAAATTATTTTGTTTCAGATATAGTTCGATTTCAGATGTTTTGGAATTATTTCGGAATTTTATAAATTGTTTTATAAGGTTTTATATTATCAGGGGTAATTTGGTAATTTTACGGGTTATCTGAATTTCAGGTATTACAACTTCTTCCCCACTAACAAAAAAATTTCGTCCTCGAAATTTGCAGAAAGCAGAAGGAAAAGAGAGAGCAGAAAACAAAACAAGACATACCAGATTAAAACGAGAAGTGCGGATAACTAGCTCGTATTGATTCCTCGGTTTCCCAGGTAGCCTCACGCTCCGGGTGGTTCTTCCAAAGAATCTTTACGAACGGAATAACCTTATTCCTCATGACTCGTTCCTGACGATCAAGAACCGCTTCCGGCTCTTCAGACAAGGACATATCAGGTTGGATCTGATCAAGCGGATAGGATACTACATGCAACGGATGATAGTTGTATCCCCTCAGAAGAGATACATGAAAAACGTTATGCACATGAGATAGCTGAGGAGGTAAAGCCAGACGATAAGAAACCTCCCCAATACGATCCAGAATTTCAAACGGTCCAATAAATCGAGGACTCAACTTGCCCTTGATTCCAAAACGCTTAACACCACGGAAAGGAGATACTTTCAGAAATACCCGATCACCTACATTGAATTGCAGATCCTGATGGTGCTTATCAGCATAACTCTTCTGACGAGCACGCGCCTCCTTCAATTTCTCCCTAGCCACGGCTACCTTTTCATTAGTGATCTCGACCATTTCAGGTCCCTCAATCAGACGTTCACCTACTTCATTCCAACAAACAGGAGCCCTACATTTCCTACCATACAACATCTCGAAGGGAGCCATACGGATACTCGCATGCCAACTGTTATTATACGCAAACTCCACTAAACACAAATACTCATCCCAACTACCGGTCCATTCCAAAGCACAAGCCCGTAACATATCTTCCAAAGTCTGAATGGTCCTTTCAGACTGACCATCAGTTTGGGGATGAAATGCAGTACTGAACTTAAGACGAGCGCCCCAAACTTTATGAAGTCCTTTCCAGAAACGCGAAGTGAAACGAGGATCACGATCAGAAACAATAGACGAAGGCATACCATGCAATCTAACGATTTCCTGCTGAAAATTTTTTGCCAACTGACTGACACTATAGGTCATACGGATAGGTAAGAAATGAGCGGATTTAGTTAGCCGATCAACGACCACCCAAATTGCATCATGTCTTTTACGAGTAACAGGCAGACCAGAAACAAAGTCCATGGAAATCTCATCCCACTTCCATGCCGGAATCTCCAAAGGTTGTAACAAACCACTAGCCCGCTGATGTTCAATCTTAACTTGCTGGCAAGTCATGCATCTAGCAACAAATAACGTCACATCTTGCTTCATACCGTTCCACCAGAAATGTTGCTTAAGGTCCCGATACATCTTGGTAGAACCAGGATGAATAGAGAAAGGAGAACTGTGAGCCTCAGTCAACACAGCCTCACGCAGATCAGAATCATTAGGCACACATAACCGATCCTCATACCAGACAACTCCATCATCATCAACTCTGAATTCAGTTTGCTTACCCTCTTCAATATTTTGAACAATAGCCCAGAGTTCACCATCATCTTTCTGAGCCTCTTTAATACGCAACATCAGATTTGACTCAATCTTTAAGCTAGCCCAGTAACCAACATCACGACGAACGCACAACTCGACCTCCAGACGCTCCAAATCCTTGAGGACATGCGGATCAATTTCCATACTAGCAACCATTCCAGATTTCCGACTAAGTGCATCAGCAACCACATTAGCCTTACCTGGATGATACTGGATGTTAGTGTCATAATCCTTCAGAAGTTCTAACCATCTCCTCTGCCTCATATTAAGCTCCTTCTGAGTAAAAATGTATTTGAGACTCTTGTGATCGGTGAAGATATCACACGATTCGCCATACAAGTAATGTCTCCAGATTTTCAATGCAAAGACAACAGCCGCTAATTCCAGATCATGAGTCGGATAATTTTCTTCATAGGGTTTCAATTGCCTTGAAGCATAGGCAATCACCTTGCCGTGTTGCATAAGCACACAGCCCAAACCCTTCTTAGAAGCATCACTATAGATTTGGAAACCACCAGATCCCGATGGTAAGGTCAGAATAGGTGCAGACACCAAACGCCATTGCAACTCCTCAAAACTCTGCTCACGCTCATCAGTCCATACAAACTTTTCACCTTTCCGCATCAACTGAGTCAAAGGCAAAGCTAACTTAGAAAATCCTTCAACAAAACGCCGATAATAGCCAGATAATCCCAGAAAACTCCTGACTTCAGTCACAGTGGTAGGTCTCGGCCACTTGGTGATAGCCTCGACTTTAGATGGATCCATGGTGATACCATCTGCAGACACAACGTGAACAAGGAAAGCTACTTGGTTCAGCCAGAATTCACATTTAGAAAATTTCGCGAATAATTTCTGCTGCCTCAGAATACCCAGAACAATACGCAATTGCTGCTCGTGCTCCTCAGACGATTTAGAATACACCAGAATATCATCAATGAAAACGATGACGAACTTATCCAGAAATTCATGAAAGACCCGATTCATTAAATCCATAAACACAGCAGGAGCATTTGTTAAGCCAAAAGGCATAACCAGAAACTCATAATGCCCATAACGGGTACGAAAAGCAGTCTTAGACACATCCTGCTCTTTAACTCGCAATTGGTGATAACCAGATCGCAAGTCGATTTTGGAGAATACTTTAGCTCCCTGCAGCTGATCAAACAAGTCATCGATGCGAGGAAGCGGATAACGGTTTCGGATGGTAATACGATTTAACTCTCGATAATCAATGCACAACCGCATACTACCGTCCTTCTTCTTCACAAAAAGCACCGGAGCACCCCATGGCGAGACACTAGGGCGAATGAAACCACAATCCAACAACTCTTCCAGTTGCTCCTTTAATTCCTTCAGTTGGATAGGTGCCATCCGGTACGGAGTCTTAGAGATAGGTTCAGCACCGGGAATCAGATCAATAGCAAATTCAACTTCTCTAGCCGGAGGAAGACCAGGAAGTTTCTCAGGAAAAACGTCGGCAAAATCCCGAACAATGGGAACATCAGAAATATCAGAAGTCTCAACAGATGAATCCTTAACAGAAGCCAAATAGCCTTGGCAACCATGAGATATCAGAGTCCGTGCCTTCATAGCAGAGATGATTCTAACAGATTTCAGAGGGCGGAATCCATGATAAACGAATTCAGGATGGTTCAGATCTCCAAAGATCACATTCCTAGCATGACAGTCTATGGTAGCTCTATGGGAAGCCAACCAATCCATGCCCAGGATGACATCGAAATCGATCATATCCAGAGGAAGTAAGTTAGCCGGACGAACCCGATCATCAAAACGCAAAGGACAGTTAACATATACATGATCGAGGAGGACGCTGTGTTTCATTGGGGTGGAAATAGATAGTTGGTTTATTAATGGTGTTGGAGTGGTTTTAAGTTTCTGAGCTAGTTTTACAGATATAAAAGAGTGTGTTGCGCCAGTATCAAATAATATGAAAATAGTATGATCACCAATATGCAGAATGCCAGTAATGGTACCTGATGATTTAGCTGCCTGATCCCGAGTAGTCGAAAACACACGGCCAGTATTCGGAGGAGGAGGAGGAAGATACTGCACAGCTGGGGTCGGATTATGCTTAGGGCAATCTTTCACCCGATGCTCAGAAGACCCACATCGGAAACATGCCCCAGAAGCCCTACGACACGGTCCGGGATGACTCTTCCCACAAGTAGTACAAATGGGAGGAGGAGGTAAAGTCTGAGAACCCGATCCAGAACCTCGAGACTGCTGCTGATAACCCTTGGAAGGCTGATCCTTCAACTGCTTCTGACTGTCACTGCGTCCATGACGATCATTCCCCTGCCTAGAAACCGACCTCGAATCCTGACCCTTCGAGTCGTTCCTCTTCTGATCATAACTCCTACCCGACTGACCCTGATAGTCACGTCCACGATCCGACTGACCTCGCTGCTCAAAGTTCCTACCAGAATACCCTTTGTTGTCCTGATTCTGACTCTGATTCTGATTCTGAACCCTGTCGCCATCACGGTTTCACTTGAAACCAACTCCCTCATGAAAAATCTCAATGTTGCGAGCTGCATCGCAACATGCTGACGGATCCTGAAACTCATCATTAAGCATACGATCGAGCACCCACCTAATTCAGAATAAATTGAAAAGAGCATTAGGATCTATTGGAAACAAACATCAACTTTATACAGGTTACAAACCTTTTGAGTCCCCATTTAAATTGCTTGGCTTGACGCCTTGAATCTCCAGCAGTGGGGCCCACAAAGCTGACCAATCTCTGAAACCGCTCCAGATATTCCCCTGCGTTCTCAGAATCTAGCTGGGAAATGGTGTTGTACTCCCGAATAAACCTCTGCTACTCAGAGTCAGGGAAGTACCGATTATAGAATGTAGTGCGGAAATCAGCCCAAGAACAACCAAGAACATATGGATCGCCTCCTTTAGCTGCCTTGTGCGCCTTCCACCAGTTAAGTGCATCGCCTTCAAGCTTAAACACAGCCAAACGAGTCTTAAACTCGTCCTCACAACCTAGCACCTCAAACAGCTTCTCCATGTGGGTAATCCAGTCCTCTGCAGCATGAGGAGTAGCAGCAGAACTGAAAGACAACGGCTTGAGTTTGTTGAAACTCTCAAGCCACCCATTAATGGTAGTGGGTCGGCCCCCACCACCAGAAGAACTACCAGCACCTCCAGATGAACTAGCTCCACCACTGATAAGCCGGTTGATCACCGCATCAGTGTTAAGGCCGGGTAACAGATTGGCTATAGCATTAGCCACCATAGCCTCCAGATTGGGGATTTCAGCATCCCCTCCAGCATTATACTCCTGATGACGAGTGTTAACCATCTATAGAATTAAGAAGACGATTAGTCAGGTCAAGCAAAATATGACAGAGCAGAATAAGGAAAAAGAGTACGCGAAAGGAAACCTAATGTCTACCCAATCCTCACAGGTCAATGGCCTAAGCCTAAGGGTTTCGGATGCCTGTTTCTCTGATACCACAAATTGTAACACCCCAACCCGACAAGGGCAAAGATGTCACAAATATATGGCTTCATATCAGAACAAACATAACATTCAATAATAAAACAGCGGAAGTCTTAACATTAAATCCAAAATAAGTCAACATGACTTATATCAAATGCAAGACAAAATAACTGAAGTACAAAATCCAATATTCAAATGCCTAAACAATGGCATATCAAAATAAATAGAAATCCATATGGTAAAGCTAAAAACACTAAGGTCAAAACTCCAAATCAGATTGCTCTCATCCCAAAGCTAAAACCCAGCTTCCTAGCTTAAGTACCTGCCGCAGGAAAAGAAATGCGGCTGAGCTACGAGAGCTCAGTGAACAGATATATAGATAAACAGAAACGGTAACAGATAACAGTACAGAACCAATCAGGAATACAGATCATACAGATACAGAATCAAAAGGAAAGAATAGGAAAGGTAATAAGGAAACAAGAAAAGAATGAAAAAGAGATAATGAAACAAATCAGGTTTAGGGAAAACAGAAATCCATCACGAGCCCAGATAACAGATAATATCATACAATATAACAAACCTGTGTAGAGTGGCCAACTCCCAGATAATGTGAGTGACGTGTATCGCACACACCATCAGTCACCAGATATAATAATAAACATATACATAAACATAAACAGATATCAGATAACAGATAACAGAATCAGAACTAGGATGCATCCATGCGCCCCCGGTGGCCAGAAACTCCTTAACACACCAGATAAAATAAATCAGGGACGGAACAGGTCATCACTCTCCTGCCCTAGAGTCATGTCAAAGGTGCATCAATGACATGGACATGAAACCCTCATGCCTAGTGATTGGCTCGGATATCAAACTGTAGGTCAGAGGTCAAATGAACTATCAAAATCAGAAGGTCATATCTTAAGGGTACATGGCAAAAAGGTTCATGTTAAATTCCAGAAATATCAAAGGTTCATATCATAATTTTAAGCAAAGGTTCAGAATAGCAAATCAAAGCAGAAGGTTCAAACAAAGGTTCAAGATAAACAGATCACAACAGAGATACACAAACAGAGGGAACATAGCAGTGGTATGGGGAAATCCTAATAAGGAAAAGAAATATTGAGAGAAAAGGAAAAGAAACACCCTTACTGAAATAGGGCAGAATATCTGTACCTTATTAGCACAGCAAAAAATCAAACAACCACAGAAAGAAGTTCAAGACTTCTCCTTCTTCACACCTAAGGAAAAGGAAGACAGAATTACTAAAGTTCCTTATTCAGATTATTACTCTTTGTTTATCTCATCATTTTATGTACTTTCCATTTTTAGTAACTTTCCAGATTTAGTAAGTTTTCCAGAATTAACATATATTATCATTTCAGATTAGGTTGAACCTTTATTCAGAGATTATTATGGAATAACAGTACATTTTATCAAGTTACAGAAGTTTAGGGTTTTAAATGACAATTATACAAAGTTTAGGGTTTTAAATGTAACTTCATTAATTTCCAAGGTCATTAGTGAAATTACTTCAAGTTACAGAATTATACACCCATTTTATTCAGAGTTACATTTTATTCCATTAAGTTTCACAATTTACAGATTACACCCCTTTAGTTACATAATTTACAAAACCAACCTTATAATTACATATTTTACAATTTAAACCCCACGATATCCATAATTACCAACCAAGCATATTATATTTCATATTTACAGAATATATCATCAGAATTTAGTACTTTACATATTTGACCCCTCAGAATTCAAAATTTACATATTTAGTCCTTAAGTTTACAAAACATATATATTAAATCATAATTCCATAACAATTACATAATTAGCCCAAAAATCCTCAAAATTACACAACAACCTTTTTATATCAGTATTAACACAAAACAACTTCAGAATTCCAGATTTACACTTTTGGTCCCTCACTTTTAATTAATTCCAATTCGTAACCCTAATTTTCCATTAATTCATTATTATGCAAAATTTACACTTAGGACCCCAAAGTTATATTTTTCCCAAATTCTTACAGATGTATATGATCTTACAAAAATATCCCAGAAGTTTCAAAGTTGGCAAAACAGGTCCTTATGCATTTAACTTCAAATCGGTATTACTTTTTACAAACAATTAGAAACCCTACTATGCACCAATCATTGAACCATCATTGAATCATCATTAAAACACATTAAATGATCAGATATTCATCCAAGAGATCAAACCCTAGAAGCCACGATTTCCTTTTATTTTATTTCTTTATTTTTCTAAAATCCGGTTTTATCAATAATTAACCACGTTAATTTTAGACCTCTAAAAATAAAAACCATATTTTTCCCAGATCATCTTACTTATAAGGAACCCACGAAAAATAGTGAACATGCCCAAAAAATTCGTTTAACATATATTGCATATTTACGTATGTTTTAAACACTAAAATTACAACGACTTCATTTAGGCTATTATAATTCGATCCATTATTTTTCCCAGGTCTAATACATCATAAGAGGTCTAAATAAAATAGCCATCATGCCGAGAAATTCGGATTTCATACATTTGTGATTTACGTGTTCTATAGCCATTATATTATCATACGCATAGAATTAGCATGCATGGATCGATTTTGATATTTTATATGAGTTATATAATATCTAAATATCACTGGAAAAATGCCATATTAATTTTAACCTGTTTGGTTTAGTCGCAAGAATTATTACCTTGATTTAGTGCAAATCGACAAGAAAACAAGAACAAGAATAAACCAAGGAGAAAACGCAGCAACTATTAATTTTCCTAGCTTCCTTGCACCTCCAATAACACCAGAAAAATGCTTGTTCAATCCCAGAATTCGTGGAGCAGCCTTGGTTGAATTATTTTGGATCGCTAGGTTTTTTTTGTATTAGTCGGTTTTGTTTTTTTTAGATAGAGAATAAAAAGGATTTGAATTAACTCATGAGAACTGACTTTAGGGGGGGCAAATTCAGTATATTTTGGCCCATGATATCCAGAAAATATTGGGTTTGATTTTCTCAATATTTCCTTACTTTATTTTACATATAATCTAATTAAAAGAAATAAAACATAATGTTTATTTAATTTGTAATTTTCGGATTTTATATATAAATGTGTAAGTTAATTTTTTTGAACATTTAAAATGATGAACATTGTCCCAGAAATTATTTTGTTTCAGATATAGTTCGATTTCAGATGTTTTGGAATTATTTCGGAATTTTATAAATTGTTTTATAAGGTTTTATATTATCAGGGGTAATTTGGTAATTTTACGGGTTATCTAAATTTTAGGTATTACAACTTCTCTCTATACTCTAAACTCTCTAACCTAAGATCCAATGATCTTTCTATGTAGTTTCTCTTTGTGATTTTCTAGGTTCCTTCCATAAGGCGAGATCACAACCTCTCGAAGATGTGCAATCTCGTGATATGGGTTGCTTTGATTCTTCTCTTCCAAGATCACATAAATGATTCTTGTTCTTTCTTTCTTCTCAAAGGGTGTTGTAGATGTGTTGAGTCGATAGGTGTAAAAGGACGTTGGATCCTTTAGTCGAGTTGTATTGGGTGTATTGATTTGGTCCGCCGTGCTAAGGACTCGGTATCTAACCTTGTATCGGATAAAGTGTAGGCGACGAAGGTTTGGTCTACCTTATGTGAAAGACCTGGTATATAGCTTTGTACCGGATAAAGTGTAAGCGACGTTGTGAAGGCTTCTCCGCCATGTGAAAGGAGTTTGTGTTGTGAAGTGATAACGAACTCTCAAGTAGGTGACTCGTGGAGTGGAGTAGGGCAAGGAAGGTATCCTTGTAGCCAAACCACTATAAATACTTGTGTTGTGGTTGTGTCTCTCTAACTCTATCTCCAGGTTTAGTTTATATGCTTTTATTTCTATCAATATCCAATACGTCAAAACTAGATTGACATAAGTCGATCTATAAATTTTAATAAGTGATTTTAATCGGTAAAATTATTCACCCCCCCCCTTCTAGTTTTCTACAATTGGCATCAGAGCTTCGTTATCAAGTTTCTTAGAGTATATTGTACTTTAAAAACTTGATACGATTCGTGTATGTTTTGAAAACTATATCGAAGGAAAAACCTTTTGTAAAAATTGACATTTAACTCATTTTTCTCAAAAATAATAAAACTTTCTTTGTTTGGATACTAATAGTATTATTCTAACATTCTCTTTGAGAAATCTTCTTAATAGGATTCTTTGAAGACTTTATTCTAACTATGAAGAAGGATGTTAAAAGAAGAATCTAAAAGAAGCTATTTATAAAGGAAAGAAGTCTTCTAAAAACTCATGCAGTGTTTCACTTCTATGGTCTCAATAAAACCATATAGAAAGATTATAGCGAAGGTATGTTTTTCTTGATTAGTTCTATAAAATATACCTTCTTGCCTATATGTGCTTATATGTTTAACTCTCTTTTAAGTTTTTGTTAACATTTGTTGTCTAAACTAAAACAATATCAACATATACCAAACCACAACATTCAAAAATCACTATTCACAAACTCCCACACCACTCGACGCCCTGCTATAGTAAAACGTCACATCAAAATTTTTTATTTAATCTAAATCTTTCTCATCTTAATCACATACACAATTCAAATTTCAAATTATCCTTCATCCCCTTCAAACGAAGAAAAATCCGCAAAAATGGTGTACTACGCATTGATCCTCATCATTGTCTCACTCGTGGGACTCATTTATCCTTTTCTCAAGTTCTCCTATGGCGATGTTTACTTTATTTTATATTTTTACTTGTTGGTTATTTATCCAATCCTTTGTATTGCCTTGTGCATTGAAGTTAATGGAATAAAAGTAGGTTTCGTTTAATTTGTATCGTTGAATCTCATCTCTCAAAAACGATCTAACTAAACAACTCTTTATACATAGATTTACGATCATTAATAATCTCGTCATGACTTGTACTAATATAAGATTAAATCTCAAAGATAATTAGGATCAAAAGCTCTAATCATGAACCAAACTTTTTGTTCTATGTGGTTACTGAATAGCCGGATCCCTTGGATATAATGTGCCGGATCCCTTTTTCAAAGGATCCAGTGGAACCGGCATATCAGCAAACAGACTATATGCTTGATGATCACTGTACACTCTCACTTTACTCTTCTATCATAAACCCGAACTTAAAACCCTCTCTAACCCTCCTGGAGATCCCTCATCACTCATCTTGTCTAGCTAACTATCTCCGTAAGTATTAATTCTACTACATTGTAATTTATGTAATTCCAAGTATGTAGTTCTCAATTTTCATCTAAATGGGTTTATCACAATCAATACTTAATTGTTATCACATTGTGTTTACTAGTCATCTAAGATAATCTTTGTAGTTGAAAAGTATATCCTGCTTACAAGAACTTTTCTCAAAACCTTAATTAGAAATTTTTCTAGATACTAAGGATTAATAGGTATTCTTTCGGAATTGTTAATACAAGTAAAAAGGGTTTGCTAAGTCTTAATGTAATCAATAAAGTTTTCCAACTAAATTGTGATAATTCTCTAAACCCATTTGAGTGAAATTATGATACGAAATACATGGAATTTTTTTTTTACATAATTCTCTTTCTCACGACCCACCGTCACACATTCTACGTCGTCACACTTCTTTCCTGTATAGGTTCTCAACATGCCAAAATCAACCCAACAAGATTACCGCGACACCGCCTACTACATTCCTAAGCATCATCACAAGGAAGGACTTTCACCCAACGACAGAAAAATTTTCAAAATGCTTCAAAAGTGTTCCTTCCATGAAGGACGTGTTGTTGAGCAAACCTTTCTCAATGTCACCAACATAGTCCAAGTCTTTTCTAGAATCAAATTTGATTTCCTACTCCATATCAATGAACAAATTTGTCCCGTCTTTGTTCTTGAGTTCTATAAAAGTTTTCAAATCATTCGCAACAATGATGGAACTATCTCTGTCCCTTTCATTATCAAGATAACAACCATTGTCCTACCTCTTCGTACCTTTGCCGATATCCTTGGTATCCCTTGTCGAGGCATTTGTATGTACTCGAACGATTGGTCTCTTGCCAAGCTTGATGATACACTTTATCATCATCAAGTCTATCACACTCCTCTTCATGACCCCATCACCGTAAGAAATTTGGTCTTCATTGAAAGGGCTTCCCCAACCCGTCTCACTCGAAACTCCGAACTCATCCGTCGAGATCCATTCCAAATGGAACTTTCTGAAATGTTTCCTATGTACAAAAATTGGGAACAAATCTTGAGAGAAAATGTCCTTTGTCTAGTCAGGAACAAAGATCATCCCAATGCTTGTCTTGTCTACATGATTTACTGTCTCATCAATGAAACTCCTTTCAATCTAGCCTATTAAATGGTCAAAAGAATGGCTAGTGTCCTCTGAACCGATAATATGGTGCTTCCCTATGCAATGCTTCTCACTCGCCTCTCGAGGTTCGTAAATGGAATGCAACCTTCTCCAATGAACGATGATCATTTTCTTTGTGATCATGTCATGGTACCTCTAACCGAGGGACGGAGAAAGAGGTTCATGGTTGATGGAAAAAGGCCACATCCTCTCATCGACTCCTTTGATGAAGTTGAAGCTGGTCCAAACGACCTAATCAATAACTATCAACTCGATCCCCACACTTACATTGACCAACTCCCAAGAATCCACAATGAGACCGAGGAGTTCAATAAAACCAAGGGTATGTTCACGTGTCTCACTCACTTTATATCAAACATGGGAAAGAAGAAGATGTGAAGAGGAAATGAATGTTTTTAAAACAATTTGTCATTTTAAACATGTAATGTAGGTGATACAATGTCTCTAACGTATGGTGATGCTCAATAGTAGCATGTTAGGTAAAACCTAACAATCGTAGTAACTTAAATAACCTACTATGAAATTTTACCACTTTTGGTCTTATATCAAAAGTTGGTCATTATCACTTTTGACTGTCCTTATGTGGTTACTACGTGCTCTACTTGCTATGTTAGTCTTGTATATATATATAATTGTTGCTTGTAACACTAGAGATGATATTCAACAAGTGAGCATAATTTTGGCAAGCTCACTGTGAACATTAAGCCTCAGCAGCCGGATCCATCAGTTATAACTGACCGGATCCCTCCAAGAAAGGAACCGAAAGATCCGAGTATACAGAGGAAGAATAATACCATCTTTCTTCACACTTAGCCATTCTAACCTTGGTACACTAGTTAGTCATCTCCTATTAGTCATATTTGAGCTGACTTTGAAGTTAGTAGTCTTGTTGAACTCTTAAGAAAGACTTAAGTATCATCCTAGGTGTTTTTTATTTATCATTTCCACAATAACCACTATTTCTCAGTTCCACTTCTTGCATCACCTCTCTCTGATCATTTTACACTTACCTATAATTTAAATAAATTTTTAACAAATTTATTTCCACCATCTCTACCTCAAAATAATTTAAAAGAATCTTTTAATTCTTATGATTTTTAAAGAATTTTTAAATTTTTCATACCACCTTTTCCTAAAACCTACAAATATTTAACACTTAGTGATATGATTATCTTAATCCATATTAACTTAATGGCCTACTTAGATCTCTTTCTCACCTCTAAAGATCATTTATGACAACCCCTCATCATTAGTCTTTTAACACTCAGAGTTGCCTTCACTAAAACACTATCTTACACTCATTACATCAGGAAATATAGAGCTGCAATAGCTAGATGACCATCATTTCTCACCTTTATCTGATCTGTTAGCCAGTTCCCTCAGCTAAAGCTAGCCGGATCCCTTTTGGGAAGGATCCGCTGGAACCGGGTAAATAGAAACAGATTTTATCACCTATAGCCTTCCAATACTCAACTTTATCCACTCAAGCACTCTACATTACCTTTAATATATCTCCTAGAAGAATGTATCTCTGTAATTGACCTTGGTGCATGCATATCATTGCAATTCAAAGGATTTTAGTGGTTTAGGCTTTAAATTCACTTGCTTGATCCTTCACTATTTAAGCCACTTGTGTTTTTGCTTCCAAACCACACCAAAAGAAACCATCTTCTACTACAAACTCACACTCTAAACCTACCCAAAAACATGACTAAGGCACCAAGTGCAAGATCATCCACTAGGAGCCCTCCAAGAAAAACCGCACGAATAGTGTATGAAATATCCTCAACCGAAACCTCACCCATCAAAGCACCCTCTACTAGAACACCTCTCCTAAACTACATCCAAACTCCTCCATCTAATAAACCAACTCCAACACAACTAGCTTCAAACAAACCAACCTCACCAAAACTTCCATCTCTTGAACCATCACCACCACAACTTGCTTCCACCAAAACAACATCACCACAAGCAACTCCTCTTGAACCTACACCTACTAGTGAACCTACATTACCAAACACTCCTATATCAACTCAACCAACAAAACCTTCTCTTCTTGAACCAAGACTTCTTTCTTTCACCACACCTCATTCATCACCTCACATCTACTTCAACTCATTAGAGGACTTACCTCCTAGACCTTCTATTCCACCACCATTACCAACATTCTCATCCATTGAGAGAATGTCAACACAACCACCATCTCATCACCTAGATGTTGACATCAACATACCACCACCCATAGCATACTTACCTTCCTCTCCACCAACCTCAAATGGCCCATTTTGGGTAATTAGAAGATGTCAACCATCACAATCACCTCAACCACCTCTACCAAACAATGATACATTTCCTCCCACACACACTTCTCCACCAACACCCGTGGTACATCTACAACCATTCCACATAGGTACTTCCACCTCAAACTTACTTCCACAACCTTCTTTCCTTAAACCAACATCATAACAACCAAGCCACAATGACACTTGTGATCATTGTAAACATACTCAAACCTTAGTACATGAACTACGTGATGAAGTACGTTTCATGTTCTACCATCTTCTTGAACGTCTTGATGACATCATCAAACCAAACCTACCCGAAAAACCTTGAAGTGCTAGCACAAGTGGTCTCACTATTCTAATATTAGGCCTAGACTTTGTTAGGATTTTTCCTTTATAGATCATTTTCTTAGTTTTAGAGATTTGACCAATGTGTGTAACACTTCTCTTATTTTATTAAATGAATCTACTTCATTATGTGCTTCTTGTCTATGTGAGCATGATTGGTGTGATTACTACTTGTCTTTATATCTTTTCTATTGTGCACTGCTGCTAACAAACTGCAAGTAAGCCGGATCCTTCACTTTGTACTAACCGGATCCCTTTTTCAAGGGAACCGGCGGATCCGGGTAAATATAATACTGACCAAAATTTTATGTAGCTCCATTTTTAGCAAAAGGACACAATATACTTGTTTTCTAACCTTTGTTTTGTAGATTTTCAAAAATACACATGGAGTACTTAACGCCCTCATTTAGGGGGAGCTCTCGTCCAAGCAAAACCATTGCAAATACATGAAATGATCACGTCTTAGTCTCCCTAATTACTTGACACCCTCAACAAGGGGGACCAACCGTCAAGGGGGAGCAACTAAGAACCTCTTACTCTCCTTATTCCTTTTTACACCTTTTCTTCACTTACTTTTCTTAAAACTTGCATTCGGGTTAGTTTCCTTTCGAAGCTCTTTTTGTTTCAACAAAAAGGGGGAGAAAGAGTAAAAACTACAATTCAAAAATTTACGAATTTTATTTTTTACTTAAAATAATTGTATGTTTTGTCATCAACAAAAAGGGGGTGATTGTTAATACAAATAAACCTTCAAAACGTTTATTTATATTTTACGATCTTTCAATGTTTTGTCGATAACAAACGTAAAATCATTTTAACGAGATAAATAAATTACGTATTGCTTTGAGCCAATAGTTTACTAACTCATTTCATTAAACAAGTAAACCTTAAACATGTCTAGTTAACAAGTTTACATGAAACCAAAACTATTTTATAAAAACACTTAAGTAACATTTTTTACTTACATTATATAAAATACATGTTAAGAAAAAGCTTGTAAACACTTGGACTTTCCATGGCCCAAAACCAAGTCTATAAACCATAAACCATGGAGCTTGACCCATAACCCATGACCCATTGCATGACATCCATAATGGGTAAAACCAATGACCCATGACCCAAAGTCCATAACCCATAACCCAAAGTCCATGACCCATGACCCAAGATGTCTTTGACATCAGGCATGACATCATCTATCCATGGATCATAACTCATAACCCATAACCCGGTTTGTAACCCAAAATCTGGACTGGTTTACCCAGTTACCCGGATCCCTCGGTTTACACTAGCGGGATCCCTTTGGGAAGGGATCCGGTGGAACCGGGTGAACAGTAGGTAGTTTTGCCTATAAATAGTGAGCCATTTCTCTCTTATCTCTCACCCCTTTTAGAGTTTACTTCTCTTTATACTCTAAACTCTCTAACCTCAGATCCAAGGATCTTTCTATGTAGTTTCTCTTTGTGATTCTCTAGGTTCCTTCCATAAGGCGAGATCACAACCTCTCGAAGACGTGCAAGCTCGTGATATGGTTGTTTTGATTCTTCTCTTCCAAGATCACATAAGTGATTCTTGTTCTTTCTTTCTTCTCAATGGGTGTTCTAGATGTATTGAGTCGATAGGTGTAAAAGGACGTTGGATCCTTTAGTCGAGTTGTATTGGGTGTGTTGATTTGGTCCGCCGTGCTAAGGACCCGGTATCTATCCTTGTACAGGATAAAGTGTAGGCAACGAAGGTTTAGTCTACCTTGTATGAAAGACCCGGTATCTAGCTTTGAACCGGATAAAGTGTAAGCGACGTTGTGAAGGCTTCTCCGCCACGTGAAAGGAGTTTGTGTTGTGAAGTGATAACGAACTCTCGAGTAGGTGACTTGGGGAGTAGAGTAGGGCAAGTAAGGTGTCCTTGTAGCCGAACCACTATAAATACTTGTGTTGTGGTTGTGTCTCTCTAACTCTATCTCCCAGTTTAGTTTATATGCTTTTATTTCAATCAATATCCAACACGTCAAAACTAGATTGACATAATTCGATCTATAAGTTTTAATAAGTGATTTTAATCGGTAAAACTATTCAACCCCCTTATAGTTTTCTACAAGTTCCCTCAAACTCTCAGCCACCCCAAGCCCTTAAACCCTTTCAGGCTAAAAACAAAGGGCTTGTTGCTGAAACTTTTTATTGGGATGAAGAAGCTATATCTTCTGATGCTGAAGAAGTTTATGTCAGTGCACTGATGGCACTCTCAGAAGATGAAAAGATGACAGTTGGAAAAAGTCATGCCAGAAATGGAGAATGGGTCAACATCACCATGAGGAAGGTAAATATCTTACTATCCATGGATGATGATTCTGATTGGCAATCTTACTTAAACTATATTAATGTTGATCTTAAGTATGTTGAATAGCAAAGGTTAAATCTGTTTTCAAAATATGACAAACTAAGTTGTGAATTAAATAAGTTTAGAGATGAACTTCTTGCTTTAAAACAAGCCAAACTTGAAAGTATTACACTTCAAATTCAAAACTCAGAACTTTTGAAACAAAACCATGCTCTTCAAGAAGAACTTAGGAAAGAAAAGGTTGTCATTGAAAAATGGACCCAAAAGAACCCTAGAGTCTATGAAACTGTGAGTCTCACACCTAGTACCAGAAAGAGAGTACTAGGAGAAGATCCACTCACTGAGTCCTCATGTGATAATCTTAGTGAAAAATCCTTCTTTCCTGCTGGCATACCCTTTGAAAAGGAAATGGAACCAAAATCCAGTGACTGGGTTGAAAGAGTCAACCCAGAAGCAAGTTACCTAACTTCAACACTGGGAAAATTTTGGAACCTGAAAGTCAGGCTATCAAAGAATTGCTTGGAGTCACTGATGAACCCAGTCAAACTGAGTCCATCACTGAATTTGAATCAGAATCTCAATCACCACTACCTCCATTGAAAGCTCTTCAAGGTGCTGCACCTTGCTCAGACCTCAACCCATCTGTTTACCAACCACACTCTCCTAAAGAAAAATCAGGTTTAGGGAGAACAATCCTGAAAAGACCTACATCTGTCCCAAACACTGAAGCCTCAGCTCCTACTAAAACTTCCACCCCTTCAGTTCGTACTGCAGTAAAACAGAGAGTACTGACTCAAAATATGATCAGTTGGCTGAACTAGTAAGGAAGCTGAGTGAAAAGTTAGAATCATCTGAAAAGACCACTTTATCCAAAGTTAAGGAACAAACACCAGCTTCCTCAAGCACCTCCAAACCAAAATCCTCACCCAAATCACAACAGAGATGTGATCTATGCAATTACATAAATCATACCACTAATGATTGCTATAGAATCTTGTTCTGTATGATTTGCAAACAAGAAGATCACAGGACCTCTGGCCATAAATCTCACCTTGCCTCTCTGAGTGCTCAAGCAAGCTACAAAGCTCAGGCTTACAAGTATGCTTCACCATCTAAGCAAACTCAGAGACTGAAGGCTAAGCCTTTCCAACCATGTCCACACTGTGGATTCAATGATCATCTTCCTGATGATTGTATGATGTATCCCTGCTGTGACATATGTGGAGACCCTCCCCATGAAGCATCAGGACACGACTTAGTCATTCAAGCCAGAAGAGGAAACACCACTGACTCCTCTTCAACACCCAAATGCAAAACATGTGGAAGCACTGTCCACTCTACCACTGACCATGACTTAATTGCACAATTCAAAAAGTCCATTAAGACCAAGCCCACCAGAAAGTAGGTTCACAAGAAAAACTAACACAGTTTACAATTTGTGCAGAGACATGTTAGAGAGCCTGTTTGGCATCTAGATAGTGGATGCTCAAGGAGTATGACTGGTGTGAAGCAGTATCTGCACAAATATGTTGAAGAACCTGGGACTAAAGTAGTATTTGCTAATAATTCATCATGTACTACTGAAGGGTATGGTTCAGTAAACTGCAATGGTATAGTTTTTACAAGAATTGCGTATGTCAATGGTCTAAAATACAATCTAATCAGTGTTAGTCAACTATGTGATGCCAAATACATAGTTCTATTCGATGATAAGAGAGGAACTCTCTTTAATGCCAATAAGGAGGTTGTGTTGATTGCCCCAAGGAGGGAAGATGTCTATGTCTTAGATATGTCAACCCTTACACGAAATGGGACTTGTCTCTTCACAAAGGCAAGTGAAACAATCAACTGGCTATGACACAAAAGACTCTCTCATCTTAACTTCAAAAACATCAATAACCTAGCTAAACAGAACAAAGTTCTTGGCTTACCCTCCCTTGTGTTTTCCAAAGATAAACCTTGTTCTGCTTGTGAAAAGGGAAAACACCACAGGGCATCTTTCAAAACTAAACAAAATTTTATCCATCAAAAGTTGCCTTCATCTTCTTCATATGGATCTTTTTGGATCTGTCAGTCCAGTGTCTATCGATCATCAGAAGTACACCCTGATCATTGTAGATGAATACTCAAGATACACATGGGTCTACTTTCTCACTAAGAAGAGTCAGGGAGCTGATACAATCATGTCCTTTGTCAGGAACATTGAAAATCAAAATGACATCAAGGTCAAACAAATCATAACTGACAATGGGACTGAGTTCAAAAATCAGGACCTTGAGTGTTTCTGTGATGAGAAGGGAATCTCTCAAAACTTATCTTCTCCTTACACTCCTGAACAAAATGGAGTGGCTAAAAGGAAGAATAGGACACTTATTAAGGCTGCTAGAACAATGCTGAATTGTTCAGTAATCTCAAAGCACTTCTGGACAAAAGCAGTCAAAACTGCCTGCTACACTCAAAATAGGTCCATTGTTGTCAAAAGGCACAACAAAATTCCCTATGAAATATTCAAGGGAAGAATCCCTGACATTAACTACTTTCATGTGTTTGGGTGTCCTGTGTTTATTCATAATCACAAGGATCACTTAGGCAAATTTGATGCCAAAGCTGATGATGGATATTTCTTAGGATACTCACTTGTCTCCAAATCCTATAGGGTATTCAACACTAGGAGACAACAAACTGAAGGGACAATTCACATAACCGTTGATGAAAGCACTAAAGCCATCAGGTGCGCAAACACCTCAATGGAAGAGATTGTGATTGATGACTCATCAAGATATCCTCCTAATGAATACCACTCTGAGTGTGATCCTTCCACTCAATATCAAGCTGATGCAGACATCTCTTACTACATCATCCCTCATAACCTTCTACATCTAAACATCACTGAGCTCATTGAAGCTCAACACATCTCAAATGAGATGACTCACACTGAACCTAATGTTCAGGAACCGGAAGACCTGAGTGCTCAAGTTGAACTTACTGAGAATCAAAACCATGAAGTCACTCAAGCCTCAGTCCTTGAACCTACTACTCCACCAAATCAAGCCTCCACAAGTTCTAACTCATATCTTAGACCTCAGGATAGTTGGACAAAATCCAAAACAATAGAACTTGTGAATATCATTGGTGAGCCTACTGTAGGCATGCTTACCAGAAGCATGGCTGCTAAACCTAAGGCAGCCTCAGCAAATGAATGCCTCTTTGTTGATTTCCTCTCAGAAGTGGAACCCAAGAGTGTCAAAGAAGCCATGAAACATACAAGCTGGGTTCAGGCCATGCAAGATGAGCTTGAACAATTTGAAAGAAACAAAGTCATGACCTTGGTCAAATGTCCTCTGGATGTTTATGTCATTGGCATGAAATGGGTCTTCAAAAACAATACTGATGAAAATGGCACAGTCATTAAGAACAAACAAGACTTGTTGCCAAAGGGTACAATCAACAAGAATGCATTGATTATGTGGAAAACTTTGCCCTTGTTGCTAGAATGGAAGCCATCAGGATCTTCCATGCATATGCAACTTACATGAACTTCAAAGTCTACCAAATGGATGTGAAAAGTGCATTTCTAAATGGTAAGCTTAAGGAAGATGTTTATGTGCAACAACCTCCTGGATTTGAAAGTAGTGAGTTTCTTGACTATGTCTGTAAACTTGACAAAGCCATTTATGGACTGAAACAAGCTCCTAGGGTATGGTATGAGACTCTCTCAGCCTTCCTGATCCAAAATAAGTTTGTCAGAGGAAAGATTGACAATACCTTTTTTATCTATAGAACAAAAGGAGATGTGATTTTAGTCCAAGTGTATGTTGATGACATCATATTTGGCTCAACAAATTACAAACTTTGCAAACAGTTTGAAAAACTGATGACAAAGAAGTTTGAAATAAGTATGATGGGAGAACTCGCATACTTCCTTGGATTTCAAATCAAACAGACTGACAAAGGAATCTCCATCATTCAAGAGAAATACTCAAGGATCCTACTAAAAAAATATGAGCTCATTGATTGCTCTTCAGTAAAGACTCCAATGGTTCCTCCAAACAATCTTGGCCCCGATCTCACTGGTAAACCAGTAAACCAAACCTTATTTAGGGGAATGATAGGATCACTGATGTATCTACTTGCCTCAAGGCCTGATATACAATTTCCTGTTTGCCTATGTGCAAGATATGAGTCTGATCCAAGAGAGTCACATCTCATTGCTGCCAAGAGAATCATCAGATACCTGAAAGATACTCCAAACCTTGGTTTGTACTATCCAAGATGTTCAGGCTTTGATCTCAAAGGCTACACTCACTCAGACTATGCTGGCTGCAACATGGATAGAAAAAGTACCTTAGGATCCTGTCAATTCCTTGGTGGAAAACTTGTTTGTTGGAGCACCAAGAAGCAACAATTAGTGGCCATGTCTTCAGCAGAAGCTGAGTATGTAGCTGCTGCTTGTTGTTGTGCAAATGTATTTTGGATGAAAATTCAACTCAGTGACTATGACATATATTATAAGATGGTTTCCATCTTTTGTGATTACACAAGTGCAATTGTTATCTCCAACAATCCTGTACTTCACCAAAGAACCAAACACATTGATATCAGATATCACTTCATCAGGGACCACATCATGAATGGAGATA
The DNA here is from genome assembly GCA_021014915.2 of Artemisia tridentata subsp. tridentata. Taxonomy (NCBI): domain Eukaryota; kingdom Viridiplantae; phylum Streptophyta; class Magnoliopsida; order Asterales; family Asteraceae; genus Artemisia; species Artemisia tridentata. The sequence continues at coordinate 194,308,000 of CP139502.1, forward strand.
TTGAACTACACTTCATCCCCACTGAATATCAGTTGGCTGATATTTTCATAAAACCCCTGGATGAACCTACTTTCACAAGACTAAAAGCAGAATTAGGCATGTTGGATATTGACAATCAGGTCACTGATTAAATTTATTCAACATGGTGTAAATACTCTCTAAGGTCCCTGATCAACAACCTTCCCTTAACATCATCACACTGAATGAAAATTCATTCAGGGGACTCAAGACATAAAAAGGACATTCAATGCAAAACTAAATGCTTTAAGTATTTAGTTAGTAAATGTCCTACGTTGGTAACTGGACATATTAAATTAATGGAATATATGTCTCTCCCTAACTGGCATCCATGTCTTGGCCCCCCTCAACACAAATAATATATTTTCATATTATACATGGTGACATCACTCTGCAAAAGACACTTTTGCAGAAAAACGCAACTGTTCACCTTGATAACTGCGTGAAAGACGGGTAATGGGAAGAGTGGCATTTAATACGGATATCAAACGGCTTTCACAAAACTGTTTTCAAAAATTACACATTAAAACCATTTGATATCCAATATTTACAAACAACACCCCTCTCCACTCTCCTATAAATACCCCCCATAAAGAAAAAACACAAATGCTTTTCAAAACTAATCAAACTCTTGCAATTTTCTCTCAAAAAATTTGTGTGTGTTTTATTTTCTATAACCAAAACTTTCCTTAAAAAATAAGACCTTTAGTTCTTAAAGTTGCTACTTTTAAAGCTATTACCTACGCTCCAAACGTAGAATTCCAATTGGAAAGCTTAGACATGACCAAAAACAATGTCGTGGGAAACTTTGCCTATCTGGAAAATTTTTCCTGCATATAAGAATATGGCAAAATACCTTCAAAACTGTTTTCTCTCCACGACATTCACCAAAACACCCCCAGTCATCTACAATGACTACTTGAGAGAGTTCTGGTGTACAACAGTGGTCACCAACCCTGATGTCACTAAGGACTCCACCATCAAGTTTACAGTGAAGAATGGGAGGAAAACCCTAACCCTTGACTACAAAACCTTTATCAAAGCCACTGGGCTTGACTTCACTAAAACTTTTGTCTCACAACCCTCAGACTCTGAAGTAAAGGCCGAATTGCTTTTACTTAGGCCACATGACAAACAACACCCTGAAGTAGCCCCAGGGACTCTTTTGGCCAAGGCCCCAATAATCAAAACTTGGTTCCCTGCCGTTTGGAGGATACTGATGACTTTTGTCATTCAGGTCCTGGGTGGGAACAAATCCTCAACAGAGCTATTGAACACTGCTCAACAAATGATAGTGTTCAGTCTCCTAGAAGGTAAAAAAAAAATAGATGTTGGAGAAATAATCTTCAAAGACCTCATAGTCAAGCTCACGAGCAAGATCAGGCAAAGACACATGTCCTATCCTAGGTTCATTTCCTGTGTGCTTCAAGACTTATTGGGCTCTGAGTATGTTAGGCCAAATATACAAGGGTCTATTCCTGATGTCTTACACAAGGCCAACTACTCAAGACACCCCACTGAGGTCACACAGATCACCCTGATAACGTATAAGTTGACTGTTATTCAGGGTGCTGAAGTTGTTTCACCTATGCCTTCTCCTTCCAAGAAGGAGAAGAAGAAGAAGAGACAGGGGTCCAGGAAGGTGGTTCAACCCAAACCACTCGCCACTAAGACCTCTGGCTCAAAGCCTGAGAAAATGAGGCATAAGAATGACCAAGCCAAAGAGACACCCACTAAAGGGCCCAGCATGACCCTGACCCAAAAACAAATGCCAACAGAGGGCACTTAGAAATCACACTCAGTGTCCTTGGGAAAACCCTCTCCCAAAGACTCTAATGACATAAACAAGTCAGTGGAGTCAGGAACCATTCAACCCTCACATCCCGATGAAGGCATTAGTATATCACAACCTTTTCCTAAGGGAGAACAGGGTCTTATAACCTCGCTAGGGCAGCACCACCCTACAGAGATGGGGACCCATACCCCCTCACATCCCGCTTATGGCTTTGATACATCACAATAAGAGTCTTAGGGAGTCAAGGTCCCTATATCTTCGACAGGGCAGCACAACCCTATTGGAAAGGGGGACCTCAACATTCCATTTCCTAGTGATGGTACTGGCTCAAACCCACCAGTCCCTGAAGGAACATCAGGGGACAAAGACTCAGTAGGCATGCAACCACCCGCTGATATGGAACCTACACCCCCATGGTGATTCGCATACCTCGAGAACTGACTCTGTGGATTAGGCAGAGAAAGCCCACTCTGTTCTCCTGGAGGGGTCAGAACCTAGCCACACCAAAGGTAAGCCCTCTTCTGAGGGGTAGCCAGTTTTTGCCTCGGTTCCTACTCTTGCTGACTTACAAATGTTCATCAATGAAGAGTCAGAAGAGGAAATGGTTGACTTTGAGGATGAAGTTCTAGCTGCTGGGGAAGACATGGATACTGATGACCAACTTCTTACTTACAACTCCCCTTAGCACACTGAGCAACAAACTTCATCTCATCCTCTTGAAGAACAAGAACCCCACCATCAACATAATTCATCATCATCATCATCACACAAATCATCAGGCTCCTTTGACTCTGCTGCTGCAATTCTTGATTACTTGCAGAAGTATGATGATGTTCTCCCCCTCACTAAAAGGCAGCTCGTCAAATTCCTCAGGAAATCTAACGCTGCCCTCTTCAATGATATCATCAAAGAGCAATGGGAACAACACACTGAAGTAGCGGCTTCTTATGCTAATTTCAGGGCTACTATTGAAGAGTCTCAGGGTCACCTCAAACAAGTCACCACCTCTACTGATAAACATTTCAGTGACTTGAAGACCTCTATTGAGAAGCTGGGGACTGATCAGGGTACTCAAGTTGCCTCCATCCTTCAGACCCTTACCATCATTCAGGCTGAGTTTAAGGATGATCCGGTCCTGATCACCAAACTTACTGAGTTCATGGATTCTCATAAGTCTACCTCTGCAGCTCCTAGTGCACTCCCCACATTATTCAAGGAGGTAGACTTCCCAGCCCTCAAGACTCATCAAGAATCATTCGCCAAGGCTCTCAAAGATCAAGAGCTCAAGCTCACTTCCATCTCCTCATGATATGAAGAACTCGCGAAGAAGCACAATGAGCTTGTCAGCTGTTACACCACCAGGGTTTCCCAACTTTCTGAGGCTCAGGTCACCATGAGCAATGATATCTCCTCCCTGAAGACCAAAAACTCAGAAATCAAGGATATGGTCTCCACCATCCTGACACTCCTTTAGTCTTCTCCTGCTCAGTCTGCTCCTAAATCAACAGGTGCTTCCACTGAAGCTCCAACATCTGTTGAGGGGGAGAAAATCACTCCAACTGTGCCAACTCCAGAACAACAACTTTTCAGGCAGTTGGATCTACACAAGCAGACAAAGGAAAATAGTCAGACTCCTGATGAATCAGTACCCGAACCACATGCTGAAGGTATCACTGAAGCTGTTCCTCTTCAAAGCTTTATGCCAATAACTACGACAACTTCAGCAATGGTCATCTCATCAGTACCTCCTGTTGATACAAGTACTCCAACTCCTATTCTTACTGAGGCAACTTCAACATCCACAGAGTTCCCTGAGTCATCCTCCACAACACCCCAACCCACTGACAAAGGGAAGGCTATTAAAGAAGGAGGAGACTCACCTCCCAGGCTCATGAAGACACCCAGGGAGGTCAGACAAGACCCTGATGAACCAGTACTCATTGAATACATTCTACATAATGGGAAAGTCTTCAGGGGAACAAATGATGAAGTGGCTGCAATCATGGAGAAAGAAGACAGGATTAAAGCAGAAAAGCTTAGTAAGCCTGTTATTGCTGAGGTAGCCAAGGAGGTGATCAAGGAGACTGATCAGCCTATAAGGGGAGAACAATTCCTTCAACTTCAGGCTGACCTAATCAAAGAGCACAACCTGAAGGTTAAGCTGAAGAGTGAAAGGAAAAGGAGGAACTATGAAAGGTATGTGTGGACTATGACAAAGACCAAGGGTGAAGGTCCCATCACTGACATGATCATTCATGCAAATACTAACCCTCTTGCCAAACCATTCAAAGAGGACCAAAAGTGCATGAGAAGAATGCTCCCTTCAGATTCTCAGCATTCGAGATCAAAGAATGGGACATGATGGGACCTGAACACTTTATTGTTGCACTACACTACAATAAATTTCTCCTGAAGGTGTCAAGTTCATTCCTAACAATGTGATCAAGCATCCTGAGTTTCGAATCTTCTTCATTGATGAATTTGGTCAACAAGTCTTTCAAAGAGTCAGTAACATTTACTTAGTGGGGACCAAAACACTGCTGGCATACAAACTGATGGCACTCCATGTGAAGAGTCCTGACAATGATGAGTTCATTAAGTTGATGGACAGGATGATGAGTGAGAGGCCTGACAAACAGGTGTTGTTATCCAAAAGAGCAAAGCTTGAGCTCATGGGGATTAAGGAAGTCTGAGTAATTAACCCTGAGCATGTAGTATTAGATGATAGGACTGATGTAATTCGATGAATAAGATGATGGCCCATGTTTTAAATAAGTGTTCTTTAACTGCTTTATAATATCTTCAGTGTAAGAAAAAGTCCATTTGCTCACTTACACTGATCAAAACACTTAGGCTATATTTATATCCAAATAGGGGGAGACTGTTGGGTCCATTCAGTACCCAAGGAATCCTAAACAAGGATTTGAATTCAAAATAACCTAAGTGTTAGAAGACCTTAAACAATATTCAAGTCACTGAGTGAACAGTTGCTCAGTGAGTCACCATCAAGATGCTTAGGACGAGTCTAAGAAGAAAGTCTCTCCATTCAGTAAGGCGGAACTCAGTGAGTGGCACTTAAGCCAAAGAAGAAGGTGATGGGTTCTGTGAGTGATGATAATAACTCACTGAACCCCAAGACTTCTCAACAACTAAAGACTGAAGATAGAAGACTGAAGACTGAAGACCTGAAGACTAAAGAATATGCGGGACAAGGCGAGAAATGTTTGAATGAATAAGAAGAAGTCCTTATCAACCTGAAGTCAAACGTTCCCTGAAAGGAAAATGTCAGGACAAGTGTCATCACTGCTCTTCGGAAAGTAGTATTGTCTTATACCCAAAATAGCCTATTGTATTTTATCCTAACTAGCTTAGGTTGTAATACCCCCAATTCAATGATGCAGTGGAATTCAAACTGGGTGTTACTCGATGGCACAACAGTCATAATAATAGAAAACGATCTCTAACTAAGTCATTTTAAAAAGGATTTATCAATCAATAATATATCAGAGTTTACAAGATAGGTCCCAAAAGGTTCCATGTTTACATAATACATCAATATAAAGTCATTTGATGCCTTTTTGAATGATAAAATAAGTTATAGCCTTCTTGATTGAGTCCGTGCCCCTCCGTGCCATCCTTGATCATTAAGCACTTGAAATACATGCTTAAACTGTCAACATAAAGGTTGAGTGATATTCATAGAGTTTGTTATGTAGTTGAACACAATATGTTGGTAGTGTGAGTTGCAACTCACACTCATGGTTGGAAAACAAAATGATTATTATTATTTACTAAGCTCATGCAACCAATACGTTAACTTGTACCAATATCAATCGTTGGATTTATTGCCCCGGTAGGTACTTTGCCGACATACCTAAGTCTCAAATATAGTGCGTTTGTTTGCCTAACCGGTCAATACCAACGGGATTCGTCAATCCCAGTAGGCCTATTCACAATTCTCGCGATCACTATTCCTAGTGATTAAATGGTTCATGATATGGGGCCTAGGATTGGCAAGGATGGTACTTAGTGATTATAAAACAATCAGATAGCATACATTTTCAAAGCATTGTGTTCGGTTAAAAATAGCATGTATTCCCCCCAAGGGTTTGTAAAACAATTAAGTAATAGAAAGTGGGGCTATGAACTCACCGTGACTTGGATGGTGTTTTAGTGCCTTAATGAGTTCGATGGATGAGTCAGGAAACCTCTGAGTACAACCTACAATAGAACGTTGCAACTTAGGTTTGGAATAATGTCTAAGTATACAAAGACGTGCCCATATATATCTTGCATATTGTTCATGATGTAGTACTTAGTATGATGTGTAGATCGTTGTATAAAGATGGTTTATGAAACATGTTTAGTTTGTATATCCCGTACTACCGTTCGGGCCATCATAATTCAGAGGTCATGTAGTAAACGTTCGAGGAGCTAGGACACTTTAATTCGTAAATCCAGCAACTCGTCGATCCATTTACCCAAATGAAACCCCTCACATGAGGCTCCCTAGTGTTGTAGTATTCGATAGAAAATATATGTTTTTGGTCATTAAACGTTACATGTCTGAAAGTTGAATAAACTTAGGAAAGTTTATTTTGAATGAAGATTGTTATATTTATAAGTTTATTAAGCCTAGAATGGATGTGATATTACTTGCAAAGTCTCATGGTCTATCGATGGAGTAGATCCAAATTGGTTGGTCTCGTTATGAACAAAACTTTAGTTAATGTTTTCGGCTTAGAAGGCCTTAAGGTCTTAGCCGTGGCCTTGTCGTGGCTTTGGTCGTGGCTACCATGGTCTTGAGACTCATCTGTGGCCTTAGCTGTGGCTGTGGTCTCAGCCTAAGGCCATTAGACCTCATTGTTTTACTTAGCCGTGACCAATACATGGTCATTTAAGTATTAAAAAGGGGCTGTTAAGAATTTGAAGAAAAATATCACTCGTTATATGTTTTCAGGGGACGATCTTTTAGATGTTCAAGGAAACGTCGTCCTGGACAACTTTCGTGTTTTAAATTTTTGATGAAACGGACCAGAAGGGCCTCGTTTAAAATGGTCAGCTGCTTAACAGCTTGTTTTGGGCAGTTTTGGCGTTTTGGTTTCGCTAACTACTTTTGGCCATAACTTTTGACTCGTGTACTCGTTTTGGATGATTCAAATTGCTATGTTTTCCTTGTAAAGTCATCTATTACAGTAGGTAATTGTCCAATATCATGTTTATACTATTTTGGTCATATTTCATTATATATGTCACTAGTTTTCTTGTTTACTTAACATAGGTTAAGATATAGTGTTCTTAACTTGTTTTAAATGTTTTTGTACATCATGAACATAACACAAAGACCATATATAGCATAAATGAAGCATAATAAGCATGAAAATGATGTTGAGCAAGAAAGTGTGTTAGGTTTTCTTACAACTTTTGGCTTTCAAAGGAAAGGAAATTAAGAACAAGGATAGGACTTTGATTGAACAAGAACTAGGATTTCTAGCTTCCAACTTCTATGATCTGTTGACAACAACTTGTGATTACTTGGAAGAGCACTTGAAGACTTCTACTAGAACTCTTCTTGTGTGGATGGAAGATCACCAAAAAGAAAGAAGAACTAGGTCTCTGGATCTATAAAAACTTAACAAGAGTTTTTGAATTGATATAGCACTTGTATTCTTTGATAATACTTGTAGTAAACTAGCAATATGAAAGTGTTTGTGTGTTGTGTATGGGGCAGCAACAAGGGGAGAGGAGGAGGGTATTTATAGGCTAATGAGGAGGTTATTTGGAAGACTTTAAGAAAGCTTACTTAGGGAGCTTGAACACATGGTATCATCCTAAGTGATCAAGGTTTAAGATCAAGACACATGCCCTTGGTTCCTTCCTTGATAAGCTTCATGAGGCTTACATGAGAAGCTTGATAAGTTTCTTGCATTATCTTGCTTTTACGGAGTAAGTTTTGTCCTGGTAATTACTAACTGTAAGTTGTTAAGTCACAAAATGTAAAACCGGGTATCGTATAAATATGAAACATGTAGGAATGATTTAACTTATCATTATACTCCATAATAAATATAAAATGAGTGGTAAGTTCCATCGGGTTGATTAAACGCTGTTAAAACTAGAAACGCGGGTCTAAAACGGGTAATTCGCGTAAAACACTGAACTGGAAAACGTAAAATTACAAAACTTGTGGAATTGTCGTAAAATGTGAGAAATCCATATTTCTATTGTTTACAATGTTTTATGGACATATCGGGATGCTATAATGACGTTTAAACCTAAACGTAAATCTCAGACACGGTTTCGTGATTTTTGTAGAAATGATCCGACGAGTCTCAAACTCTCGAATTATCATTAAAATAGTTTAACTTACGAGAATATGAAATAAAAATTTCGGATATGAATAGTGACATTGAATAGTAAAAATGAATAGTAAAATGAATAGTAAAAATTTTAGGAATAGAAATTAACCTGAAATGCGAATTGTTACAGTACCTATCCCTTAAAGGAAATCCCGTTCCGGGATTTAATTCATGTTAGATGTTGGATTGGTTTTGGTGAAAAGGTGTGGTTACTTGTGGCGAATGGTTTCTAAGGTAGCTAGCGATGTACTTTGATTCGTTGTTTTGGAGTATGGCGTAGGATGAGGCTGACTTTTTCGTGGGAAATGTAGAGTAAGAGTTTGATTAATTGTGGTTCTTGATCGTACGAATACTCGTGAATTGCTTATACTTACACAAAATTTGCTTTAAGTATATGAATGAAAAGTTTGTTTTTTCATAAAACATACAGGTGACTGCTCCCAACATAACATGATCCCTCCCTAATTAGACATAGGTAGCTAGGCTATGTATAATTAAGGACCGATAATGTGATGTTCGGTTTAGTCAAGTAGTTTTATGATCCTTGGTGTTTAAAGTAGTTGGTGAGTACATGGTTTGAGAATAGGGGAGACGATTGTGCAACTCACAATGTCTGGGAGTAAATGAGACCGTTGTTTTATTTACAGTGTCTATGGATGTAATCGAGACCACTGTATCACTTACAGTGTCTGAGGATGTAACAGAGACCACTGTAGGACTTACATTGTTTGAGGAATAGGATAGACCATTGTGCAACTCACAATGCCTGAGAAATAGTCGAGACCATTGTGTAACTTACAATGTCTGGAAAATAGGAAAGACCATTGTAATTAGTTACAATGTCTTGGAGGAAGTTTCGTAATCATAAAATGCACGAGTGGATACATGAGATCAATTTTCGTTAGGTGTACACGTCTTGTTGGTAAAAAGATGTGGGTATTTCTGACGTATCTGGTCCTCTCGTTCCCATGAGTATTCTGGACCACGTCGTGAGTTCCAACGAATTTTTTACAATTGGAATTCGGCTTTGTTTGAGTTGTTTGACCTCTTGGTCCATGATTTCTACTGGTTCCTCGATGAATTGAAGATCGTCATTGAGTTGGATTTCATCGAGTGGAATAACGAGTGATTCGTCTGATAAGCATTTCTTTAGATTAGATACATGAAAAGTGGGGCGTACACTCCTGAGTTCTGATGGAAGCTCAAGTCTGTACGCCACTGGACCAACCCTGGCTAGGATTTTGAATGGTCCGATGTATCTTGGATTTAGTTTTCCTCGTTTACCGAATCGTATTAAGCATTTCCAAGGCGATACTTTTAGCATGACCCTATCTCCGACTTGGAATTCTAGGGGTCTGCGCCGTGTGTCGGCATAACTTTTATGTCGATCTCTTGTGGCTTGAAGTCGATTTCTGATTTGTACAATCTTCACTGTTTTTTCATGTATGAGTTCTGGACCAGTGAGTTGAACATCTCCCACTTCGGCCCAACAGGCAGGTGATGACATGCCTCAAATGGTGCTGCCTTGATACTTGCGTGATAACTGTTGTTGTAGGAGAATTCGACTAATGGCAGGTGAGTATCCCATCCTTTTCCAAATTCGATTATACAAGCTCGAAGCATGTCTTTCAGCGTTTGAATGGTTCGTTCACTCTGACCATCGGTCTGAGGGTGATACGCTGTACTCATGTCTAGTTTTGTTCCAAAGGCGTCTTGGTGTGACTTCTAGAAGTTTGAGATGAATCTGCCGTCTCGGTCAGATATGATAGATATTAGTGCACCATGTCTCGAGACAACTTCTTTAATGTACAGTCTGGTTAACTGGTCCATTTTGTATGTCTCTTTAATTGGTAAAAAGTGTGCGGACTTTGTGAGACGATCAACTATGACCCAGATGGAGTCATAATCACTTGATGTCTTTGGAAGCTTGGTAATGAAGTCCATTGTAATTCGTTCCCATTTCCACATAGGAATCTCTGGTTGTTATAATGAACCGGATGGTTTTTGATGTTCAGCTTTTACCTTGGAGCATGTAAGACATTTGCCAACGTATGTTGCAATATCGGCTTTCATGTTTGGCCACCAATAGAGTTGTTTAAGATCCTGATACATCTTATCAGATCCTGGATGTACGGAAAATTTAGATTTATGGGATTTGTGCATGATCAAGTCTCGTAGGCCACCATAAAGTGGTAACCAACTTCGACCTTCAAAGCATAGAGTTCCGTCTGAACGGGTTTCGAATTTCTTTTGTATCATACCGTCCAACTTTTCCTTCTTGATGTCTTCTTGTTTCATCGCTTCAGTTTGAGCGTGAAGAATTTGAGCGGGAAAATTGAAATTTATGGTAAATACTAAGGCTCGGACTCGTATTGGTTTAACCCGTACCTTTCGGCTCAAGGCGTCAGCTACTACGTTCGCCTTTCCTGGTTGGTAACGAATGTCGTAGTCGTAATCACTTAGTAATTCCAACCATTGACGTTGCCTCATGTTTAGTTCTTTTTAATTCAAGATGTGTTGAAGACTCTTGTGATTGGTGAACACAGTACATCTAGTACCGTATAGATAGTGTCTCCAGATTTTTAGTGCAAAGACTACAACTCCTAACTCTAAGTCATGAGTTTTTGTAGTTTTCTTCATGTTTCTTGAGTTGTCGTGAAGCATAAGCCATGACTTTCTCACGTTGCATCAACACGGCACCCAAACCTTGGTGCGATGCATCACAGTAGACTACAAAATCTTCGATCCTATCTGGCAATGCTAGAATAGGGGCACTACAAAGTTTTTGTTTGAGGGTTTGGAAGGCATCTTCTTCATCTTCGTTCCAAATGTACTTCTTGTTTTCCTGGGTTAGCTTGGTCAAAGGTTTCGCTATTGAGGAAAATCCTTCGATAAACCTTCGGTAATACCCAGCTAGTCCTAGAAATTGATGAATTTCTGTTGGTGTGGTAGGTGTTGGCCAATCTTTGATATCTTCAATTTTAGCGGGATCGACGTGTAAACCAGTGTTGTCGATCACATGCCCAAGGAATTGCACCGAACAAATCCAAAATTCACATTTTGAAAATTTCGCATACAATTTCTCTGCCTTGAGTAATCCTAAAATTGTTCTTAGATGTTGTTTGTGTTCTTCCTCATTTTTTGGATTAGATGAGAATATCGTCGATGAATACAATCACGAATTTGTCCAGGTATGGCTTACACACTCGATTCATGAGATCCATGAATACCGCCGGTGCGTTAGTCAAACCGAATGGCATTACTTGGAATTCGTGGTGACCATATCGTGTCCAAAAGGCTGTTTTTGGAATATCTTCCTCACGAACCTTAACTTGATGGTAACCTGATAGTAGGTCAATTTTTGAGTAATAGGTTGAACCTTGTAACTGATCGAATAAATCGTCAATTCTTGGTAATGCGTATCGGTTCTTTATTGTTAACTTGTTTAGTTCACGATAATCAATACACATTCGTAATGATCCATCCTGTTTCTTTACGAACAAGACGGGAGCTCCCCAAGGTGAGGAACTAGGTCGAATAAATCGCTTGTCCGAAAGTTCTTGTAATTGATTTGATAGCTCTTGCATCTCTGACGGTGCTAGCCTGTAAGGTGCGCGGGCTACTGGCGCCGCTCCTGGTATTAGATCAATTCGGAATTCTACTAGACGATTTAGTGGAAATCCGGGTAAGTCTTCAGGAAAGACTTCGGGAAATTCACATGCGATGGGAACATCTTCAAGATGTCTTTCTTCAGATTCTTTTTGGTTACGTGTGCTAGGAAGGCATAACATCCTCTCTCAATGTATTTCAAGGTTTTGATACATGAGATGATATTTAATCGGGTTCCACTTTGGTCACCACGGATGACCAAAGTTTCATTGTCACAAGTAATGTGAACAACCTTCTCGCTACAAATAATTCTCTTATTTGTGTTGAGATAACCATACCATACTGATTATAACATCGAAACTTTCGAGTTCATTGGTCATGAGGTTGATACTGAATGGTTGATTTAGGAATTTGTATTTTTATGTATTAGTAGGGAAACTTGTAAGTTTATACAAGGTGATAGCAAAACGGTTTACTATTGGTAATGAAATAGAACGTGTAAAGAACAGAAAATTAACACAACATGATGATACAAAAATAGTGGATAGTTATAAGTCGAATAAATCCCACAACTTGGCGAAAGAGTTGTTCAATGGCTTGAGTTGAAGTTTTGTTTTACAGACATCATGTTTCTATCATATAAAAGATATTTCGTAAGTAGAGGGTTGGTAAAATAAGCACGATTTTCGATTGGAATGATAGAATAATTACATTGAAGGTTTAGTTTATAACATATGATAATACAAAGCAAGAGTTTTATTCATATAATGTTGATTGATTACAAAATCAAAACCTATTACAAGCTTCTTCAAAATTTACTGGCTGATACTTTCAGTTTAGTAATTACAACGTTGTACTACTGCTAGCTATTACATGGATTTTATAGAGTTTACTAACTGAGTCTACTCAGTTTAGTGGTACAAAAGATAACTAGTATTATCACACTAGTCTATTGTGGAACAGAAGGTCCTAGCAGCTCTGGCTGATTGGCAACTTGTTGGTTTAGCGTGTCAAGGAGGAATGTGTTGATTAAATCTGACATGCTATAGTGTCCATGCTGACTTTCTTGTTGAATCAATGGCGGTCGTGGTACGATCCATAATGAGTGATCCAACTCATCACATGTAGGGATGGAGAAAGGAAATGATGGTGGTGGTAATGGAAAAGTAGCTTTCTGAGTTGAGGTTAGCGCTACAATTAAATAGAAATTGTCGTCTGAGGATGAAGAGTAGTTTGGGGATGTCTGAGTATAGTTTGGTAAGATCATTGGTACATGCATGTTGGTAGACGAAAAAGTGTCCTCAATATCTGAGTCTAACGGAATGATAATGGGTTTGGCGAATGAAGACATGATATCTACAATAAGAACTATGATGTCAAAATGAATATAATGCTTACGGGAAGTGCTAAAATATGACAAGTGTGTATGTATCAATATGTTAATTTGTTTGCGTAGCATAACATGCTTACGTGAAAATGCTCAAATGTGCTAAGGGTACATATATCAATATGCTAACATGTTTGTGTAGTATACAATGTCAAACAAGTCCATGATCGTCTGGAGGATGGAAGGCACGAAGAGCGGAAGGCTAAAAAATGTTTTTGTTTGTAAAGGTGGTTATAGTTTAGGTCTCATTTAGACCCGTTTCTCTACAACCATGGCTCTGGTACCAATCTGTAACACCCCCAATTCAATGATGCAGCGGAATTCAAACTGGGTGTTACTCGACGGCACAACAGTCATAATAATAGAAAACGATCTCTAACTGAGTCGTTTTAAAAAGGATTTATCATTCAATAATATATCAGAGTTTACAAGATAGGTCCCAAAAGGTTCCATGTTTACAAAATGCATCAATATAAAGTCATTTGATGTCTTTTTGAATGATAAAATAAGTTATATCCTTCTTGATTGAGTTTGTGCCCCTTCGTGCCATCCTTGATCATTAAGCACCTGAAATACATGCTTAAACTGTCAACACAAAGGTTGAGTGACATTCATAGAGTTTGTTATGTAGTTGAACAAAATATGTTGGTAGTGTGAGTTGCAACTCACACTCATGGTTGGAAAACAAAACGGTTATTATTATTCACTAAGCTCATGCAACCAATACGTTAATGTGTACCAATATCAATCAGTGGATTTGTTGCCCCGGTAGGTACTTTGCCGACATACCTAAGTCTCAAATATAGTGCGTTTGTTTGCCTAACCGGTCAATACAAACGGGATTCGTCAATCCCAATAGGCCTATTCACAATACTCGCGCTCACTATTCCTAGTGATTAAATGGTTCATGATATGGGGCCTAGGATTGGCAAGGATGGTACTTAGTGATAATAAAACAATCAGATAGCATACTATTTCAAAGCATTCTGTTCGGTTAAAAAAAGAAAGTGGGGCTATGAACTCACCGTGATTTGGATGGTGTTTTAGTGCCTTAATGAGTTCGATGGATGAGTCAGGAAACCTCTGAGTGCAACCTACAATAGAACGTTGCGACTTAGGTTTGGAATAATGTCTAAGAATACAAAGACGTGCCCATATATGTCTTGCATATTGTTCATGATGTAGTACTTAGTATGATGTGTAGGTCGTTGTATAAAGATGGTTTATGAAACACGTTTAGTTTGTATATCCCGTACTACCGTTCGGGCCATCATAATTCAGAGGTTATGTAGTAAACGTTCGAGGAGCTAGGACACTTTAATTCGTAAATCTAGCAACCCGTCGATCCATTTACCCAAATGAAACCCCTCACATGAAGCTCCCTAGTGTTGTAGTATTCGATAGAAAATATATGTTTTTGGTCTTTAAACGTTACATGTCCGAAAGTTGAATAAACTTAGGAAAGTTTATTTTGAATGAAGATTGCTATCTTTATAAGTTTATTAAGCCTAGAATGGATGTGATATTACTTGAAATGTCTCATGGTCTATCGATGGAGTAGATCCAAATTGGTTGGTTTCGTTATGACTAAAACTTTAGTTAATGTTTTCGGCTTAGAAAGCCTAAATATAATAACCTGAAATACGAGACGACATACGAACTTTGGAATTCGAATATATTACAACATTTGAATTATATGTTATATGCTAAACCACAAGTATGAAATTTGTAACTTAAGTATATATGAAGTTCGACTCATACCTTTCGTTCACATTGAATATAACACGTTATACTAGTCTTATAAAGGGCCGAATATATAATTGGTTTGGGCATATAACATTACACGTACAACAATGGTATAGAAGATCCTACTCTACGTTGTAAAATAAATAGACACAACATATAGGTATAATTACATACCACACGATGCATAAGTCTCCAAAGGGTCCAATCTCATTTTAACCTTGTACATAATTTATATCCCACGTTTAATAAGTGTATAGGACCAAAATATTTTTGTAACTTGTACACAACATAAACAAAGATGAGATCAGAATGTATATTTGAAAAAAAATCAGAAGATTTGGTCAACCAACTATCCCATAGACTCGGTCCTTCTTCCAGCTTATATTCGGAAATTTGTTTCTCTTATTCCCCATTCGTATCACATTATCACACACACAAAAATACTAAAAGAAAACACATACAAGATCGGCAGCCTCTATTTTGTTCTCTCAAGCTCATAAGGTACGAAGGTGATAGCTAGTTGTAGCGTGGTGTGGTGATCGCGGTAGCAAGGTGGTGATCAGTTTCGGGGTGTCCAAACTTTGGTGTGATCGTGTGGTTGTGATTATTTGTGTTCCTTTTTTTTTCGTCCCTAACATCCGACCCAAGAGGTACCTCTATATCGTCCTTGTCTTTTCGTACTCTGTCTATTAGATATATATACGTGTGAGACATGTTAACCTAATCTATTGTTTCATTAAAAAGGATAGTATGAATGGATTTTGTCACATGAAAAAAATAGGAGTGTCAAACATGTATGTCGATCCTTGTTTCTGTTTACCTTTCAAATCAGTCTTCATGCACACTTACATCTGGTCATTTAAACATTTATACGATCAGTATTATACATCCTAGAACCTGGATATAAACCTAAGCTAACAAAGTATGGGGCGTACATGTTCAGTTGTGTGGGTGAGGGCTCGACTTTGTGTGATTTTATGATATGTTTTGGCTCGTTAATTTGTGTGGTTTTGTAACGTGGGTGTGGGTTTATAAGGGCTGCTAAACACATGGTTATATGTCGAACTACAACCATAAAGGTATGTGTGTTAATCAGGTCTGAAAATGGTAGAGTGTGGGGTGTGTTTTGCCTCGTTAATACATGTGTGTGTCTCGTTTAGTTGGGCTGTCAAAAAGTGTGGTTGTGCGTGAGTTTTGGTGAGTCTAATGAGGCCTAAAAACATGATAACAAACTGAATAAAGGCGGTCAAGGGTTGTGGAAACGGTTTAGTGAAGAGTTGAGTCATTTTGGTTTTGGTTTAGTCTCGCTAAATGCATACCGAGAAGGGGTGATTGTTTCTTACTTGGGTTAGGTCGAGAAGGGGGTTGTGTGGGTTGTTCACGTTTGGATTCTTGAGTGAAAGGGGGTGTGTCTGGTTGCATGCTTCATTAAGGTCGATTATGGGGAAATTAAAATGAATATATGGTTTGTAATCTTCACATGTGAAGGTCGTGGTCGCATGGTAATTATCAAGTTGAGTTAAATTGTGTAAAGGAAACGTTTTCAATAGGTTGGATAAGTAAAAAGCTTATGGAAGAATTCAAATATAATAATAACTTCTAACATGCAAATATGTAGAAGTAATTACCTTAATGTAGGCTAATGTAGGTTCATAATGAAAAGGTCATGCATGATGAAAGAAGATCTATTTTAGGATGAGTAAAAAGGTACACATGTTGGTACGTAAGGGTTGGGAAATCTTGGATTGACTTGGAGTTTGAGTATTTTGAGTCTTGGTGTACTTAAAATAGCGAAATGTGTGTGAGTGTGTGTGGGATTAACGTGGGGATGAGTTTGCATGTGTGTGTCGAGAGTGTGTTAAATGTGTGCATGTTGGTTGTATCGAATTTGAAGGTTTGGTGTCCCGAGTCTGTTTTGGTAAACCGAATTCGTTAAGAATTATAGAAATAAGGCAAGGTTCTATTTGTCTTCCTAATAATAAGTTCTAAAAGCTAAATTTACACTTTAAACCCAAAAAGTTATTAATTCGGGAAACTTACTAAATATGGAAAGTTACTAATTCAGGAAAGTTACTAAATATGGAAAGATACTTAATTTGGAAAGTTAATAAAAGTGGAAAGTTTCTAAAGATAGAAAGAAACTATGAATGGGAAAACCTTAATAACTATAACTAATAAACTTTTAAAATGGGCTTCTAAGTAATACGTGATCATTAATTTGTATAGGTTCGGTGAAGAAGGAGTGATTCCCTATTTCGGTGCTTTCTTATTTTGTTGGTCGATTTGCATAAGGTACAGATATTCTACCCTTTCTCAGTAAGGGTGTTCTCTCATGACTCCGATCTTTGATTCTGATTCATTTGATTTGATATGCTATAATTCCTTCGATTTGATCCCTTTTGCTATGATCCCTTGATGTGATTCTTTTGATATGAGCTTTGATATGATCTCAGTTATATGATCATCTGTTATGATTCAGTGATTTATGCCTTTGCTATGATTCCCTCTGATATGATGATATGATATGATGTATGTTTTGTTATGTTTGTTGCCCGAGCTAACTAGCCATGGAAATACCATGGCCATGTCATTGAGGCACCGATGGCATGACACTTTCTGTGGAGGTGTGATTGATCCACGGCGTCCCCATTTATTATGATATGATATGTTATGAGATCTTTTGGCCATTTTGATATATGTGTATACTTGTCTAGTACATGGTACGTATATGATTTGTTTTGCAGGGGGCGTATGGATGCATCCTAGGCTTATTTGATTTGTGATATGATTTGATTGGTGACTGGCTGTATGTGCTCTATACCTCACTCACTATTCTGGTACATAGAGGTCTCCCCTCTCTGTACACTTAGATTTGATAGGTATATCTGATTATTTGGTCTATTCGAGTAGCTCGTTTAGACACGCTCGTGGCTATCTGTTAGGTATCTTTGGGCCGTTCGAGTGGCTCGTTTGGACGTGTTCGTTGACGTTTATTTCTTTGACTCTAGAGCTATTCTTACTCATGATATGTATGCATTTGATCCATTTGATTCATATTATCTTATCTCTCATTCTTTTGACAGATGATATTCGTTCTGCAAGAGTTTATGTTTCCGTTTCCCATACCTTTATATGATTTGTTCATTCGCTTGTTATATATATCTGTTCACTGGGATTTTTAAGCTTATCCGCATTTCTTTTCCTACGGCAGGTTTTAGGTTGGAAGCTGGGTTTTGAGTGAAGAGTGCATAGGAGCTTTTAGTGGACTACCCTGACGATAGATCCCCGTTGCATTGGATTAGACTTTGAAGTTAACTTCCATTTAGATTTGTTCAGACTTGTATTCTAGTTTGATAGTCATTATTGTTTAGATTCATTATGTCATTAGTTTCATTTTGAACCGTTGTAACCTTATTAATTATAAAAGTCTTCCGCTTGCGTTTGTTCTGTTGACACCATAATGTGGCATTTTAACCCTTGTCGGGTTGGGGTGTTACAATTATGGTATCAGAGCCCAGGCTGTGACTTGTAGTACATAAAACCTTGACCTGTGAAGTTTGGACCCTTAGGATTCCACTGTAAGAGCTTATAAGACAACCCTTGAAGTTTGCCTTAGGTTTTCCATTGTAGAAACTTTAGTTATGACCGGTGAGGATTGGGTAGATTATACGATAGGGCATTGGTTAGTTATCTTTCTTCCACACCACTCTGATTTATGCCTCTGATTTCAGCTAAGCCTCTGTAAGGTTATTCGTTCTGGAAATTAGGAATTTATCAGGATATGCAACACAAATTAGAATGATTTGAGAAATTGTAGTAATGCCTTTCCGGTTTCACTTTCTGAGGTTATCACATTCTTTCGAATTTCGATCTCCAATTCGTTTATGATTCGTTTAGATACCTTTTCATTCGTTCAGAGAATTCGTATATATATAAATCTGATGTGTTCGACACATTCTGTTGTTTCCTTTGATTTTGCTAAGCATATTGAGGTCCCCTCTACACTATTAGAATCTGCTATACTCATTTCTATTCCTACGAGAAAACTTGTTATTATCCATCACAAGTATCGGAATTATCCAGTGTGTTTTGAAGGTATTGGAAGATAAGTTTCGTTCTGCTAATCTATTTCCTTTGGGAACGTTTAATTCGATGTTATTCTGAATATGGATTTGTTGACTGAGCATCGAGATGCTAACAACAGTCATATTAGATTTGTAATCTTTGGCGATTTGAGAAACTCGAACTCTGTACCATGGTTCTCAACCTGGTAAATAATTATGATAACCTCTGTTTTAAAAACTCGTACGTTAATCTGTCGCAGTTGTGAAAATATTTCGTTTGATGAAACTCGCCTCGAGAGTTATTCGGTTGTTTGAAATTTTCGTAATATATTACGTAGTGAACTATCAAGATTTCCATCTGAGTGTGAATTTGTTTTGACCCGGTTATGAAATTTGTTTAGTCACGACTCGAGGTAGACTGTGATTACAATAAAGGCATGTGTATATGATGCAAGTATTATGACGCCTGGCCAACGTGATAATAATTACATCATATAACTTGAACTTATTGGAATCATAGGAGATCTTGAGCAGTGCCTGAGATCAGTAAGTTGGTTGATTCAGAAACTCTATCCGTATAAGAGCAATGTTTTCCTAATTATGAAACTCCATATCTTTTGACATCGGTTGAATGGAAAGAATTGAAATATCAGCTTTTAGAAAGTGGTTTTGTCCGTCTGAGTGTGTATCTGTGGTGGTATTCAT
This sequence comes from Artemisia tridentata subsp. tridentata, assembly GCA_021014915.2. NCBI lineage: Eukaryota > Viridiplantae > Streptophyta > Magnoliopsida > Asterales > Asteraceae > Artemisia > Artemisia tridentata. Next base: position 194,327,683 of record CP139502.1, read on the forward strand.
GAAGAAGGATGAGGATAGCATGAAGTTGTGTATGAAACTCGGGAAGCTAAATCGTATGGTGGTTAGAATCGTTATCCGTTACCTCGAAATGATGATTTATCTTATAAATTTCGGAGTGTGAATTTTTCTCAATGATTGAACTAATACCTAATTATCTTCAGTTACGTGCAAGATGTTCTTAGAATTGCTTTTCGTATTCGTTATGATCTCTATGAGTATGGTGATGCCAATAGTATTGGCTACTGCTCCGACGGTTCCTATGGACTTGATAAATCGTGTCTTTCATCAATACTTGGACAATTTGTCATAGTATGACATATTGGTATATTCATAGATGAAAGAGAAACACGAAAATCATCTTAGTACTCTGGGTTGAGATTTCTACGTCAGAAGAAGTTCTACGAGTAAATCTTTGTTGGGATGAAGAATGAAAGGAGAATTTTGAGAAGCTAAGAAGAGAATTATTTATACTCAAGAAGGAGACTTAGTTATATCCTTATGCAACACGGGAAGATTATTCGTTATGCACCCATACACCAAGAACCGTAGGAAGTGAACTATCCGACGCATGACTTGGGAGTGATTTGTGACAGGCATGAAGAAAAAAAAAAAAACTCGGGAGCAAGACGGTGGAATATGATCTACGTTAGAAGACTTGGAGGAAGCGGTTTTGACTGAAGCACGCAGTTCTAATTGCTCTATTCATCTTAGTTGTAATATTATGAATAGAGACTTGAAGCCAAAATTTTGATGGAATGGTATGAAGATAATTTTGGCTACATCGGTGGCAAAGTATTTAGAGTGTCGACAGGTCAAGATTCAGCATCAGCATTCAAGTAGTTCTCCTTAGGTTGGATGTTCATATGTAGAAGCGAGATTAAACCTTCAGGGATTTTGTAACGGGAATTCCACGCACATTTAAGAAAGACAGCACGAATTGAGTTGTAGTAGATGGTTGAGTAGATCGGCTCACTTGAAGGATTAGCAAGGACCTTTCGGCAAAAGATTATTCAAGCTACATGGCGTACCTGCGGTGATCGTGTCAGAGATTCGCGTTTTACCTCACATTCTATGAAGAACTGTTGAAGGCCTGAGGAACCAGACTCAATTTTATTAATGCTTTGCACCTCCAGACTGATGGATAAGCAGAACAACTATTCAAGCTTGCAAGATGTGTTGAGCAGGAATTTTGATAGAGATGAAGAACACCTTTTGGCTAAATTAGGTCAGGGAGTTGTTATTGAAGGACCTGAGTTAATTCAATGACTAATGGATTAGTTATCATTGTGGAAGATAAATTTTGAAATGTGAGACCGGGAATTTAAGGGTTCCTTATGTTGTGTTTGTACAGAAAAGTTTGGCGTTTTAGCATATAAGTAAGATTTAGTCCGCGATACGTTAGTCTTTAGATTCGTTCTTATCCGTGCGATTATCCTACCTATTATGTTATGCCTTCTGATACGTTTTGATATTTCGATAAGTTCTTAGTTGATCGTCGACACGATTATGTTACACACCTCTATATGAAACTCTTAAGACGTTTGGTAATTTCGATACGTGCTTCTCTGATTATTAACCAATTCCTCAGTTCACTCAGAATTTCGATAGAGTTGATGAAGTTTTATCGTTATTCACTATCTTCGTATTTGCAACATGTGTATATGTGCTTCATGTATCTCTTAGTAAGATTACAAATATCATCTGTCATGTATATGTTCCGTATTCATTGGATCAGAGTTGTTATGATTGGTGGAGAGCCTGTGGCTACCCTTGTTTGTCGGGATTGAGTCATGAGATATTAAACTATTCGTTCGTGAAGATGCTGTTGGAAGAACCACTTCGAGTGTGAGGCTAGTTATTTTCATCGATACGCCTCTGTCTAACTGTTGCGACTTCAATTTCGAGGACGAAATTTTTCTTTTTAGAGGGGAAGAATTATAATAACCTGAAATACGAGATGACATACGAACTTTGGAATACGAATATATTTCAAGATTTGAATTATATGTTATATGCTAAACCACAAGTATGAAATATGTAACTTAAGTATATATGAAGTTCGACTCACACCTTTCGTTCACTTTGAATATAACACGTTATACTACTCTTATAAAGGGCCGAATATATAATTGTTTTGGGCATATAACATTACACGTACAACAATGGTATAGAAGATCCTACTCTACGTTGTAAAACAAATAGACACAACATATAGGTATAAGTACATACCACACGATGCATAAGTCTCCAAAGGGTCCAATCTCATTTTAACCTTGTACACAATTTATATCCCACGTTTAATAAGTGTATAGGACCAAAATATTTTTGTAACTTGTACATAACATTGTTGGGTCCATCAGTACCCAAGAATACTTAAAACAAGATTTGGACAAAAATTAACTAAGTGTTAACTTAAACCGAGAACAATTCAAGTCACTGAGTGAACAGTCACTCAGTGAGTCATCTTCAGGATGCTTAAGGCGAATTCAAGAAGAAGGATTCACTACTCAGGAAGGCGGCACTCCCTGAGTAGGACTTAAGACAAAGAAGAAGATGATGGTTCAGTGAGTGTTGGACAAGAACTCACTGAACCCCAGTCTCCTCAACTACATTAAGTGATTGAAGACTGAAGAACTCAACGCCTGAAAGAAAGGCGGGAAGATCTGGGAAGAGTTTAAGATAAGATCAAATCTTATCTTGTTAGGAAGAAACTTTCCCTAAGGCGGCTAAAAGTCATGGAGTGTCAGACCAACCACTCCTAAAGACTTTATAGTCCATTCCCATTGGTTCTTGGAAATGAAAATTACTGTTGTAATTGTCAGACACGCTTGCTTCAACAAGTTGTAGTTTTTTTAATCACTTTTACTCTTTTATACTTGTGTATAAATAGGTTCAAAAGGAGTGAAGTTGGGTGTGTTTTGTACATTGAAAGCTTAGACTTTTACAAAGCAACTTCTCTCCTACAAAGAGTAAGCAGTCACTGAGATAGCTCAGTGGGGCATATTGTTACCACTCAAAGCAAAGCTTGAGTTTAGATAGGAGACACCACCATACCTTGTCTATTCAATCCCAAGTGTTTGTTCCGCAAAACACTTGGGTAATAGATTCTTTGATTCATTTCTAATAAGAATTTAAACGTTGAAAAATAATTATGTGTTTTTACTTTTACGTTTCATTAATCTGTTAGAATTAATCATAACATTGTATTAGTCATAAACACGAATAGATTAACTTTCTAGTTAACTCTAAGCGTGTTAAGGGAACAATAAGTGGTATCAGAGCCTCTGGTTTATAAAATCTTTAAAAACTAACCAAGAGTGCTCAAGGTTTTTAAAACCAAGATCCTACTATGGCTGATATTAATGTTCCCCAGCTGGTCGATAAAAAGGGTGGCAGCTATTCTGCTGTTGCACCCAGACTAGAAGCTGGAAAATTTAGCAAATGGAAAAAACGTATGATTTGCTATTTAAGTGGTATGGAACCTTACTACATCACCTGTATCAGGGATGGCCCATTTGTCCCTAAGACTGCTGCAGGGCTAAACAAGCCTGAGGCACAATGGACCATTGATGAGAGGAGGGTGGTCAATCAAGACCAGCGCCTTAAAAGCATCCTTATATCTTGTCTTCCTGACGATATAATGGAATCAGTCATCAACTGTTTAACAGCCAAGCAAACTTGGGATGACTTGGTTAATAGCTTTGAGGGCCCCTCAGATACCAAGGAAAACAGGGTCATAGACCTGAAACTTGAGTATAATACTTTCAGGGCAAAAGACTCTGAAAGTCTCTCTCAGAATTACACCAGATACAAGACTTTGATAAACGAACTATCAAATGATGGTGTAGTATTATCTAAGCATGAGACAAATGTTGGCTTTGTCAACAGTCTCCCTGAGAAGTGGCTAAACTTCTCACAAGGCCTGAGGAATGCTAATCACATTCAGACCCTTGAGCTCCCTGAAATCTATGGGAAATTTGTCTATGAGGACAACTTGATCTCAAGGAGATATCCTGACTCAAAAGCTCTTGAGTCCAAAAAGGCCTTAACCTCCACACCCATTTCAACTGCTTTCTATACTAATGGTGTTGTGCAGGATTTCCAAGAAGATTCTGAGGATGAAATTGATGAAAGGACTAGTGATGAGTACCTAAAAGATTTAAACTTGGAATTCCATGAGAGGGCACTCCTTGCTAGTTCAAAACGTTTCATCAAAAGAAACCAGTCCAACTTTTCTAAAGGAAAAGCAAATGAAACCACTAAATGTTTTAACTGTGGTAAAAAGGGTCATTTTGCTAGGGACTGCTATTCTAAAACTACCTTAGAACCTTATTACAAATTTTCAGGAAATAGTTCCTTATGAACTAACAAGTTTCAACCTAGAATGTTTCAGTCGACCTAACAATTTCAAAACAAGGGTAAAAAAGACTTTGAAGAAAAATATAGGAAAGCCAAGGCTAAACTTGCAATTCTTGAAACTAATCCCTCTATGTCTCAGGCTGCTCAAACACCCAAACCTGTTCAGGCAAAGAATAAGGTTTTAGTAGCTGAAGCTTATGACTGGGATGATGAAGAGGTCTCCTCAGATGAGGAAATTAGAGTAAGTGCATTGATGGCACTCTCCGAAGGTGATCAGGTGGCTGTTGGGAAAAGCCATGCAAGGAATGGAGAGTGGGTAAGCATCACCATGAAGTAGGTAAACACTTTACTTTCTATGGATGATGATTCTGATTGGCAGTCTTACATGAATTATATTTGTGTAGATCTTAAATTTGTTGAGGAACAAAGGCTTAACATGTGTTCAAAATATAACTACATAGTGTCAGAATTGAATAAATGTAGAGATGAATTGCTTGTACTAAAGCAAGCCAAATTAGAAACAATAACTCTATAAATTAAGAACACTAAAATTTTGAAACAAAACCAAGCCCTACAAACTGAACTTAACAAAGAAAAAGCTGTCATCCAAGGCTGGACCAAAAAGAACCCCAAGGTCTTTGACACTGTGGGATTAAGCTCTAAGAAAACCATTGGAATTGACCCTCTTATGGTTGATCCCAAGGTGAGTCACAGTGAATTAACCTTTGTTCCAGCTGGAATTATCTTTTGAGCAAGAAATGCTTCCCAAGTCTAATGACTGGATTGTCAGGGACAACCCAGTCAGTAAGTTACCAAACTTTGAGATTGGAAAGATCTTGCTTCCTAAAAGTCAGGCTTTGAAAAATATGCGTGGACTTACTGAACAACTCAGTAAGCTTGAACTCACTGAACCAGTCAGTAATACTGAGTCTGTGAATGAGTCTGAATCAGAATCATACCCACCACTTCCTCCACTGAATACCCTTCAGGGTGCTGCACCAAACTTAGGCCTCCCACCAATGGTCTTCTCACCACACTCTCCAAATGAGAGATCAGGAATGGGAACAACCATCCTGAAGAGACCAACCCTTGAAGTCTCAGTAAATACTGATGACTCATCAACTTCAGTCCCTTCTGTAGTAACTACTCAAAGCCCTGACTCAAAATTTGATCAGTTGGCTGAAATGGTCAGGAAGCTTGGTGAGAAGATTGCATCTTCAGAGAAATCTTCTCAATCCAAGAAGGAACAAAAACCAACTTCCTCAAAGACCAAACCCAAACCCTCAAAACCCCTTAAAAGATGTGAACTGTGTAACTATACCAATCATGTCACTGACGATTGCTATAGAATCCTTTATTGTATGGTTTGCAAAAAGGATGATCACAGGACCTCTGATCACAAAACACATTCAGTCACATCAAACATGGCAAGTCTTAAAGCTCAGTCTTTAAACTATCCTTCTGATTCTAAACAGAAGCAGAAACAAAAAGGCAAAGCCTTTTGTACCTTGCCCTTACTGTGGGTTCAATGACCACCATTCTAAGGATTTTCAAATTGACAATTGTTGTGAAAATAGTGGAAGTTCCACTCATAACACCTCAGGACGTGGTAAGGCAATTCAGGCCAGTAGAGGTATGACAAAGTCAGCCTCTCAGTCCACTGAGTCTACATCAGCAACCAAATGCATAATATGTGGTAGCTCAGTCCACTCCACCACTGACCATAAATTACTTGAAAATTTTAATAAGACCCTCAAAGCTAAGCCCTCCAAGAAGTGGAGTCCTAGAAAGAACTGACCCAATTTACCATTTTTGCAGAAATATGCCAGGGATCCTGTTTGGCATCTTGATAGTGGATGTTCAAGGAGCATGACTGGTGTGAAGGAGTATCTGCACAAGCATGTAGATGAATCAGGACCCAAAGTGATATTTGCTGATAACTCATCATGTCTCACTGAAGGTTATGGTTCAGTAAACTGCAATGGTATAGTCTTTACTAGGATAGCTTATGTAAATGATCTAAAATACAATTTGATAAGTGTCAGTCAACTATGTGATGCAAAATACATAGTTCAGTTTGATGATAAACAAGGAATCATCTTCAATGCTAATAAGGAAGTTGTCCTTATTGCACCAAGAAGACATGATGTTTATGTGTTATACATGTCCAGTCTGACTCAGAATGGAACTTATCTCTTTACCAAGGCCAATGATACTCTCAACTGGCTTTGCCATAAAAGACTCTCCCACCTGAACTTCAAAAACATAAACAACCTTGTAAAACAAAACAAGATCCTTGGCTTACCATCTCTTGTGTTTTGAAAGGACAAACCATGCTCAGCTTGTGAAAAAGGTAAACATCACAGAGCATCCTTTAAAACCAAAACCAACTTTTCCATCAGGAACTGCCTTCATCTTCTCCATATGGATCTATTTGGACCAATTAGTCCTAGATCCATTAACCATGAGAAGTATACTCTGGTCATTTTGGATGAATACTCAAGATACACTTGGGTATACTTCCTGATCAAAAAGAGTCAGGCAGCTGAAACTATTATGTCCTTTGTCAGGAACATTGAAAATCAGAATGACATCAAAGTCAAACAGATTAGAACTGACAATGGAACAGAGTTCAAAAATTATGAACTTGAATGTTTTTGTGATGAGAAAGGAATTTCACAAAAAATTTCCTCACCCTACACACCTGAACAAAATGGGGTGGCTGAAAGGAAAAATAGAACACTCATTGAAGCAACTAGGACAATGCTAAATGGATCAGTCCTTTCCAAACACTTTTGGACTGAAGCAGTAAAGACTGCCTGTTACACACAAAACAGATCCATCATTGTCAAGAGACATAGCAAAACTCCTTATGAGTTATTCAAGGGAATAATCCCTGACATCAGCTACTTTCATGTCTTTGGGTGTCCTGTGTTTATTCATAATAACAAGGATCACTTAAGAAAATTTGATGCCAAAGCTGATGATGGATACTTCCTAGGATACTCCCTTGTCTCAAAGGCCTTCAGGGTGTTCAACACTAGGAGACAGCATGCTGAGGAAACATTTCATGTTACCTTTGATGAGAACACTGATGCAATCAGTGTCTCTAACAACTCAGTGGAAGAAATAGGTATTGATGAATCATCAAGATACCCTCCTGATGAACATCATGCTGATAATGGTCCTTCCACTCAGTACCATGCAAATGCTGACATCTCCTATTACATCATTCCCCACAACCTTCCTTACCCAACCATCACTGAGTTTATTGAAGCACAAAATACTGATGAATTCATTCAGTCAGTACAAAGTGCTCAGGTTCTAAACAATCACAGTGATGAGTCAACCCACTCAGACACTCATGATGCTGAAGAACATCATGTGTCTGATCCTGATCCTACCCATCAGGCCTCTACAAGTTCTAATCAGTTTCCAAGACCTCAGGATAGTTGGACTAGGTCTCAGGATATAGAACTTGTCAATATAATTGGTGAGCCTACTGAAGGCATGCTCATAAGAAGCATGGCTGCTGAACTGAGAGCAGCCTCAGCCAATGAATGCCTATTTGTGGACTTCATTTCCACAATTGAACCCAAAAGTGTTAAGGAAGCACTAAAACATCCAAGTTGGGTTCAAGCCATGAATGATGAACTGGAACAATTTGACAGATACAAGGTAATGACCTTGGTCAAATGTCCTGAAGATGTTTCAGTCATTGGCATGAAATGGGTATTTAAAAACAAATCTGATAAAAATGGCATAGTTATTAAAAATAAAGCCAGACTTGTAGCCAAAGGCTATAATCAACAAGAAGGCATTGACTATGAAGAAACATTTGGACCAGTTGTAACACCCCGACCCGACAAGGGTAAAGATGTGACAACGATGGTTCCATATCAGAACAAACACAAGCATTTGACATTAATAATACAATAGAATTCAATGGTTACAAAGGAAATATGAAACTACAAGGTTACAATACAAAAGTTTCTAAGTCTAACAATAAGTTCTTCTAATACTCTTCCATAGCTAGTCGGGCCTTCTATATCCATGGTACTCTCCGCTCATACCCAGCTTCCAAACTAAAACCTGCCGCGGGAAAAAGAAACGCGGCTGAGCTACGAAAGCTCAGTGAACAGATATAACGATACAAAGCAGTAATAAGGGATGGTGAAATAATGAAATGGCACAAGGTGTAACAAGAGTAGAAAGGATAATGGAAAAGGTTATCAAGAAATGGTTACAATGGCTCAGTGTAAAGGAAATCATAACCCACCACCAGCCCAAGTCGAAACAGGTCAAGTCCAGTATCAAGTCATAGGGTAACATAAACAGTAATCCACCACGAGCCCAGAAACAGTACATATCATATCAAATCACATATCAGGGTGTATGGAGGGGTGACCTCAGCATACCAGGTACAGGGTGAGGGGATTACCTCCAGGGGTTGGAGTTGCGGGCTCCCAGGATTGTGAAAGATGTGTATCGCACACACTCATCAGTCACCAGATAATACAAGTAATACAAACAAATCAAGTCAAGTCTAGGATGCATCCATACGCCCCAGTAGGCCACAGGGTCTTCCTCTACGTAACAAGTAAATCAGTAACAGGTCAGGGACGGGACAGGTCATCACTCTCCTGCCCTAGAGTCATGCCACTGGTGCATCAATGACATGGACATGAAACCCTCATGCCTAGTGGGTAGCTCGTAGTCTCAAACTGTGGGTCAAGGTCAAGTATCAAGTCTCAGGTGTCAAGCATCAGGTATCAAGTGTCAGGTTTCATATCAAGTTTCATATCAGATTTCATATCAGGGTTCATATCAGGGTTCAAGACAGGAGATCAATGCAAGGGTTCACTATCAGGAGGTCAATATCAGAAAGTTCAAATACCAGAAGGCCCATATCAATTTGTTAAAAAGTAATCCTTTTAAAATGGTTTTAAGAAAAGTGATCTTTAAAAACAGTTTTCATAAAGAAAGTCTTTAATTATAGTTTTCAAAACCTTTTCATATTTAATTAAGAAAAGTTCTTACATCTAGTTAGAAATCCTATGAACCTTCAAGTATCCAAGGGTCTTAAATATTCAGGTTACCAAGGGGTGAACAGGTCGTGTCAAGTGTAAAAAGAAACATAGCAGGGTTCAAGGCAAGGTTCAGAACAAATGATCAAGACAAGAGTTCAAAGCAAAGGTTCAAGTCAAGGTTCACAATACAAGGGGGACATAGCAATGGCTTAGGGAATCCTAAACGAATCAAAATCAGAATTCAAGAGAATGAAGGCACCTTACAAGAAGGGCAGAATATCTGTACCTTATTACGAATGCAAAACAAAACAAGAATGGAAAGCACTGAACGGATCAAGACCTCTCCTTCTTCACACCTAGAGGAGTAGAAGAGAATTACAATTGGTCCTTAATTACTTATTTAGCTTGCCTTTCCATTTTAAGTAACTTTCTATTTTTAGCAGGTTTCCATTTTTAGTAAGTTTCCATGGTTAGAAGGTTTAAGTATTTTAACTTAAGTTAAGTCATAATTAAGCATATTATGGACATAGGGTACATTTTAACAAGTTAAGATAGTTTAGGGTTAAGTATGACAAGTTTCCATAAATTAGGGTTTTAATTGTAAATATTCCAAAGTTAAGGGTTTTAAATGAAATATCACAAGTTACTAATTTTAAATACATCATTTATTCAGAATCACATCTTTAGTCCATAAAGTTTCATAATTTACAATTTACACCCTTTATTTATCAAAATTACAAAATAAATCTTATAGTTACATAATTTACAATTTACACCCTTTATTTATCAAAATTACACCACTAACCCTTACATTTAATAATTTACAGAATATGCCCTCAAAATTTGTGTATGGTACGAATTAACCCCCAAGTTTCACATAATTACACATTTAGTCCCTTTAGTTTATAAAACTTATAATTTAAATCATAATTCCATAATAATTACACGTTAAACCCATAAATACCCAAAATTACATATTACCTCCCTAATAACATTATTTACACAGAAAAATCATAAGTTTCCTGAATTTACACTTTTAACCCCTCTATTTATTTAATTTGCAATTCGAACACAATATTTACAATTAAATCCATATCTTGCTAATTTTACACATAAGGACCCCATGTTATAATTTTTACACATTGCTACTGACCTAAATAAGATTATAAAAATAAGTCACAAGTTTCAAAGTTGGCAAAACATACCCCTTTTATTTTATTTTCTAATCGGTAAGGGTTTTTAATTACTAAAACCTAACCCTAAGTTCCCCAATCATAGTAAAATCATTACCCAATCATTATTATGCATTAAATGTCCAGATTTAAACATAAAAACCCCTAACCCTAATTCGTTCCTAGAGTTTCTATTTTTTTTCTTTATTTTTCTTTTAGTCCGATTACAAATAAATTCGACCATGACAAAACTAGGCCTCCATAATTAGAACTAGCATTTTTCAATGATCATATGGTTCGTATAAGGTCTAAATAAAATAGGTTTTAAACCCAGAAAAATCGTATAGCTTATTATGGAATTTACGTACGTTTTACCACTTTAAAAATTATCGCGATTAATCTAGCTTGCATGATTTGATTAGGCCATTTTATATGAGTTATATAGGACCTAAAAAACATCAAAAAAATACTAGATTGAATTTAGAACGTAGGGATTAGTCCCAGGAATTGTTTACCTCTCGAATCAAGAATTCGACAAAGAAAAATTCACCACGTTCGAACCAGGAAATGCACTACCCTAAACTTATTTTCTTTGCTTCCTTAAACCTTGGTGAACACCAGAAAAATACCAGAACTTGTCCAGAAAATCGAATGGAGGCAAAGGGAATTTTTGTGTGTCGACTTAGGGATATTTTAGGTTTTCGGTAATTTGGAAAATAAAAATAAATGGGATTAGATTTATAATACATGAAGAACCGACTTAGGAGGGGGATAAGGTCCAGAATTTTGGCCTAAAATTATCACAAGATCACGATTTGATTTTGTGTACAATTCCTTAATTTAGTTTTGCATTTATCCTAATTTAAAAGATTTTACAAAGTATAAATAAATTAAATAAATTATTTTCGGATTATATACAATTTATTTGGGTGCGAGAATAATTTTTTGGACATTCGAAAATATTAAAATGTTGTCCCAGAAATATTTTACTTCATATGTAGTTCGTTTCCAGAAGTTAGGAATTAATTTGGTGCTTTATAAGTGTTTTAATTAACTTTTAAGGTTTCAGGGGTATTTTGGTCATTTATACGCGTTCTAAATTTCAGGTATTACAACTTCTTCCCCTCTTAAAAAAATTTCGTCCTCGAAATTTGCAAGGAATGGAACGGCAATAGAACGGAAAACTCATACGGAATGCGAACAAGATTTCAAATCAATCTAACTGTATCAACAGTAGAGAGCTCTACAAGAGTTCAAGATTTATAACTGAAATCAACAGAATGCAAAACGAGAGTCCAAACATATCCAGATATCTAACGAACAAGGGTAGAGTATATGAATAGGTAGGATGAACCTAAAGTCTCACTAATCACGGATAAACCAACGGAGATCAAATTCTAACTTCTTAGGTACTCCCCAAGATATCCTATGGCCACAATGAGGGCACGTTATATGGTGTAAGTATTATCACGTTAATAATACCAGCACCACATAAATATGCCTTCATGATGATCATACTTTATCTCAAGTCGTAACAACAACCTATCTTAATCCACCTAGTATTTCTACAGTCTCAGAGGTCAACAAAAGCAAATGTCATAGCAAGTCACTAATCAGAGTAATGCAGAAGTAGTGATACTTAAACAAATACCTTATAGCCTACCCATTCCTCACTGGTCAAAACTTAAGTTCATATCAGGGGATCCTAAAGCAAGTCCTCAAGGTGTTCTCCTATGTTCTTACAGTGGAAGCCTAATGGTCCTAAACGCACAGGACAGGGTAAATGTATTACAAGTCGTCAGCCTGGTCTCTGATACCATAAATTGTAACACCCCGACCCGACAAGGGTAAAGATGTCACAACGATGGTTCCATATCAGAACAAACACAAGCATTTGAGATTAATAATACAATAGAATTCAATGGTTACAAAGGAAATATGAAACTACAAGGTTACAATACAAAAGTTTCTAAGTCTAACTATAAGTTCTTCTAATACTCTTCCATAGCTAGTCGGGCCTTCTATATCCATGGTACTCTCCGCTCATACCCAGCTTCCAAACTAAAACCTGCCGCGAGAAAAAGAAACGCGGCTGAGCTACGAAAGCTCAGTGAACAGATATAACGATACAAAGCAGTAATAAAGGATGGTGAAATAATGAAATGGCACAAGGTGTAACAAGAGTAGAAAGGACAATGGAAAAGGTTATCAAGAAATGGTTACAATGGCTCAGTGTAAAGGAAACCATAACCCACCACCAGCCCAAGTCGAAACAGGTCAAGTCCAGTATCAAGTCATAGGGCAACATGAACAGTAATCCACCACGAGCCCAGAAACAGTACATATCATATCAAATCAGATATCAGGGTTTATGGAGGGGTGACCTCAGCATACCAGGTACAGGGTGAGGGGATACCTCCAGGGGTTGGAGTCGCGGGCTCCCAGGATTGTGAAAGACGTGTATCACATACACTCATCAGTCACCAGATAATACAAGTAATACAAACAAATCAGGTCAAGTCTAGGATGCATGCATACGCCCCAGTAGGCCACAGGGTCTTCCTCTACGTAACAAGTAAATCAGTAACAGGTCAGGGACGGGACAGGTCATCACTCTCCTGCCCTAGAGTCATGCCACCGGTGCATCAATGACATGGACATGAAACCCTCATGCCTAGTGGGTGGCTCGTAGTCTCAAACTGTGGGTCAAGGTCAAGTATCAAGTCTCAGGTGTCAAGCATCAGGTATCAAGAGTTAGGTATCAAGTGTCAGGTTTCATATCAAGTTTCATATCAGATTTCATATCAAGAATTCGACAAAGAAAAATTCACCACGTTCGAACCAGACAATGCACGAACCTAAACTTATTTTATTTGCTTCCTTAAACCTTGATGAACACCAAAAAAATACCAGAACTTGTCCAGAAAATCGAATGGAGGCAAAGGGAATTTTTGTGTGTCGACTTAGGGATATTTTAGGGTTTCGGTAATTTGGAAAATAAAAATAAATGGGATTAGATTTATAATACATGAAGAACCGACTTAGGAGGGGGATAAGGTCCAGAATTTTGGCCTAAAATTATCACAAGATCACGATTTGATTTTGTGTACAATTGCTTAATTTAGTTTTGCATTTATCCTAATTTAAAAGATTTTACAAAGTATAAATAAATTAAATAAATTATTTTCGGATTATATACAATTTATTTGGGTGCGAGAATAATTTTTTGGACATTCAAAAATATTAAAATGTTGTCCCAGAAATATTTTACTTCATATGTAGTTCGTTTCCAGAAGTTAGGAATTAATTTGGTGATTTATAAGTGTTTTAATTAACTTTTAAGGTTCCAGGGGTATTTTGGTCATTTATACGCTTTCTAAATTTCAGGTATTACACCAGTAGCAAGGATGGAAGCCATCAGGATCTTCCTTGCTTTTGCTATGTACATGAACTTCAAGGTGTACTAAATGGATGTTAAAAGTGCATTCTTAAATGGCTCACTGAAAGAAGAAGTTTATGTTCAGCAACCTCCTGGATTTGAAAGCCACGAGTTTCCTGATCATGTCTGCAAGCTTAACAAAGCCCTTTATGGACTGAAACAAGCTCCTAGGGCATGGTATGTGACTCTTTCAGCCTTCCTGATCCAAAACAAATTTGTCAGAGGCAAGATAGACAACACATTGTTTATCTACAAGACAAATAATGATGTCATACTTGTACAAGTGTATGTTGATGACATCATCTTTGGCTCAACAAATTATAAACTTTGCAAACAGTTTGAAAAACTAATGGCAAAGAAATTTGAAATGAGCATGATGAGAGAACTGACTTACTTCCTTGGTCTACAAATCAAGCAGACTGATAAAGGAACCTCTATCAGTCAAGAGAAGTATGTCAAAATCCTACTGAAGAAGTATGAGCTCAGTGATTGTGCCTCAGTCAAGACTCCCATGGTACCCCCAAACAACCTTGGTCCTGATCTTACTGGAAAACCAGTGAATCAAACTCTTTTTAGAGGAATGATAGGATCACTGATGTATTTACTTGCATCAAGGCCTGATATCCAATTCTCAGTCTGCTTATGTGCCAGATATCAATCTGACCCAAGAGAGACTCATATCACTGCTGTGAAAAGGATATTCAGGTACCTGAAAGGTACTCCAAACCTTGGATTATATTATCCAAAATGTTCAGGCCTTGATCTTAAAGGATACTTAGATTCTGACTATGCTGGATGCAACATGGACAGGAAAAGCACTTCAGGCTCCTCCTAAATTCTTGGTGGAAAACTAGTCTGTTGGAGTGCTAAGAAGCAACAATCAGTTGCCATGTCCTCAGTTGAAGCTGAATATGTTACAGCAGCAAGTTGTTGTGCAAATGTACTCTGGATGAAAAGTCAACTCAGTGACTATGGAATTCAGTACAAGATGGTTCCCATCTTTTGTGATAACACAAGTGTAATTGCCATTTCAAATAACCCAGTTCTTCATCAGAGAACAAAACACATTGATATTAGATATCACTTCATCAGGGACCATGTCATGAATGGTGACATAGAATTACACTTCATTCCTACTGAATATCAGCTAGCTGATATATTCACCAAGCCATTGGATGAACAAACTTTCACCAGACTGAAAGCTGAACTAGGAATGTTGGATATTGAGAATCAGTCCACTGATTGACTCCATCCAAATATGTGTAAATTCTGATAAACCCAAGTCCCTGACTCAATGTGTTCTTCAGTGAGAAAGGTCACTAAACTTCAGGAACTAAACCCAAGTTCCTGAACCCTTAATCCTCAGGAATTAAACCCAAATTCCTGAATATTAGAACCATCGGTGACTAAACCCAAGTCCTGACAATCAGGTTCACTGAATGAAAAGTCATTCAGGGTCCTCAAGAGACATTAAATACTAACTTAAATGCTCTAAGTATCTAGTTAGTAAATGTCCGAGGTTGGTAACTGAACTCATATTTAATTTAAGAATATTTGTTCTTTTGCCTTTCTGGATTTCACCTCTGGGCCCCCACATTCTCACTTGGAATTAAATGACTCTCCAATCACATTACAGATATGTGATGACTCATCTCTGCAAATTACACTTTTGCAGAACTGCTCAACAGTTCACCTTGACTGTTGTGCCAAACCAAGGAAAGTGGAGTGGTGGCATTAAACGCGGATCCTAAAACATTTTATTCAAAACAGTTTCCAAAAAATTCTTTTTGAATAAATAAAATCCGCTTAATGCCTAAAATACCCTCCACTTCACTTCCCTATAAATACCCCAACCAAAATAACAACACACACGTCTATTAGAAATCTTAAGCAAATTCTGCCCATTTTTCTCTCATTACTAATAGTGTGTGTGTTCTTAGCTTTAAGAAATCCCAACCATCTTTGTTACCTAGACTTACCAACAAATATGGCTTCCTCTAAAGCTGTGACATAGGCCCCTAATGTGGATTTCACATTGGAGGGTATTGACCTCACCAAGAACAATGTGGTGGGAAACTTTTCCTATCCACAAAAGTTCCATGCTTACAAGAACGTAATGAAATATCTTCATAACTGTTTTCTTGCTAAACCATTTACCAAGACCCCCTCAGTCATCTACCATGACTACTTGAGGGAATTCTGGTGTACTGCTGTGGCTACTAGCCCAAAAGATACAAAAGAATCCATCATCACTTTCACAGTGATGAATGGGAGAAGGACCCTCTCCCTGGGTTACAGTGACTTCATCATGGCCACTGTCCTTGATTTTTGCTGAGGCTTTTGAGCCCAATCCTACTGACCAAGAGGTCAAGGGAGAGTTGATATTCTTAGGACCTCATGACCCTAAACGTCCTAAGGAGTCCGCTGGAGCCTTATTAGAAAAGGCTCCAATTGTCAAAACCTGGTTCCACCCAGTCTGGAGGATCCTGATGACATTCGTCATTCAGGTCCTTGGCGGGAATAAATCCTCCACTGAGCAATTGAACTCATCACAACAATTGATGTTGTTCAGTCTCTTGGAGGGTAGAAAAATAGATATCGGAGGTATTATCTTCCGTGACCTTGTTGCTAAGGTCTCAGGAAAATATAGGCAAAAACACTTGTCTTATCCTAGGTTTATTTCCTGTGTGCTTCAGGACCTTCTTGGTTCTGACTATGTGAGGCCTGACGTCATAGGTATGAAACCTGACGTCTTACATAAGACCAATTTCACTAGTGGCATCACTGAGGTACAACCCATTTCCCTGACTAACTACATGATGGAGGTTATTCAGGGGGAGAACGTTGTTTCTCCAGTACCTTCACCTACAAAGAAGGTGAAGAAGACAAAGAATGGTCAGTCCAGTAAGGTGGTTAAACCCAAACCACTCGCCACTGAGACTAATACCTAGAACCAACTCAACCTTAAAAAGGGGTTGAATGTGGCCCAGACCTCTGAGACACCCACTACAAAGACCCTTCTGACCACAAAACAAAGGCCAACGGAGGGCACTGAGCAATCATCCTCAGTGTCCTCAGGCAAACCTCCTCTTCCTCATGATTCCACTGACATAAACAAGTCATTGGAGTCAGGAACCTCAGCCCATTCACATCCCGATGAAGGCACTGATAAATCACAATCAGAGCCTGAGGGAGGAAAGGGTCCTATATCATCGGTTTGGCAGCACTACTCAACTGAGAAGGGGACCCACACCCAATCACATCCCGATGAAGGTACTGACAAATCACAGTCAGGACCCAAGGGAGTCAAGGACCCTAAATCCCCAAAAGGGCAGTACAACCCTGATGGGAAGGGGGACCACCAACCATCACAAAAAGTGCCTAGTGATACTACTGGAAAACACCCGTCAGTAGTTGAAGGCGCTCAGGGGCACAAAGACTCTGAGGGATATAAACCACCTGCTGATACGGAACCCACAACCACCTCAGGAGGATCCAGTCTCTCAGGAACTGCCCCCAAAAGTCAGGCTGATAAATTAGTTATTATGACTAGCCAGGCTGATAAAACCAAATCAGTTATTATGGAGGGGTCAGGACCTGGCCAAAACCAAGGCAAGTCCTTTTATGAGGAGGAGCCGGTTAACCTTTTGGAGTTGGAGTCTATGGGGGATGTCCAGACTCTTCTTGATTCTGAAGATTCTGATAATGAGCTCAAGGAAGAGAGTGAGGAAGAAATCTTTGAGGCTGGTGAGGATATGGAAACTGATGTACAACCTGAACAATCACATCAGTCATCTCCACATCCAAGTGAAGAATCAGAATCTCAAGCTGCTGGTTCTTCGGATACTGACAACATCCTCAGCAAGTATGACAACATTCTTCCTCTCACTGAGAGACAATTGGTCAAGTTCCTGCTAAAGACCAACAAGGCTCTCTTCCAAGGTCTGACTAAAGAAATGTTTGACCAGCACACTGAAGCAGCTGTTCTTTATGTCAATCTGAAGGAATCAGTGGAATCCTATCATGATGATGTAAATGAGCACAAGTCATCTATCTCCTTCTCCCTAACAAATCTTGATTACAACTTTAAAATGTTCAACGAGTCTCTCACCAACTTACAAAAGAGCATTAACACTATTCAAGAGTCAGTGAAAGATGACCCTGAGCTAAACAAGAAAATTCTTCAGGCTTCAGAAACTTAACAGCAACAAACTTCTCAGTTGGCTGAGCTGGTAACTGTGCTGAGATCCTCCAATCTTCGGGGACTCAACTCTTCAGTGGACTCCATCCGATCTTCCCTGGGTCTTATGGAGTCCCACATGGCATCTTTGGCATCTTCTTCTTCCTCCCTGGCTTGGACTCTTGGGCCAAGGATGACAGCATTCGAGGCTTCTCAGGCTTCTCTTGAGACTCAGGTCTCAACTCTTTAGAAGGACACCTCAGACATCAAGTCCATGATGACTGAGATCTATCAGGCCTTCAAAGGTCAAGCTCCCTCAACTTCAGTGAGTGAACCAACTCTTGCTCTCACTATGGGTCAAGCAACAGTTGAGGGGGAGAAAGTCACTGAAGACGAACCTCCACAACCTGAACAAGAACAACCTCCTTCTCACACTGAGGGGGAGAATCCTGAAGCCACCTCATCTTCATCCCACCAAGACAAAGGCAAGGGCATTCTCACAACCATTGAGCCTGAGCCCACAATCTTGGTACCTGCCTCCAAGGAAAGAAGGCCAGACCCTGATGAACCAGTCGGGGTTCCTTATGAAATCAATGGGGTGATGGAACTTCTCACTGAAAAGGAAATTCAGGATCATATGGAGAAAGAGGAGGAAGTGAAGAAAGCTGCTGAAGATGAAAGGCAGAACAAGCTTACTCTCATTCAGGTTGGAAGAGAAGAGGCTGAGAAGATTGGGATTGAGGCCAAAGACCTTGCTAAAAGGGAAGGTGGTAAGAGCTTTGTGGAAGCTCAGAATGCTGAAATGACTGCCCTTTGGTAGAAAAGGGAAGAAAGAATGAAAAGGACTGAAGAGATTAGGCAGAACAGGATTGCAAGATATCAGTGGGTCATGACAAACAGGTTAAAGCCATAACCAATCACTGATGTCAAGATTCATAAAAACTCCAAGCCTGCAATTGTAACTGTCTACAGAAGCAATGACAAGAAAGTCTTTGAGGTTCATGACCCTTTCAGATTCGCAAACTTTGAGATCTCAGAACTGGATGAACTGGGTCCACTGATTGAGAAGAAGCAAAATGTAGTTGTGCCAAACCTGATGAAATCCCTCAGTCTGAGGTATGAAAAGTTGGCTGCAACACCTCAGGAACTTGGGATTCCCTCTCTTCTTCCTGCTTTAGCTGAACAGCCTGCCCCTTCTCAGTCTTCTTCAAGAAAAAGAAAGAAGGTTGAAACAGAGCCTGAGATCAAGGTCCCTGGTCTGGACTGCAACAGAGCTCTCCCTGAAGGTGTTCCATTCAGGAGGATGTAGTCATCGAACAACCTGAAAGAGGGTTGTTCTTCACTGATGAGTTCGGAGACCCAGCCTTCCAGAGATGGAATGATATTGATCTATCAGGGATCAAGGCAATGATGGGTTTCCTCATGATGGCCTCTCCAATCAAGAATCCTGAGAATGTGAGGATTTGTCAAGATTTGAAAAGAAAAATCCGAGAGCACCCTGACCAACATGAGCTGCAGTCAAAGAAGCCTAAGCTTGAAGCCCTTGGTATTAAGTTGAACTGATGAATCTGCCTGAATACCACCACTACCTTTTTGTACTTAGTTTTGATAGGACTTGTAATGATATTAATAAGATGATGTTTTTATTATTTAAGTGTCCTTATTTACATTCTAGAACATTCAGTATAAGTAAAAGTCATTAGCTTACTCATAACTGATCAAAACACTTAGGAATAATTTATATCCAAATAGGGGGAGATTGTTGGGTCCATTAGCACCCAAGAATACTTAAAACAATATTTGGACAAAAATTAACTAAGTGTTAACTTAAACCGAGAACAATTCAAGTCACTGAGTGAACAGTCACTCAGTGAGTCATCTTCAGGATGCTTAAGGCGAATTCAAGAAGAAGGATTCACTACTCAGGAAGGCGGCACTCCCTGAGTAGGACTTAAGCCAAAGAAGAAGATGATGGTTCAGTGAGTGTTGGACAAGAACTCACTGAACCCCAGTCTCCTCAACAACATTAAGTGATTGAAGACTGAAGAACTCAACGCCTGAAAGAAAGGCGGGAAGATCTGGGAAGAGTTTAAGATAAGATCAAATATTATCTTGTTAGGAAGAAACTTTCCCTAAGACGGCTAAAAGTCATGGAGTGTCAGACCAACCACTCCTAAAAACTTTATAGTCCATTCCCATTGGTTCTTGGAAATGAAAATTACTGTTTTAATTGTCAGACACGCTTGCTTCAACAAGTTGTAGTTTTTTTAATCACTTTTACTCTTTTATACTTGTGTATAAATAGGTTCAAAAGGAGAGAAGTTGGGTGTGTTTTGTACATTGAAAGCTTAGACTTTTACAAAGCAACTTCTCTCCTACAAAGAGTAACCAGTCCCAGAGATAGCTCAGTGAGGCATATTGTTACCACTCAAAGCAAAGCTTGAGTTTAGATAGGAGACACCACCATACCTTGTCTATTCAATCCCAAGTGTTTGTTCCGCAAAACACTTGGGTAATAGATTCTTTGATTCATTTCTAATAAGAATTTAAACGTTGAAAAATACTTATGTGTTTTTACTTTTACGTTTCATTAATCTGTTAGAATTAATCATAACATTGTATTAGTCATAAACACGAATAGATTAACTTTCTAGTTAACTCTAAGCATGTTAAGGGAACAACAAACATAAACAAAGATGAGATCAAAATGTATATTCGAAAAAAATCAGAAGATTTGGTCAACCAACTATCCCATAGACTCGGTCCTTCTTCCAGTTTATATTCGGAAATTTGTTTCTCTTATTCCCCATTAGTATCACATTATCACAAACACAAAAATACTAAAAGATAACACATACAAGATCGGCAGCTTCTAATTTGTTCTCTCAAGCTCATAAGGTACGAAGGTGATAGCTAGTTGTAGCGTGGTGTGGTGATCATGGTAGCAAGGTGGTCATCAGTTTCGGGGTGTCCAAACTTTGGTGTGATCGTGTGGTTGTGATTATTTGTGTTCCTTTTTTTTCGTCCCTAACATCCGACCCAAGAGGTACCTTTATATCATCCTTGTGTTTTCGTACACTGTCTATTAAATATATATACGTATGAGACATGTT
This sequence comes from Artemisia tridentata subsp. tridentata, assembly GCA_021014915.2. NCBI lineage: Eukaryota > Viridiplantae > Streptophyta > Magnoliopsida > Asterales > Asteraceae > Artemisia > Artemisia tridentata. The sequence continues at coordinate 194,348,976 of CP139502.1, forward strand.
AACCTAATCTATTGTTTCATTAAAAAGGATAGTACGAATGGATTTTGTCACATGAAAAAAATAGGAGTGTCAAACATGTATGTCGATCCTTGTTTCTGTTTACCTTTCGAATCAGTCGTCATGCACACTTATATCTGGTCATTTAAACATTTATACGATCAGTATTATACGTCCTAGAACCTGGATATAAACCTAAGCTAACAAAGTATGGGGCGTACATGTTCAGTTGTGTGGGTGAGGGCTCGACTTTGTGTGATTTTATGATATGTTTTGGCTCGTTAATTTGTGTGGTTGTGTAACATGGGTGTGGGTTTATAAGGGCTGCTAAACACATGGTTATATGTCGAACTAAAACCATAAAGGTATGTGTGTTAATCAGGTCTGAAAATGGTAGAGTGTAGGGTGTGTTTTGCGTCGTTAATACATGTGTGTGTCTCGTTTAGTTGGGCTGTCAAAAAGTGTGGTTGTGTGTGAGTTTTGGTGAGTCTAATGAGGCCTAAAAACATGATAACAAACTGAATAAAGGCGGTCAAGGGTTGTGGAAACGGTTTGGTGAAGAGTTGAGTCATTTTGGTTTTGGTTTAGTCTCGCTAAATGCATACCGAGAAGGGTTGATTGTTTCTTACTTGGGTTAGGTCGAGAAGGGGGTTGTGTGGGTTGTTCACGTTTAGATTCTTGAGTGAAAGGGGGTGTGTCTGGTTGCATGCTTCATTAAGGTCGATTATGGGTAAATTAAAATGTATATATGGTTTGTAATCTTCACATGTGAAGGTCGTGGTCGCATGGTAATTATCAAGTTGAGTCAAATTGTGTAAAGGAAACGTTTTCAATAGGTTGGATAAGTAAAAAGCTTATGGAAGAATTCAAATATAATAATAACTTCTAACATGCCAATATGTAGAAGTAATTACCTTAATGTAGGCTAATGTAGGCTCATAATGAACAGGTCATGCATGATGAAAGAAGATCTATTTTAGGATGAGAAAAAAGTACACATGTTGGTACGTATGGGTTGGGAAATCTTGGATTGACTTGGAGTTTGAGTATTTTGAGTCTTGGTGTGCTTAAAATAGCGAAATGTGTGTGAGTCTGTGTGGGATTAATGAGGGGATGAGTTTGCATGTGTGTGTCGAGAATGTGTTAAATGTGTGCATGTTGGTTGTATCAAATTTGAATTTTTGGTGTCCCGAGTTTGTTTCGGTAAACCGAATTTGTTAAGAATTATAGAAATAAGGCAAGGTTCTATTTGTCTTCCTAATAATAAGTTCTAAAAGCTAAATTTACACTTTAAACCCTAAAAGTTATTAATTCGGGAAACTTACTAAATATGGAAAGTTACTAATTCAGGAAAGTTACTAAATATGGAAAGATACTTAATTTGGAAAGTTAATAAAAGTGGAAAGTTTCTAATGATAGAAAGAAACCATTAATGGGAAAACCTTAATAACTATAAGTAATAAACTTTTAAAATGAGCTTCTAAGTAATACGTGATCATTAATTTGTATAGGTTCGGTGTAGAAGGAGTGATTCCCTATTTCGGTGCTTTCTTATTTTGTTTGTCGATTTGCATAAGGTACAGATATTCTATCCTTTCTCAGTAAGGGTGTTCTCTCATGACTCCGATCTTTGATTCAGATTCATTTGATTTGATATGCTAAAATTCCTTTGATTTGACCCCTTTTGCTATGATCCCTTGATGTGATTCTTTTGATATGAGCTTCGATATGATCTCAGTTATATGATCATCTGTTATGATTCAGTGATTTATGCCTTTGCTATGATTCCCTCTGATATGATGATATGATATGATGTATGCTTTGTTATGTTTGTTGCCCGAGCTAACTAGCCATGGAGGTACCATGGCCATGTCATTGAGGCACCGATGGCATGACACTTTCTGTGGAGGTGTGATTGATCCACGGCGTCCCCATTTATTATGATATGATATGTTATGAGATCTCTTGGCCATTTTAATATATGCGTATACTTGTCTAGTACATGGTACGTATATGATTTTTTTTGCAGGGGGCGTATGGATGCATCCTAGGCTTATTTGATTTGTGATATGATTTGATTGGTGACTGGCTGTATGTGCTCTATACCCCACTCACTGTTCTGGTACTTAGAGGTCTCCCCTTCTCTGTACACTTAGATTTGATAGGTATATGTGATTATTTGGTATATTCGAGTGGCTCGTTTAGACACGCTCGTGGCTATCTGTTAGGTATCTTTGGTCCGTTCGAGTGGCTCGTTTGGACTTGTTTGTTGACGTTTATTTCTTTGACTCTAGAGCTATTCTTACTCATGATATGTATGCATTTGATCCATTTGATTCATATTATCTTATCTCTCATTCTTTCGACAGATGATATTCGTTCCGCAAGAGCTTATGTTTCCGTTTCCCATACTTTTATATGATTTGTTCATTCGCTTGTTATATATATATCTGTTTACTAGGCTTTTTAAGCTCTGCCGCATTTCTTTTCCTACGGCAGGTTTTAGGTTGGAAGCTGGGTTTTGAGTGAAGAGTGCAAAGGAGCTTTTAGTGGACTACCCTGACGATAGATCCCCATTGCATTGGATGAGCTTTTAGTGGACTACCCTGACGATAGATCCCCATTGCATTGGATTAGACTTTGAAGTTAACTTCCATTTAGATTTGTTCAGACTTGTATTCTACTTTGATAGTCATTATTGTTTAGATTCATTATGTCATTAGTTTCATTTTGAACCGTTGTAACCTTATTAATTATAAAAGTCTTCCGCTTGCGTTTTTTCTATTGACACCATAATGTGGCATTTTAACCCTTGTCGGGTTGGGGTGCTACACTTAAGGTCTTAGCCGTGGCCTTGCCGTGGCTTTGGTCATGGCTACCATCGTCTTGAGACTCATCCTTGGCCTTAGCCGTGGCTGTGGTCTCGGCCTAAGGCCATTAGACCTCTTTGTTTTACTTAGCCGTGACCAATACATGGTCATTTAAGTATTAAAAAGGGGATGTTAAGAATTTGAAGAAAAATATCACTCGTTATGCGTTTTCAGGGGACGAGTTTGTTATTTTTGAAGGAAACGTCGTTTTGAACAACTTTCGTGTTTTAACTTTTTGATGAAACGGACCAGAAGGGCCTCGTTTAAAATGGTCAGCTGCTTAACAGCATGTTTTGGGCAGTTTTGGCGTTTTGGTTTCGCTAACTTCTTTTGGCCATAACTTTCGACTCGTGTAATTGTTTTCGATGATTCAAATTGCTATGTTTTCCTTGTAAAGTCCTCTATTACAGTAGGTAATTGTAAAATATCATGTTTATACTATTTTGGTCGTATTTCACAATATATGTCACTATTTTTCTTTTTTACTTAACATAGGTTAACATATAGTGTTCTTAACTTGTTTTAAATGTTTTTGTACATCATGAACATAACACAAAGACCATATATGGCATAACTGAAGCATAATAAGCATGAAAATGATGTTGAGCAAGAAAGTGTGTTAGGGTTTCTTACTACTTTTGGCTTTCAAAAAAAAGGAAATTAAGAACAAGGACAGGACTTTGATTGAACAAGAACTGGGATTTCTAGCTTCCAACTTCTTTGATCTTTTGACAACAACTTGTGATTACTTGGAAAAGCACTTGAAGACTTCTACTAGAACTCTTCTTGTGTGGATGGAAGATCACCAAAAGGAAAGAAGAACTAGGTCTTTGGATCAATAAAAACTTAACAAGAGTTTTTGAATTGATATAGCACTTGTATTCTTTGATAATACTTGAAGTAAACTAGCAATATGAAAGTGTTTGTATGTTGTGTATGGGGCGGCAACAAGGGGAGAGGAGGAGGGTATTTATAGGCTAATGAGGAGGTTACTTTGGAACACTTTAAGAAAGCTTACTTAGGAAGCTTGAACACATGGTATCATCCTAAGTGATCAAGGTTTAAGATCAAGACACATGCCCTTGGTTTCTTCCTTGATAAGCTTCATGAGGCTTTCATGAGAAGCTTGATAAGTTTCTTGCATTATCTTGCTTTTACGGAGTCAGTTTTGTCCCGGTAATTGCTAACTGTAAGTTGTTAAGTCACGAAATGTAAAACCGGATATCGTATAAATATGAAACTTGTAGGAATGATTTAACTTATCATTATACTCCATAATAAAATATAAAATGAGTGGTAAGTTCCATCGGGTTGCTTAAACGCTGTTAAAACTGGAAACGCGGGTCTAAAACAGGTAATTCGCGTAAAACGCTGAAATGGAAAACGTAAAATTCCAAAACTTGTGGAATTGTCGTAAATTGTGAGAAATTCATATTTCTATTGTTTACAATGTTTTATGGACATATCGGGATGCTAGAATGACGTTTAAACCTAAACGTAAATCTCAGACACGGTTTCGTGATTTTTACAGAAATGATCCGACGAGTGTCAAACTCTCGAATTATCATTAAAATAGTTTAACTTACGAGAATATGAAATAAAAATTTCGGATATGAATAGTGACAGTAAATAGTAAAAAAAATAGTAAAATGAATAGTAAAAATTTTGGGAATAGAAATTAACCTGAAATGCGAATTGTTACATAAGTCATCTTTTGTTTTTATCATAACGGTTGAATTTTACTTGTGTATAAATAGAATCATAAAATGGAGTAAAAGTTGACAAGTTTGTGCACTAAATGCTTAGACATTCACAAACAACTTTTACTCCTCCAAATAACAACCTAGTCCCTGAGATAGCTCAGTAGGTTCAGTTAGTTGCTACTTAAGCTTAGCTTAAGTTAGCTTAAGTTTAGTGAGGAGTCATACCATACTTGTCATTCAATCCCAAGTGTTATTCCGCAAACACTTGGGCATAATTCTTTGATTGATTTCTAATAAGAATTAAACGTTGAAAAATATATTGTCTATTTACTTTTACGTTTTCTCATAACCATCAAAGAATATCTTAACATTACTTAAGCATGGTGCATAGTTAGATTAACTATGTAGTTAACCTTAACTGTGTAAAATGGACCAACATTGTTTGATCAAGGTTGTTACACGAAGATGGTGCCCTAACAAGTACTTACATTTTCACAAAACATAAAATACCACCATCATGCAGAAAAGCTTAAGAATTAACCAAGTGCATAAACAATAAAGAACAAGATCCAACTAGGCACTAGGTAAACCTTCCACTTTCACACATCGGCTTGAGAAACTTGTAATCTTGCCTCAAGCTCATTTCTGCCCCTCAAAAGGCCTGGTATGATCATTGTTGAATGAGCACACATTTGCGGATGTTACCATCCTATGAACTGACAAGAAGACCCTTAGTCATGAAAATGCCAAGTCTTAAAGTAAAATAACAACCACCATTGTTACTGTGTACTTTGCTAATAACGAAAAAACATACATAATCTTAACATGCACTTACTTGATTAGGACAAGCATAGAATTGACGTCCTGGGTTGATCGTTGTCCACGATGTGCGAACTATTGCTTGCCTACCACACTAGCAAAATACCATTTTTGACAGGTTAAAAATTTCGGAGAAGAAAGGTTTTGGGGAAAGTTTAGGAATAATGAGTGAGGATGAAAATTGTGGTAGAAAAGTAATATAGGGAAATGGAAACATTATACAATGGCTGTAAATAATACGACACAGTTAAAAGACCATTATGGCCTCACCTAAAAAGAGACGTTGAAAAGTTAGCGGTAGTTGACTGATGGATAACAGTCAAAGGAACATTGGATGATGAAAAACATGGGAAGTAGAGACCTTGGGTGACGATTTCTTTGTCAGACTCAACGTGATGTTTTGGTACAAGTTCAGGAACGAACGATGTATTTTACTCTATTTGATATTTACAGCATGGGTCCTCTTTTTATACAAGATAGTACACAAACTGAATTCAAATGCATTTACATAAACGATTGCACTGTTTTTGTTTGTATAGTGTTGGATGGAAATGAAGAGATTTTTAATGATGCAAAGAGTGAGTGTGTCGGAATAGGCGTAGAAGTGGATACATAGTTGATGAATTTGATTGAAAATGAGTGGACGGTAATACAACAGTACAACCTCGAGAAGCATGAAATTATTTTTCTGAATGGGTCCCCTTTCTTTTTTCATTGTACAAAGTTACGGTCCCATCTTTCATACGGTCATTAATCATTAACGAGTAAATCTACAGCAAATACATACTGGATATATTAATTAATGTGCGACATGTTTCGGAAGTTATTTTTTATACCGGATTCAATCTAAGATTAAAAAAAAAAAGGAAGCTCGTGATTAAACAAGCTCGTAATTTTTTTATCCAAGAGTTTGATATAATACAAATATCTATTGGATAACTGAGATCTATGGTATGGACCAAGTTAAATTACTTTGGAATTCTCATATGGACCAAGTTCCTCACAAAAAAAATTCAGGTGGTCGCAGCTTTTCCATTTTTCTAACATGAATTCTAGCACGAAAAGGAGTATTTAATAATCCGTAATTAACTGTAAAAACGAATTATATTACGTTTAAAATAGAGTAAATTACATAGATGGTCCATGTGGTTTGCGTTGACTCACACTCTTAGTCCTTTGACTTTATTTTTGCACAGAAAGTCTCTAACTCCGAAACCTTAACACTAAAAGTCCTTTGACTAAAAGACGTCAGATTTGACCGTTAAAAGTTCATCATGTACAAGACACATAAGGGTAGAAAAGTCGTTTCATATTTATTCTCTCTTTATACACTGATTAAAAAAATAAAATATATTTATATATATATATATATATATATATATATATATATATATATATATATATATATATATATATATATATATATATATATATATATATATTTTTACTTTTTCTCTTCCATCCCACTCCAACACTTCATATATCTCAACTATTTTTCTTTTTTCAAAACCCTTGTAAAAAATCCATGGATTCAACCCAACTTACCATCATCAACCACCAACACCCTCGCCGTCGTGCAACCACCATCTCCAACCACCTTATCCGCCGGAATCACCATTTCTAGCGACCTTAACTTCCAGAATCACCATTTCAAATTAACCCACTTCACAAATATACATTAAAAGGTAACACATTTTCACAACCACAAAACAAATTATTTGTTTCTGATCAGATCACTCTATCAAATTTAGTTGCATTTGTTACATGGGTTCATTTGGTTTTTCATAAAGATTGATAATGGGCTGCTTTTAATTATATATAAGATTGTTACTTTATTGGTTTTATTGGTGGAGTTAATGATTTAGCTTTGAATTTTGAGTGATTTAGTTATATTTTGTGGAAAACTATAAGGGGGTTGAATAGTTTTACCGTTTTAAATTTTTTTTGCTTTGAATACTTAACGTGATTGCAAAGTTATGCAAACAATAAACATTATATAACAAGTAAATAGAGAAAGAAACAATCAAACCACAACACAGATGTTTATAGTGGTTCGGTCTACAAGGACTCGCTTCTTTGCCCTACTCCACTCCTCGAGCCTCTAACTCGAGAGTTTTTCTTCACTAAGAAACAAGCTCCCTTCTCAGCGGAGAAAACATTTATACACGTCGCTTACACTTTTTTCGGTACAAAGCTAGATACCGAGTTCTTTTATAAGGGCACAACCACTCCCGACACTCTATGTATTTTAAGGACTAAAATACTAACCGGACTCTACTGAGGTATATGAATGATTGGTACAACAATGGTGTGTGAAAAACAACTAATTCACACAGTGACTATTCTAACAAGTCTTGCAACGGTATTTTGAAGCTTTTGATGCTTTGATCTCTTTGCTATAAAAGAAAGATCACTAAGAATGAAATATGTAATATGAATAGGTTAGTAATGAATGAATGAATGAATGTTGTTTATGCTAAAAGTGATAAGTAAACATGAATGAGCAGCTTGTTATTTATAGGCAAACAGATAAAACAACCCACGAATTAGGCGGATCCAAAATGAGGGATCCGTCCGTTATGTGATTTGGATCCGTCAGTCCCTGACATCAAATCTCCAAATATCTTTCCAAATCTATCCAAGATATTACCATATCCAATTCTTTGTATGAAGATCTTTCCATGATATTTTTAAGATCTTCAAGATATCCTAAAGATATCAATATGATGTATGCAATGATGTCATGTACATATTTCTATTTTTAGAATAAAAATGTAAACTATGTAAATGTATATATGAATGTAATATGTATATCCTAGTGATCATGAATGTAGCAGGTTATGATGTTATAAGTTTTAAAAGCTTGTAACTATAAATGTAAAAGACTTAACTTATATTCATGTTTTGCTAAAGATAAAGTTTATAATTGTCATTAAGAAAATATAGCAAAGATCGTAAAATATAAATAACGTTTTTAGATGATATTTGTATTAACAATCTCCCCCTTTTTGTTGATGACAAAACATAAAGTTTATTTTTAAGCAATGAAGTAAATAAAGTACAAGTCTTTTAAAAATATAGATTAAACTTGTTTTATGCAAATTTAAAATCAATTTTTCCATTTTAAATTGTATGAAATATATGATGTATGAGTTTAATATAATCTCCCTCTTTTTGTCGAAACAAAAAGAAGAAATGCAAAGTGGAATGTAGTGAATGGTCTTTGGTGATTACTCCCCCCTAATTGGAGTGCCAAGTATGATGAGACATGGATTTTGAGTGCTTAATAGCTCCCCCTTGGACAATACTACCCCTAATTGGAGTGCCAAGTAAATGATGCTTGAATGAAGAAATCTACAAAAACAAAGGTTAGTCCTTGATAACCTCCCCCTTGCTCAATACTCCCCCTAGTTAGGGTGCCAAAGTGTATGATGCTACAAAAATAAAGGCTAGTGCATGATTAGCTCCCCCTTGATCAATACTCCCCGTTGCTAGGGTACCAACGTATATCATACAAGGATGAAGAATGCTACAAAACAAAGGTTAGTTCTAGATAATCCAACCAAGTAATATGATGTATGAGAATGAGAGCTATAACACAAAGGTTCAATCCAAGCATAATAGTTCAACCCATTCAACCAAGTATAATAAGTCAACCAAGTATAATAGTTGAAACCAACCATATAATGCACAAGTAGTGATCACAATCAACACATGAACAACATCAAACACCTTTCATTGAAAATTATTTGTGACAAAAGTCACAAATTAAGATGCTTACAAAGGAAATAAAAGTAGAAAATAACTAAGAAAGAAAAAGAGTCCTAAACATAAAAATCCTAGAAAAAAATTCTAAGAAAAGCTCCTAGTGAGCATCTATTGTGGTGGGTGCGAGAGAGCGTTGAGGCGCTCAAGAATGTGGTTCAAAATGAACCTAAGTTCATTTTGCAACTCATGAACCAAAATGTTGGTTCTTTGAGTGAGGTGGGCGGTCCGCTCACACATGGAACAACTATGTCGAGGGAAGTTGGGTGGAAGGTTTGGTTCATTGGTTGGTGGCGGTGGTGGTGGTTGGTTGTTTGATGGTGGAGGTGGTGTTGGTTATGGTGGAGCATGGGTTGATTGGTGGTTTGATGGTGGAGGTGGTGGAACATAGGTAGGAGACATGATGGATGCTAGCAAAGTGGATTGTAAATCCATTGCTTCATTTAGGTAGGAATCCACCATGTTGGAGAAGGCATAGAGGTGGTCAAGTTCCTCATTGATCTCGCCTTGAGTTTGTGGCTGGTTAATCCACATTGACTCATCAATGGCTTGAAGGGTGGAAGTTGGTGAAATTGGTTGAGGTTGAGGTTGAGGTTGTGGTGGAGCTTGATCACGGTAAAGAGGACCGTGAATGTCCCTATAGATAGGGTGGAAGAGGAGTGGTTCTTGAGCCTCAAAAGGCATTGGTGGTGGATTGGTGGACCTAGGTGGAAGGTCTTCAAGAGTTTCCAAGTAGGGGTGTGGTGAGGTTGGTGGAGTAGCAAATAACTCCATGGGTTGAAGTTTGGGTGAACGAGGAGGTGATGGTGATCTAGTTTGTTGAGATGGTGCGGGTGGTGGTGTGGTAGCCACTGATGTTATGGTAGGTGGTGGAGTGTTAATGATATGGGGTGGTGTTGGAGTGGATAAAGTAAGGAATTTCTCATTTGCAATGGGAGATGAGATGTTCAAAGGTGATGATTATTCGGATAAAGAGTTGAGATTGACAAAACAGCAAGGTCTAACACTCATTCTTACTGTTCTTCTTTGTGGTCTGGATGTGGAGGAGTTGTTCGATTTGGTCATTGTGAGGGAGAAGGTTGCTTAGAAATACAGAAATATTGCTTAGAAATGGTGGTGAAGATGTGAGAAATGATCAAACAAAAGCTCCTAATTTATAGACTCCAAGGTTTATGGAAGAGTGTGTTTGGATGTGATGTTGATCCATAAAAATATGTTGGTTCCTAATGATTTGGAAGAAGAAAAGAAGCTAGTCATATCATCAAAGTCAATCCATTGAGATGGAGTTGAGTAAGATGAAGAAGATATGTAGTAAATGCAAAGGGTGAGTGGGAAATCTAATGATGTGATTGATCCACGGATTGCAAGGAACCATTTTGTGGGATCCTTGCTTGTTAGAGAAAGGTAACTTGAGTGGAATTTTGAAATTTCAAAATTTGGTGTGAAATGAGTTTCCTATAGTTCTAAGTTTGCTATGATGATCCTGATGTGATGAAATATCATTAAAGGAATACTAATTCAAGAATCAATGATCTAAAGTGCGGGATTGAACTAAAATTTTTAAAATATGACTGTTGATCCTCGAAACCAAACAACAAAACAGGCGGATCCCTGTTTTTGGTTCCGCGTGATTTGGGTGTATTTTGGCGGCACTAAAAAATTGGACAGACGGAACCCTCTTTTTGGTTCTGCCATATCCGCCGAGCAAAAATTCGAGACAGTGGGCATTTTTAAAGGCCCGAAACCCGTTCAAATCCCAAAAATTATCCTAAAACATGTGTAATTAATTAGTTGTGATTGATTACTAACAAAAACACAGGTAATAATACATGTAATCATATAGATCAAATAAAGGCTAATGAACTTACTATTAATAGAAATTAAGCCAAACAGTGGCTTAAGTATAGAAAATTGATAACATCCAAATGTTATCGCCCTGCATGATCACGTTAGTTCTCATAGTTGTTCAACAAGAAGTTAATATCCTACTATCATAAAAATTCATCACATCATTGTTTAAAACCTATTGTACCAAACATTCATTAACCTCTCACTGCTTGTCAAGTTTCTTGTTGATCTTCATTAGCCAGCGGCCGATGTTCTTGAACATCCCTCTTGTTTGTTTGAACTCTTCACTTGGTTGTTCAATTGGTGGAAGTTGGCTCATATACTCCGGAGGTGGAATCCTAGTGTTTGGTAGTCCGTCATCCTCGCTCATGGATAATGATGATGAGGAGGTTGGTGGATGAGGACGTTTTCCTTTCTATGTGGCTACTCTCTTATCACTTAAGGGTACAAATGTGTGAGGAATGAGGGAGTAGTCAGGCAAGAAACCTCTTGCATTATGAGGGATAGGTGCAAATGTTCTAAGAAGACGGGTGAGAAGCATCCCATATGGCATAGCGGTTGTTCCTAACACGGGTATGTCGGCCATCCTTTTGGCCACATAGTATGCAAGATTGAAAGGTTGATGAGTTGAGATGCAATAGAGCATGTAGCAAAGGCTAGCATTGATGTGGTCTCTATTCCCTATGGTGCACAACACATTTTCCAGAAGAATTTCTTCCTATTTCTTAAATTGTGGCCTAAGCTCGTTTAGCTCCATGCCAAACGGGTCTCGATCGACTTGATGGCCTTGTCGGGTGGTCCTAGTGTGGGTGGTCCTAGGGAGGTAGAGATGATCCCGGATAATATCTTTTGGTGTCAAGGGAGTGTAGTACGGAGGCATACGATCGACGATAGAATCAAGGCTTGAGAAGGACCATTTGTCTGAATAAAGACAAGTGCCTTGATCCGGAATTCCAAGAACTTCAGCAAATTGGTTCAAAGGAATGTTGAATTGGGATTGATTTACTTTGAAATGAATGGATATGAGACCATAATCATTTGTGCTAAGAACTACACTAGCATAAAACTCTAAAATAAATCTAGGACATATTTGCTCATCAATGTCCAAGAGGCAATCAAATTGAATGGCGGCTAATTCTTGGCGAATGTTTGTTCCTTCTAGAAAAGAAGGGTCTATGGTTCTACCCTCGTGGACATATCTCTTTTCTGAGGCCTTGAATATTTTCACTTGGTCGGTTGAAAGTCCCTTAGTCTTATGGTGTTTTGGGAGATACTTAAGGGTGTCCCTGTGATCGTAAAAAGTTGCGGGAGGCATGTTTGATCCTAAAAAAAATTACATACTTTAGTTAAAATTAACGAAACTTTAGATATGATGTTCTAGTGTGTGCCTACATGGGGACAATGTGGAGGTGCGGTTATCTCGACTCATTTTATGAAAATTTCATTTATGCAAATTTTATAACAAAAATGAGAGATAACCTAAACGCTCCTAATTCAATGTAGCTTCGATTGAATGTACCCGAAAATACATATTAGTTATGTATTTCCTTTAGCATTCAAGTGACATTATGCAAGTAATGTTTTAAACATAACATTTTTATTTGTATGAACAATGTGAAAAATCACTTTTCCTAATCGTGAGAAGATTTTTATAAAAAATTTCTCATGGGGTTATAAGTGAATTGTGATAATGTCCTATAAGATGCAATTCCTAACTATGGAAAACATGATTTGTTATGTAATTTAGTGAATATGCTTTATAATTAATCAAAATATGCATAATCCCCAAGTTTTTGTTTTGTGCAAGAAATAGAAATCCTATACTTAGATCAGGAATGTAAATAGAGTTGGGATACTTACAGTGTGAGTTGGAATACAAATTTGTTGAAGAAGATGATCTAAGTTCTGCTATGGGTCGAGTTCTAGTTTCTTGTGTATTTTTGGGGAATGTGAGAAGGAATAAAGGAGAGTTTGTTTAATATACTTAAAAACTGGCCCAGGAACCCACGGATAGGGCGGAACCAAAAACTGGGATCCGCCCTTGTTATCGAAGGGTTCCGCGGGTACAGTTTTGGTTTTTGGTTATTTTCGTGTTTGGTTAATCTAAGGTTCAAGCTAAGGTTTTAACTACATATTAGGTTCCATTAATCCTAAACCAAGTCTAAGAAGGTTAAAGGGTTCTCTCTTAAGAGGTTTTGTGAGGATATCGGCAATGTTGTCTTCTGAGGATACTTTCTCAATTGAGATGTTTCCTTTTTGAACATTGTCGCGTAGAAAGTGATGACGAATTTCTATGTGTTTGGTTCTAGCATGTTGAACTGGATTCTTGCTAAGGTCGATAGCTCCTTTGTTGTCGCAGAGAATGGGAATGTCGTTGAGTTGAATCCCATAGTCGACGAGAGCTTGTTTCATCCAGAGTTCTTGTTGGCATGCTTTTCCTTCAGACACGTACTTGGCTTCAGTTGTTGAGATTGCTAGAGCCGTTTTTTTCTTTGAGAACCATGCGGTAAGACAATGCCCAACAAAAGTACAAATACTACTTGTACTCTTTCTATCGACATAATCACCGACATGGTCTAAGTCGGCATACACTATGGTTTCAATTCCCGTTCCTTTGGGATACCATAATCCTAAGTGTGTAGTACCTTTAATGTATCTAAAGATCCTTTTTATGGCTTAAAGATGGGATGTTTTAGGATCTTCTTGAAAGCGAGCGCATAGACAAACACTAAACATAATGTCGGGTCTACTAGCCGTGAGATAGAGTAGACTACCAATCATTCCTCTATATTTAGTGCTATCTACGGATTCACCTTCATCATCCTTGGTGAGTTTAGTTTTCGAAGACATGGGAGTTTTCATAGGTTTGGAATCTTCAAGACCAAATTTCTTAAGCATATCTTTGATATACTTATATTGGTTGAAGAATATCCCATCTTCTAATTGTTTTATTTGGAGTTATAAGAAAAAGTTTAGTTTCCCCATCATACTCATTTCAAACTCGTCATGCATGATTTTTGAGAAATCATCGCATAACTCTTGACATGTTGATCCGAATATAATGTCATCCACATATATTTGAACTATGATAATATGTGATCCCTTTTTCTTAGTGAAAAGAGTGTTGTATACTAGTCCCATGGTATACTTATGTTCAACTAGGAAGGTCTTAAGTCGATCATACCATGCTTTTGGTGCTTGCTTAAGTCTGTATAAAGCTTTTTTAAGTTTGTAGACATGAATAGGTTTTTCAAAATTGGCAAAGCCGGGAGGTTGTGCTACATACACTTCCTCATTAATAAAACCATTAAGAAATACACTTTTAACATCCATTTGGAAAATTTTAAAGTCATGTGCATATGCATATGCAAGTAGTATTCTAATTGACTCGAGCCTAGCAACTGGAGCAAATGTTTCATCGTAGTCTATACTGTAACACCCCCAGAAATCGGGTCTAGCATAAGCATACATGTCGCTGGGGTGCTACTCAATTGGTATCACAACACACGTACAAAGAACAGTTTTATAACACCCTAAATTAATTACGACTTATAAAATACGCTAAAAATTAAAACTTGAGTTATATAACATGTTATGACTCGAGTCCATACAATACGAACATATAACCTAAAGTAAAATATGAAATGATACAAGAACTTTATGAATAAAAGTATGACATGTTTAATAAGTTCCCTATAGGCCAAAATTAATTAAAATATGTACACAACTTAATTATAGAAGATAAGTATAAGATTATGGCTAAATTGGAAAGTGTAAATCATGCCTTAAACACTCCATAATTTCGGCATAATCCCCCTAACTCTTCTCCCCATAACCGATCATTATACTTCTCCAACAACAAACCCTAAACATTTTCTTCCTATCTCACTTTGTCGGCAAAAAGAAAAAAACCAAAACCCTAAGAAAACTTGTGCTAGTCGATCACCAAGAGAAGAAGGAGAAGCAACAATAATTTGATCCTGATCTTATTCAATTCGTATCACACATAAGGTAATCGAATACATATTAATTTAATCCATTCGAATTTGTTGATCAAAACCAAACCGATCCTTGTGTAATTATTTTCTTGCATTCGATCTTGATCAAGAGAAGGAGAAGAGGAATGTTGGTGATTTGATCATCGTTGGAATCCTTGAATTCTTGTTCCATTCGATCTAATACAAGAGGTAACATGTAAACTGTGGAAACCGTAGAGGGGGGTGAATACGTTTCCATTTAAAAACTTAAAACTTTTGTATCAAACACCCGATCAAGTGTGACGTAATATGAAAAGTGTTAACTATGGTCATTTAACACTTAGAGATGAATGTAGTAAACTACAACACAAGCACAATCAAGCCATGAAACATACTTAATCAACATAACATAAGCAACTAGTCACACAAGCATAAACTTCATGCAAATATAAGTATAAAGCGATAAAGAATGAAATGAAAGTAAAGAGATAAGTAAGAAGGCGCAAACCAGACACGGTGATTTATAGTGGTTCGGTCACGAAACCTCTCTTCGCCCTACTCCACTCCTCGAGTACCCAACTCGAGAGTTACTTCACTAATCAACAAACTCCCTTCAGGCGGAGAAAACCGTACACGTCGCTTAACTTGTTTTCCGACACTAAGCTAGATGTCGAGTGCTAATCTTAGCTAGCACCAATCTACCACGATCTACCTGATCTACACCTTACACGTCGCTTATCCTATTTCCGACACTAAGCTAGATGTCGAGTGCTAATCTTAGCTAGCACCAATCTACCACGATCTACCCGATCTACACCTTGATCCACATGATCAATCACACAAGCCCAATGGCTTCAAGAGATCTTCACAATCTCTTAAGATCACAATGATCTTGACTCACTCTCTCACAAAAGAAAAATAATCTTGATGTATGCTATGATACAATCAAGAGTGTAACCAATGTTACAAGACCTAACAACTACAACTCTTGTATCTTCTTGGATACTTTGAGTTCTTCTCTTGCAAATGAAGAGGAATGATAACACTTTGTATCTACTTGGATACTTTGTGTTCTTCTCTTGTTAATCAAGAGGGATGACAACACTTTGTATCTACTTGGATACTTTGTGTTCTTCTCTTGCTAATCAAGAGGGATGACAACACCTTGTATCTACTTGGATACTTTGTGTTCTTTCTCTTGCTAATCAAGAGGAATGAAGAGGATCACTTGAATTGAGGATTGGATCACTCTTAAACAAACTAAGACTCTCCAAATGATCAAAGAAAGTCATCTAAGTGAGGAGGGATTAGACCAGAGAAAAAGGACTGGAAAAATCAAGTTGGAAGTGTGGAATGGTCCACTATTTATAGGCAAAGAAAAATATAGCCATTACGTACGGACGGCTCCGTTAAATACCCGACGGCTCCGTTAAATTTAATGGAGCCGTCCCTATTTAAAGGTGCCGTGGACGCTCCTTCGTTTGTCTTTAGTGGGGAAGGTTTATTTGGGAAAGTTAGGAGCTGTTTTGGGGGGAAATTTGACTGTTGGGATTTTCAAACATATTTTTCAAAATAAAACATTTCTTTTTAATTCAAAAATAATTTGTGAAATATATTTTTGAAAAAATGTTTTGTCACATTAAAAATGTGAAGTTTAGAAAAATAAAATCCTTTGATCATTTGTCAAGTAGTAGATTTGTTTGTCCATACCTTGAGTGATTTATGTCGGGATGGAAATCTACGACTTCGTTGAAGCATACTTGAGACGTCGGGAAGTGTTGATGTAAGTATGCGTTGATGATTTGTGTTTACAAGTAACTTGCACATTTTATGTTATGTATTACAAGTTACATGTTTGTCATTATTAAAACCGAAGAAACCGTTTAGTTTAAATATCGTAATATTTGCACTAATAATCTCCCCCTTTTTGATGATGACAAATATGTAAACCATAACACATAGTAAAATGTAAAAGTTACCTGTTTACACTCCCTTCTCCCCCTTTTGTCGAATCAAAAAGGTAGTTGCCTCGAGCGCTCCCTTGAATTTACTCCCTAGTCCCCCTTATTGCACTACTATCCTTTCTTCCCCGAAAGGCGAGCTTGCATCATCCTAGTGAAGCCTTCTATCAACACTTGTGAAGACAACTCCATGCTATGTATTCAAATACTCCCGAGCTCCCCCTAGCTCAATGCTCCCCTATGGTGACTTAATCCCCTTGTTTATTTACCTTAGTATCTAGCGGATCCATGGATTAAATTCTTACAAAGGCTTTTCCTACATCAAGGGTTAGCTTCGTGCAACATAATATATAACAGTATAGGAGCAAGATTATAGGGATAGAATACACATAGCAAGACATGCATGGGTTAAACTATATTAACACGTAAGTGTCACAACCCGACCGAAAACCCAAGGTGTAATTGTTCACTCAATCACAATAATCAAGAACGAGATTCGTTCATTGACTGACACACTAAATGACTTATTCCAAGTTGTCATTGGGAAGGAAAGTTCTAACAAACCTTTTGAACAACATAATCATTTACCTAAGATGATTGATGTTAAGGATAGTTTGTTGATAAGACATACTCTAAATGATTACTATTATGACAAGTCGTGCCATAAAGTAGACTCGATAGAGGTTATACCTAAATGATTCCATAAGGTGGGAGAGTGTTGGTTGTGGTGACAATAAGGACAACTTGGGTTATGTGGTTGTAGGGGATAAATAATGGGATAACCCATTAGTGGTTGTGGTGATGGTGATAGTGATAAGGATGATGTGTTAGTGCCAAGTTCAAAAGGTGATGTAGGTGACAAGGTTAGTGTGAGAGCTAAAGGTTGTGGTGATGGTGATGGTGACAAGGATGATGTGTTGGTGCCAAGTCCAAAGAGGTTTGATGGTGATAGGGTTAGTGTGATAGCTAAGGGTTGTGGTAGACTTGGTGGAGGTAAGGGTGTAGGAATCCTAAAGGTGGAGGATGATGATGATGTGGTTGGAGATGTTGGTTTTGCCCTTTGAGGAAAGGTGAGAAAGGATGGTTTAGGTTAATATATCGTTTGCACTGACAATGAGATGCATGATATATTTCAAAAGGGAAAAAGAAAAGGTGCATGTGATCCTAACAGGATTGTTGGTGGATATCTCTAACGGGGTTAAGGTAACGAAGTTCTAGGTTTCTAGGTTGGATGATCCTAGTTGTGTGTTAGAGATAATTTGGTGCATGAAAGGTTTTGTGTGATTGTGAGGGTTGGAGGTTGTTTAACTAACTATCACTTATCCAAAGTGAGGAGTAGTTGTAAGGTTTGAGTGTGATGATGAATTGAAGGTTGTAAGGTTTGAGTGTGATAATCTATGGGTTAAGGTTCTTAGACTAACTATCACTGTCAAGAGTGAAGTGTAGTTATAAGGGTTGAGTGCGATGATGATGTTGATGTGAGGTTTGAAGGTGAGATGCAAGATAAGCTTGCAATGGTGAGGCCTTATATAGGCAAGAGTTGTGGGATTCGAACTAAAGTTGGTGTAAGAGTCCTATGGTGTAGTGAGGGAATCCTAGGGTGTATGTGAGTTTGCAAAATTTTGCAGGTTTGAGGTTAGGGATGCAGGGATCTAAAGGAAACAGTGAAAATTTTTCAAACATAGGCACGGTACCACTAAATACCACACGGTACCATTAAATTTAACGGTACCATGGCCTTTTTAACGGTACCGTGACCTGGAAGTCATGAATTTTGCTATACAGCCTAGTTCTGGGCAGCTAAAGGGAAGTTTCCTAGGGAATAAGAATCACATTAGTGTGTTTTTGAGAGTGTTTGGTGAAAGGCTATAGGAGTGTGTTTTCGCTCCCCCTTAATCTATGACCATCCGGACAAGAGGTAAAAGATAAAAAGGAAAACAAATGTTAACGAAAGCGATGAGCTTAGTAACGTTATGACAAGTGGTGGATAGCATGCGACAAACTTCACCTTTGAAGTCACGTAGCTCTTCTCAATCATTGTGAATATTCATCGAATATTCACATAATGAGGCATGTGATTAATTGGAGATATCCTAAGGGTTAAGAAGATAAAATCTTCAGGGTTGTGAGGTAGGTGACAAGGTTATAGGGTTATCTATGTTGATGAAGGAGGGTTATCTCAACGTATCCTAATGGTTCTTCGTTTGAAGTGTGTGGAAGATGTGTGGGATGCGGAAGCATTGGTAGTGTTTAGTACCATGCAGAAGTGTGAGGGAAAAGGCTAAGGAATCAGATGATAGATACAATCTATTCTGATAGGAGACGGTTTTAGGTTCAAGACTACATCAAGTGGGAAGCAAGATTTTTGACAAATAAAATTCACATATGTTGTGATTTTTCTGGACTTTAGATTAAAAGAATTTATACCGAATAAATTCTTTTATGAATGAATCCAACCGGATTAGGTGAACGTTGATCGAGAACGAGAGATGACATTTAATTGCATTTCGCAAATTAAATATACTTTAAATATTTCGGATGAAATATTTAAGTTTTCATTAGAATTTAAGAGGATTTTACGAATAAGTATCGCTGATTTAGTGAGACATTTCGATACGAGGAGAGAATTTATACCTAATAAATTCTTTGAACGGTACTGGACGAGAAGAGATGACTTTTATATTTCTGAGGAAATACATAGGTAGTCATTAGAGTGATGTGAAGAATGACTCAATATTTCCAGTG
This sequence comes from Artemisia tridentata subsp. tridentata, assembly GCA_021014915.2. NCBI lineage: Eukaryota > Viridiplantae > Streptophyta > Magnoliopsida > Asterales > Asteraceae > Artemisia > Artemisia tridentata. The sequence goes on from CP139502.1 coordinate 194,368,661, forward strand.
AAATATTTAAAGAGTCATGAGACGAGACACACGAGATGACTTCAATATTTCCAGTGAAATATTTAAATAGTCATAAGATTTATGGAATATGTTCCATCATTCCTAGACCTAGACAGAAATGGTAAGGGGATTCTCGGTTGAGAGGTTTGGTTGATTCATGGTTTTTGATGTGTTTCGCATGTGAGTGTTTCATGGGGTTTTGAAAGATGTAAAGCTAGGCCTATGGTGCTGATTTGCAGCAGGGTTTGGGATCTTAAGACGTGTATATTTGATGAATGTGTAAATACTCATCATTTTTGTCCCATCTGAACTGCAAAAACATTTAAAAACACTCAGAAATGCTTCAAAATACAGAAAATATCCTTGAATTGTGTTTTTATCTGTTTCATGTGCAAAAGGATTAAAAACGGAACGAAAACGAGCATTTTTGGATCGACTTGGCAATAATTGTGCATTTGATCAAGTGAAGACGAAAGTCAAAGACAGAGTCAAAGTCAACCCCCAAAATCCCAAAATGAAACAAATGGTCCCTGGGAATAATTTCTATTTTTGGCATGTATGGTCCCTAGATTTTCAGAATTTGCAACATTGGTCCCTTAAACTTTGTGCCAATTCCATTTCTAATCCTAAGTTAAAACCTACCCAATCCTTAACAAACCCAACCCAACCCTTTTAATAAACCCAACTGCTAAACTAAACTACCCAAAGCCCAAACCCAACAGCCCACTCCCTTCCCATTTTAATCAAACCCAAAACCAGAGTTTGACTCTGGTCAAACTCTCCTTCCTCATTACCACCCCGCCAAAACAAAACCATAATACCATTCCCATGGTTTCTCTCCAATATCACCTCAAACCCCCCTCCTCTCTGCTACACCCAACTTAACAAGCCAAGGGGCATTTATTGCTTCTTCCTCAGTACACTCAATCAGAGATAGTGGATTTTTCCACTATCTCATTTTTGGCGCCAAAATCGGTTTCAAAGGCTGAGATCACTTCAAAGGCATCCAAGGGTCAGAAATTAATCAGAGATGATGAGAGGACTTATCCCACTTTAGTTTAGTATAAATAGAACCCTATGTAAGCCTTAAAAGGCAAGTAGTTAATTAGTTGTAATCGTATTTCAATATCAGTAATCATAGTTTGTAATTTCCCATTCTCAGTTGTTAATTCAAGATAATTTCAGTTAAAGTGTTATAAATTCAAGCAATCTTGTACTCATTTTCATTTACAATAGAATTTCAAGTTGTTATTAATTCGAATAAGCTCTAAGTCCTTTTAAATTATCATCAAAAGCCTCTAACAACCTTGCTATAAGCTTATATAAGCTGATAATAGCTTTTTGTAAGCTTATATTAGAAATAATCTGTTTAAAATTCAAATCATGAAAAAAGTCAATGAAAGTCAACATGTGGGCTAATAAGCACTTTTGGAAGGAATAAGCTATTCAGAAAGTTTGAAAGTGGGTTTCTAGCTTGTGTTAACAAGCTAGGGGTTGTTCTGATCACTAGTTCCTTTGTTCCATAAGACTTTTCAGTTGTAAGCAAATTTATAGTTTTTCTTAATTTTCTATTTTTACTGTTACACTGCTTATTTTCAGCTTAATTCATAGGTTATTGCTTATTTATAGTTTATAAGTAAATTTCATCAATATAATCAGTCTTACATAGCTTTTGTCTTTATTTTACTTAAAAAACACTTAAAAAGCCAAAAATAGCTAATAATGGTATAGCTTATTATTCTGCTTATTCATATTTAAAAAGTTGCTTAATATAGTTAATATAAGTTAACTCATCAGTAATATCCAGAAATATTAAGTTAAATAAGAGTTTGCTAGTAAAAAAATCAAAACAGTCCCCTTTAAAGGGCTGTTTGGCATAAGCTTATCAAAATAGCTTGTTACTGTTCATGTGCCATAGTTCTAAGTTTAATCTTACCTAATTCATCATATGGGAGTTGTTAGAATAAGTTGTTGGCCTGTTTTTGGAGATTTGTAGGTTTCTTTGAACTAGTGCAAAATTTAGCATCAAAACTGAGCTGATTAGCTCAGTATAAGCTGAGCTTGTTTAAACAATCATTTTGTGGATTTTTAAGTTCATTTCAATTGTCTAAGTGTGTATCCATAAGTTTGTAGTATTTCAGTTGGTTTTGAAAGACTCAAGTGCAATTTTCCATCTCTGCTGCATCAGTATACACTGAGCAGATTTGAGCTTTTCTTAGCTTTTTCTCAGCTGCTCATCTGCTTATTCCCTTGTCCTCACTTCCTGATTTTTGGTTTGCTTATAACTCATAGTACTAGCTTTTAGATAATTATTTGGTATTGCACTTTTCAACTTGTTTCATAGCTTAAAACTGGTCTGCAATTTCCTTCAATTTCCTGATTCAAACCTGCTCCAATTTTTGGTTTCTAGACCATCTGATCTAGTGCTAAATTGGAGTTCAATTGGTATGTTAGAATTAGGGCTTTTAGTGTTTTTGTGTAGCCTGTATTGCTAAGAAGCTTTTGCCCCCATAAGATTCCATTAATCAGCTTATTTGAAGTGCTTAATCTGATCTGCAAGTTGGCCATTTCACTGATATTTCTGCATAATTTGTGATCCTGCTCAATTGTTTATTTTGATTATTTTGTGAGTTAAGCTGTTCGATTTAAGTTGTTTTATACTTAAAAAAGTTGTTTGAACTGTTTCTGAGCTTTTGGTAATTTTTGGTGCTCAAGTGCTTATTCCCCAACTGCTTATCAGCCCATTTGCTTATTAGGGTTCAGATATCTTTTGATTTTATTTTTCCTAGATTTAGAATAATATTTTAGATTTACCTTAAATTTTTTAGATTTTTCTTAATAGTTTTAGTATTTTTAATAATTTAATTAGTTTAAAATAGTTTTTAATTCATAATAAAACATATAAAAGTCAGAAAAATATAAATCTTTTTTCTAAAATATTCTTTTATTATTTAGGATTTAAGAAAAATAATTTTACACTTGTTGGATTAGTTTTCTAATATTTCAGTTTTTATCCCGTTTTAGATTTCCCGTTACGCGTTTTTAATATAATTTGTTAACCTTAATTTTATTTTGAGAATTTGTTTCTCATTATTTAATTAGAACATCATAATAAAAGCAAAACTTTCATATCCCAATCATCAGTCACTCTAATCCAAACCTTCAACGATTGTCCATTCACACCTCGTTGGGACACGACCCGGGTAATCACTTACCTGGTGTCACACACACAACGTGAGTTTTTGCAAGTTAGCCTTTTCCTAAGGGTTGATTTGTCTTTATTCACGTGTATCCGTCGCATAATATTTATATACGCGTTTTAGCACGGATCAAATTTTGGCGCCGCTGCCGGGGAGGTTGTGTTGCGACAATATCGTTGAGATTTTTAAACTATTAGTGACTTGAGATCCTTCTTTCAGAAGTTTCCACTTTCATAAACCATATAAAATACAAAAATATTTTTCTTTTCTTTTATATATATAATATCATATAAAAAAAACCCAAAAACATTTTCCGTTTTATTAATAAATAAAAGGTAAAAGCAAAATCAATATAATATTCCTCAACTTGGGTATTATCATAATAAGTTCCCAAACCAAAGATTAAAACTTGCCTTTGTGTCGCTTGCGAATTCGGCTTACCTTTGATTGATAAACAAACTATAACGAAGGTTTAAGGAGGGTTTGACATTAAATTGTCGAACCGAAAGAAGCGGGTTTTTAAGGAGCATTTATTGCCCACCTTTGCTTCTCCACCACTCTGTGCGTTTATCTTTCAGAGAGCTACCGTAAGCTGGTTGATTTAAGGTTTAAGTTCCTTGTGTTTTGCTTCGATCTTGTTTTAATTGAATCATTTTATTTAGTGCATGCGCACTCGTTCTTCCACGTCAACAAGTCCTTTACGTGAACTCGTAGATATTCCGAGAAGACGTAATCGTAGACGTGTTGCCCACATAGTCGAACCCGAGATTCGTACTATTCCCATTGATAAAATGGCAGACGATCCAAACGATGATGAAACAGCCCCCGATCTCCGAACGATGGAGGAGTTGTGCCAACCAACCATGCAAGGACGGGGCGGACCTATTGCTCCCGTTAAGATCCAAGCTGCGGATTTTGGACTTAAACATCACATGATCCAACAAGTCCAAACTTCATGCAAATTTCACGGTTTACCGGGTGAAGATGCAAACAAACATCTTGATAAATTCATTACCGTCACCCAATGTATGAAACAAAATGGGGTCACCGATGACGCCCTTCGTCTATATCTTTTCCCTTATTCTTTGATGGATCATACCACCACATGGTTTGATCGTTTTCCCAAGAATTCAATTCATAGTTTCGATGAAATGACTTCAAAATTCTTGGCAAAATATTTCCCACCGTCGATGGTGACGAAATTGAGAAATGATATAAGTAACTTTCGCCAGCTTCCCGACGAATCTTTATTCGAAGCATGGGAACGTTACAAGCTTTCGATTGATCGTTGTCCTAATCACAATATGTTGCTTGTCACCATTATAGACACGTTCTATAATGGTTTAACATTAAGACATCGTGACACGATCAATGCTGCGGCCGGTGGTACCTTTATGAAAAGGCGACCCGAAGAGTGCCAAGATTTAATCAAAAATATGACTGCCCACCACAATCATTGGGACTCCTCCGCCGAGAGGAACGAGTCAACTAAATCTATCACTATGGACTCTTCACCCGAGATGGCTTTACTCACTAAAAGGATGGATGATATGTCCACTGCTGTCTTGAGAATACATCAAAATCAGATTCAAAAGAATCAACAAGTCAATGTGGTAGATCAAAGCTGTGAAACATGTGGTGGTCCACATCCATATTTCGAGTGTCCAGCCATCAGTGGCAACACTCAAGAGAGCGTTTATGCTGCTTCGGGATCCTATAATCAGGGAGGTAATGGTTACCAACCCCAAGGAGACCGTAATCTCCTCAGCTACCGTTCCAACAATTTTCTAGCACCACCCGGTTTTAGTCCTCAAAATCCAAATGGGCAAAACCGAAATACCTAATTTAACCAAAACCAAAGTCGAATAAATCAAGGTCAAAACCAAGGTTTCCAAAACCGAGGTCAAAATCAGGGGAATTTCAACCAAAATCCAGGGAATGTCCAAAACCAAAACCGAGGTCAAAATTTTAATCAAAACCAAGGTTCAAACCAAAATCAGACGTCCTCGGATGAGTTGCTTAAGCAATTCATAAAATCCCAAGATGAGACAAATAGGACCCAATATGAGACAAACCGGTTATTGGTTACCCAATTAAATGAGATCAAAAAGTCTTTAAATGATCGACCCTCGGGCTCGGGAACTCTTCCTAGCAACACGATCGCTAACCCGAGGGGCGATGTGAAGGTGATCACAACAAGAAGTGGTAAGAAAGTTGATGGACCCTCGACTCCTATGCCCCCTCCACCGGGGGAAGTAAATCGAGATGCCGAGGTGACAAAGGACAAAGTGCAATTCTCAAGCCCACAAAGTGCCGCACACGTCCAACCTCAAAATGTCCAAATTCAAATTCCGGAACCCGATGTTCCGAAGATAAATTCTAAGCCCTCGATTCCTTATCCTTCGAGGCTTAATGAACAAAAGCTCCGTGACAAAACTAACAGTCAAATGATGAAGTTTCTTGAAATCTTTCAAAAGTTACACTTCGATATTAGTGTTGCGGATGCTCTTCTCTACATGCCAAAGTTTGCTTCAACATTCAAGAGTCTCATTAGCAATAAGGAAAAGTTGCTTGAATTAGCAAAGACTCCATTAAATGAGAATTGTTCGGCGGCAATCCTTAAAAAGTTGCCCGAAAAACTAGGAGACCCCGGCAAATTTCTCATCCCTTGTGATTTCTCGGGGATTGTTGTATGCTACGCCTTGGCCGATCTTGGTGCAAGCATTAACCTGATGCCACTTTCCGTGTGGAAAAAGCTTTCACTCCCGGAACTTACTCCCGCAAGGATGACTCTTGAATTGGCGGACTGCACTGTTACTACTCCTAAAGGCGTTGCTGAAGACGTTTTTGTCAAAATAGGAAAGTTTCATTTCCCCGCCGATTTTGTAGTAGTGGATTTTGAATGCGATCCCCGAGTACCTCTCATTCTCGGGAGATCCTTTTTAAGGACCGGCCGTGCTTTGATCGATGTTTTTGGCGAAGAAATAACACTTCGGGTTAATGATGAAGCAGTCACGTTTAACATCAATGCGAATTCTAAATCTCTAACCACCAAAGGCAACGTTGCTATGGTGAATCAAAAATCTGATATCAAAATTGCTTCCAAAAGAAGTGATTCGATACTTTCAAGATTTGAGGTTAAGAGTCTTTCACAAAAACGTGCTGAGCGCAAAGCAAGGGGAATTACCCCTAGTTCAAACAAATGGTTTGAAAGTTGTACCACAGAAGTTAAGAGTGTCTTTGACTACGATGAACAAGAATCGAAGTTCACATCGGAAGTGGTGAATACTGCTAGCTCTAAGAGCACACCACTTGTCCTACCTCCGGAAATGGTTTATCGTGTTCAAATGGTTAATTCTGTGGATGATCCAACCATTGCTCTCTCTTCCTACCCTTCTCTCACACCGGTTGAGGGAAGTGATCCCTTTTGGGATGAGGTCGATGCTTTTCTTGCAAGTGATGATTCAATTCCTACAAGGATTGATGATACTTACTTTGATTCAGAAGGGGACATCCTTTTTCTTGAAAATTTATTGAACGAAGAACCGTCCCCAACCCTCCCTCCCGGAAATTTTGTTGAAAATTACCATCCAAGCTTCAAGGTTAAGCTACAAGTTCAAACAAATGGTGATTTTCCTTTTATGGATGAAGAATGGATTCTCATTGTGATACACACCTTTTTACCATTCTTCACATATTGCGTGATTTCTCTTTCCCTTTTCTCCTATGGGAATGAGGACACTATCTTTGACCCCGGTATCCTCCCTTATAGTTTCTACTATTAAAATACCGTGGGTATCTCATCGGAGTGGAACTTTCAAAAACTTCAATGTTTATCCAAGCATTTTGAATGAAAGTCCGATGGAGATTTTCTTTTCCACATGCTCCCCCAAGAACAAATGAATTCGGGGTCGAGTCAAGCTAGTGACTCGGTTAACAAAAAAAAAAAAAAAAAAAATAGCATTGCATGGGTAAACGGCCATGTTTCTGACTTCTTTCTCTTTTCTAACACCTAAGTGTTGGGGGGGGGGGTTGCCCCTGCTGTTGTATATATATATAAGTAAAAAAAAAAATGATGATAATAATTGTTGTGTTCCCACTCTTGGCTAGTAGTATTACCTTTTTACGTTCTAAGTGGCGGCATAATAGCCGGTACTTTGAATATTGAGGGAAATATTCAATTCTAAGTGTGGGGGGGAATTCTCTCGAATTTTGTCACAATTGTACCTTCTAGTGTACTAATTCCCCCGTTTTGACCAAAATTTTAAAATTTTTTCATTTGGTGGAAGTGCTTTGCACTAACACAACAAATGGTTATCAGTCCACCATGTCTAACCCACATAAGGACTGGCTAATCCGAGAGCAAACGGCTCTAGGTAAAGATATCTCAAATCCGTTTATGGCTGACAATTTGCCAAAAATTGTATGGTATTCAACTCACCATATCTTTGATAGCGAAGAGTTGGCTAGCCCACAAGGTTATGGCTTGTGGTTAAGGCAGTAGAAAACCATAATTGGTAATCAACTCACCAAGATGATAACTGTATTCTATCAAAGAGTTGGCTAGTCCGAAAGCAAACGGCTTTTGGTAAAGACAAATCAAATCCGTTGACAGCTGATGATTTGCTTAAAATCATTTGGTTATCAATGTACCATAGTATCATACTAAAACATTGGCTACTCCAGAAGTAATGGCTATCTGGTAAAGACACATAAAATCCATTAAATTTTCAAAAAGGATTGCTAGGGACTAGCAATAGTTTAGTGTGGGAGATTGATGAGTGTGTAAATACTCATCATTTTTGTCCCATCTGAACTGCAAAAATATTTAAAAACACTCAGAAATGCTTCAAAATACAGAAAATATCCTTGAATTGTGTTTTTATCTGTTTCATGTGCAAAAGGATTAAAAACGGAACGAAAACGAGCATTTTTGGATTGACTTGGCAATAATTGTGCATTTGATCAAGTGAAGACGAAAGTCAAAGACAGAGTCAAAGTCAACCCCCAAAATCCCAAAATGACACAAATGGTCCTTGGGAATAATTTCTATTTTTGGCATGTATGGTCCCTGGATTTTCAGAATTTGCAACATTGGTCCCTTAAACTTTGTGCCAATTCCATTTCTAATCCTAAGTTAAAACCTACCCAATCCTTAACAAACCCAACCCAACCCTTTTAATAAAGCCAGCTGCTAAACTAAACTACCCAAAGCCCAAACCCAACAGCCCACTCCTTTCCCATTTTAATAAAACCCAAAACCAGAGTTTGACTCTGGTCAAACTCTCCTTCCTCAATACCACCCTGCCAAAACAAAACCATACCACCATTCCCATGGTTTCTCTGCAACATCACCTCAAACCTCCTCCTCTCTGCTACACCCTACCTAACAAGCCAAGGGGCATTTATTGCTTCTTCCTCAGTACACTCAATCAGAGATAGTGGATTTTTCCACTATCTCATTTTTGGCGCCAAAATCGGTTTCAAAGGCTGAGATCACTTCAAAGGCATCCAAGGGTCAGAAATTAATCAGAGATGATGAGAGGACTTATCCCACTTTAGTTTAGTATAAATAGAACCCTATGTAAGCCTTAAAAGGCAAGTAGTTAATTAGTTGTAATCGTATTTCAATATCAGTAATCATAGTTTGTAATTTCCCATTCTCAGTTGTTAATTCAAGTTAATTTCAGTTAAAGTGTTATAAATTCAAGCAATCTTGTACTCATTTTCATTTACAATAGAATTTCAAGTTGTTATTAATTCGAATAAGCTCTAAGTCCTTTTAAATTATCATCAAAAGCCTCAAACAACCTTGCTATAAGCTTATATAAGCTGATAATAGCTTTTTGTAAGCTTATATTAGAAATAATCTGTTTAAAATTCAAATCATGGAAAAAGTCAATGAAAGTCAACATGTGGGCTAATAAGCACTTTTGGAAGGAATAAGCTATTCAGAAAGTTTGAAAGTGGGTTTCTAGCTTGTGTTAACAAGCTAGGGGTTGTTCTGATCACTAGTTCCTTTGTTCCATAAGACTTTTCAGTTGTAAGCAAATTTATAGTTTTTCTTAATTTTCTATTTTTACTGTTACACTGCTTATTTTCAGCTTAATTCATAGGTTATTGCTTATTTATAGTTTATAAGTAAATTTCATCAATATAATCAGTCTTAAATAGCTCTTGTCTTTATTTTACTTAAAAAACACTTAAAAAGCCAAAAATAGCTAATAATAGTATAGCTTATTATTCTGCTTATTCATATTTAAAAAGTTGCTTAATATAGTTAATATAAGTTAACTAATCAGTAATATCCAGAAATATTAAGTTAAATAAGAGTTTGCTAGTAAAAAAATCAAAACAGTCCCCTTTAAAGGGCTGTTTGGCATAAGCTTATCAAAATAGCTTGTTACTGTTCATGTGCCATAGTTCTACGTTTAATCTTACCTAATTCATCATATGAGAGTTGTTAGAATAAGTTGTTGGCCTGTTTTTGGTGATTTGTAGGTTTCTTTGAACTAGTGCAAAATTTAGCATCAAAACTGAGCTGATAAGCTCAGTATAAGTTGAGCTTGTTTAAACAAGCATTTTGTGGATTTTTAAGTTCATTTCATCTGTTTAAGTGTGTATCCATAAGTTTGTAGTATTTCAGTTGGTTTTGAAAGACTCAAGTGCAATTTTCCATCTCTGCTGCATCAGTATACACTGAGCAGATTTGAGCTTTTCTTAGCTTTTTCTCAGCTGCTCATCTGCTTATTCCCTTGTCCTCACTTCTTGATTTTTTGTTTGCTTATAACTCATAGTACTAGCTTTTAGATAATCATTTGGTATTGCACTTTTCAACTTGTTTCATAGCTTAAAACTGGTCTGCAATTTCCTGTAATTTCCTGATTCAAACCTGCTCCAGCTTTTGGTTTCTAGACCATCTGATCTAGTGCTAAATTGGAGTTCAATTGTTCTGTTAGAATTAGGGCTTTTAGTGTTTTTGTGTAGCCTGTATTGCTAAGAAGCTTTTGCCCCCATAAGATTCCATTAATCAGCTTATTTGAAGTGCTTAATCTGATCTGCAAGTTGGCCATTTCACTGATATTTCTGCATAATTTGTGATCCTGCTCAATTGCTTATTTTGATTATTCTATGAGTTAAGCTGTTTGATTTAAGTTGTTTTATACTTAAAAAAGTTGTTTGAACTGTTTCTGAGCTTTTGGTAATTTTTGGTGCTCAAGTGCTTATTCCCCAACTGCTTATCAACCCATTTGCTTATTAGGGTTCAGATATCTTTTGATTTTATTTTTCCTAGATTTAGAATAATATTTTAGATTTACCTTAAATTTTTCAGATTTTTCTTAACAGTTTTAGTATTTTTAATAATTTAATTAGTTTAAAATAGTTTTTAATTCATAATAAAAAAATATAAAAGTCAGAAAAATATAAATCTTTTTTCTAAAATTTTCTTTTATTATTTAGGATTTAAGAAAAATAATTTTACACTTGTAGGATTAGTTTTCTAATATTTCAGTTTTTATCCCATTTTAGATTTCCCGTTACGCGTTTTTAATATAATTTGTTAACCTTAATTTTATTTTGAGAATTTGTTTCTCATTATTTAATTAGAACATCATAATAAAAGCAAAACTTTCATATCCCAATCATCAGTCACTCTAATCCAAACCTTCAACGATTGCCCATTTACACCTCGTTGGGACACGACCCGGGTAATCACTTACCTGGTATCACACACACAACGTGAGTTTTTGCAAGTTAGCCTTTTCCTAAGGGTTGATTTGTCTTTATTCATGTGTATCCGTCGCATAATATTTATATACGCGTTTTAGCACGGATCAATATTCACACGTGGATGAAAGGAACTAATACTCACTTAAATAGCAACTCGTGAGTCCTTTGTCACCCGAGGGTTGATGTTAGCTTTTAGCTTTGGGATGAGCGTTTTAACATATGTTGTTAAAAGGCTTGAGTATGATGTTTCGGATATGACATTTAATAATTGCGATCGCAAGTTAAACTTACTTGAATATTTCGGATGAAATATTTAAGTTTTCAACCCTACTCCGAGTTCTACTAGGTTTGTTCCTAACCTTCCCATGACAAAAGGGTGTATTACTTGGAAGAAGGCGAAGGGATGACTAGGGAATTAGGGTAACTTCGCGACTACTTTGACTTATGGGTTTTGACACTATTGTATGGCTCTATGACTTCTAAGGGTTCATAGTGATGGGCATACCTAATTCCTAATGTGTCAAAAGGACATAGTGTGGGTGCAAACTTTACAAGTAAATCATGTAAAATGCACATAAGGAATAAATGCAAGCATCATGTAAAACATGATAATCATTTAGCATTTAAGATCATGAAGACATTTAACCATATCTTATGAGAACATGTTATCATTTTGAAACACGTATGTGGGAAGCAAGCACTCTAGGTTTGCTAAGGCAGATCCAAATTACTACTTGTTTAGGATGACATCCTAATGGGAGATAAAGTTCACCGATGTAAACTATCTCTAGTAAAATGTAGGAATGAAAAATTTTCAAGTTAGAGAATGAGTATGAGACTATCACTAGTGGTGCTCAATTAAGGCTAAACACGACCATTTTTACAGGTTATACACGAACCCAACTTCTCTCCTGGAAGCAATCCAACCGTTAGGTCAAATTGAATTTCTAGTGCGATAGGTTCTCCAGTAGTCATTCTCATGTTAGAAAATTCAAATTCCTATATTTGCCTATTGAAGTGTAGCAAAGATGATATTAGCTTATTTCGCTAATACATGGCCTAATATGACTCAATTAACCATACTTTGAAAGTCGGTTAAGACAATGACATGTCTTACACAACTCCTCACAAAGGCAAGCGAAATGTTTTAATTTCGTGTTTGAGGTTTAAAGGTTATTTGATGGAGATGGTGTATTTTATGATCTCTTGGACAACATCTTTGTTTGTTGAGTTGTTACATGTTATTTTAACATGATTTGGTTTCCTAGAACCAAAAGACACTCTAATGTGATACAATGTAGAATCTACTACATCGTGTGTGTTTCAAGAGTGCTCCTTTGCATATCTTGAGTGAGAATCTAGTAAAGGTTACTTACCTCAATAGATCTCGTGAGCATTTTATTTGAAATGAGACATACTGTTTATTTCAACAAGTATGCTTTTCTAAGAAGAAACTTATCACTCTTACGAATGTTTTGTGAAACAAGTATTTTAGTGTATGACCAATTTTACTTGTTTATGCAATGACACATGTCTTGTTAGGTTATTATTTAACTCTAATGTCCTATATTTGTTAACAGGATGCAATGTATTCTCTTGTAGCATAACCATTTATGTTACAAAGAAAATAAGATGCATAAGATATAAGTTATCTTTTGTCAATCTTTTGATAAGAGAAATACATGTGATATTCTCAAAGATTGATGACTTACATAATAGTTAATAGCATATTATGTGTGACACTTTTACTAGACATGTGACTTTGAGTGTTGAGTCGTTTATGAGCAAAGTTTACATATGTTGTTTGTTTGCTCGTGTTTGGTTTTTCGGAAATGACACATTTACTTATTGCATTGCAATGTAAATTACTTGTATATTTCGGATGAAACATCCAAGTTGTCAATCCTACTTGGTTGTGTATTTTATGCATCTTTTAAACATATTAGTTTAATGTTTGGAACACAACCATTGGACAAGAAGACTCAATATGGCATCTTCAACACAAGTGTGAGTTATGATCCGATGCATATTATTTTCGTCTTGAGAGGACGTCATTATTTACACAACAATCGAGTGTGATTGAGTATGTAGATTCAAGATAATACTTTTCATCATAATTTGATGTTATCTTGAAGCTGGACAAATAATGACTCCAATTTCATGTCCACACTCAAAAACTTGTCAATTAGATTCGATAATGATATCAATCATAATTTGAATAATGAATTGATATGTACTCGAGATCTTTCTTGACCCTCACAATCACTCCCTTTTTTTAAAAAGAAATAAAAATTTTAGGAGTGTGTTCCATTTATTCTAACACTAGTTGTATGTGTGAGGTTAATGACATATTAAGTTACTACTTTGATATTGTCATTTATTTTTATTTGAGAAAAACTATTTTATATTATTGAGTATAATATTCTTAGTTTTTCGACACCTCATTTGTATAAAAATAATTATCTTAACTATTTTTATACAACATACGTAAAATACTAAATGTTTAAAACATTTTGTATGTGTGTTAGATCAATGAAAGTTTAATACATTTTCCTTGACTTAAGTACTAATGTATTAAAATGACTTTTTATCTTGTTTAGACAACCCATGGTCAAACAAGACAAAATGATGTAATGTTTTAAAGATCATGTTACGGATTTTATGAAAGTGTTAAGTATTTTGGGGTGATATACTTTTTACACTTAAACCTTTGGAAAAATAATTGTGTAAGACAATATCTTTCGACACACATGATCTACCAACTTAGTTTCTATTCCTAAGAAGGTTACTGAACCATTTTGAAAACTTGCTACAAATGCAAGAAAAATGGTTGATGCCTATATGCAATGCAAACTAATTACTTAATATAGTGCAAGTGATTTAGCATGAGCCTTATAAATGCATAAACCTGAAAACTATAATAAGCAAATAGCAATTTAGCTTAACACACAAAAAAAATTACTTATCGTCATTTTGTGTATTAGGTATAACAATGTATACTAAGCTTGATTTTATTTGACAATGAATTGGTTTCCTCCCCATTTCAAAGATTTTTGCTGAGTCACTTTGAAAACATGTCAAGGTTTAAAAGTTGAATCGCCCTTTTTCAGTTTGACCAAAAATTTACGCAAACTGTGTGACCAGAAGACCTTTAGTCAAAAATCAAGGACTTTAATATGCTTTCATTTAGAACTAATTCATAAAATTACTTCTCAAATGAAAGTAGACTCAACATTGTTTAAAATAATGGGCGACACGACTCGTACAGACTTATGGTTGATTTTATATGGATTTCTGAAAATGAACCAAAAGTGAAAAATAGACAAACAGATGCACGGAACCATTAAATGACTCACGGTAACATTAAATATAACGGTACCGTAACATATTTAGTGGTACCGTGCTCTGTTTTCTGATTCAGAACTGCATGACTTAATGACTCGTTCTGAAAACATGACCGGATACTTAAAAACACTATTCTTTTAGCGATTTAAGAAAACCTTCAAGCTAGTATGACAATGTATACTTGACAACAAAACTTGTAAGTATTAAACAACTAAATACTTTTCATATTTTATCACCTTCATAGGTGATTTGATACATGGATCGTACTCAATTTTGAAAACCATTTGTTTTAAAAATTTGAGCGACGTGGCTCTGGTACCAATTGTGGAAACCGTAGAGGGGGGGGGGGGTGAATACGTTTCCATTTAAAAACTTAAAACTTTTGTATCAAACACCCGATCAAGTGTGACGTAATATGAAAAGTGTTAACTATGGTCATTTAACACTTAGAGATGAATGTAGTAAACTACAACACAAGCACAATCAAGCCATGACACATACTTAATCAACATAACATAAGCAACTAGTCACACAAGCATAAACTTCATGCAAATATAAGTATAAAGCGATAAAGAATGAAATGAAAGTAAAGAGATAAGTAAGAAGGCGCAAACCAGACACGGTGATTTATAGTGGTTCGGTCACGAAGCTTCTCTTCGCCCTACTCCACTCCCCGAGTACCCAACTCGAGAGTTACTTCACTAATCAACAAACTCCCTTCAGGCGGAGAAAACCGTACACATCGCTTAACTTGTTTTCCGACACTAAGCTAGATTTCGAGTGCTAATCTGAGCTAGCACCAATCTACCACGATCTACCCGATCTACACCTTACACGTCGCTTATCCTATTTCCAACACTAATCTAGATGTCGAGTGCTAATCTTAGCTAGCACCAATCTACCACGATCTACACCTTGATCCACATGATCAATCACATAAGCCCAATGGCTTCAAGAGATCTTCACTATCTCTTAAGATCACAATGATCTTGACTCACTCTCTCACAAAAGAAAAATAATCTTGATGTATGCTATGATACAATCAAGAGTGTAACCAATGTTACAAGACCTAACAACTACAACTCTTGTATCTTCTTGGATACTTTGAGTTCTTCTCTGGCAAATGAAGAGGAATGATAATACTTTGTATCTACTTGGATACTTTGTGTTCTTCTCTTGCTAATCAAGAGGGATGACAACACTTTGTATGTACTTGGATACTTTGTGTTCTTCTCTTGCTAATCTAGAGGGATGACAACACCTTGTATCTACTTGGATACTTTGTGTTCTTTCTCTTGCTAATCAAGAGGAATGAAGAGGATCACTTGAATGGAGGATTGGATCACTCTTAAACAAATTAAGACTCTCCAAATGATCAAAGAAAGTTATCTAACTGAGGAGGGATTAGACCAGAGAAAAAGGACTGGAAAAATCAAGTTGGAAGTGTGGAATGGTCCACTATTTATAAGCAAAGAAAAATCTATCCGTTACGTGCGAACGGCTCCGTTAAATACCCGACGGCTCCGTTAAATTTAATGGAGCCGTCCTTATTTAAAGGTGCCGTGGACGATCCTTCGTTTGTCTTTAGTGGGGAAGGTTTATTTGGGAAAGTTAGGAGCTGTTTTGGGGGGAAATTTGACTGTTGAGATTTTCAAACATATTTTTCAAAATAAAACATTTCTTTTTAATTCAAAAATAATTTGTGAAATATATTTTTGAAAAAATATTTTGTCACATTAAAAATGTGAAGTTTAGAAAAATAAAATCCTTTGATCATTTGTCAAGTAGTAGATTTGTTTGTCCATACCTTGAGTGATTTATGTCGGGATGGAAATCTACGACTTCGTTGAAGCATACTTGAGACGTCGGGAAGTGTTGATGTAAGTATGCGTTGATGATTTGTGTTTACAAGTAACTTGCACATTTTACGTTATGTATTACAAGTTACATGTTTGTCATTATTAAAACCGAAGAAACCGTTTAGTTTAAATATCGTGATATTTGCACTAACATAAACTCTAATATATAACAATATTTCTGAATCAAATGTATTAATATGATTAATTATGTTATGGAAATCAGATTTGTATATGCAAACTAATCTGTCAGAAATTTGGTGCTACTTAAACGAATTATAGATTGATGATACAAACATGAATTTTAGTGGTTCTTTAGTCAAAAACCGAATTCAATGAAATAGGGATCAAATAAAATTGGTTTGATGATTTTTAGAGGCCTAGAAGGCAACCATTTGATTTTTAGAAATTCTTATGTCGAAACTGTATTTCGGGTTATGAAAATTCAATCGTGGTTCATGATTTTTAATTTAATATCTATAACGAATTAAGAATATGTTGTGTAATTTTTGTAGATTTTTCTGAGATGTCTAACCTGGGTAAATAATTACATACTTTCGGGGTATTCCCGCAGATCCAATTCGAGAATATGTTGTGGTTGTCGATTTTTAGTTTGTACTTGTACTACTTAATAAAATCTGGAAAAATTACATAAAATACTTAAGACATATAGGTATATCTGGGTAAAAGTATAGAATTTTATAAGCTCGTTTAAGGTGTGTTAAAAATAGCTAAAGTCGGACCTGTTTTAATGTTAATTCTGAATTTAAGTAATTACTTATTTAAAACACTTATAAGCATAATTGCTTTACTTTTAGAACCTAAATAAGCTAATGGTCATCTTAAAAGTATTTAACTTATTTTTGGATTAATATTCATATTAACCTTTAACTTTGGCATAATTACAATAGTAACCCAAATCTTTGAATAATGATAATATGGAACCCAAATTATATGAATTAAACATTAAAACTGCTAATTTGGGAAATATGACTTAATTATGACCTAATTGAATGTATGAAGCCCTACTTGGAGTTTAATTACTTTAAATGATTAATTAAAATGACTTGTGTAATTAGAAACACTAATCTCACATTTACTTAATTTGGAAACCCTATTTGGACTTGTAAAACTCTAAATTGTGAAATAACATCATTTTATAAGTATATTAATATATGAAACTCAATTTTGACATTAATAACTATTTAAACCTTTTTAAATACTATTTACTATTTTTAGAAACCCTAAATTGCTTTTAAACCTAAATATGGAAACTTACTATTTTTGGAAAGTTACTAAATATGGAAAGTTACTATTTTTGGAAAGTTACTAAATATGGAAACTTACAATTTTTGGAAAGTTACTAAATATAGAAAGTTACTATTTTTGGAAAGTTACTAATTATGGAAACCTGCTAAATATGGAAAGTTACTTAAAATGGAAAGAAAACTAAAATGAAACCTTTTATGATTATGAAACTATGAAACTTATAAATAAACTCATGCTTAATGTAGATCTGGTGAAGAAGGAGTGATCATCTGCTTCCATTCATCTATTTGCTGTGATTTGTGTGCTTTGATAAGGTACAGATATTCTTTCCCTTTTCAGTAGGGATATTTCTATCGATCCTATGCCTGATATGATTCCCTTATTTGACTCATGACTTTCATTGTATGATTGTCATTCTTATTGATTCATTCTGACATTTATTTAAATGTCTCTGTCATGCTATGCTTATGTTTTGCTATGCTTATTGAGTTACTATTTTGTTTCTCTTGCCATGCAAGATTATATTTGTTGTATGCTATGATAGATCTGTGCCTAAGCTAACCTAGTTGTGGAGGTACCATGACCATGTCTTGGATGGCACCCTAGGCATGACACTCCCGTAGAGGTGTGATAGATCTATGACGTTCCCCTTTAAGTTATGATTTTGTGTACACTATTGGCCAACTTTATATGTGTGACCAGTCTAGTACTGACATACATACTTATGTTAGGGAGCGTATGGATGCATCCTAGGTTTTATGTTTATATGATTATGGTGACCAGGTGGTGTGTGCCTTACACTCCTTGTCACACTTTTATTACTTAGAGGTCTCCCCTCTTCGTATACTCGTATTGCTTTAGTATGATTTGACGGATTATGTATGTAGTTCCTATGGTACATCCTTATATGAACTTTTCCCTTATTTCATTATTCTCTTGATTCATTTTCTATTCAGTTCTTATGCACTCTTGATTCTTAGTTCTCTTTAAAATTCGTATGACTTTCATGATTATGCTTTTCGTTTATTATTCTTATTCCTTCGTTGCTTATGCTTATTTACCGTTATGTTATGTTATATATATCTGTTCACTGGGCTTTTTAAGCTCAGCCGCATGTTTTCTTTTCTTATGCGGCAGGTAATAAGCGGGGCGACGGGCTTAGGAATGAGAGAGCATAGGACTTAGAGACCTATTTATTTATCATTTCGTTGTCCATTGTTTCGGACTTTCATATCTTTCAGTACTTTGAATATTATCGTTTTACTTTGGTTTTGTTTGGTTAACCCATTATGCATTTGGGATTATCTTTTGATACCAGTCTTGATGTTTGAGACTTGGTTATTTATTTTAAAAGACTTCCGCTTACGTAATGTATGCTTTGTATGACACCATAATGTGATATCTTGGTCTTATCGGGTCGGGGTGTTACAGTTATGGTATCAGAGCGCTGGGTTTGACCTATAGAACCTTAGAAATGACCTGTGAGGATATTGGGTAGACACTAGGCTTTTCGTTTGACGCAATCTCTTCCTTCGTATTTTGATCCCGATGTTTGATTTGTCTTCATTGTTCATTTTGATCCCTACGTTCGGGTTCGTCTGAGCAGAAGAAGTTGTGGGACCAGGTTCCATGTGTTGACTGTGAGAAGTTTCATCTGGGTGATCGTGTATAAGACGTTAGATGCCGGGTTCAGTTGTAGTGTGATTGGACGTCGGACGAAAGAGTGTCCGAAGGTGAATCGTAACAAACGTAAGAATGAGAATGATTGACTGCAATCTGCCAAGGGTCGAGTGTTCGCTCTGACCAGGGACCAGGCTGCTGACACATCAAGTACCGTTTCGGGTAGTCCTTACTTATGCGATCGTGCTGCGTGGTTTTATTTGATACGAGAACAACATATCCTGTGGTGTCTGTTGCTTTTACTAAGCACAATAAGTCCCCTCTGCATTATTGAATTGCTATTCCTAATTCTATCTCTATGAGAATCTTGTGACTATCCATCACGAGTGTAGAGTATCCTGTACGGTTGAGGATGTTTGAAGATCAATTTCATTCTGCTAATCTGATTTCTTTGGGAATGTTTGATTCAATTTCATTCTGGTCATGTAATTGTTGACTGAGCATTGAGATGCTAACAACAGTTATGATTTTGTCATCTCTGACGACTTATGAAACTCAAACTCCGTGCCCAGGTTTCTGACCTGGCATACTATTATGATCACTTTTGCTTTGAAATTCCGTATATTAATCCCTCGCGTTTGTGAAGGTATTCCGTTTGATGTAAACTCGCTCGAGAGTTTTTGAAGTTGAATTTCGCGATGTATTCCTTGATGGACTACCAAGATTTCCTCTCGAATGTAATTGTTTTGATCCATTTATTAGAATGTGTTTTGTCACGACTTGAGGTAGACTGTGATTGCAATAAAGGCATGTGTATATGATGCAAGTATTATGACGTCTGGCCAGCGTGATAATAGTTACATCATATACCTTGAACTTATTGGAGTCATAGAATGTCTTGAGGAGTGCCTGAGGTCAGTGTGTTATTTGAATCAGAACTCTAGTCATGTGTAAGCGACGTTTTGCCTATTTCCGAAATCCCTTACGGACGACATAGGTTGAATGAAGAGTATTGAAGGACCTACTTCTAGGAAGTGGTTTATCTGTCTGTGTGCGTCTGTGTGTTGTGTTTTAGTTTGGTTATGAAGAAGAATGATGGTGGTATGAGGTTGTTCATGGAATTCTGGAATCTTAGTAGTATGGTGATTAGGACTGATACCGTTATTGACGACTTATCTAATCAACTTCAGGGAGAAGTTTTCTCTATGATCGATTTGTAATATGATTATGTCCATTTTCATGTGAAGGAGCAAGATGTTCCTAGCATTTATTTGTATCCGTTATAATCTCTATGAGCATTGTGATGCCAATCGTGTTGGCTACTGCTCCGACTATTCTTGTGAGCTTGATGAATCGTGTATTTCATGAATGCTGGGACAATTTTCATAGTATGACGATTTAGTATATTCAGGGACGAAAGAGAAACACGGGAATCATCCTTGTATTTTGGTGTTGAAAATTTCTACGTCAGAAGAGCTCGATGTAAGTTTCTCGAAGAGTATAATTTTGATAGGGGTGAAGAATAAGTTGGAGAACTTTTGGAAAGTTAAGGGGATATTTGTTTCTACTTGAGAAGAAGGTCAGCTATGTCCTTAGGTTATACGGAAAGATTGCTAGTGATGCATCTATGCAGATAAACCGTGGGAGGCGAACTATCAGACGCACAACTGGAGATTGGTTATGACGGATGTGAAGAAGCTCAGGAGCAAGGTGGTGGAATTATGATCTATGTAGAAGATTTGAATGAAACGGTTATGCTCGAAGTACCCTGTTCTTTTCGCTCTATACATATTAGTTGTACTATTATGTAGAGACTTGTAGCATAAATTATGACAGGATGGTATGACAACGGATGTAAATGCTTTGATGGTGAAGTGTCTAGCATGTCAACAGATTGGGAGTTAGCATCAGCGTACGAGTGGTTTTCCTCATTTTGGACGTGTATGTAGAAGTGGGAGTGTCAGCAACTTTGTAACGGGATTTACGCGCCCGTTGGGAAGGACAAAACGATGTGGGTTGTAGTGAATCGTTCAACTTGGTGGCTCACTTGGAAGATCGGCAGAGATTTATTTCAACATAAGATTATTCAAGCTCCTTGGCGCACCTGCAGTGATCATGTCAGAAAAATCGAGTTTTGTTTCACACCTCCAGAAGAAATGCAGAAGACCTTCAAGACCGGCTCGAGATTTTATGGCGACTACACACCTTCAGATGGATGGACGGACAGAGCAACTATGTTGAAATTGAAGATGTATGGGACGGAGAGTTTGACAAGTGTATTGGCATGATTGAGTTTGGCTACCGAGATGTAGAACACCTTTTGGATTGGATTAAGTTGGAGATTTGCTGGTTTAAGGTCCGGGGTTGATTACTGTGATTGGTGGATTAGTTATCCTTGTGGAAGAGAAACCTTGAATGGTGGACTATGAAATTTGTATGTTTTGTACGATGTCCCCGTTGTGGAGAGTTAGACGTTTTGGGCGTATGAAGAAGATCTGGTTCACGATGCGTTAATCCTTTGAGTTGTTGTTTTCTATACGATTATCCGACCTATTCCGTTAGGCTCTCCGATACGTTCCGATCCTCCGTTATGTGCTTAGTTTATCGTCTGTATGACTACGTTAGCTCTTTGATGTGTTTTATCCGTATGATTATTCGACCTATTTTGTTTTGTTTTCTGATGCATTTCGATACTCCGATTTATACTCTATTCATCGTCGGTACAAATATGCTACCCATCTCATTATACGTTTCAATACAAGTTGATATTTCGAGTTGTACTCGATTTATCATCAGCACAATTATACTATCTATCTCTTATAAAACTCTTGATACATTTGATGATTCGTTACGTGCTTCATTGACCGGTGGTACGTTCCTTAGTTCGATCAGTATCTGTTTTAAATTGATGAGTTCTTCTATAATGATGCACTAGTTCCCTTTTCGTTAAGAATCTGGACTGAGTTGATGAGGTTTTACTTTTTAGTACTACCTTCGTATTGCTTACAAGCATGAATGTTTCATGTATCTCTGTGTGAGATTTAAATCGTTATCTGCTACATTATTGTTTCGTATTCCTTGGAACGAATTCGCTGTGAATTATGAAAGCCTAGGGCTTTTCAATGATTTTGATCAGGTTGGCGAGGTATCTCATCGCTTGGCGTTACCTTCCCAGTTATCTCACGTATACGATGTATTCCATGTATCTCTTCTTCGTGGGTATAATTATCATCCGCTTCATGTTGTGTCTTGCCCGTTCGATCAGATTCGGGAAGATCTTTCGTATAGTGAAGAACCTGAGGCCGTTTTGGAGCGTCAGGAAAGAGTCATGAGAACTAAAACCATTCCATTCGTAAAGATTCTTTGGAAGAATCATCATGAGAGCGAGGCTACTTGGGAGACCGAAGAATCGATACGATCCAGTTATCCACATTTCTCTTTGTGACTTGGTACGTATTCATTTTGATTCCGTTTTCGATTTCGTATTTCCATTTCGATTTCGTATTTCAATTTCGCGGACGAAATTTTCTTTTTAGCAGGGAAGAATTATAACACCCTAAATTAATTACGACTTATAAAATACGCTATAAATAAAACTTGAGTTATATAACATGTTATGACTCGAGGCCATACAATATGAACATATAACCTAAAGTAAAATATGAAATGATACAAGAACTTTATGAATAAAAGTATGGCACGTTTAATAAGTTTCCTATAGGCCAAAATTAATTAAAATATGTACACAACTTAATTATAGAAGATAAGTATGAGATTATGGCTAAATTGTAAAGTGTAAATCATCCCTTAAACACTCCATAATTTCGGCACAATCCCCCTAACTCTTCTCCCCATAACCGATCATTATACTTCACCAACAACAAACCCTAAACATTTTCTTCCTATCTCACTTTGTCGGCAAAAAGAAAAAAACCAAAACCCTAAGAAAACTTGTGCTAGTCGATCACTAAGAGAAGAAGGAGAAGCTACAATAATTTAATCTTGATCTTATTCAATTCGTATCACACATAAGGTAATCGAATACATATTAATTTAATACATTCGAATTTGTTGATCAAAACCTAAACCGATCCTTGTGTAATTATTTTCTTGCATTCGATCTTGATCAAGAGAAGGAGAAGAGGAATGTTGGTGATTTGATCATCGTTGGAATCCTTGAATTCTTGTTCCATTCGATCTAATACAAGAGTTAACATGTAAACTCTAATCTATAACAATATTTCCGGATCAAATGTATTAATATGTGTTAATATGATTAATTATGTTATGGAAATCGGATTTGTATATGCAAACTAATCTGTCAGAAATTTTGTGCTACTTAAACGAATTATAGATTGATGATACAAACATGAATTTTAGTGGTTCTTTGGTCAAAAACCGAATTCAATGAAATAGGGATCAAATAAAATTGGTTTGATGATTTTTAGAGCCCTAGAAGGCAACCATTTGATTTTTAGAAATTCATATGTCGAAACTGTATTTCGGGTTATGAAAATTCAATCGTGGTTCATGATTTTTAATTTAATATCTATTTCGAATTAAGACCTAAACTTTTTGCAGAATGAAATTTGGTATTTGAGCTACGTTTTTTAATTTTTGTAGATTTTTCTGAGATATCGAACCTGGGTAAATAATTACATACTTTTGGGGTGTTCCAGCAGATCCAATTCGAGAATATGTTGTGGTTGTCGATTTTTAGTTTGTACTTGTACTATTTAATAAAATCTGGAAAAATTACATAAAATACTTAAGACATATAGGTATATCTGTCTAAAATTATAGAATTTTATAAGTTCGTTTAAGGTGTGTGAAAAATAGCTAAAGTTGGACCTGTTTTAATGTTAATTCTGAATTTAAGTAATTACTTATTTAAAACACTTATAAGCATAATTGCTTCACTTTTAGAACCTAAATAAACTAATGGTCATCTTAAAAGTATTTAACTTATGTTTGGATTAATATTCATATTAACCTTTAACTTTGGCATAATTACAATATTAACCATAATCTTTGAATAATGATAATATGGAACCCAAATTATAGGAATTAAACACTAAAACTGCTAATTCGGGAAATATGACTTAATTATGACCTAATTGAATGTATGAAGCCCTAATTGGAGTTTAATTATTTTAAATGATCAATTAAAATGACTTGTGTAATTAGAAACCCTAATCTCACATTTACTTAATTTGGAAACCCTATTTTGACTTGTAAAACTCTAAATTGTGAAATAACATCATTTTATAAGTATATTAATATATGAAACTCAATTGTGACATTAATAACTATTTAAACCTTTTTAAATACTATTTACTATTTTTAGAAACCCTAAATTGCTTTTAAACCTAAATATGGAAACTTAATATTTTTGGAAAGTTACTAAATATGGAAAGTTACTATTTTTGGAAAGTTACTATTTTTGGAAAGTTACTATTTTTGGAAAGTTACTATTTTTGAAAAGTTACTAATTTTGGAAACCTGCTAAATATGAAAAGTTACTTAAAATGGAAAGAAAATTAAAATGAAACCTATTATGATTATGAAACTATGAAACTTATAAATAAACTCATGATTAATGTAGATCGGGTGAAGAAGGAGTAATCATCTGCTTCCATTCATCTATTTGCTGTGATTTGTGTGCTTTGATAAGGTACAGACAGTGTTGCAAAAAAAGGTATACAAGGCCGATTAATCGCCGATTAGGTGCTACAAGGCCACCAACCTTGCCGATTTATGTAACTGGGTCAGACAAATAGGTCAACCGTGGTCAACGGCGATCAACGGCTGTCAATGGTGGTCAAACTTGCTGGAAACCTATAAATCTTGCCGGATGTACCCAAAACTCACTGTAAACTTATTTTGATCACTTATAGTAACTGTTTAAGTCTATTACAAGTTGTTTTTTAGAAAATACCTTGCCGAAAATATCTAAAACTCACCGAAAATACACAAAACTTCCCGGAAATAACTAAAATTTGTCAGTAATGCCAATCCGATTAATCACCGATTAATCCCGTCTAGACCGATTACAAGCTACAAGGTGGTCGACCGCCTGACTACCGATTCGCGATTTTTGCAACCTTGGGTACAAATATTCTTTCCCTTTTCAGTAGGGATATTTCTATCGATTATATGCCTGATATGATTCCCTTATTTGACTCATGACTTTCATTGTATGATTGTCATTCTTATTGATTCATTCTGACATTTGTTTAAATGTCTCTGCCATGCTATGCTTATGTTTTGCTATGCTTATTGAGTTACTATTTTGTTTCTCTTGCCATGCTAGACTATATTTGTTGTATGCTATGATAGATCTGTGCCTGAGCTAACCTAGTTGTGGAGGTACCATGACCATGTCTTGGATGGCACCCTAGGCATGACACTCCCGTAGAGGTGTGATAGATCTACGGCGTTCCCCCTTATGTTATGATTTTGTGTACACTATTGGCTAACTTTATATGTGTGACCAGTCTAGTACTGACATACATACTTATGTTAGGGAGCGTATGGATGCATCCTAGGTTTTATGTTTATATGATTATGGTGACCAGGTGGTGTGTGCCTTACGTTTCTTCTCACACTTTTATTACTTAGAGGTCTCCCCTCTTCGTATACTTGTATTGCTTTAGTATGATTTGACGGATTATGTATGTAGTTCCTATGGCACATCCTTATATGAACTTTTCCCTTATTTTATTATTCTCTTGATTCATTTTCTATTCAGTTCTCATGCACTCTTGATTCTTAGTTCTCTTTAATATTCGTATAACTTTCATGATTATGCTTTTCGTTTGTTATTCTTATTCCTTCGTTGCTTATGCTTATTTACCGTTATGTTATGTTATATATATCTGTTCACTGGGCTTTTTAAGCTCAGCCACATGTTTTCTTTTCTTATACGGCAGGTAATAAGCTGGGCGACGGGCTTGGGAATGAGAGAGCATAGGACTTAGAGACCTATTTATTTATCATTTCGTTGTCCAATGTTTCGGACTTTCATTTCCTTCAGTACTTTGAATATTATCGTTTTACTTTGGTTTTGTTTGGTTAACCCATTATGCATTTGAGATTATCTTTTGATACTAGTCTTGATGTTTGATACTTGGTTATTTATTTTAAAAGACTTCCGCTTGCGTAATGTATGCTTTGTATGACACCATAATGTGATATCTTGGCCTTGTCGGGTCGGGGTGTTACAAGTTTTTACGTCTTTCATTTAGGATAAAATTTATTAACAAAAGTGTTAAATTTACATTTTTAAAAGTAGTGCGGATATAGGCACATAAATAAGTTAAGCGGTCCCCAAATGAATATCATAGTGTTCTATGACCATGCCATGCCCTGCCAAGAGCCTCCAATAGTATGCTATTGCTTTATACCTGAAAATACATGCTAAAGTGTCAACACGAGGTTGGTGAGTTCATAGAGTTTAGTGTAAAATGTAATGCATTTTAAATTGATTTCCCAGCAAAGGCATTGCAAATCCACTCAGTCCCAAGTTCCGCCCATACAAGACCTGCAACCTGTGTGTTTACAACCCACTGCCCAAGAAGATTTGGTTTGAGTGTACAAACGTAATATGTGGACCATGATTTAAAATACATTTAGTTCGATCAGTACATTCGGTTACGTGACCAATTCATTTGGTGATGTGACCTGTTCATTCTGTCATGTGACCCGTTCATTCGGTTATGTGACCCATTCATTCTGTCATGTGACACGTTCATTCGGTTATGTGACCCATTCATTCTATCATGTATGTACATAGTATTGGTGCCGGTTCATTCGGTTAAGCAGGCATAATTATTTAAAGTGCTTGGGTCCATGGGTAAAAAGAATTAAGTGTGATACAAGTGAATATACAATACATTCGAATGAATAACAAATTCATAAGTAGAGCAAATAATGGTTTGACTAAACAAGTGGCATAATCCAGTAATTCAAGTATACATTTAGATGAAAACAAGCATGTATTCTCCCCCAAAAGTATTTCCAAAACAAGAAAGAGTAGGGGCCATGAACTCACGGTAATCCTTAAAAGATTAAAGTGCTTGTGAAGGTAAATGAAAATAACTTAGCATGTATTATCCCCCAAAACGTATAAAGGTAGGGGCTATGAAACTCACCTGATGCAATAGCTAAGATGACAAAAGTGGATACACTGAAGTGAGGCACGATCTCTATCCGCAACCTAATGTGAATGATAGGATCTAATGTAAGCAATGAAATGATACTACACATGCAAATACGTATGTTATCGATACCACTCGTGAACTTTGAAAATAACGTTTACCGTCGAAAAAATATATTTTTGACGTCTCGTTAAGTTATAAAACACTTTTTGTGTAAATACGTTGCAACGATACCCCACGATCGTCGTTTGATGATTTATTGATAAATATAGTGTTTTCGTTGTAAGTTAATATTTTTCATAACTTGAAAACATGTGACCAATTGACCTTGCAAAACTAGTCATAAAAGTGTACTCGTTAAGTGTTAGTGAATAAGCTCGGTGTTTTTGAAAACCTTGTAACGATGTCTTGAAGTCGTATTGTTTAACTTTTAACCATACGGGTCTCGATCAATGAGAAATACGGCTCTCAACGTAGTGTTGTGCAAAAATAGTTTTTCTATACTTAAAAACTTTTTTGTTAAAAGCTGTTGGGAATTTATTGGAATAGTCGGACTCCAAACGCGTGTATCTTTGTCGTTATAAGCTCGTTTTCTACGTTCTTTATATCCACGGCTTCGTTTTAACATGAACTAACATAATTTCAGTAGGTCAGGTCGTCTAGATCATTTCTAATGCCTCGTTTTGTCCGTTGAAACTCGGCAAACAGCACGCAAATTTTCAGAAATTTGTTTTTCGTCGTCAAACTTAGAATTAGCGTATCTTTCTTGTCGTAAGTCAGTTTTTACTCATTTAAGCGCCCACGGTTTTGTTTTTGAAAATATTTTCTGAATATGAAGGCCAAAATATCCCCTGAGTTACTGAGTTTTCCAGATTACACGATTTTGGACATACCCTTTTCTATATGTTGTAAAAATCACTTTTATGGTTCAAGACTTGTTCAAAACACTTCCAATCAACACCACAACTAATCTAATCCGACCATACACCTTCTTAGGGTGTCTTGGGGTCCTAAATATCACCAAAAATGGTGGATACCATGAGGTTACTTCTAAAAATCCATAGATCTATGTTTATAGTGAAAGATTAAGCTTTGAGTGGTATGTAACATATATATCTTTCAATAACTAGTTGCTAGAACAACAAAATACATCTAATGAAAGTATGAAAAGATTGAAAAGTTTACTTGAAACTTACTTGATGATTTGATGAGTTTTGGAGATGATTATGTATGAAACCTTGGATTTTTATTTCAAAATCCTAACAAGGAGTACAAAAGAGACTTGAGTAATACTAGTTCTTGAAAAATTGATGGATTCTTCTTGTGTTCTTGATGATGGCCGAACCATATGAAGAAGGAGGAAGATGAGATAGTTTTTGATGTTAGCTAGTTCTATGTGTATGTTTTGATGTATATATTATAGTTTGAATGAATAATTGAACAAAGGTACTAGTAATAATGAAGAGTTAGTATAAAATGTCAAGTGTGTAAGTAGCTTGTAAGAGTGTGTAAGTAGCTTGTAAGAGTGTAGGTTGATTATGTTAGATATTATTAGTTTTAGGGGATACCGGGTACCAAATAAAATATGACGACGTTGTAAAAATTATGAAATTACATTCCTGATAAGAATCGGGTGTTAAAATAATTGTCGTGTTGAGATATCGCGAACCGACGTAGTTATAAGCGTATACCGGAAAATATAGCAACAGGTTTCGAAACACCGGGTAAATTGGTAATATAACTTTTATATCATTATATTGAGTATGAAAATATATGAGGATCATCGTCGGGAGTGTCGGGTGCATTATTCGTGGTAATGACTGAGTGGTAACGTTTATAAAATAAATAAGCATACGTTAATGAAAATCACACAAACCCGTGCATGACCTAATATGATGATGATGCTACTGATGGTGTATAGACTTCTCTAGTCTATATGATGTGTCCTTACTGATGATGCATGAATACGCAGCTAAACCATAATGGTTACGCGCATTATGAATACCCATAAACCTAGTTTACGAAATGATGAACGATAACCATAAATAGTGATTTTTCTTCGGGAATGAATAGTGTTTCATGAATAGTAAATTTTTTAAAAACATCTCAAAGTCTCAAACTGACTTCAAAAATGATGAATAGTAAAATGGTGAATAGTAAATGATAAATAGTAATATGTGAATAGTAACTTGTCGAGGTTTGGAAAATGACCTGAAATTACGGGTTGTCACAGTCTCCACCCGTTAAAGGAATTCAGTCCCTGAATTCAGCTCGTGTTGGTCTCTGGAGTGGGTTCAGTGGAAAGATGTGGATATTTGAGTCCCATTGCGGTGTTAAAAGATAAGACATTCAGTGGATAGGAATTCGTAATAGTACATGAAACTTATACAATAGAGCTTAAAGTGAAACGCAAAAGAAATACAACACTAGAGAGTTTGAGATTCCGTTTATTTTTAAGGCAGAAGTTCTCTTCTTAACCATTTACATTGTTGTTGTTGTCCTGACGAGCTTCGCATTTCAACGAGCTCTTCCTCCATTCTGGTTTCTCAGCTCTGGGCATTCACTTTTGATGTGTCCAATTACTCCACACTCATGGCAGGTTACCGTGACTTTCTGATGCATTACGAGAGTGGGAGCCTTGCAATCATTGGCTTTGTGTCCGACCTTTTAACAGTTTCCACATTGAGTGGGGCAAGGTCCATTGTGGTGAAACCGACACTTATTGCACTTGGGTAACGTCCCTGCATATCCTTTCTTTACACTTGGCCCCGCAACGTAGGCCCTAACCACTTCATGTTGTTTGTGTGGCGACCGAACTTGGTCATTTCCGTTGTTTTCACCCCTTTTCCTTTTGTTGTCGTGGTTGCTGCTGCTGTTGTTGTTGTTATGGTCATTGTTGTTGACAGTATTCCCCTTCTTCACCACCTGTGCCATAAGCTTTCGAGAAATTCTAATTGCTTCGTCCAATGTTTGTGGGTCAAAGGAAATTACATCCCCCTGGATGCTGGATGGTAACCCTCCAATAAAATTTTCTAACAGCTTTTCGTTGTTTAGAACCATAGTTGGACACAATGCAGCCAACTCCTGAAATCTTTTGATGTATGCTTCAATCTCATTACCCTTAGTCACTAACTCATTAAACTCTGTTTACAACTTTTTCACCTTAGTGCGTGGACAAAACTTCTTAGACAATAACTTCTTGAATTCATCCTATGAGAACTTGTGAGCATTTTCCATACCGATGGGTTGGGCATAAGAGTTCCACCACGACATTGCTTTGTCAATGAGTGTGCTAGTTGCAAATTTTACCTTGCTGTCCTTTGGACAGTTGCATAGAAGGAATACAGATTATGTCTTTTTAAACCATCGTATCATGGCAGTGGCTCCTTCAATGCCCTTGAATTTTACAGGATCACCACTCTTGAAGTCTTTGTAAGTAAATTTACGACCATTAGTACCATTTATCGCTTGTCCTGCAGCTTCGGATGTTTCTGGTCTAGAAGCGGCTTCAGCAGCAGCGGCTACGGCTGCTCTTTCGGCTACTAGTGCTGCCTTAACACTTCGGCAACAAGCTTCCTGATCTCAGCTGGTGTCATCGTTGAAGTGGTTTTCTTTGGTGGCATGATTCTTCAAAACAAGAAAAGAAGAGTGAAACGTAATAAGGACGTTTCCGAAAAGTAGGTGCTCTAAGTGGCTTGCCATAAAATGAAAAGTTGAGGTTGGGTTATGATTAGCTGGCATGCTTCTAGGAGGCGGTTCACGAGGTGATGCTAATGTGAATGTTCTTGCAATGATTGTGTACACACACAGGAATTTTTGAAACCTTTAGAAATCGAGTAGAGAATCATCCTGGACATAATTCTATTATAACTATTCCCAGTATTGCAAAATTCATCTCTGAGTCGGACATAGGTGGTCAGGCTATGTCCCACTGTCCCGAGTCGAATATAGATGACCAGTCTATATTCCACCGAGGTTCAATGAATTTTGAAATACTCAGCTCAGTTATACTAATACTATGTCCTTCACATTTAAAGGACGTTTCTGAAAGACTAAGGCAAGTGACCAAACTCGAGGTCGAATGATGAAACTACGTAAGGAAGACATGTACGATATGTAAGCATACTTATATGAAAGACAATTATAGTAATCAACGAGAATAAGTGAGTATAATCTATCTGATGATAAAACACAAATCTCATCACATATGTCAGCAACAAACCACAAATGAGGCATCAGCTTAGCAGACAGACACGTGGCGGTCATAGGGTTAAGTTTTCGTGAAAGTAGCTATAGCATAGGTTTTAAAATCACCCAGTTCTCTATAGCCAACGCTCTGATACCAATCTATAACATCCCCAGAAATCGGGTCCAGCGAAAGCATACATGTCGCTGAGGTGCTACTCAATTGGTATCACAACACACGTACAAAGAACGGTTTTTAACTCTTTCATTTAGGATAAAATTTATTAACAAAAGTGTTAAATTTACATTGTTAAAAGTAGTGCGAAAATAGGCCCATAAATAAGTTAAGCGGTCCCCAAATGAATATCATAGTCTTCTATGACCATGACATGCCCTGCCAAGAGCCTCCAATAGTATGTTATTACTTTATACCTGAAAATACATGCTAAAGAGTCAACACGAGGTTGGTGAGTTCATAGAGTTTAGTGTAAAATGTAATGCATTTGAAAATGATTTCCCAGCAAAGGCATTGTAAATCCACTCAGTCCCAAGTCCCGCCCATACAAGACCTGCAACCTGTGTATTTACAACCCACTGCCTAATAAGATTTGGTTTAAGTGTACAAACGTAATATGCGGACTGATGAAGCGAAAAGTGTACCGCTTTTAAGGGGTCATTTAAGCCCTAAATCGTATTTATTTGATCAAATATTGCCCTAAATCGTTCCTTTTGTCATTTTAGGTACTTTGGAGAAGAAATCTGGAAAAGGAAGCATTTTGGACGTTTTTGGAGCATAAAAGTGAAGAAAACGGCAAAGTCTCAAAATTGTGCTGGAAAGTACCTTTGACGGCGTTAGGATTTGTTCTTGACGGCGTCATGGCTTGGCAAAAGTGGTGGATATGAAAATTACTCATGATAAGCCAGAGAAATTTGCATGGGAATTCTGACGGCGTCACCTTTTGGAGTGATCAAGGTCGTCACGGTATAAGTTAAAGCGGGACGGCGTCACGCCTAATTCTGACGGCGTCAAGCCTTGATAAGCCAGAACGGATTTTGGAGAGCTAAAGAGGGACGGCGTCAAGAAGGCCATCCGGGAACCCTAAAAGCGGCGAGGTGACGGCGTCACACTCCATAACGTGACGCCGTCAGATCTGAAAGTCTATATATAGTTTTGCAATTTTTTGTCATTAGTGTGGAACTTATTGTGGAACTTTGTGTGTGAAAAACCCTAAGACGATTTTAGCAGCTTTTTCAAGGCTTTTTGCCTTGAGATCTTCCATGTTACATTAAAGATAAGTTATCAATTAATCATTCAATATGTCTATGTGTTGTTTGATTCTATCTTGTTCTTGTCTTTTGTTTAACATGCTAGGCTAGGTTATCTTTGTGTTTGCTTAGATCTAATGAAACCTATCTATTGATTATTGGTTATTGGTGTGTTAGTAGTTGTATTGGATGATTGTTTATCTATGTTAGGCTTAAGAAAACTGGCTAACTTCCTATTCGGTAACTTGCTTGAACGTCTTAAGAAACATGAACCAATGCGTACTAAAGGTTTTTATGGTTGTATTTAATGCACAAGAGAATTCTAGTGATCCCATGTTAGGAGCTTCCTAGCCGGCTCGACATAGGAGTGAAGTAGGAGCTTGTAGAGTTGGGGAAGTACGTACGCCACCCCACGATTGGTATTAAGGAATACACCCGTCATCCACGCAATTAATACACACTAATCAACCGGTAAAAGATAGTTAGGGAGTAAGGAAATCTAAGTAAACACATTTCTCCCCACATAAATTTCACCACCTTTTCATTTTCTGTTATTTTATTTTATTTGCATTCGTAGTTATTTGGGTTAGTTGACTAGCAACTAATTCCGCCCACTCTTTCAAACCGAGATTTTACTTGCTTTCATAAAATTATAAAAACATAAAAAGAATCTTCTTTCACCCTTAGACCTATTAGAGTAGTTTTTCATACCTAACGAACACTATTCCCTGTGGAGAACGATCAATCCCCCGTACTTACCACTACACTATACTACATCGGTCAGGTACACTGCCTGGTGGGGTTGTAAGCCTCTTGAGATCCCTCGAGAGGTAAAACCTGTTGTAAGGTTGCAAAACCACGCATCAAGTTTTTGGCGCCGCTGCCGGGGAATAGTTATTGTTTAGGTTGAATTTTTATTTTATAGGTCTACTCACTAGATTCCTTTCTAGTGAGATTTTTATTTTATTTTTCTAGGTTTTCTTTAGTCTATCTTTTTCTTCGTTTCTTTGTTCGTAACCATTACCATCCGACATCATGGAAGGTGGTAATATCCTCGATCCCAACAACCCACCACAACAACCACCACCTCCTAGAGCCCGTACCTTAGGAGAGTACTCCCGTCCTAGCCACCATGGCTATCGAAACACCATTGAGCTCACTCAAGGAGCCAATGTCACTCCCTTGCTATCCGACACCATCCGGTTGGTGCAAAGCGGATGCGCATTCCATGGACTTCGTTCTGAAGATCCTAATCAACATCTCAAGGACTTTCTCAAAATTGTTGATTCTATAGACCTTGATGTTGCCACTCGAGAGACGACCCGACTGCGTCTTTTTCAATTCTCTTTGCGGGACCAAGCTAGTCAATGGCTAGAGCATCAACCCGCAGGTTCCATCACCTCTTGGGATGATCTCACTACTTGTTTCCTTGCTTAGTTTTTCCCACCAGGAAGAACTACCAAGCTAAGGAATGATATCTTGATGTTCCAACAACGTCAAGGCGAAACCCTCTACGAGGCATGGACTCGATTCAAGGACTTACTCCAAAAAGTCCCTCACCATGGCATAGAACTTTGGCTCCAAGTCCAAATCTTCTATGACCATATCAATCTCTACACGAGGCAAACCATTGACCAATCGGCCGGTGGTAAGCTACGTGATCTAAGTGCGGAACAATCATGGGCTCTCCTAGAAGATCTTGCTCTTTATGACAACGAAAGTTGGAGTGATCCCCGTGATTTGAATAAAACGGTCAAGGCAATATCTTTGCCTTCGAACAATTCAAGCACTTCCGACCGTAGGATCATAGAACTTGAAGACCAAGTCAAGTTTCTCATGAAATCCTACGAGGCTCCTAAACCTTCAAGCCAAGTGAACAAAATCACTTCTTCATGTGAATTATGTAGTGGTCCCCACGACACTCGTGATTGCATGGAACTCCCCGAACAAGCTTTTGCGGACTACGCATCCTCGCGTACCGACGGAGCGGGAGACAAGTGGTACACTTTCAAACCCGAGCCAAACCCCTACGGTGATACATACAACCCCTCATGGAAAAATCACCCGAACCTTAGGTGGAAACAAAACCAAAACGCACAACAAACCAATTCTTCCAACCCACCTAATCGTTTCCAATCAAGCGGTTCCAACTCGAACCGTACTTTCAATAACAATCCTTCCAACAATTATGGTAGTACCAATAACTTTGAAGGATTGATGTCCCAATTTATGGCATCTCAAGAAGCTCGGATAGCTAAGTTTGAATCCGAATTCAATCAACAACAAATGGATATGACCAATAAAATTGACAACTTATTGAAAGCCCTCAATAACTAAGTGCTATCACCTCCACATAAGGACGCTAGGAACACAAATAGCGGACCCCAAGTAAAAGACCCCTCTTCATCCAAACACGTTCACTTCGTCAACATTGTCACTATCAAATCAATTGATAGGAATGAGGATAATAGTGAACCTGAGGATGAGGTTAAGAAAGTCGAGGTTGATAAGGAAGTTAGGACAAGTGAGATTGAAGAAGTAGATGATTATGAGGACTACTTCAATAGGCTACCCACTAAGGAAGAGCGCGCATATCATACAAACTTATTCGATGACCCCGAGACACCATACTTCCTAGGTAGACCAATCATTGAAATAGGCGACCCTTCTAATCTCAACATACCATGCAACATCGGACATTTGCATGTGTGGAAAGCCTACATCGACCTTAGATCACCCATAAACATCATGACTAGAGCCCACTACAACTTGATAATGAAAAATCAACTTGGGTATAGGATGTTCCCTGACAAGGGTTAGATGAGTAACTTCACGGGAAGAGTTAAGGGATTACCGGTTTATGTAGGAAACTTCACCTATGTCACCGACTTTGTAATTGTAGAAGATATCTGCCCAATAGTCGATGCATCCTTAACTCAAGTGGTTTTTGGAAAACCATTTGTTGAGGTCTCTAGAATGACTTATGAACCTTCCTTAGGGATAGTTAGATTTAAGGATGAGACCGATGAGGTAAACTACCAAATGCCATATAAGATAGAACAATTCCAACACTTGTCAAATGTTGAGAAGGAGCTTAAGCAAGCAGTCTACTATAGGAATGATAGAGATAGAAGTAAAGGAGTAGACTATGTTATGGGAAGGATATTCGGTTTCTACAAGGATTGTTTGAAATTAGGACCAGAATTTAGAACCGGACATGAGGATGACTTAGAAACCATGACCAATGATGGAATCACGTAATGTACGTGACTATGAGTCTAGCTACAAGACTCGTTAATAAAGAAAAGCGCTTCTTGGGAGGCAACCCAAGTTTTATTTGCTTTGTGTGTTTATTTGTTTGTTTGATTTTATTTGTTTCCGTATGTGTGTTTAAGTTTTATTATTATTGATTCATCTTCAAAACTAAATTGTGAAAATGCTTTATTTTGTTTTTAACTTCGTCTTAACTACATATAAAGGTATTTTGCAAAAGTTAAGTGTAAGGGAAATCTAAATCGGTTTATTAGAACACAAATGAACATGAATCATAATAATAAAAAATTAACATACATATTAGTATTTGTTTGAGTCAAATGCTTGTATCAAGTCATAATGATGTTTTGCAGGATTTCCAGGAAGTAAGGTATAGTTTTTTCCAAAATTTTTCCGGAAACTTAACATGAGAATTCTGTCAGATTATTTCTGACGGCGTCAGGATTTACAACCTGACGGCGTCAGGTTTAATTTTCTGAAAATTTTTGAAAGTTTCGTTTTCATAAAAAGTTTTTATTAAATCTCTAACTTATAATCTCCAGGAATCTGCAAAATTATCATTCCACAAGCATTATATCCTTATATATAGAGTTTATCCCGCCGATGTTATGCAGGTTTTCGTGTTTGTTTTCTCAGGTTTAACAGGTTATTTTGGACAAGGAAATGTTTGTTTGATCAAGCTTATGGCGATGCATTAGTCATGGAGCTTCGACATTACTTTGGAAGAAGATCTAACCGTGTTACCACATTATCCACCGAACGAATCAGGGGAGTATTTGATTTCATTCTTTTACTTTTTTCTTTTACATCTTGTTATTTGAACATTGGGGACAATGTTCATCTTAAGTGTAAAGGGGGGGGGGGTAAAAGTACGATTAGAGAATGCTATTACGCTTGATTTTTGTTTGTTTAATAGTAGATGTGTAATAAAACTGAGATAAATACCTGCTAGGGCAATTTTAGTGCCAAATTTAAAATTTTTTACAATACTTAGGAGTGAAACTTTGATCTTAATGAGCGTCTCATGGATAGGAGTTATATGACTAGCACAAAAACTGTACCACTAAAAAATTTTCCACCCCCAAATATGTGAGGTTCGCCCCTAGAATTGGTAGGAAAAGCATTTATGCTATGATGTGAGTACCGGTAGCACTTAGATTCTAGAACTTGCGTTAGGACCATTCCGAGGCCACAAGTGATACTACATTCGTGTAGTTAGATTTACTACATGATAAGAGGCATTAGGATTAACCCATTGTTTTACACCTGTGTTTTTGTTATAATTACGTTGGCTACATTGGTCAAGTAATTCTCCCACACCCTTTGCGTTGTACTCATTTTTAGTACACGATACCCCTAGTACACCCCTCAGAGCCTATCTTTTTGT
Source organism: Artemisia tridentata subsp. tridentata (assembly GCA_021014915.2). Lineage (NCBI taxonomy): Eukaryota > Viridiplantae > Streptophyta > Magnoliopsida > Asterales > Asteraceae > Artemisia > Artemisia tridentata. The sequence continues at coordinate 194,405,952 of CP139502.1, forward strand.
TTCGACCTTTAAGCATTTTACTTAAAGGAAGAATTTGTTACACCCCACTAAAATGTACACCCAAATCGCCTTAGCCTACTTTGTATGCACTCATTTTCAGTGCATTATTGTGACAACATTTGTTTAAACCCAAGTTAATTATCTAGTTGATTACATGGTTGCTAAGTCGAGTCATATCCTTGTACATATTGTTTTGGGACGATTGGGACATGGTTAAAGTACTAGTGTAATGGAGTAATGGGGAAGAACATCATTTATTACCCCCATATGTGCTAAATATTTTAAAAGTACTCCAAGTTTTTCAATTATCTTAATCCGAGTCATTAGATTAGTTATTTGTAAAGTTATGTAAAAGTTCAAGTGTAAGGGGAATGCAATGCCCCTATGATGTATTATTTTGGATGGTAGGGCAAAAGTGTATGCACAAAAAAAAAAAAAAAAAAAAAATCGAAAAAATCAAGAAAAATACAAAAAAATGAGAAAAAGAAAAATAGAAAAAAACATACGGACTACCATCCCGTTTCATTTTATGTTTGTTTTATGTTTTTGTTATTTTGTTTTTAGCTTAAGATTGAGTCGAGTCTTGGCTTAGCAACATTGTATAGTACATGTAATTGATCAAGATCTTTAACTCGCCACCAGTAAAATATTCTTTATCCAACAAAACCGTGTTTATCATATCCCTACACCTAACGTTATAACCCATGTAAAAGCCCTCTTTGATAGTTTATCTTAGGTGCTTACGCCTAGTGGAGGAGGTTTTCGATCCTTTCCCAAGCCTATGGTAATCTATTTGCTATGACAGATAGTGAGAGATATTATCCGTTGTCATTTATGAGATTTATTTTGATGACACTTGAGAGATGTGAGTATCTAAACACTACTTGTGAGGTGCTAGTATGTAATCTCCGTGCTTATTATGATTAAAGTGGAACGATTAATTGTTGCAATTACTTTTATGTTAGCATTAAATGACCCCTAACTTGTATTTTGATTAGAACAAAAGCGCATTTGCTTGAGGATAAGCAAATCTCAAGTGTAAGGGTATTTGATGAAGCGAAAAGTGTACCACTTTTAAGGGGTCATTTAAGCCCTAAATCGTATTTATTTGATCAAATATTGCCCTAAATCGTTCCTTTTGTCATTTTAGGTACTTTGGAGAAGAAATCTGGAAAAGGAAGCATTTTGGACGTTTTTGGAGCATAAAAGTGAAGAAAACGGTAAAGTCTCAAAATTGTGATGGAAAGTACCTTTGACGGCGTCAGGATTTGTTCTTGACGGCGTCATGGCTTGGCAAAAGTGGTGGATATGAAAATTACTCATGATAAGCCAGAGAAATTTGCATGGGAATTCTGATGGCGTCACCTTTTGGAGTGATCAAGGTCGTCACGGTATAAGTTAAAGCGGGACGGCGTCACGCCTAATTCTGACGGCGTCAAGCCTTGATAAGCCAGAACGGATTTTGGAGAGCTAAAGAGGGACGGCGTCAAGAAGGCCATCCGGGAACCCTAAAGGCGGCGAGGTGACGGCGTCACACTCCATAACGTGACGCCGTCAGATCTGAAAGTCTATATATAGTTTTGCAATTTTTTGTCATTAGTGTGGAACTTATTGTGGATCTTTGTGTGTGAAAAACCCTAAGACGATTTTAGCAGCTTTTTCAAGGCTTTTTGCCTTGAGATCTTCCATGTTACATTGAAGATAAGTTATCAATTAATCATTCAATATGTCTATGTGTTGTTTGATTCTATCTTGTTCTTGTCTTTTGTTTAACATGCTAGGCTAGGTTAACTTTGTGTTTGCTTAGATCTAATGAAACCTAGCTATTGATTATTGGTTATTGGTGTGTTAGTAGTTGTATTGGATGATTGTTTATCTATGTTAGGCTTAAGAAAACTGGCTAACTTCCTATTCGGTAACTTGCTTGAACGTCTTAAGAAACATGAACCAATGCGTACTAAAGGTTTTTATGGTTGTATTTAATGCACAAGCGAATTCTAGTGATCCCATGTTAGGAGCTTCCTAGCCGGCTCGACATAGGAGTGAAGTAGGAGCTTGTAGAGTTGGGGAAGTACGTACGCCACCCCACGATTGGTATTAAGGAATACACCCGTCATCCACGCAATTAATACACACTAATCAACCGGTAAAAGATAGTTAGGGAGTAAGGAAATCTAAGTAAACACATTTCTCCCCACATAAATTTCACCGCCTTTTCATTTTCAGTTATTTTATTTTATTTGCATTTGTAGTTATTTGGGTTAGTTGACTAGCAACTAATTCCGCCCACTCTTTCAAACCCGAGATTTTACTTGCTTTCATAAAATTATAAAAACATAAAAAGAATCTTCTTTCACCCTTAGACCTATTAGATTAGTTTTTCATACCTAACGAACACTATTCCCTGTGGAGAACGATCAATCCCCCGTACTTACCACTACACTATACTACATCGGTCAGGTACACTGCCTGGTGGGGTTGTAAGCCTCTTGGGATCCCTCGAGAGGTAAAACCTGTTGTAAGGTTGCAAAACCACGCATCACGGACCATGATTTAAAATACATTTAGTTCGATCAGTACATTCGGTTACGTGACCAATTCATTCGGTGATGTGACCAGTTCATTCTGTCATGTGACCCGTTCATTCGGTTATGTAACCCATTCATTCTGTCATGTGACCCGTTCATTCGGTTATGTGACCCATTCATTATGTCATGTATGTACATAGTGTTGGTGCTGGTTCATTCGGTTAAGCAGGCATAATTGTTTAAAGTGCTTGGGTCCATGGGTAAAAAGAATTAAGTGTGATACAAGTGAATATACAATACATTCGAATGAATAACAAATTCATAAGTAGAGCAAATAATGGTTTGACTAAACAAGTGGCGTAATCAAGTAATTTAAGTATACATTTAGATGAAAACAAGCATGTATTCTCCCCCAAAAGTATTTCCAAAACAAGAAAGAGTAGGGGCCATGAACTCACGTAATCCTTAAAAGATTAAAGTGCTTGTGAAGGTAAATGAAAATAATTGAGCATGTATTCTCCCCCAAAACGTAATCCAAAACGTATAAAGGTAGGGGCTATGGAACTTACCTGATGCAATAGCTATGATGACAAAAGTGGATACACTGAAATGAGGCACGATCTCTAACCGCAACCTAATGTGAATGATAGGATCTAATGTAGGCAATAAAATGATGCTACACATGCAAATACGTATGTTATCGATACCACTCGTGAATTTTGAAACTAAAGTTTACCGTCGAAAAAATATATTTTTGACATCTCGTTAAGTTATAAAACACTTTTCGTGTAAATACGTTGCAACGATACCCCACGATCGTCGTTTGATGATTTATTGATAAATATAGTGTTTTCGTTGTAAGTTAATATTTTTCATAACTTGAAAACATGTGACCAATTGACCTTGCAAAACTAGTCATAAAAGTGTGCTCGTTAAGTGTTAGTGAATAAGCTCGGTGTTTTTGAAAACCTTGTAACGATGTCTTAAAGTCATATTGTTTAACTTTTAACCATACGGGTCTCGATCAATGTGAAATACGGCTCTCAATGTAGTGTTGTGCAAAAATAGTTTTTCTATACTTAGAAACATTTTTGTTAAAAGCTGTTGGGAATTTATTGGAATAGTCGGACTCCAAACGCGTTTATCTTTGTCGTTATAAGCTCGTTTTCTACGTTCTTTATATCCACGGCTTCGTATTAACATGAACTAACATAATTTCAGTAGGTCGGGTCATCTAGATCACGTCTAACGCCTCGTTTTGTCCGTTGAATCTCGGCAAACAGCACGCAAATTTTCAGAAATTTGTTTTTCGTCGACAAACTTAGAATTAGCGTATCTTTCTCGTCGTAAGTCGGTTTTTACTCATTCAAGCGCCCACGGTTTCATTTTTGAATGTACTTTCTAAATATGGAGGCCAAAATATCCCCTGAGTTACTGAGTTTTCCAGATTACACGATTTTGGACAGACCCTTTTCTATAAGTTGTAAAAATCACTTTTATGGTTCAAGACTTGTTCAAAACACTTCCAATCAACACCACAACTAATCTAATCCTACCATACACCTTCTTAGGGTGTCATGGGGTCCTAAACATCACCAACAATGGTGGATACCATGAGGTTACTCCTAAAAATCCATAGATCTATGTTTATAGTGAAAGATTAAGCTTTGAGTGGTATGTAAGATATATATCTTTGCATAAGTAGTTGCTAGAACAAAAAAATACATCTAATGAAAGTATGAAAAGATTGAAAAGTTTACTTGAAACTTACTTGATGATTTAATGAGTTTTGGAGATGATTATGTATGAAACCTTAGGATTTTTATTTCAAAATCCTAACAAGGAGTACAAAAGAGACTTGAGTAATACTAGTTCTTGAAAAATTGATGGATTCTTCTTGTGTTCTTGATGATGGCCGAACCATATGAAGAAGGAGGAAGATGAGATAGTTTTTGATGTTAGCTAGTTCTATGTGTATGTTTTGATGTATATATTATAGTTTGAATGAATAATTGAACAAAGGTACTAGTAATAATGAAGAGTTAGTATAAAATGTCAAGTGTGTAAGTAGCTTGTAAGAGTGTGTAAGTAGCTTGTAAGAGTGTAGGTTGATTATGTTAGATATTATTAGTTTTAGGGGATACCGGGTACCAAATAAAATATGACGACGTTGTAAAAATTATGAAATTACATTCCTTATAAGAATCGGGTGTTAAAATAATTGTCGTGTTGAGATATCGCGAACCGACGTAGTTATAAGCGTATACCGGAAAATATAGCAACAGGTTTCGAAACACAGGGTAAATTGGTAATATAATTTTTATATCATTATATTGAGTATGAAAATATATGAGGATCATCGTCGGGAGTATCGGGTGCATTATTCGTGGTAATGACTGAGTGGTAACGTTTATAAAATAAATAAACATACGTTAATAAAAATCACACAAACCCGTGCATGACCTAATATGATGATGATGCTACTGATGGTGAGTAGACTTCTCTAGTCTATATGGTGTGTCGTTACTGATGATGCATGAATACGCAGCTAAACCATAATGGTTACGCGCATTATGAATACCCGTAAACCTTGTTTACGTACTGATGAACGATAACCATGAGTAGTGATTTTTCTCTGGGAATGAATAGTGTTTCTTGAATAGTAAAATTTTTGAAAACATCTCAAAGTCTCAAACTGACTTCAAAAACCATGAACAGTGAAATGGTGAATAGTAAATGATGAATAGTAATTCATGAATAGTAACTTGTCGAGGTTTGGAAAATGACCTGAAATTACGGGTTGTCACATATACCTTCTTGTTGATTGTGGCCTTGAGCTACTAGCCTAGCTTTGTTTCTAGATACTACACCATTTTCATCCATTTTATTTCTAAAAACCAATTTTTTTTCGATTATGGTTTGACATTTAGGTTGAGGGACCAATGTCCAAACATCCTTTCTAACAAATTGGTTTAATTCTTCTTACATTACTATAACCCAAGATTCATCTTTTATAGTCTCATTTATATTTTTGGGCTTAATTGTTGAAATGAAACAAAAGAAATTACTCTGATTTTGAACTTTTTATCTTAAGGTTCTTTCATTAATTTCTCCTATGACATTATCTAATGGATGACTCATAGATTCTTTGATATTGACTATTTCCTTATTTAAAGGTTCATCTTCCTTATCATTATCTAGATTTTCTTGATTTTCAACCATTTGACTTTCAACTAAGTCATCATCTACCAAAGGTGATGTCTTAGAGGGAGGTGGACTTTCGTCAAATGTTACGTTCAACGATTCCTCGAATCTTAAGGTTTCTTTGTTCAAAACAATATAGGCTTTACTATTTTGTGAGTATCCAAGGAACACACCTTCATAAGACTTTGGATCAAACTTGGTGAGATAATCCATAGTGTTATGAATGAACACTACACCAAAATGTGGGTTTGGGGACCAGCAAAAAATTTGGGTCGACATTCTCGTCCTAAATTTTGCCCATGGCCCACACTTTTTTCATCAAAAAATGGCAGTCAAGGACTTTTTCTACGTGAACAAAATGGGACGACAAATCTGTATTTATTTGTTTTTTGACATTTCAATGGGTTTTAAATGAAATTTCCCAAAAAAAAAAACATCCCGCCATTATTTTTAATCCCGCCAAACAAAATGGGACGACAATGTCGTCCCAAACTGTAAGTATTTTTTATTTTTTATTTTATATTTCAAAACTTTTTAAATCAATTTTTATTTCTTAAATTAATATAAAAACTGTTTTAAAAACAAAATGGGACGACAATTTCGTCCCATTTTTTTTAAATATTTAAAATGGCATTTTTAATCCAATAATCTATTTAAAAATACTTATATATAAATTAATTTTAGAAAATTATTTGCTTTAAAATTATATGTTAGTGTAAAAATTAATTTTAAAAATTACATAAATTAAAAAATTTACAAAATCAATACTTTACTATTTATCAAAAATATTTTTGTTGTTAAAAATATTAATTATAATCGGGTGTTGTGTAATCTGATAAAACCAGAGGGTTCAGATTGGAGTAAAAAAGTTGAAGAAAAAACTGAATCGCAAGGTGGTTGGGGTGATTCATGGGGTAAGAAAAAATACGAGAATAAACCTCAAGACGGGACCGAAGGTTCAAATGAACAGACTACTGATAAAGGGAGTAATTGGTGAAGGTACAATGATGGTGATCCTTTGTCCGCCGATGATCAAACTTATATTCTTGATAACATCTTCAATCACCATCCATATAAAGTTCAGAAAACAAAGTTCCAAGAAAGTCGTTGCTTTTTTGTTGTATCAACCGATGGCCGTGAAGAAGACTTCTCGTACATTAAATGTGTTGAGAATTATGTAAATGTGGTAATCTCAACTATTATGAACTAGATCTGAATATTGATGAAATGGATGTTGATCGGACTCAAGGGTCAAATGAACAAACTACTGATAAAGGGAGTAATTGGGGATGGAACAGGAAGGAGGAACAAATGATGGTCCTAGACCAGGAGGACCTTTAACCGCAACGAGACAAAGGCTCGATATCTTCACAGCGGATGAGCTAGAGATGATTAACGAAATTAATCCCATCATTCAGTCTATTCCATTGTTGAATTCCATTTCTTGTTAATGTTAAAGTTATGAAACACGAATACTAACTATGTATGGGCACAAACTATTTTGTGAAGGTACAATGATGGCGATCCTTTTTCCACCGATGATCAAACTTATATTCTTGATAACGTCTTCAATCACCATCCATATAAAGTTCAGAAAACAAAGTTCCAAGAAAGTCGTTGCTTTTTTGTTGTATCAACCGATGGCCATGAAGAAGACTTCTCATACATTAAATGTGTTGAGAATTATGTAAAGGTGGTGATCTCGACTATTATGAACTAGAGGATAATTACATGGAAGCGGGATCTCCTAAGCTCGAATCGGGTTCTAAACCTATATTTGAAAATGGTTTAGATCTGAATATTAATGAAATGGATGAGCAAGAGATTAATAACGAAATTAATCCCATCATTCACCAAATCCGCAGGATTATTGATGCGTGGTTTTGCGACCTTACAATAGGTTTTACCTCTCGAGGGATCTCAAGAGGCTTGCAATCCCCACCAGGCAGTGTACCTGACCGATGTAGTATAGTAAAGTGGCAAGTACCGGGGGATTGATCATTCTCTAGGGGAATAGTGTCGTTAGGATTGAAAAACTACTCTAATAGGTCTAAGGGTGAGGGAAGATTCTTTTTGTATTTTTATATTTTTTTTAGAAAGCAAGTAAAATCTCGGGTTTGAAGGAGTGGGCGGAATTAGTTGCTAGTCAACTAACCCAAATAACTACAAATGCAAATAAAATAAAATAACTGAAAATGAAAAGGTCGTGAAACTTATATGGGGATAAATGTGTTTACTTAGATTTCCTTACTCCCTAACTATCTTTTACCGGTTGATTAGTGTGTATTAATTGCGTGGATGATGGGTGTATACCTTAATACCAATCGTGGGGTGGCGTACGTACTTCCCCAACTCTACAAGCTCCTACTTCACTCCTATGTCGAGCCGGCTAAGAAGCTCCTAACATGGGATCACTAGAATTCGCTCATGCATTAAATACAACCATATAAACCTAGTACGCATTGGTTCATGTTTCTTAAGACGTTCAAGCAAGTTACCGTATAGGAGGTTAGCTAGTTTTCTTAAGCCTAACATCGATAAACAATCATCCAATACAATCAATAACACACTAACAACTAATAATCAATAGTTAGGTTTCATTAGATCTAAGCAAACTCAAGATAAATCTAGCCTAGCATGTTAATCAAAAGACAAGAACAAGATATAATCAAACAACACATAGACATATTGATTGATTAAGTGATTACTTATCTTCAATTAAACATGGGAGATCCAAGGGTATGAAAACCCTTAAAAATGGCAGAAATTCGTCTTAGGGTTTCTCCTCACAAAGTTGCACACTAATGACAAAAAATTGCAAAACTATATATAGAACTTAGTGGCTGACGGCGTCACGTTATAGATCTTGACGCCGTCACCTCGCCGTGGCTAGGGTTCCCGGATGGTCTTCCTGACGCCGTCCCTCTTTAATCCTCCAAAATCCTCCCTGGCTTATCAAGGCTTGACGACCTTCTTGACGCCGTCCCCCTTTAATCTTCCAAAATTTCTCTGGCTTATCAAGGTCTGACGGCGTCACAATAGAGCTTGACGCCGTCACATGTACTTTCCAGCATATTTTTGAGACTTTGTCGTTTTCTTCACTTTTATGCTCCAAAAACGTCCAAAATGCTTCCTTTTCCAGATTTCCTCTCCAAAGTACCTAAAATGACAAAAGGAACGATTTAGGGCAATATTTGATCAAATAAATACGATTTAGGGCTTAAATGACCCCCTAAAAGCGGTACACTTTTCGCTTCATCAAATACCCTTACACTTGAGATTTGCTTGTCCTCAAGCAAATGCGCTTTTATTCTAATCAAAATACAAGTTAGGGGTCATTTAACGCTAATATAAAAGTAATTACAACAATTAGTCATTCCACTTTAATCATAATAAGCACGGAGATTACAAACTAGCACCTCACAAGTAGTGTTTAGATACTCACATCTCTCAGGTGTCATAAAAGTATTTCTCATAAATGAAAACGGATAATATCTCTCACTATCTGTCATAGCAAATAGATTACCATAGGCTTGGGAAAGGATCAAAAACCTCCTCCACTAGGCGTAAGCACTTAAGATAAACTATCAAAGAGGGCTTTTAAACGGGTTATAACGTAAGGTGTAGGGATATGATAAACACGGATTTGTTGGATAAGGGATATTTTACTGGTGGCGAGTTAAAGATCTTGATTAATTACATGGCGTTGCTAAGCCAAGACTAGACTCGACTTAAGCTAAAAACAAAATAACAAAAACATAAAATGAAACGGGATGGTAGTCCGTATGTTTTTTCTACTTTTTTTTTTCTCTCTTTTTTTTTTTTTTTTTTTTTTTTTTCATTTCATATACTCTTGCCCTACCATCCAAAATAATAAATCATAGGGGCGTTGCATTCCCCTTACACTTGAACTTTTACATAACTTTACAATTAACTATTCTAATGACTCGAATTAAGATAATCGAAACACTTGGAGTACTTTTAAAATATTTAGCACATATGGGGGTAATAATGTTGTTCTTCCCCATTACTCCATTACACTAGTACTTTACCCATGAGTCCCAATCGTCCCAAAACAATATGTACAAGGATATGACTCGACTTAGCAACCATGTAATCAATTAGATAATTAACTTGGGGTTTAAACAAATGTTGTCACAATAATGCACTAAAAATGAGTGCATACAAGGTAGGCTAAGGCGATTTGGGTGTACATTTAAGTGGGGTGTAACAAATTCTTCCTTTAAGTAAAATGCTTAAAGGTCGAAACGAAAAGATAGGCTCTGAGGGGTGTACTAGGGGTATCGTGTACTAAAAATGAGTACAACGCAAAGGGTGTGGGAGAATTACTTGACCAATGGGTTAATCCTAATGCCTCTTATCATGTAGTAAATCTAACTACACGAATGTAGTCTCACTTGTGGCCTCGGAATGGTCCTAACGCAAGTTCTAGAATCTAAGTGCTACCGGTACACACATCATAGCATAAATGCTTTTCCTACCAATTCTAGGGGCGAACCTCACATATTTGGGGGTGGAAAATATTTTAGTGGTACGGTTTTGTGCTAGTCATATAACTCCTATCCGTGAGACGCTCATTAAGATCAAAGTTTCACTCCTATATGTTGTAAAAAATTTTAAATTTGGCACTAAAATTGCCTTAACAGGTATTTCTCTCAGTTTTATTACACATTTACCATTAAACAAACAAAAATCAAACGTAAAAGCATTCTCTAAAGTATCGTACTTTACCCCCGCCCCCCCTTACACTTAAGATGAACATTGTCCCCAATGTTCAAATAACAAGATGTAAAAGTAAATAAGGTAAAAGAATGAAATCAAATACTCCCCTGATTCGTTTGGTGGATAAAGAGGTAACATGGTTAGATCTTCTTCCAAGAGAATGTAGAAGCTTCAAGACTAAAGCATCGCCAAAAGCTTGATTCCACATACATCTCCTTGTCCAAAATAACCTGTTAAACCTGAGAAAACAAACACGAAAACCTGCATAACATCGGCGGGATAAATTCTATATAAGGATATAATGCTTGTGGAACGATAATTTTGCAGATTCCTGGAGTTTATAAGTTAGAGATTTAATAAAAAAAATTTATGAAAACAAAACTTTCAAAAATTTCAGAAAATTAAAACCTGACGCCGTCAGGTTGTAATGCCTGACGCCGTCAAAAATGATCTGAAAGAATTCTCATGTTAAGTTTCTGGAAAATTTCTGGAAAAACCTATACCTTACTTCCTGGAAATCCTGCAAAATATCATTATGACTCGATACAAGCATTTGACTCAAACAATTACTAATATGTATGTTAATTTAATATTATTATGATTCATGTTCATTTGTTCTAATAAACCGATTTGGATTTCCCTTACACTTATCTTTTGCAAAATACCTTTATATGTAGTTAAGACGAAGTTAAAAACAAGATAAAGCATTTTCACAATTTAGTTTTGAACATGAATCAATAATAATAAAAATTAAACATACATACGGAAGCAAATAAAATCAAACAAACAAATAAATAAACATACAAAGCAAATAAAGCCAACATGCAATAAAAAAAAAACAAGTGTCACAAGAGTTCAAAGGCCAAAAGATGCATAATCCTAAACTATTACAGACCAAATTGTTCCAAAACATACAACCATAGATTAAATTGTTTAAACATTATAACATCAAATCAAATCATCACTGGGTGGGGGACCGTGGCGATAGTCGTAGTTAGGAGGGAGGTGCCCGTAGTACCCATATGGTGGGTAGTCCTGCTCACGCCCAGGGAAAGGGTCAATCTGCAGGTGTGGGTCCAACTGATCACGCGTATATAAATGCTGCATCTGTCGAATAGTGTGATCATACATCCAGTCGAACCTCTCGTCCACCCGGGTTCTCCAAGTATCAACCTGGCCCATCCATGCCCCCTGGTGAGCCTGCCAATCCCCTCTGCTCATGTGCCGGTAGTAATCTGCCGTACCAGCCTCATAACCCCCATGTTGCTGCTGCTGATGCTCCTCCTCCTCATCATCCCTACCACCAACATCCTCATCTCCGTCTGGATTATACCACATAAAGGTCCCATCATCCATCTCCATAACAACCTCCATCTGCTTCAGGGACCTAACCTTCACTGTCCTGCATGCATCACCACCACTCAAATACCTCATGACCTCGGGCCTGAGGACTCCATAGGATCGGGCCAGCCGGGTGATAAACATCCCACCATAAATCCTATCTCCTTCCCTTTCCCCAACTCCACCATTCAGAAAGCTAGCTACCCAAAATGGGATGTTGCAGTAAACCTCATCTGAGTAAATGGTGTACAAATAGAAGAGGTCTGAAGCAGTGACGCGGTGGTGAGAGCTGTGGCGCCCTGTCAAGCTGTAGGTGAGACATCTATGAGTCAACCGAACCCTAGGTTCCCTGATTTGAGATGCCACAGTAGTCGAGGTGTACACACCATTTCCAATAGTCGGCCAGAACATGGAACATCTAAAATCATTCCTCATTGTCTCTCCATGCAACAACCTAGTCATGAACCCTGCTTGAGTGGTCTCATGTTGACTGTACAACCCTAGTCTTCATCCAAACTCTGTAACCGAGCAGGTCCTAAGCTCACCCCCCAGTCTAAAATAGATTGTGGTTCTGGCCACATCGGTCCTTGCCTCGGCCATGTCAAAGTGAAAAGTGGCAAAGAATTCACGTACCAATTCGTCATAGACCGGCTCTTGAATTCTAAACAGGTTTTCCCACTGAGGGCCAGTGAATTCATCAGTATGAAAGCTTTGGAGAAAGGTTTGCTCAAGACCTTCCCTCCTCAAAAAGCTCCAATCTACCACGGCCCCATTTTCAACTTTGTGTTGTAGCAATTGGGTGTATTTAGTCGTGGCAGCATCGTCATTGAAGACACCCCAACTGAGGACCGTGTCGCCAAAGTTCTCTTGTTGAGATCGAGAGGAACTCCCTCTGCTAGGTCGTTGACGCTTACTCATTATCTGGAACAAAGCAAGGAGGAACAAAAAGGGTTAATTTGTGAATCAAAGAATTGGTTGAGCATCAGACAAGTCTGACGCCGTTACCCTTTGCTAGGTGACGCCGTCAGGTTCGACCAAATTCAAATCCAAAATTACGAGGGAAAAATCAATATTCAAACTTCAGGTTCATAAACCAAATGCCCCTTTTTACAGCAAAATGGGTGATTGGATCATAGGTTATGGTTCAAATTCGTGGCCACCCAATTAGTGAATAGACCCATTTGATTGCCAATCATCAAATGCTTTAATCATTGTTAATAACACTAATTAAAGGGCATTATGAGTTCTAGGCATGAATCAATCCTAGGGTTTCATGAGTTGGGGGGTTCCGAAATTGAAGAATCCTATGAGTAATTGAAGCGAAAAGAATGAATAAAAATTACTTACCACGTGGAGATTGGTAACGGAAATTGATGAATTGGACCTTGGAGATTCGTAGGTGGGGTTGGAGTGGATATGGTTTGTGGGGTTTGTGATGAAAGTGATGGAAATAAAGTTATTATTGTTGTGCAGACGGGGTGACGGCGTCACGTTCATAGTCTGACGCTGTCAGACCAGCGTAATTTACCACTTTGTGCCAGTTTACAGATGAGCCCCTTGTATTTTAAGTGAGCAGCTTGTCAGGGTCAATAACCCTGATAGCTAGTCTTGTTAACAAGTTCCTCCTGGGTCAAATGTTTTGTTACTGTCACGGGATGTAGTAAAATGTTGGAAAGGGTCGGTTGACGTCTCATTCAGGTTCCAATTTCCATCACGGCAGGTATTCAGGGAGTGAGGGGAACTTTTCCATGGGGTTTTCGAAACGAGGGTGTGCTTTAATTGAGTTCTTCTCACACCTGGCTTAAAGCCAAAAGATCGTTTCCTAGCTTCATGAACGTTAGGGAGCGTGACAACCATGCTTCCCACGAAAATGCTATGATCTTGAGAATTTTTTTTCTCGCGAGGGGATCCAAATGGATAAGAGGGTTTTAAAGGTGAAGGCTCGGGGAGAGGGGTTTCATCATCCCATTCGTTGTATGGTTCATTAGGGACCGGGAGTTCAAAGATCTTCTCGATCTTTTTGTGTGAAGCTTCTTCCCTAATTTTCTCCTTTATTCTCGCGATAAACTTTTCTGCTAGTTCCATGAACATATCTTGGGTGTTTTTCAATTGAGTTTCTAATTTCTGGATCCGTCTCTCTTGGTTGTTCACGAAAGTTAGCATTATCCCTTCAAATTCATCTTGTCGTGAGGATTGATGAAACGTGTGTTTACCAATTGTGTTCACACACTCATCGGGATTTTCATCAGCCGTAGGTGTCTCGGCTTTCATTAATTTCTCAACCTGCCTTTTTATGTTTTCGAACAGCTGTTCTTGGGTTTCACTCATGCAATTTATAATCCCTTCTTCCGAGAACGTTGAGTCTTTCCATTCTTCTTCTTCGTACTGTGCTAAGTCCTCAATGACTTCCCAGCACTTATCGACACTGAGCCTGCTCAGCCTTCCATTGGCAGCGTAATCTATGGTTCTTCTAGTTTGATGGTTTGCGCCATCATAAAATAGTTGGATTTGTAGCCAAGGATCCATGCCATGGTGAGGGACTTTTTGGAGTAAGTCCTTGAATCGAGTCCATGCCTCGTAGAGGGTTTCGCCTTGACGTTGTTGGAACATCAAGATATCATTCCTTAGCTTGGTAGTTCTTCCTGGTGGGAAAAACTGAGCAAGGAAACGAGTGGTGAGATTATCCCAAGAGGTGATGGATCCTGCGGGTAGACGCTCTAGCCATTGACTAGCTTGGTCCCGCAGAGAGAATTGAAAGAGACGCAGTCGGGTCGTCTCGCGAGTGGCAACATCAAGGTCTATGGAATCAACGATTTTGAGAAAGTCCTTGAGATGTTGATTAGGATCTTCGGAATGAAGTCCATGGAATGCGCATCCGCTTTGCACCAACCGGATGGTGTCGGATCGCAAGGGAGTGACATTGGCTCCTTGAGTGAGCTCAATGGTGTTTCGATAGCCATGGTGGCTAGGACGGGAGTAGTCTCCTAAGGTACGGGCTCTAGGAGGTGGGTGTTGTTGTGGTGGTGGGTTGTTGGGATCGAGGATATTACCACCTTCCATGATGTCGGATGGTAATGGTTACGAACAAAGAAACGAAGAAAAAAGATAGACTAAAGAAATCCTAGAAAAATAAAATAAAAATCTCACTAGAAAGGAATCTAGTGAGTAGACCTAATAAAATAAAAATTCAACCTAAACAATAACTATTCCCCGGCAACGGCGCCAAAAACTTGATGCGTGGTTTAGCGACCTTACAACAGGTTTTACCTCTCGAGGGATCTCAAGAGGCTTGCAATCCCCACCAGGCAGTGTACCTGACCGATGTAGTATAGTGAAGTGGCAAGTACCGGGGGATTGATCATTCTCTAGGGGAATAGTGTCGTTAGGATTGAAAAACTACTCTAATAGGTCTAAGGGTGAGGGAAGATTCTTTTTGTATTTTTATATTTTTTTAGAAAGCAAGTAAAATCTCGGGTTTGAAGGAGTGGGCGGAATTAGTTGCTAGTCAACTAACCCAAATAACTAAAAATGCAAATAAAATAAAATAACTGAAAATGAAAAGGTTGTGAAACTTATATGGGGAGAAATGTGTTTACTTAGATTTCCTTACTCCCTAACTATCTTTTACCGGTTGATTAGTGTGTATTAATTGCGTGGATGACGGGTGTATTCCTTAATACCAATCGTGGGGTGGCGTACGTACTTCTCCAACTCTACAAGCTCCTACTTCACTCCTATGTCGAGCCGGCTAAGAAGCTCCTAACATGGGATCACTAGAATTCGCTCATGCATTAAATACAACCATATAAACCTAGTACGCATTTGTTCATGTTTCTTAAGACGTTCAAGCAAGTTACCGTATAGGAGGTTAGCCAGTTTTCTTAAGCCTAACATCGATAAACAATCATCCAATACAATCAATAACACACTAACAACTAATAATCAATAGTTAGGTTTCATTAGATCTAAGCAAACACAAGATAAATCTAGCCTAGCATGTTAATCAAAAGACAAGAACAAGATATAATCAAACAACACATAGACATATTGATTGATTAAGTGATTACTTATCTTCAATTAAACATGGGAGATCCAAGGGTATGAAAACCCTTAAAAATGGCAGAAATTCGTCTTAGGGTTTCTCCTCACAAAGTTGCACACTAATGACAAAAAATTGCAAAACTATATATAGAACTTAGTATCTGACGGCGTCACGTTATAGATCTTGACGCCGTCACCTCGTCGTCGCTAGGGTTCCCGGATGGTCTTCCTGACGCAGTCCCTCTTTAATCCTCCAAAATCCTCCCTGGCTTATCAAGGCTTGACGACCTTCTTAACGCCGTCCCCCTTTAATCTTCCAAAATTTCTTTGGCTTATCAAGGTCTGACGGCGTAACAATAGAGCTTGACGCCGTCACATGTACTTTCCAGCATATTTTTGAAACTTTGTCGTTTTCTTCACTTTTATGCTCCAAAAACGTCCAAAATGCTTCCTTTTCCAGATTTCTTCTCCAAAGTACCTAAAATGACAAAAGGAACAATTTAGGGCAATATTTGATCAAATAAATACGATTTAGGGCTTAAATGACCCCCTAAAAGTGGTACATTTTTCGCTTCATCAAATACCCTTACACTTGAGATTTGCTTGTCCTCAAGCAAATGCGATTTTATTCTAATCAAAATACAAGTTAGGGGTCATTTAACTTGTCAGTCGGATGCAATACTCCGTGAGCTATTAGGTGACATGGAAAATCTTCGTATGTAGTAGTGTTGTTGTTGTTTTTGTTGTTTGTTGTGTTATTATTGTTTGTTGTGTTATTGTTGTTGTTTAATAAAATGTTGTAGTTGTTGTTTGTTGTGTTATCTTCCCGACTCATTCATTTAACATCTAATGCATAATGATATCATCTCGACGCATTCGTTTAACATCTCATGTATAACGGTATCATATCGACTCATTCGTTTAACATCTCATGTATAACGGTATCATATCGACTCATTCGTTTAACATCTCATGTATAACGGTATCATATCGACTCATTCGTGAAGAAGACTTCTCGTACATTAAATGTGTTGAGAATTATGTAAAGGTGGTGATCTTGACTATTATGAACTAGAGGATAATTACATGGAAGCAGGATCTCCTGAGCTCGAATCCGGTTCTAAACCTGTATTTTAAGACGGCTTAGATCTGAATATTGATGAAATGGATGTTGATCGAACTCGTGGCAAATCAACTTGGCCGAGATGATATGGTTGTACACGAGATGTTAAACGAATGAATCAGAAAGATGGAATAGATGTGTACAACTTCCTTAACTTGGTTAGAGGAGTATCTGAAGAGGAAGCTGATAATGAGTTTTTATCTCTTTCAAAACCGCTCTTACTTAACATGCGTGATATTGAGTTTCAGTTTTTATCTCTTTTTTCTCTCACTCTAAAATCCCTAGCCGCACCTTTTCAATCGGTTAAAAAATTACACGATCTGTTCTCTCTCTCAATAGTTTTTAGCTCAAGCTCATTTAACCAATCGGGAGCAGGTTCTCGGGATCGGAATTATTTTAAAAAATTTAAAACTAATTTAAAAAAAATTTAAATTATTTTAATAATTTATAACTAATTTAAATAATTTTTAATTTATTTAATATTAATTAAATAATTTAAATAATTTTTGATATACATAAGACAAAGATAAAGAAAAAAAAGAAAGGGACGACAATGTCGTCCTTTTTTTTTTCACCAAAATTTTCCACGAAACTTAAACAGCCCGCCAATTATTTTAATAACCCGCCACAATTAGGGACGACAATGTCGTCCCTAATTTGTATGAATTATTGAGGTAGTGTATACCACAGATCTGCTTCTTTTTTTCCATGTCTTATCCAAAAAAACAAAAAACCGGCTGCTTCTTCTTCTTCAATTATTTATCGACACCACATTCGACTTCAACACCACCACCCTCAACACCACGTTTGCCATGAACCACCACCCCCACCGTGACACCACATTCGACACCACCACAACCACCTTCAACACCACATTCAAAGGCAGCAGCAGTAGCAACACCACCACCATCAACACCACTGTGCACGATAATTAATTTCTTTTTTAATTTTTTTTAGTTTTAAAGGTATGTTTTTTCTTTTAATTTTCGTGTGTTAATTTTTATATTATTTTGTTTAATTTTTTTTTGGTTTAGATCCGTGAAAAGAGCGTGACAAAAGACCCAAGCTGCAGTCCCGAGTTACTCTCTTTGGCATGTGGACCTTCATCTCGTGCAAGTACAAACCCCACTTGCATAGTTAACGATGTAAAGTTTTTGGTGCATGAGCGCGATATACTTCATACCACTCAATGCAGTGGAGTTTCAACACCCGGGCCTGATGGAGAAATGTCTTATGGTCAACTGGAAGAAATTCTGGAGCTCATTTATTTGGGCAACCGAAAGGTTGTGTTGTTCCGATGTAAATGGTTAGACACCCGTAACCCTGATAACCATACGGCACGCTCTAAAAGTTCTTACATTGAACGTGGCATACATCATATTTTGACTGATAAGGATGCTTTTAGAAATCAACAATACATTCTTGCGTCACAAGCAACACAAGTCTTCTACCTTGAAGACCCTGCTAGATCACCACCTCATTGGAAGGTCGTCAAAGATGTTCATCATCGGAAGATTTGGCATCGGGATGTGGTAGATTCTGATCAAGATGTTATACATGGCAGCAGTTCATCAGATGTTGCATTGTTTGTTGGTTTGACTGGTTTGGATTATGTGGATTTGAGTGTAAATGACGAATCAACAAAAGTGGACACCCCATGATGAGTGGCCTTTTACTCATCATTTTATACCCGAAAAACCCCACAAAAATGACCAAAAACACCCAAATGGACCATATAATGTTACAAATATCCTTGGATTGTGTTTTATGTGTTTCAGGTACAAAAGGATTAAAAACGGGGCAAACATGGACAAAATCGAGCTTGGAATGGAAAAGAGCCGAAAACCGAAGCCGGGAAAGTCGTTTTTCATGCGGATTTGATTCAAGCTCAAGAAATATTAAAACGGCCCTTGGATTATTTTCACTTCACACTATTGGTCCCTAGATTATCTTTGAAGAAGTGGCAAGTTTGGTCCTTGAAGTTTCAAAAATTACAAATATGGTCCTTTGGTTTATTTACCCTTTATCCTAAAACTAAAAACACTACAACTACAACCGGATCCAAAAAAAAAGAATAACCCAATAACCCCATCCCACATTTTTATCCACCCCATTATAATAAAAATCCAACCCAAATCAAAACACTACCCAGTCCAGCCCAACACTAAAAACTATAACCCGACCCACGAGTCAAACCCGACCCAATCCCAACTTTAAACTAATACCGGGTTCCAAGTATTTAGTCAAAACCCCCAATACTCGGTCAAATCCCCAATCACTCAAGTCAAAATCCCTAATTCATCGACCATCTTCAACATCTTAATCCCTCATTATCCCGCCATTAATCCTTAAACACCAAACCAGTCACCATCACCTCCACTACCGTCCAATAGACACCCACATGGGTGTTGTCTCAACCCCCCTCCACCTCATCTTCCAAGGACCACACCTTTCCATCTAACGGCCAAGAATCAAAGAAGTGGAGAACAAGATAATCCAAGGGTTGTAAACGAGTTCAAGATGAAGACAACAAGCAGAAACCCTAGTTCATTTTTTATTATTTTTTAGTATAAATAGTCGAGTAGCAGTTGAGGAGAGAGTAGGTTTATTTTAGCAATTTTAATTTAAGGTTTGTATTTTTTTTATTTTTCAGTTGTAATTTACTCTTATTTTAATTTAAGTCCAGTTCTTTTTGTTTGTTTATTTTTTAGTTTATTTACTGCTATTTGCCTCTTTATACTGCTCTTATTGTTTATGTGGTGATTGTTATTAGTGGAAATATGCCTTTTTAAGCTTAGTATAAGCTTAAAATCTAAATTAGTGTAAGCTTATTTAACTGCCTATTGCTTAATGCTTAATATGTTTTTTTTATTTATTTGCTTCTTTGTTTTAGTTTGTGTTTATTAATCTGTGGTTGCTCATTTTCATTTGTTTTGAGGTTTCTAGGCCTAGCTTATTGTCTTCTAGCCTTTAGATTAGTTTACATTTGCCTTTCTAGGCTGTTTAGAATTGTAGTTTTAGTTGTTGGTTTTTGTGATTTCTAGTGCAAAGTAGTACAACTGGATTGTGGTGTGCCCTGCACCACAGTCATTTGTTAAATTTCATTTTGGTTTTAAAGTTTGGTTTTCTTCTTTTTTAACAGAAATCTATTTAAATTTGTTAAATCTCATTTGTTGGTATTAGCTTATATAAACTGTTCTTGAGCATATTTGTTAGTTTAAAAAAGGTTTTCCAGTTTTAAATTTAGCTTATTTTTCACTTGTGTGTTGAGACTTAAAAAAAGAAAAAAAAAATGTTTCAAATAAATAGCAAGAACTGGGATTCGAACCCAGGTCTGCTAGCACTCAAACAACCAACTTACCAGTATGCTAATGTTCTGTTATTGTTAAGTATTGCACATTTAATTAAGTTAACTTAGCCTTCTTATTCCTTTTAGCCTATTATAAGCTGTGTTAGCTTATTTCTGCTTATTCAAAAAGCATTTTCACTTATCTTATTTTTCCTAAGGCTGTTTTATCATTAAGTAACTTCAGAAAAAATTTCAGATTTTTAAAATTAGTTTTAGTATTTTTAGTAATTTAAATTAGTTTAAATGTTTTTAATTCATAAAAAATTAATTAAAAGTCAAAAAAAATATAATTTCTTTTTTCAAAATTTTCTTTTGTCATTTAGGATGTAGGAAAATTATTTTGATACCCGTAGGATTAGTTTTTCAAAGATTTTACGTTTTTACTCGTTCGTAGTTTCCATTTTACGTTATTTAATTTTCGTCTTTAGTAGATATTAGTAACCGAAAAACTCTCGTCATTTCAAGCATTTTAATACCAAACCGAAAATGATATCCTCAATTTCACGCATCGTTGGGACCTCGACCCGGGTATTCACTTATCCGGTTATTAAATCGATTTTGCGTTAAGTGTTGCACGTTGACTTTTCTTCGTGAGAGGTTGACTTGTGATATATTTTAACGATAATCAATTTTTGGCGCCGTTGCCGGGGAGGTGTGTTGCGACAATATCATTACGGTTTGACGATTAGTGACTTGGAGATCCTTCCTCGTGAAGTTACGTTTTTATCTTGTGAATATTTTTGATCAAAAATCCAAAAAAATTGAAAAACTTTGAAAAACCCAAAAAGATTTTCTTTTCAAAAATTATTTTCCTTTTTCTTTTAAATGTTTCAAAATTTTAAAAAACCAAAAATATTCTTCTTATTCCGATTATCCGTTTAATTCTTTATCTCTCATTCCTCTTAAAAGGTTAATTCTATTTTCTTAATCCTCTATATGTTTAATTCTGATGGAATCGTTTATCCCTTACGTCGGTTGTGGAGAGCCGCTTTTCGGTTTACCGTGTCGTTGGTGTACGTGCGAACGGTGTGGTAATGATATTCGGAACGGAAGTTGTTTGTTTTGTGGTTCGAGGAATTCATTCGCTTATGATCCAAATCCGAATTCGTTCAACGACTTTTCAAATTTTTCCGAACACCCTCGACAACCCCAGCCATCCTCACTCACTCAGCATATTTGCTTTGTATGTGGAGATCCGTTGGGGGATGATTCACATTGTGAACGATGTTTCTGCAAAGGATGTAGGTTTACCCATGGACTTTGCGTGTGTTGCACTTCTGAAATCGAAAATACAAATGCTTATTCAGATTTTCAAAACGATTTCAACCCTCCTCAAGATTCATTTTGGCAAGAACCATGTTATCAAAACTTCAATGATACATCATTCCAAAATATGACAAATGATCTTTGTGAGTGTTGTGGAGGTCCTCATAATGGTGGGAATTGTCCCGGTTGTAGCATGGTGGAATCGGGAAACGGGTTTGTCTATGACCAAAATCCTTATTCTTACCATGAAACAACCGACTTTTTCAACCAGCCCCCACAACACCAGATGGAGACATATTCTTGTGAATATTGTGGAGGTAGTCCTTACCCGGGTTTTGATTGTCAAATAGGGAACACGTTTGTCTATGAGCAGGTTCCATGTTATCAAAACTTCGGGTATGACCATTATCCATATAATTCACCGAATCAGTCACAACAATCATATTGTTGTGAGTACTGTGGAGGTCCTCACTATAGCTCTGATTGTCAAACGAGGAACCCGCTTGTCTATGAGCATGTCCCTTGTGACAATTATGACTATTCTTATCATGACCAACCTCCACAGTATCAAACGATTCAAACTCAGCCTCCGCCATCTCATCAAGAATTATTCCAAGACATTGATAAAAGGAATAATCAATTGGATTTGGTTTTCAAAGATATACTCCAACGATTGCAAGATTTGAGGAATACATCTAATGATCTGGCTATTAATCGTCCCCAAGAAGATCGTCATGAAAAATCTTGTGCAGAACTACTAGCCAGAGAACGAGGAGTAAAAATGCATTCCATATTTCTCAAGGCTGCCCTTCTTAATGACGATGATGATGATGAGGAAGATGACGAGGAGAGTGATATTCCTTTAAATGATACCATTTCTCAGCTCCCTCAGTCTATTGCAATCACAAACATCTTTCCCTTTCAATCTAGACCCGAGGACTCTCTCATTATGGGGGATGAGCATCTTAGCACTATTCCTAAAAAGGAATCGGACGAATTCATAAAGTCTAGTGCTGAGAACCTTGTCCCAACCCCAAGTGAGTCTGAGGAGATATTCAACAGAGAATGTGATTCTCCAATTTTTGGAGAATCTCTTGACATCTCTGAGGTTACTTCCGGGATTTTCTCTAACACTCTTTTTGAATTTGATGACGATTGCTTTTCTAGCAACGTTAATCCGCTGTTTATTGAAGTGTTAGAGAACGATGAGGTCAAAGACTCTAATTTTTTTGAAAATATGACCTAAATTGTTAATCCCGAGATTCAAAAAGATATTCTTTCTCCGACATATGTGACAGTGCCTTTTGGGGATCGCCCTTATATTGACTTCACATATGTCGTTCGAGTTTTTCTACCTTTCTTCTCCTATAAGGTAGATTGTCCTTTCAGTCACTCGTTCGGGAGTGAGGACAAAATTTTTGACCCCGGCATCTCTCATTCTTTTAAGCCGGGTGTATCTCATCGGAGTGGAACTTTCAAGCACTTCAATGTTTATCCAAACATTTTGAATGAAAGTCCGATGGAGATTTTCTCTTCCACATGCTCCCCCAAGAACAATTAAATTCGGGGCGAGTCTAAGCTATACGACTCGATAAAAAACAAGCGCTTCGTGGGTGGCAACCCATGCTTATCCTTCTATCTTCTTTCTTATTTCTAACACTAAGTGTGGGGGAGTTCCTCTACTTGTTGCTTTGTGGTTGTATGTTTGCCTTTGTTTTCAGGATTCCCGTAGATTGTGATGATTGATGCGCCTGTTTTCAATCCAGCCGCCCAATATCCTATCTTTGTGTTTATGATTATCCAGGGATATCTTAAAATCCTTTTTGTGAAAAAGATTTCGTTTCCACACTTAGGTAGTAGTCTTACCCTTTTACGTTCTATAGTGTCGGCTCAGGCCGGTACTTTGAATATTGAGGGCAATATTCAATTCTAAGTGTGGGGGGAGGGGGGGGGGAATTCTCATTTGACCAATTTGACCAAATTTTAAAAATTTTCACATATTGTACCTACTAATCCCCTAGCACCCCCGTTTTGACCAAAAAATTTTAAAAATTTTATCGTATTTTTCGTCTAAAAGAAGTGTTTGGCACAATAAAAATAATTTGCTATACATTAATGCTTCGGTATTAGTGAAAGTTTAGACTTGATTAGGCTAGAACAAGGGGAATCCCGACTCTGCTAGAGTGTTGATCTAGCTGCTACCCTTAACTTTTAGGCTAAGTTTTTACGAAGTGTGCAAATAAAAATGCTAAGCGTGGAGTAGTTGGTTCTCTTTAGAGCTTATATAAGTAATCTATGGCTTTTCCTCCCAGAAGATCCTAATCTGACTAAAATTAGTGCTATTTTCAAACTTTTGAACGCAAAAACCATTTTTGTTAAGCAAATAAATTTTTATACAATCTTGATTTAGAGTACTAGTTCAAAGTTTTATTTAAATTTTGGAACAAGCATACTTTCTTACAAACCCAATAAGAATGCAAAATGAAAGTAAGTCGTTGCTTGAAAGTTGCAAAAAAGGTAAAGTTTTAAGTATGAATAAATAAGTGCTCTAAGCTACGGATTCGAGATCGGGCCTTGGATCCTTATTTCCGGAAGGCATTTGGGTCTTGGCTACCCTCTTGCACCGGCCCATGGACCCTTAATTCTGAAAGGCGTTAAGGTATTGGAACTCTCCGTTGTAACGGCCCTTGGATCCTTTATTCCGAAAGGTGTAAGGTCTTGGAACTAAACCGTGAAGCTCCGTCGTTTAGGGTACACAAGTAAAAAGTTAGTGGGGAAAAAAAAAAGTGAAAAAGTGATGAAAAATGAAAAAAAAAAATGTTTATGTTTGTTTATGAATAAGTGTGAGAAATTTGCTTCTTCTTAAAGTTAAATCGAAAGTTGAACTAGTATTCGTCAAAATTGTCTAGAAGTTGGACGGTGATTTAAAAATTATTGACTTCAAAGATCCCGTGAGCTCTGATACTATTCTCGAGGGTGTAAAAACCTAGCCTCCTAAGTTTACTAAGGATAAGCTGAGAAGAAAGTCGCTACATGGAGTGATCTCACCTTTGAATCTCTAATTTCTAAATCATTGTCGGTTTTTAACCCTAATAAATGTCGATTTTTACGATCAAAACTTTGAAAACAAGCACACACACCTAACTTATGAATAATTGTGGGAGCGAAAAGTTAAGTCTCGGCTTACATAGGTTCCTAATATAAGTAGTGTTAGCATTTTACAAAAAACGTTTGCACAAGGGCTTTTAGACTTAGTTGGGGAGTATAAAAAGAGGATGACGATTACAATTCCCCGGAGTCACCCATTTTGTGTGATTCCCGTTCCATGATGCCACTTTTGATAATCAAGCATATTATTTACGTTTATTCTAATTTAAATTACTTGCATTTTATAAAGTCAAAACGGGGTGGTATATTTTTGGTAACATTGACATTTTTGATCCTTTCATTACTTCATATGATCGGATTGCTAGGGACTAGCAATTGCTTAGTGTGGGGGATTGATGAGTGGCCTTTTACTCATCATTTTATACCCGAAAAACCCCACAAAAACGACCAAAAACACCCAAATGGACCATATAATGTTACAAATATCCTTGGATTGTGTTTTATGTGTTTCAGGGACAAAAGGATTAAAAACAGGGCAAACATGGACAAAATCGAGCTTGGAATGGAAAAGAGCCAAAAACCGAAGCCGGAAAAGTCGTTTTTCATGCGGATTTGATTCAAGCTCAAGAAATATTAAAACAGCCCTTGGATTATTTTCACTTCACACTATTGGTCACTAGATTATCTTTGAAGAAGTGGCAAGTTTGGTCCTTGAAGTTTCAACAATTACAAATATGGTCCTTTGGTTTATTTACCCTTTATCCTAAAACTAAAAACACTACAACTACAACCGGATCAAAAAAAAAAGAATAACCCAATAACCCCATCCCACATTTTTATCCACCCCATTATAATAAAAATCCAACCCAAATCAAAACACTACCCAGTCCAGCCCAACACTAAAAACTATAACCCGACCCACGAGTCAAACCCGACCCAATCCCAACTTTAAACTAATACCGGGTTCCAAGTATTTAGTCAAAACCCCCAATACTCGGTCAAATCCCCAATCACTCAAGTCAAAATCCCTAATTCATCGACCATCTTCAACATCTTAATCCCTCATTATCCCGCCATTAATCCTTAAACACCAAACCAGTCACCATCACCTCCACTACCGTCCAATAGATACCCACATGGGTGTTGTCTCAACCCCCCTCCACCTCATCTTCCAAGGACCACACCTTTCCATCTAACGGCCAAGAATCAAAGAAGTGGAGAACAAGATAATCCAAGGGTTGTAAACGAGTTCAAGATGAAGACAACAAGCAGAAACCCTAGTTCATTTTTTATTATTTTTTAGTATAAATAGTCGAGTAGCAGTTGAGGAGAGAGTAGGTTTATTTTAGCAATTTTAATTTAAGGTTTGTATTTTTTTTATTTTTCAGTTGTAATTTACTCTTATTTTAATTTAAGTCCAGTTCTTTTTGTTTGTTTATTTTTTAGTTTATTTACTGCTATTTGCCTCTTTATTCTGCTCTTATTGTTTATGTGGTGATTGTTGTTAGTGGAAATATGCCTTTTTAAGCTTAGTATAAGCTTAAAATCTAAATTAGTGTAAGCTTATTTAACTGCCTATTGCTTAATGCTTAATATGTTTTTTTTATTTATTTGCTTCTTTGTTTTAGTTTGTGTTTATTAATCTGTGGTTGCTCATTTTCATTTGTTTTGAGGTTTCTAGGCCTAGCTTATTGTCTTCTAGCCTTTAGATTAGTTTACATTTGCCTTTCTAGGCTGTTTAGAATTGTAGTTTTAGTTGTTGGTTTTTGTGATTTCTAGTGCAAAGTAGTACAACTGGATTGTGGTGTGCCCTGCACCACAGTCATTTGTTAAATTTCATTTTGGTTTTAAAGTTTAGTTTTCTTCTTTTTTAACAGAAATCTTTTTAAATTTGTTAAATCTCATTTGTTGGTATTAGCTTATATAAACTGTTCTTGAGCATATTTGTTAGTTTAAAAAAGGTTTTCGAGTTTTAAATTTAGCTTATTTTTCACTTGTGTGTTGAGACTTAAAAAAAGAAAAAAAAAATGTTTCAAATAAATAGCAAGAACTGGGATTCGAACCCTGGTCTGCTAGCACACAAACAACCAACTTACCAGTATGCTAATGTTCTGTTATTGTTAAGTATTGCACATTTAATTAAGTTAACTTAGCCTTCTTATTCCTTTTAGCCTATTATAAGCTGTGTTAGCTTATTTCTGCTTATTTAAAAAGCATTTTCACTTATCTTGTTTTTCCTAAGGCTGTTTTATCATTAAGTAACTTCAGAAAAATTTTCAGATTTTTAAAATTAGTTTTAGTATTTTTAGTAATTTAAATTAGTTTAAATGTTTTTAATTAATAAAAAATTAATTAAAAGTAAAAAAAATATATATATTTTCTTTTTTCAAAATTTTCTTTTGTCATTTAGGATGTAGAAAAATTATTTTGATACCCGTAGGATTAGTTTTTCAAAGATTTTACGTTTTTACTCGTTCGTAGTTTCCATTTTACGTTATTTAATTTTCGTCTTTAGTAGATATTAGTAACCGAAAAACTCTCGTCATTTCAAGCATTTTAATACCAAATCGAAAACGATATCCTCAATTTCACGCCTCGTTGGGACCTCGACCCGGGTATTCACTTATCCGGTTATTAAATCGATTTTGCGTTAAGTGTTGCACGTTGACTTTTCTTCGTGAGAGGTTGACTTGTGATATATTTTAACGATAATCACCCCACCAGATGATGCTGAAGAAGATGCTGATTTTATTAATATTGAAGATGATGTCGTTGCTCATGTCCTTGATGATGATGATGTTGACATGTCTGATGATGATGAAGTTAACCCCACGACTGTTGTTGAAGAAGTTTTATCTAGCGATGATTTGGATGATTACAATTGTTCTTAATTTGTAATTTAAATGAAATTATTACTATATGTTTAAACGTGTAACTTTTATTTAAATGAAATTGTTATGTTATGTTTAAATGTGTATATTTATATGAATGTGTGTATTAGTATTAATTGGTCCACGAATTTGTGTGTTCTTCTACTTGTAATTTTACAGATGGCATCTGTAGCTCCTAGATCACACGGCGGGGATGCTGGTGGTGATCCACCAAGACAGCCCTATTTTACTACGCCGGGCTATTGCGCAGGTAAGAAATTGTGATTTTTAATTTACATTTTTTTATTGATAAAACTTAATTTTTTTACTTGTATTTTCACGACTCAATAACTTATATTTGTAGGTTCGATGATTGCGGGTGAGACCTCAAGTCGGGCCTTAAGGAGGGCACTTAAACAGAATAATCAGCCTTTGTCGATCAGCTTTGATTATGATGATCAAGGCACCTTCTCACCTGTAGGCACGTATGCACCGCAGTTGAGTAGTCTTATCGGGGAACAAGTTAGGCCACTTCCCTTTGACTAAGAGTGGGAGCAGATTCCAGAGCCTTTTAAGGCTCATATATTTCCCGCACTCCAGGTATTAATTGTTTATTTTATTTCTATTCTTATTGTTATCGACCGTTTAGATATACGTGTTATATTTAAATTGTGTTATTATTTAAATGCGTATATTTATTTGCAGGGCTATTTTAACCTCGCGCCTTGGTTAAACGACGAGCACCGAGTGACGGTTGGGGAGTGTGTATATACGGTGGGGGAAAGGGTAACTCTTGGGCTTAGACTTCAGATGCGGTTACTATACCGCAAAAATAAACACAGGATCAAGTCTAAGTACTTTGATACACATGAGAACCCTGTGACGGCAAGGGAACATCCGCCGCCGCCGAAAGTGTGGGTTAACAGAAGCCGAGAGGAATGGGAGTCGTTGGTTGACTGGTGGTCCCAACTGGAGCGGATGTCAAGATCTACCAAAAATGCAGAAAACAAGATACTAACTTACCAAGGGAGACAATCGTTCGTACAACGACGAAATGATTATATAAGACTCATTATAATTTTTTTGATTTTTAAATGTCTATATATTGTTTATATATAGCTCGTTATTAATTTATTTTATATTGTATGTATAGAGGGTTCAGAATGCGGGGAAAAATGAAGACCTCATCGAAACATGGAGGAAGGAGCATTCAAGAAAGGGCGTGTTTAAAACAAAAGAAAACGAGATGACATATGTAAGTAATTTATCTCTTAACATGCGTCATTAAGATCAAGTTACTTATTGTTTTTTTAACTTGCTGGTTTTTAACATATTTTTTTTTTATTTTTTATTTTTTTATTTTTTTACAGATGGCGATGAAGTCACTTTGGGATCAAGTTAAAGCCGGTACACACCCGTTGATGACCGAGCAAGAAATACTGGATGAAATAGTTTCGAGTGAAAACCGGCAAAATATGCCGGGCAGGGGCAGGATGATGCCGGGCATGGGCAAAGCTTCATCCAGGTCCGCACATCGGCCGGTTGCACAAGAATATGTTACTCAGCAGCATATGACGGACGTGTTGAGGCGAGAGGCAGAAGAGAAA
This sequence comes from Artemisia tridentata subsp. tridentata, assembly GCA_021014915.2. Lineage (NCBI taxonomy): Eukaryota > Viridiplantae > Streptophyta > Magnoliopsida > Asterales > Asteraceae > Artemisia > Artemisia tridentata. The sequence goes on from CP139502.1 coordinate 194,435,132, forward strand.
GAGTTGTTCAAGAGGCAAATGCTGGAGGCACAACCGCGGGCTCAAGTGGCCGAGAATGAGGCTAGATTGTCTAAGCTACAGGGTGACGGGCTTTATGCTCGACAAGTCACCTTTGAATCTTTCATGGGGCAGTTTATAAGCCACTACAACAGCTAAGGTAATCCATTTCCCGTTTCCTTTCATTCATTTCCCCCACCTGCTTCATTTCCCGCCCCTTTTTCCGGCCCTATTCCCTTTCCCAACCCTAATAATTCTTCCTTTGACAATTGTTATCATGCCACATTTCCCGACTCTACTACATGCCCGGGTTCTAGTTCTAACTCGGGTTCTAGTTGATGCGTTGCGTGATATTGCTCTAATTTTATATCCACGATATGTCGTTGTGGTTTTAGCAGTATTCAAGTTTTAAATTTATATTTAGCCGACTTCTCAATAACATACACTTTAACGAGCAGTGTACCCGGTCAGTATGAATATAATGGTAAGTAGAGTGTCGATCACTAAGAGTGGAACGTATTATCTAGTTATCCTAATCAGTATTTTAATATCTTAAGTTAGCTATACAACCTAATCTAATGCAAGGGGGTTTCAGCCTGAGAGACTGGCACGGTTTGGTTGTGATTAAATATAAACTAAACTAATAAGCACGAATCAGCGAGTAGCACACACGTACATAGATAAATACTTGAGACAATAAGAAGACATGTCCTGATAGTTAAGTAGCTTGTCACTTGTTTTATTGCTAGTTTTATATGAAGTGTATAGTTCGATTCAACGAACCGAGATTAAGTCCTTTCTCGTTGGTTCTAATCTTATCGGCGAGTAAACCCTTAATGATTACTTATGACTATCCTATTTATCTTTCTTCCTACTTTTCTACAGACGATAGAATGCATAGGCGATCTAATAAATAGGCGAGGAAGGGGCATGGCGACCCAAGCAATGCTCAGCTAGACACAGAGGTTATCAATGCACTAATAAAAGTCACCAAAGACATCAACATATAAACTTTAATTAATGGGAAAGCAATTTTAAGGGGAGTTGAAGTGAATGATAACATAACACAAGCCCATTAATCCTGACCAATTAAAGTGTAGTAATACAATAAAACAAAACTACTTAATGAATTGAATACATGCAGGACCTTCTTACAGCTCTCGTATCTTTGTTCAAGGTGTGTCTTGTGCTGCTACTTCGACTGAATTTGGCCTAGGGCTTCTGTCCTTCGTATATCGTACGTACCAAAAGTCTTTGAAATTCGTCTAACTTTGGGGTATTTATAGTTTCTGTCTGAGGGCTAGATGCGGCGCATAGGATAAGTAGATGCGGCGCATTGACTTAACTTCGCGTGGGGTCCAAGATTAATATATTCAGGAATATTCGTACACCGCCAAAAGATGCGGCGTAACTCCATTCTTAGATGCGGCGCATGTCCTTGCTGTCTTGGATAATATCATGTGAAATCTCGATAGTGATGCGCCGTATGTAATAAGCAAGATGCGGCGTATCTGGAGCAGAATGTCTTGATCTTGTACATTTCAGTAGACTCTTAACTTCTTGCTTGTTTTGCTCCATAATTAGTCCAAAATCGCCAAGTTTCACATAATACTTGTTTTTACCTGAGAATTACAAAAGTAATCATTAGCGTATCAATTCTCACAGATAATATAATAAAACAAGTCAAATAAATAGGATAAATGATGGTAATAAAATGTACTTATTTGAGTTCATCAAATATCCCCCCACTTGAACTTTACTTGTCCCCAAGTAAACCTTAGAATTAATCTTATGAAAATGTATCCTAAAAGATATTAGGATTTATTTTTATATTTAAGCATGTATTCATTTTTGTCATAATCACACAACCAAATACTTAACGAATTAGAAGTAAAATAAAATAAATTGATAAAAGCAAATCTAATCGTTTAACTGTCCAGTCGTGACGAATATTCTATCATAAGCTTGGCAAGTATACGCATCTCCCCCACTAAAGCCAAGGAATAACAAGTATAAAGCGGTAAAAAGGGTTTTGAGGTTTAAGGGTTAATTATTCTTCTTAATCTCTATCGATCTCAAATTCCAGAAAAGGCGACAAAATCACAAATACATGATCGAATCCACGAACACGATACTTGCAATTGCTCAAATCCTTAACTCGAATAGGCTAAAGATAGGACCAAGTAATCTTCACCAATAATATTATATCAAAAAGGGCGACAAAATCATAAATACATAGCCGAATCCACGACTACGATACTTAAGATTGCTCAAATCCCTAATCTCAATAAATCAAAGGTTTGGATAAAGAATAATATAGGGTATGGATAATATTTGGGATACAAATTGGTGTAAAATGAAAAATAAACAAAACAGATAAATTAAAATCCTAAGTGTGGCTAATCACTATCCCAACCATCCCATGAATAAGACTCATATCATAGAATAACTCACGCTTTAACACTTGAAACTCACGCTTTAGGTACACACGAATTATACTCAACAAGATCTCAATCAAAGAATAACCTTTAGTTGGCGTTCCCATAACGTTCAACTCCCATTCAATCCATAAATATAATATATAACAAATAGTGGTGATATCGACCACTTAATACAAAACTTTACATAAGTTGGTTAAAATAAACATCCAACTTTTTCTTTTTCTTTTTCTTTTCTCTTTTTTTTTTCGATTTTTTTTTTCGATTTTTTTTTTTTTTTTTTTTTTTTTTTTTTTTTTTTTTTTTTTTAAACTTTAAACATAAACATAGATGTGTAAAATTTCACCACATCACTATAACGATAACTCTGGATAATTTTTCCATACTTTTCATGACTTCAGAAATAACGGTAATAGTGAAAATAGTAAACACACAAAAAAATAAACTCAAAGATATACAATATTTACTTTCACTCCAATTGCATTGTGCAATTTCCCGACCTAACCATAGATAATGAATTACGCACGCGAACACAGGTAATGTAAGGAAACACACTTTGCCTAAAGCAATTAACCAACCACGGATTTTAATCTACAGGGTAGGCTAAGGTGTAAGGGTGTAACGAAACATTATAACAAAGGTGTAAGAAACGAAAGGAATGGCTCTGAGTGTTTTTCTAGGGGTATCTTACTCTAAAAGTGAGAGTAACAAAAGGGTTTATACTGGGGTTAACTAACCAGTGTAGTTAGCTAATAACACATAACATATAAAGGCTATTTGGGTGTAATCCTAGAAATTTACCAATTTAGACAAGTCATTCCAATTATAAAAATAATACTTATTATGGTGGTCTCGAATAGTATACAAGCCAAGTTCTAAAGTTTACAAGTCACCGGCACACTCATAGATTTGTGAATTTTTAAAAGTCACAATTTTTGAAAATAACGTCATATGTGCAGCTATGCAACTTAGACTTTAAACAAAAACATGCTAAAAATTTTAAATTTTGATATATTAAGCACATTTTAAGCATATTTTGAAAAGTTTAGGACAAGTAAGTGTTCTAATTCTCCAATCCCCCCACTTAAGTTAAACAACGTCCTCGTTGTTTGTATCAAAGATTAAAAACTGGAAAATAAAAGAATTAGAACAGAAAAACTCCCCTGAGATTTGCTCGGTATGATCCTCCATTATTTGTATAAGAGCAAAAATCATCATTCTTGTGGATGAGAACGTTTAAGCTTCATAATTGATGTATCCACAGGAAATGCAGGAATCTATAATACCACCAAGACTTTAACACACCTAAGTTAACAAAGTTCAAACTTGCATAATACATTAGTAGTTAGTAAAAATAAAACATAAAAATTAAAATGAAAATCATCAGGTCAGTCGATACGCCTTAACTTATGGAAGAAGATATGCCGTATCGAGCCTGGAATGAATACAAATCAGAATAGAAGATGCGTCGCATCCTTAACCAGGGATGCGCCGCATTAAATAAACTGACAAAAAGTTTTAAAGTAAAAAAATAAAAATGCAGAAAATAAAGTTAGATATGACCAGTGCAAGAGATGCGTCGCATCTCAGGATTGAGATGCGCCGTATCTTCTGCGGGCCTGACTGACTCAATACTAAATCAGAAAATAAAATAAAAGATAAGCATGGGTTGCCTCCCACGAAGCGCTTGTTTTTGTTCGAGTCACGAGCCTGACTCCACCCTTATTTACTGTGTAATAGGGTGTTGTTCCCCTCACTTGGGATCAAGTGCGGGTGATAGTAGCAATAAACACAAAAAGAATGTAAATTTGCTACTCCCTCCGTCCCTTTTTAAATGTCCACTTGGACTTTTTTTGGTCTTTATTATTGAACTTTGACCATAAATAATTTTGTTTGTGTTATATAATACTTGATGAAAATTATACCAATGAAAATACTTTTAAAACCCAATCCATTCATATATTTTGCATCAAGTATTATGTAACACAAACAAAAATATTTATGGTCAAAGTTGAATAATAAAGACCAAAAAAAGTCCAAGTGGACATTTAAAAAGGGACGGAGGGAGTATTAAAGATGGAAGAAATACATAAAGATCATACCTTGGCAATATGTGTACATCTTTCCTATCCTTACCCGGTTTGGTTGATAAATTGGATGACTTGACCATTCCATCTGAAAGAGTAGTGTGTTGATGAAAAATGAGTCTCCTTTCTTCTTGGTTAGTCTCTTTGGTAGTAAGGCGTCCCTTGACTTCCGCAGAAAATGAGAAAGGGTCTTTGGCAAGTAAAAGTTCGAGTTCCTCAATAACCTTCATAGGGTCGAAATCATCATCTTCATCAATCATAGCAATGTTTAAAAGCTCATCACCAAACTCTTCTTCGAGCTCCACCAAATACGGGTTGATCACAGGTGCTTCAATAGGTAGTGTAATAAATTTCACCTCATCATCTTTTTGTTTTGCAACCTGTTTAGGAAAACTAGCAAGATTATTAGTAACGGGATTAATAATATTAAATAAATTTGTACCACTTTGTGTTGTAAGTGACTCCAATTCATCTTGTGAATATCTATCTCCAACTAGTGGTCTTGCAATTTCAGCATCGTCCCGAATTTCATCCTTAAATAAGTAATCCCAGATTTCTTCAAAATCCCTTGTTGGGTCAAAATCTGGTTGAGGTATGTCATCATAAACTATGGCGTCAAATGGTTCGAAATCAAAATTAGAATACTTTTCATCTTCATCCGTTGGATTGTCTAATGGTGGTAATACGATTGCAGAATATTCTTCAACGTAGGGTTCCGTATACACATCATCTTGTGCAATCTCCGGAGAGAAAGTACTATCAAGAACAATTGCCGGAATTGGTTTCACGGTATATGAATCTTCTTCATCATCACTTGACATACACCAAGTGTGTCGAAACGACAATTTGTTTCTTTCTTTCCTTGACTTTTCTTGTCCTAAAATCAAGTATTCTTCCATAGTGATTTCTTTCGTCTCAATGACTTGTGCACCATATCTTGCTCTTTTCCAGTTATACACCTGATTATTGCTCAAGGCTTTTTCCTCTTTAAGTCTGATATATTCTTCCATTGTAATATCCGGATCGTCCATCTTCCTGAAATAAATCTTACTCGTGCAGAAGAAGAGTGAAACAATCAAAGTATAATAAAAGCTTCTGATATCTGCTGTTGATGCGCCGTATCCTATAAATGGGATACGCCGTATCTTATAATCGTTAAAATTTAATCAGACTTTATTCAGAAAATAGATACGCCGCTTAGAAATTTAGAATGCGCCGTATCAATTTTAATCATCAAAAATCGATATTTATTTAAAATTAAATGCGTCGTATTAACAAAAGTTAATGCGCCGTATTTTCGTTACATTTCAAAATACAAGATTTTTGATTCAGAAGATGCGCCGTATCGATAAAAATCGATGCGTCGTATCTATTTAATAATTCGAAAACTGTTTTTAATTAAAATAATAGATACGCCGTATCTGCTAAAGCAGATGCGTCGTATGGCGTTATCGCTTAGAAAAAATTTCTTATTAAAAACAGATACGTCATATCTTGGGGAAAGATGCGCCGTATTCGAATTAATTAAACGCGCTGTATTTTATAAAAATTAAACGCAATACGCCGTATCTAAGAAAATAGATGCACCGTATCGTTTATATTAGCTCAGTACAACGATAGCAGAATACAGAAAATACTAAAAATAAAAAATAAATAAAAACAAACGAAAATAAACAAAAATTAAACACTCAAAAACAGAAAATATGCAAAATAATACAATGAATGCAGTTAATCTAATACACAACACAGTTAGCGGTTAGATTAAAAATTAAAAAGAAAAACCTAATTAAAATACTAATCAAATTAACAGATAATAACAATTCACTCCCCGGCAACGGCGCCAAAAACTTGATGCGTTGCGTGATATTGCTCTAATTTTATATCCACGATATGTCGTTGTGGTTTTAGCAGTATTCAAGTTTTAAATTTATATTTAGCCGACTTATCAATAACACACACTTTAACGAGCAGTGTACCCGGTCAGTATGAATATAATGGTAAGTAGAGTGTCGATCACTAAGAGTGGAACGTATTATCTAGTTATCCTAATCAGTATTTTAATATCTTAAGTTAGCTATACAACCTAATCTAACGCAAGGGGGTTTTAGCCTGAGAGACTGGCACGGTTTGGTTGTGATTAAATATAAACTAAACTAATAAGCACGAATCAGCGAGTAGCACACACGTACATAGATAAATACTTGAGACAATAAGAAGACATGTCCTGATAGTTAAGTAGCTTGTCACTTGTTTTATTGCTAGTTTTATATGAAGTGTATAGTTCGATTCAACGCACCGAGATTAAGTCCTTTCTCGTTGGTTCTAATCTTATCGGCGAGTAAACCCTTAATGATTACTTATGACTATCCTATTTATCTTTCTTCCTACTTTTCTACAGACGATAGAATGCATAGGCGATCTAATAAATAGGCGAGGAAGGGGCATGGCGACCCAAGCAATGCTCAGCTAGACACAGAGGTTATCAATGCACTAATAAAAGTCACCAAAGACATCAACATATAAACTTTAATTAATAGGAAAGCAATTTTAAGGGGAGTTGAAGTGAATGATAACATAACACAAGCCCATCAATCCTGACCAATTAAAGTGTACTAATACAATAAAACAAAACTACTTAATGAATTGAATACATGCAGGACCTTCTTACAGTTCTCGTATCTTTGTTCAAGGTGTGTCTTATGCTGCTACTTCGACTGAATTCGGCCTAGAGCTTCTGTCCTTCGTATATCGTACGTACCAAAAGTCTTTGAAATTCGTCTAACTTTGGGGTATTTATAGTTTCTGTCTGAGGGCTAGATGCGGCGCATAGGATAAGTAGATGCGGCGCATTGACTAAACTTCGCGTGGGGTCCAAGATTAATATATTCAGGAATATTCGTACACCGCCAGAAGATGCGGCGTAACTCCATTCTTAGATGCGGCGCATGTCCTTGCTGTCTTGGATAATGTCATGTGAAATCTCGATAGTGATGCGCCGTATGTAATAAGCAAGATGCGGCGTATCTGGAGCAGAATGTATTGATCTTGTACATTTCAGTAGACTCTTAACTTCTTGCTTGTTTTGCTTCATAATTAGTCCAAAATCGCCAAGTTTCACATAATACTTGTTTTTACCTGAGAATTACAAAAGTAATCATTAACGTATCAATTCTCACAGATAATATAATAAAACAAGTCAAATAAATAGGATAAATGATGGTAATAAAATATACTTATTTGAGTTCATCACTAGTGCTAATTATGCAATGCCGCCACCTGACCTTAACAAATACATGTTACAAAATAATCCTCATTTGAGCCGCATTCCCGAGAATAATAATGCTAGTAGTGGTGAGGAGGAGCAGGTGAAGGAGGAGGGGGAGGAGGCAGGTTCTTACGAGGAGTCAGACTAGGAGTTGGCGTAGGGATGATGTAAGATCTTATTATTTGTGTTAATTAACTTTATGAATTGGTAGTAACTTTGAAAAATGGTATATATTGTCGAATGTTATCGTGGATTTGAGGAATGGTATATATTGTGTTAACTTATAAATTAGTAAATTTTTGACTTAATTGTTAGTTTAATTTTTATCTTATTTGTCTCGAATGCTATCGTGCATTTGAGGAATGCATGGTATATATTGAATCGTTTAGTAATTTGGTATTGTATCATATTGCCGAATTGGTATTGCGGATTGTGGTTGATTAAAGGTTTTGTTTTGGTAGATTTTTTCCCCAAAAAATCTTGAAATGCAGGTTCTGCTGCATTTTTTTTGGCATACAGGACAAATCGGGACGACAATGTCGTCCCTAAATTTCACAATAATTGTCGTCCCATTTTTTTGGACTGCCACATCAGCCGTCCTACTTGATTTTATTTTAAATAATTCGAACAGTTTGGGACGAGAATCTCGTCCTAAATATATTTTTTATGTCGTCCCATTTTGTTTTAAAATAATATTTTCTTATTTAATTAAAAACTGTAAAGAAAGTAAAATAAAAGGGAAAAACATTTGGGACGAGAATCTCGTCCCAAATTTGTAAAGAGATGTCGACCGATTTTGTAATTTAAGAGTTGAATGTGTAGTGGGTCACAGGAAAAATGTCGTCCCATTTTGCACTAGCATTGTCATCCCAAATTTTTTTGGGACAAGAAAATAGGGATTAGCAGAATGGGACGACATCTCGTCCCATTCTGCGTTTAGGTAGATGTGGTTTGGAGATTTGGGACGATATTATCGTCCCAAAGGGCTTGTTTTTTTTTATAGTGGAAGCACTTGCTTCCAAAAACTCTAAAGTATCCTAAAGTAGGCTTTTTGCCTCTATAAAGCTCATATGGAGTTTTATTCAAAAATGGTCTTATTAAGACTCTATTTAAGATATATGTGGATGTGTCAACGGCGTTACACCAAAACTTTTGTGGTATGTTTTGTTCATTTAGCATTGTTCTACTCATTTCTTAAAGTGTTCTATTTTTACGTTCTACTACACCGTTTGATTGAGGAGTACACGGAGCTGAAAAGTTATGTGTTATTGATTTAGTCAAATTTATAGTCTAAGGAATTGCACAAGAAATATGCAAGACCCGAGTCGTTCGTCCCGACGAAGATTGAATGGAATTGTGATTCAGGATCGTGATTTATGCAGTGAATGAGAGATAAAAGTGAATGATTGGTAATTATCACTACGGAAAGTAAATCAACACTAAAAATAAAGAAATAAAGCATATGAAATAATAACGTAAAGAACAATTAAACTAAAACGCAATTAAATCTAAAAACGGGCAAATAAATCAAAAACTACGTAATAACGCAACTATAAAAGTGAAATTAGAGCAATACTAATCCTACGGGCATGAAAACAATTTTTCTACATTCTATATGACAAAAGAAAATTATGGGAAAAAGAAATATATTTTTTTTGACTTTTTAATTATTAAATATGAATTAAAATCAAAATTTGCATTTTTAATGAAAGAAAATTAAAACTAATTATGTAATAAAACTTTTTAAACTACAAATTATTTTTGAAAAATCTTAATGAAATTTAAATAAACTCAGAACCATTTTTTTTGGGTCTTTTTATGATTTATTTTGAAATTAAAAATGATTTAAAATTCTGAAACTATTTAAAAAGGAGAAAGAAATAGTAACTGATCAAAATAAGTTCTGAAATAAATCTGGAAATTCAAAAACATTATATAAAAGCTAAGAAAAATAATTTCAGATTAAAAGTAACATTATTAAGCAATGTGGACCAATAAGCAGTCCCAAAATAAGCACTAATTAAGCCAATAAGCACTCAGAAAATTCAAGAAGCTCAAAACAGATTAATGCTACTTTAAAAAGCTCAAGTAAACTCAAATTAATCAAATAAGCTCACTAAAGGGACTGATTAGCAGTAGAACAGTTGACTAGACAAAAGACTAAACAGTGCCTAAACCACTTAGTTGAAGATTGAATAAGCTCTTCAAACAAGCTAAAAAGTGGGAACTTAAGGGGGCAAAAGCTTCTCAGTACTGTAGGCTACTCTAAAACACAAAAAAAACTAATTATTGCATTCCAATTTAGCTCTTAAATTCACCTAGATCAGGTGCCATAAAACAGATTTCAACTCTTTTGACTTTTTGTTGTTCTTGCAAACTTTGACTAAAATGAGATTAGATTGATTATAGTTAACTGAATTTGGTATGATAAGCAATATTAAGACTGATCCAAGCTTAAGAAGCTAAATATAAAGCTAAACTAATGATTTTGAAACTAAAAATCCTAACAGTAGAAGCAGACTAGGGACTTTAAATTTGCCTTGACTTTCTTCCTAAAACTATAAGTTATATGCTAAGAATACCTATAATATATCAACTGCAATCTATCTGAACCTAAAAAACTACATTCCAACTATAAGAGATCAGTATATAGTGCTGAACCAAACACCCCTAATTAATCTGTCATGAACTATAGTGACAATGGAAAATCAATTTTAAGCTAAATATTAAAAGGACTAATGAATCTAAAACCATAATAAGACTAAACAAGCAGATAACTGAAAATGGAACATTAAAAATAAGCAAATAAGATGAAGAACAAAACGTTGACTTACATTGACCTTCTAAGGAAAAACTTGAATTCGATTACAGAACTGAAGAATGATGAGAAAAGTAACAACAACTGCAACAATAAGCTATAAAAAGCTATAACTAATCTAATTTATTCTACTCCTACTTTACCCTAATTCTAACCTAAACTAGCTAACATCCGAATCCGTGAGTAAGGAGGCTATTTATAGCCATCTTCAGAATCTTCTGGGGACTCTCAGCATCAATCTCATTCATTGATCACGAGGCTTGCTCCCTACGCAATCAATTCCAGCCGTATGATCATTTGATGAGGTGGCTCCACCAATCAGCAGCTCCCACGTATCCCTGGCAGTTGTCAGACCCTTCTAGATATGCGTGCAAGGACTAGATTGCCCTTACTCGCTGTAATTGCTTGGATGGGTAATTAGGGTTCGTCGGGTGAATAGTAATTTCTGGGTAATTTGATAGAAAGGGTGCGGGGTGTGTTAGTGTGTGAGTTTTTTATATTATTTTGACTGTGGCTGTATATCTAAAAAGGTTGACCGGATTTGTATTCTGGGTCGGGTTAAGATTTTTGGGATTGGGCTGGGTAAAGTTAAGGTTTAGGTGGGCTGGATTAATAACAAGGGTGAGATGGGTTGGTTTCATTTGAAAGGTGGGGTTGGGTTTGTATCAAAGTCCGGATATAAATGAAATGGATTATGGTTTTAAAAGTTTAAGGTTTTTGATTCAAGGGACCAATTGTGTAATTTCTGATTTCTCAAGGGATTGAACTTGCTTATTTTTCAAAGTGAATCCAAGGGCTGAACTTGACAACTTTTGATAATTTGAGGACCCTGGTTGACTTTTTGACCATAATTTTCTTCTCGGCTCCGGCTTTAAATATCCATTCCATATCTCGTGCTTGTTTTCCCCGTTTTTGCTTGTTTTTGTCCCTTTTTCACGATATCAGTACCTGCACACAAACAAACACAAAAACACAAATATCTTTGGCATTTTGGTTAGTTTTTGGTCGAGAAAAGGTGTGTGTTTCAGCACATACCAAAATCCCCTAGACTAAGCTATTGCAATGTCCTCATGCAATGTTATAAAAACACGTTTTTGAAACCGAAAATTTCCAATCTCTTTTTACTAACTTTGAGAAGTAGCAAAATTTTCAAAAGAGATCAAGAAATCTTAAGTTCTAAAAACTCCCCGATTTTCCTTTTATTCTATTTTTGTATTTTTCTCATTATTCAAGTGACGGCTTTGTTGACAATCATTATCTATCAATAACTTTTAGGGTCTTCGAGTAGGAAACACGACTCATAAAGAAGTGACCATACGGATAAAATTCATCGTCCCTTATTTTTCACGAGCCCCCAAACTAAGCTTAAAAACGAAATCATTGTTGTTTACAAGTTAGATTGCTATCACTACCCATGAAAGTTAATTGTGTATTACTTCTCGTTCCCAAATTCCTATTTTCCTCTATTTATTTTATTTTTTGGTGAGAAATGAATTTCTTCAAATTCTCGTTTCAATAATTTTTAGTCCAATAAAGATACCTAGTTTAGACGCTAAGTAGTTTCCAAACCTTCCCTCGAAAACCGTTGCATACAAAAATGAGGTCCACATCAAGGTCTCTGATTTAACACGTTTTTGAAGATATCCCTTTTATATACGACCGAAACAACTCATCTACGAGTCCAGAGACAGAAGCTTTTATTAGGATACCCCCGGAGTCGAAGTTTGGCATTATAACACTTTATCTACATATTCAAGCACATTAACGTATTTAATCCTTGGCCCTTTATAACAATCACAACATCGGTTGCGAGCCGGCAAGATGTGATAGTCTATTATGACCTTGGAATTTTTCCTCTACCTTTATTAGAAGTCTACAACATCGGCTGCGAACTGGCAAGATGTAGAAAACTTTTTATGGCTTTGGATTATTATTATACATTATCATATTCATTAATTATTTGTGTTGCCAAACCCCAAGTCCTACGGCTTTTATAACAATCCCAACATCGGCTGCGAACCGGCAAGATGGAATAGTCTATTACACCGTAACACTGGCAGTACCTTGATGTGTACCCAACTTTCATAAGCAAGGATTCTCTAAGGAAGAAATAAAAACTAATCATCGCCAAAACCAAAATAGCTTTAATTACTCCTAGATTACTATTTTTAGGGTGAACCAAGCTTATGGGAACAAAAAGCTACAAATAACTTCGATGAGCTCTAAAGAGATCCAACTACTCCACGTTTAGCAATCTAACTTATAAACAACTCTATCATTTCTCGTTCTTCGCAAATTTAAAATCTTAAATAATAAGATCCGCGAATGCTTAGCCAAATAATCAAGCCATGCATATATAAAGTCGATACGGGAACTTGCAAACTCTTAAAAAGAATTCGCATTTTATAGCTCCTTGTGTGAAAGACTAGCACAAGCTTATAGATTATAAATGGTTAAGGGAACAAGCTAGGGCTCAACACGCCCGGTCAAGTCAGAATTTTATTCCTACTCTCACCAGCGGAAAGTCAACAAAATTGTCAAGATTAATTATATTTTTGCAAAAATTTTAATTTTTTTTCATTTTTCTGATTTTTTCAATTTTTTAGGAAAAACGGGGTTGCATGAGTAAACGGCAAAAATGCAAGGCAAAAATCAAATCGCAAGATTACCCCCCAGACTAAAACGAGACATTGTCCTCAATGTCTTAAAGGTAAGGGTTCTCCTACATAAATCTAAGGCCGTTTATTGATTATGCCAAAAGATAGATGTAAAACGATAAGATTAAGGATATCGGATGAGCAACGGATGATGAATACTCGAGTGGAGAGAAGTAAACTACGAGCACGAGGTAGCCCTCCTCACATCACTTATTAGAAAAGAGATAAGAAGATAGAAGGATAAGTGATGCGTGGGTTTTGCAACCTTACAACAGGTTTTACCTCTCGAGGGATCTCAAGAGGCTTACAACCCCACCAGGCAGTGTACCTGACCGATGTAGTATAGTGTAGTGGTAAGTACGGGGGATTGATCGTTCTCCACAGGGAATAGTGTTCGTTAGGTGTGAAAGGCTACTCTAATTAGGTCTAAGGGTTGAGGAAGATTCTTTTTTATGTTTTTATATTTTATAAAAGCAAGTAAAATCTCGGGTTTTGAAGGAGTGGGCGGAATTAGTTGCTAGTCAACTAACCCAAATTACTACAAATGCAAATAAAATAAAATAACAAAAATGAAAAGTGGTGAGAAACTTATGTGTAGAGAAATGTGTTTACTTAGATTTCCTTACTCCCTAACTATCTTTTACCGGTTAATTAGTGTGTATTAGTCGCGTGGATGACGGGTGTATTCCTTAATACCATTCGTGGGGTGGCGTACTTACTTCCCCAAACTCTACAAGCTCCTACTTCACTCCTATGTCGAGCCGGCTAGGAAGCTCCTAACATGGGATCACTAGAATTCGCTTGTGCATTAAATACAACCATAAAAACCTTTAGTACGCGTTTGGTTCATGTTTCTTAAGACGTTCAAGCAAGTTACCGAATAGGAAGTTAGCCAGTTTTCTTAAGCCTAACATAGATAAACAATCATCCAATACAACTAATAACACACTAACAACCAATAATCAATAGCTAGGTTTCATTAGATCTAAGCAAACACAAGATAAAATTAGCCTAACATGTTAAACAAAAGACAAGCATAAGATAGAATCAAACAACACATAGACATATTGAATGATTAATTGATAACTTATCTTTCAATGAAACATGGAAGATCTCAAGGCAAAAAGCCCTGAAAAAGTAGCTAAAATCGTCTTAGGGTTTAATCCCAAAATTCCACACACTAAGCTCTCTCCTTAATGACAAAAAATTAGAAAACTATATATAGACTTTGACATCTGACGGCGTCACCTTATGCATTGTGACGCCGTCACCTCGCCGCTTTTAGGGTTCCCGGATGACCATCTTGACGCCGTCCCTCTTTAGCTCTTCAAAAATCCATTCTGGCTTATCAAGGCTTGACGCCGTCGGATCCTGAACGTGACGCCGTCCCCTTATGATTTAAGCCGTGACGCCCTTGATTTAGTTAAAGCGTGACGCCGTCAGAATTCTCATGCAAACTCACTGGCCCGTCATGAGTAAATTTCACATCCAACTTTTCTTGCCAAGGCATGACGCCGTCCCATGTTAATTGTGACGCCGTCAAGAGTAACTTTTAGCCGATTCTTGAGACTTTGCCGTTTTCTTCACTTTAATGCTCCAAAAACGTCCAAAATGCCTCCTTTTCCAGATTTCTCCTCAAAAGTACCTAAAATGACAAAAGGAACGATTTAGGGCAATATTTGATCAAATAAATACGATTTCGGGCTTAAATGACCCCTTAAAAGCGGTACACTTTTCGCCTCATCAAATACCCTTACACTTGAGATTTGCTTGTCCTCAAGCAAATGCGCTTTTATTCTAATCAAAATACAAGTTAGGGGTCATTTAATGCAAACATAAAAGTAATTACAACAAATAATCGTTCCACTTCAATCATAATAAGCACGGAGATTACATACTAGCACCTCACAAGTAGTGTTTAGATACTCACATCTCTCAAGTGTCATCAAAATAAATCTCATAAATGAAAACGGAAAATATCTCTCACTACCTGTCATAGCAAATAGATTACCATAGGCTTGGGAAAGGATCGAAAACCTCCTCCACTAGGCGTAAGCACCTAAGATAAACTATCAAAGAGGGCTTTTAAATGGGTTATAACGTTAGGTGTAGGGAAAAGGAAAACACGGTTTTGTTGGATAAAGGATATTTTACTGGTGGCGAGTTAAAGATCTTGATCAATTACATGTACTATACAATGTTGCTAAGCCAAGACTCGACTCAACTTAAGCTAAAAACAAAATAACAAAAACATAAAATAAACATAAAATGAAACGGGATGGTAGTCCGTATGTTTTTTCTATTTTTCTTTTTCTCATTTTTTTTTTGTATTTTTCTTGATTTTTTTTTTTTTTTTTTTTTTTTTTTTTTTCATACACTTTTGCCCTACCATCCAAAATAATACATCATAGGGGCATTGCATCCCCCTTACACTTGAACTTTTACATAACTTTACAAATAACTATTCTAATGACTCGAATTAAGATAATCGAAAAACTTGGAGTACTTTTAAAATATTTAGCACATATGGGGGTAATAAATGATGTTCTTCCCCATTACTCCATTACACTAGTACTTTACCCATGAGTCCCAATCGTCCCAAAACAATATGTACAAGGATATGACTCGACTTAGCAACCATGTAATCAACTAGATAATTAACTTGGGTTTAAACAAATGTTGTCACAATAATGCACTGAAAATGAGTGCATACAAGGTAGGCTAAGGCGATTTGGGTGTACATTTAAGTGGGGTGTAAACAAATTCTTCCTTTAAGTAAAATGCTTAAAGGTCAAAACGAAAAGATAGGCTCTGAGGGGTGTACTAGGGGTATCGTGTACTAAAATTGAGTACAACGCAAAGGGTGTGGGAGAATTACTTGACCAATGTAGCCAAAGTAATTATAACAAAAACACAGGTGTAAAACAATGGGTTAATCCTAATGCCTCTTATCATGTAGTAAATCTAACTACACGAATGTAGTCTCACTTGTGGCCTTGGAATGGTCCTAACGCAAGTTCTAGAATCTAAGTGCTACCGGTACACACATCATAGCATAAATGCTTTTCCTACCAATTCTAGGGGCGAACCTCACATATTTGGGGGTGGAAAATTTTTTAGTGGTACGGTTTTTGTGCTAGTCATATAACTCCTATCCATGAGACGCTCATTAAGATCAAAGTTTCACTCCTATGTGTTGTAAAAAATTTTAAATTTGGCACTAAAATTACCTTAACAAGTATTTCTCTCAGTTTTATTACACATCTACCATCAAACAAACAAAAATCAAGCGCAATTGTATTCTCAAAAATCGTACTTTTACCCTCCCCTTACACTTAAGATGAACATTGTCCCCAATGTTCAAATAACAAGATGTAAAAGCAAAAAGTAAAAGAATGAAATCAAATACTCCCCTGATTCGCTCGGTGGATAATGAAATTACACGGTTAAATCTTCCTCCAAAGAGAATGTTGAGGCTCCATGACTAATGCATCGCCATAAGCTTGATTCCAAAAACATTTCCTTGTCCAAAATAACCTGTTGAACCTGAGAAAACAAACACGAAAACCTGCATAACATCGGCGGGATAAAATCTATATATAAGGATATAATGCTTGTGGAATGAAAATTTTGCAGATTCCTGGAGATTATAAGTTGGAGATTTAATAAAAACTTTTTATGAAAACAAAACTTTCAAAAATTTCTGGAAATTAAATCTGACGCCGTCAGGTTATAACCCCTGATTCCGTCAGAAATGACCTGACAAAAATTTTCGTTTTAAGTTTCCGGAAAATTTCTGGAAAAACCTTTACCTTACTTCCTAGAAATCCTGCAAAACATCATTATGACTCGATACAAGCATTTGATTCAAACAAATACTAATATGCATGCTAATTTATTATTATTATGATTCATGTTCATTTGTGTTCTAATAAACCGATTTAGATTTCCCTTACACTTATCTTTTGCAAAATACCTTTATATGTAGTTAAGACGAAGTTAAAAACAAAATAAAGCATTTTCACAATTTAGTTTTTAACATGAATCAATAAGAATAAAAATTACACACACATACGAAACAAATAAAACAAACACACAAACAAATGAACACACAAAGCAAATAAAATAAATAAAGCTTGGGTTGCCTCCCAAGAAGCGCCTTTCTTTATTAACGAGTCTTGTAGCTAGACTCAAAGTCACGCTACCCTATGTAAGTAAGCTCGTCATCAAGGACGTCTTTAGGGTTAAGCTTGGATTGAAGTTTCCTATTGGTCCGCTTAGTACGATATGTCTTTTCAAACTTCTCTCCATCCGGGTCATACAATGTCATCTTGATATGCCATGACCCATCTCCATCATTGGGTGGTTTATCCCAATTCCACTTATGATCATCTTCCTCACAAATCCACTTATTCATTCCTAGGTTAATTGGCAAAACTCCTAGGAAATCAATCATCCTTCTAAAAACTAGAGGGTCTTCAAATGGATCCAATTCGGTGTCCCTAGCCAAGAGTTGCTCTACCGAATGCGTTCGGTTAACAAAGTCCTCTTCTAGGTAAAATGGGCGTTGGGGTCCTATGAAGTCTCTATCGATCCAAGGTCCATATCTAGATGGTCTCCTATTTAATTCTAACCAATGGGGTGTCGGTTCCTCACTAGTATCATAGGCATGTTTCTTAACATCATAGACTGACCAAGTATCCCCTTCTCCTACCGCTATCTTGGATTCCTTACAATCAATCATAGCACTAGCGGTCGCTAAAAATCCTCTACCTATCAACAAGGGGCATGTAGGGTCGCTAACCATATCAAGGACGTGGAAATCGGCTAAAATGGTTAGTTTTCCAATGTGCACTAACACGTCCTTAACTACTCCAACCGGGTAAGCAACACTTCCATCCGCTAAGCCTATTATCACCTCGGTTTCTTCAAGTTTTCCAAGTTTTAGAGAGGTGTAGAGAGGTAACGGAAGTAGGTTAAGGCTTGATCCAAGATCGGCTAATGTATCATAAGCCTCCGAATTACCGATCTTGCAAGGTAGAACAAATAAGCCCGGATCATCTAACTTCTTAGGTAGCTTGTTTTGAACAAAGGCGGTCCCTTTTTCGCCTAACTTGAGCTTCTTCTCATCAACAACCGGACTTTCAAGGTGGAGCTCCTTGAATTCATCGTCAAGGTTTTGAGTGGGAGGTGTTTCAACTATGTTGTTGACCAATTTGGATGTCATAACTTCTTGGTCACTTGGAATGATTTGGGTTTGTTTGAAACACGTGCTCATGGAATTGACCGAATAATATTGTGGACAAGAACTAGGGGACGAAACCGATGAAATAGCGTTGACGTTTAGTTTCGGGTTCTTGACCGTGTTGCTAGGGAGTGCTCCCATTTCTCGGTCATTGAGGGCTTTCAACAAGGTGTCAATCTTGTCGGTCATCTCGCTTTGTTTTTGTTTGAAATCGGCTTCAAACTTGGCTAAACGAGCTTCTTGAGATGCCATAAATTGAGACATCAATCCTTCAAAGTTATTGGTACTACCATTGCCGGAAGGATTGTTGTTGAAAGTACGGTTCGAGTTGGAACCGCTTGATTGGAAACGATTAGGTGGGTTGGAAGAATTGATTTGTTGTGAGTTTTGGTTTTGTTTCCACCTAAGGTTCGGGTGATTTTTCCATGAGGGGTTGTATGAATCACCATAATGGTTTGGCTCGGGCTTGAAAGTGTACCACTTGTCTCCCGCTCCGTCGGTACGCGAGGATGCGTAGTCCACAAAAGCTTGTTCGGGGAGTTCCATGCAATCACGAGTGTCGTGGGGACCACTACATAATTCACATGAAGAAGTGATTTTGTTCACTTGGCTTGAAGGTTTAGGAGCCTCGTAGGATTTCATGAGAAACTTGACTTGGTCTTCAAGTTCTACGATCCTACGGTCGGAAGTGCTTGAATTGTTCAAAGGCAAAGATATTGCCTTGATCGTTTTATTCAAATCACGGGGATCACTCCAACTTTCGTTGTCATAAAGAGCAAGATCCTCTAGGAGAGCCCATGATTGTTCCGCACTTAGATCACGTAGCTTGCCACCGGCCGATTGGTCAATGGTTTGCCTTGTGGAGAGATTGGTATGGTCATAGAAGATTTGGACTTGGAGCCAAAGTTCTATGCCATGGTGAGGGACTTTTTGGAGTAAGTCCTTGAATCGAGTCCATGCCTCGTAGAGAGTTTCGCCTTGACGTTGTTGGAACATCAAGATATCATTCCTTAGCTTGGTAGTTCTTCCCGGTGGGAAAAACTGAGCAAGGAAACGAGTGGTGAGATCATCCCAAGAGGTGATGGATCCTGCGGGTTGACGTTCTAGCCACTGACTAGCTTGGTCCCGCAGAGAGAATTGGAAGAGACGCAATCGGGTCGTCTCTCGAGTGGCAACATCAAGGTCTATAGAATCAACGATTTTAAGAAAGTCCTTGAGATGTTGATTAGGATCTTCAGAACGAAGTCCATGGAATGCGCATCCGCTTTGCACCAACCGGATGGTGTCGGATCGCAAGGGTGTGATATTGGCTCCTTGCGTGAGCTCAATGGTGTTTCGATAGCCGTGGTGGCTAGGACGGGAATACTCTCCTAAAGTACGGGCTCTAGGAGGTGGTGGTGGTTGTTGTGGTGGTGGGTTGTGTGGGTTAAGGATATTACCATCTTCCATGATGTCGGACGGTAATGGTTACGAACAAAGACACGAAGAAAATAGATAGACTAAAGAAAACCTAGAAAAATAAAATAAAAATCTCACTAGAAAGGAATCTAGTGAGTAGACCTAATAGAAATAAAAATTCAACCTAAACAATAACTATTCCCCGGCAACGGCGCCAAAAACTTGATGCGTGGGTTTTGCAACCTTACAACAGGTTTTACCTCTCGAGGGATCTCAAGAGGCTTACAACCCCACCAGGCAGTGTACCTGACCGATGTAGTATAGTGTAGTGGTAAGTACGGGGGATTGATCGTTCTCCACAGGGAATAGTGTTCGTTAGGTGTGAAAGGCTACTCTAATTAGGTCTAAGGGTTGAGGAAGATTCTTTTTTATGTTTTTATATTTATAAAAGCAAGTAAAATCTCGGGTTTTGAAGGAGTGGGCGGAATTAGTTGCTAGTCAACTAACCCAAATTACTACAAATGCAAATAAAATAAAATAACAAAAATGAAAAGTGGTGAGAAACTTATGTGTAGAGAAATGTGTTTACTTAGATTTCCTTACTCCCTAACTATCTTTTACCGGTTAATTAGTGTGTATTAGTCGCGTGGATGACGGGTGTATTCCTTAATACCATTCGTGGGGTGGCGTACTTACTTCCCCAAACTCTACAAGCTCCTACTTCACTCCTATGTCGAGCCGGCTAGGAAGCTCCTAACATGGGATCACTAGAATTCGCTTGTGCATTAAATACAACCATAAAAACCTTTAGTACGCGTTTGGTTCATGTTTCTTAAGACGTTCAAGCAAGTTACCGAATAGGAAGTTAGCCAGTTTTCTTAAGCCTAACATAGATAAACAATCATCCAATACAACTAATAACACACTAACAACCAATAATCAATAGCTAGGTTTCATTAGATCTAAGCAAACACAAGATAAAATTAGCCTAACATGTTAAACAAAAGACAAGCATAAGATAGAATCAAACAACACATAGACATATTGAATGATTAATTGATAACTTATCTTTCAATGAAACATGGAAGATCTCAAGGCAAAAAGCCCTGAAAAAGTAGCTAAAATCGTCTTAGGGTTTAATCCCAAAATTCCACACACTAAGCTCTCTCCTTAATGACAAAAAATTAGAAAACTATATATAGACTTTGACATCTGACGGCGTCACCTTATGCATTGTGACGCCGTCACCTCGCCGCTTTTAGGGTTCCCGGATGACCATCTTGACGCCGTCCCTCTTTAGCTCTTCAAAAATCCATTCTGGCTTATCAAGGCTTGACGCCGTCGGATCCTGAACGTGACGCCGTCCCCTTATGATTTAAGCCGTGACGCCCTTGATTTAGTTAAAGCGTGACGCCGTCAGAATTCTCATGCAAACTCACTGGCCCGTCATGAGTAAATTTCACATCCAACTTTTCTTGCCAAGGCATGACGCCGTCCCATGTTAATTGTGACGCCGTCAAGAGTAACTTTTAGCCGATTCTTGAGACTTTGCCGTTTTCTTCACTTTAATGCTCCAAAAACGTCCAAAATGCCTCCTTTTCCAGATTTCTCCTCAAAAGTACCTAAAATGACAAAAGGAACGATTTAGGGCAATATTTGATCAAATAAATACGATTTCGGGCTTAAATGACCCCTTAAAAGCGGTACACTTTTCGCCTCATCAATAAGCATGGGGTGCCTCCCACGAAGCGCTTGTTTTTTATCGAGTCGGAAAGCTTAGACTCGCCCCGAATTCATTTGTCCTTGGGGGAGCAAGTGGAAAAGAGATAATCTCCATCGGACTTTCGTTCAAGATGTTTAGAAAAACATTGAAGCATACGAAAGTTCCACTCCGATGAGATACCCGCGGCTCTAGATAGAAAAGAAAATGCCGGGGTCAAAGATGGTATCTTCACTCCCGAAGGAGTGAAATAAAGGAGAAGTCACCGTATAGGTGAAGAAAGGGAGAAGGATCTTAATCACAATGAAGATCCATTCTTCATCCTCAAGATTACCATTTTTCTGATCTTGAATATCAACATTGAAGCTCTTATGGTTATAATCAACAAAGACCTCGGGCGGGAGGGTCGGGATGATATCATCGACAAGTAAACTCTCATAATAGAGTACATCTCCCCCCGGGTCAGGATCTTCCTCAAAATCATAGAAATCATACTCCGGTGGAGATATGATATGATCCTTATGAAGTACGTCATCGAGCTTGGGCTCTGGAAGGATATACGGAGGTGGGACATGTGCTGTACTTTGTGTGCTATAAGTTTGCACCTCGTCCATTATTGTCTCCGTATCTGACTCATCACTCTCCTTGTTATGAATATCAAAGATTTGATTGTCTGAAATTAGAGTAAATTCAGAATCAAAATCAAACAAAGGATTAGTGATAGTCATACTGAAAGTTTGTGAAGTAGAATCAGAAAGATCGAAGGGTTCCTCGGATACCCTTGGGATTGGAACAAGGTCATCAACATCCTTAAGAGGATTGATTTCGACTTCCTTGTCCCCCATTAAAAAGGTATCTGAAGGGTCTTCAATAAGCGGATTGATCTCTGAATTCTCTTCATCCTCCTCATCACTCTCCTCAAAATATGACAAGTCAATGGGAGGATTTTGTTTTCTTCGAATCAACTCCTTAAGATTGTTTATTTCAGTTTGAATGTACATGTTGACTTCATTTTGAGCAATCATCTGTTTAGTAATCATTTCAACTTTCTGAGAAAATGTCAGAGGGGTGGTGTATTGTGAAGGTTGGTCAAAACCGGATGAGACATGATTGTCATAAGGAGTATGCTCATAGAGCATGTTCTCAGTTTGACAATCAGAACTATAATGGGGACCTCCACAATACTCACAACAATATGATTGATGTGACTGATTTGGTGAATTATGTGGATAATGGTCATACCCGAAGTTTTGATTACATGGAACTTGTTCATAGACAAACGTATTCCTTGCTTGACAATCAAAACTCGGGTGTGGACCTCCACAATATTCACAAGAATATGTTTCCATCTCATGGTGTGGTGGCTGGTTGAAATAGTCGGGTGTTTCATGGTAAGAATAAGGATTTTGGTCATAGACAAACCCGTTTCCCGATTCCACCATGCTACAACCGGGACAATTCCCACCATTATGAGGACCGCCACACCATTGACAACCATAATGGTAAGATGAAGACATAGAGAAGAGGAATTAAACGGATAGAGGGATAGAGATAAAGAATCAAACGGATAAGAGGATTGAGAAGAATATTTTTGGATTTTTAAATTTTAGAAACATTGAAAATCACAAAAGAAAAAGGAAAATAAATTTTGAAGAGAAAATCTTTTTGGGGTTTTTATATTAAGAAAAATATTTACAAATGAAAGAGAAAACTTCACGAGGAAGGGTCTTCAAAACACGAATCGAAAAACGGAATCACGAACTCACTTCAATCTTCCCCGGCAGCGGCGCCAAAAATTGATTAAGTCGAATTTATAGTGTAAGGAATTGCACAAGAAATATGCAAGACCCGAGTCTTTTGTCCCGACGAAGATTGAATGGAATTGTGATTCGGGATCGTGATTTGCGCAGTGAATGAGAGATAAAAGTGAATGATTGGTAATTATCACTACGGAAAGTAAATCAACACTAAAAATAAAGAAATAAAGCATATGAAATAATAACGTAATGAACAATTAAACTAAAACGCAATTAAATCTAAAAACACGCAAATAAATCAAAAACTACGTAATAACGCAACTATAAAAGTGAAATTAGAGCAATACTAATCCTACGGGCATGAAAACAATTTTCCTACATTCTATATGACAAAAGAAAATTATTGGAAAAGGAAATATATTTTTTTTTTTGACTTTTTAATTATTAAATATGAATTAAAATCAAATTTTGTATATTTAATAAAAGAAAATTAAAACTAATTATGTAATAAAACTTTTTAAACTACAAATTATTTTTGCAAAATCTTAATAAACTGCAAATGAAATTTAAATAAACTCAGAACCATTTTTTTTTTTTGTCTTTTTAAGATTTTTTTGAAATTAAAAATGATTTAAAATTCTGAAACTATTTAAAAAGGAGAAAGAAATAGTAACTGATCAAAATAAATTCTGAAATAAATCTGGAAATTCAAAAACATTATATAAAAGCTAAGAAAAATAATTTCAGATTAAAACTAACATTATTAAGCAATGTGGACCAATAAGCAGTCCCAAAATAAGCACTAATTAAGCCAATAAGCACTCAGAAAATTCAAGAAGCTCAAAACAGATTAATGCTACTTTAAAAAGCTCAAGTAAACTCAAATTAATCAAATAAGCTCACTAAAGGGACTGATTAGCAGTAGAACAGTTGACTAGACAAAAGACTAAACAGTGCCTAAACCACTTAGTTGCAGATTGAATAAGCTCTTCAAATAAGCTAAAAAGTGGGAACTTAAGGGGGCAAAAGCTTCTCAGTACTGTAGGCTACTCTAAAACACACAAAAAACTAATTATTGCATTCCAATTTAGCTCTTAAATTCACCTAGATCAGGTGCCAGAAAACAGATTTCAACTCTTTTGACTTTTTGTTGTTCTTGCAAACTTTGACTAAAATGAGATTAGATTGATTATAGTTAACTGAATTTGGTATGATAAGCAATATTAAGACTGATCCAAGCTTAAGAAGCTAAATATAAAGCTAAACTAATGATTTTGAAACTAAAAATCCTTACAGTAGAAGTAGACTAGGGACTTTAAATTTGCCTTGACTTTCTTCCTAAATCTATAAGTTATATGCTAAGAATACCTATAATATATCAACTGCAATCTATCTGAACCTAAAAAACTACATTCCAACTATAAGAGATCAGCATATAGTGCTGAACCAAACACCCCTAATTAATCTGTCATGAACTATAGTGACAATGGAAAATCAATTTTAAGCTAAATATTAAAAGGACTAATGAATCTAAAACCATAATAAGACTAAACAAGCAGATAACTGAAAATGGAACATTAAAAATAAGCAAATAAGATGAAGACCAAAACGTTGACTTACATTGACCTTCTAAGGAAAAACTTGAATTCGATTACAGAACTGAAGAATGATGAGAAAAGTAACAACAACTGCAACAATAAGCTATAAAAAGCTATAACTAATCTAATTTATTCTACTCCTACTTTACCCTAATTCTAACCTAAACTAGCTAACATCCGAATCCGTGAGTAAGGAGGCTATTTATAGCCATCTTCAGGTTCTGGGGACTCTCAGCATCAATCTCATCCATTGATCACGAGGCTTGCTCCCTACGCAATCAATTCCAGCCGTATGATCATTTGATGAGGTGGCTCCACCAATCAGCAGCTCCCACGTGTCCCTGGCAGTTGTCAGACCCTTCTAGATATGCGTGCAAGGACTAGATTGCCCTTACTCGCTGTAATTGCTTGGATGGGTAATTAGGGTTCGTCAGGTGAATAGTAATTTTTGGGTAATTTGATAGAAAGGGTGCGGGGTGTGTTAGTGTGTGAGTTTTTTATATTATTTTGACTGTGGCTGTATATCTAAAAAGGTTGACCGGATTTGTATTCTGGGTCGGGTTAAGATTTTTGGTATTGGGCTGGGTAAAGTTAAGGTTTAGGTGGGTTGGATTAATAACAAGGGTGAGATGGGTTGGTTTCATTTGAAAGGTGGGGTTGGGTTTGTATCAAAGTCCGGATATAAATGAAATGGATTATGGTTTTAAAAGTTTAAGGTTTTTGATTCAAGGGACCAATTGTGTAATTTCTAATTTCTCAAGGGACTGAACTTGCTTATTTTTCAAAGTGAATCCAAGGGCTGAACTTGACAACTTTGTATAATTTGAGGACCCTGGTTGACTTTTTGACCATAATTTTCTTCTCGGCTCCGGCTTTAAATATCCATTCCATATCTCGTGCTCGTTTTCCCCGTTTTTGCTTGTTTTTGTCCTTTTTTCACGATATCCGTACCTGCACACAAACAAACACAAAAACACAAATATCTTAGGCATTTTGGTTAGTTTTTTGTCGTTTTGGGTCCAGTTTTGGTCGAGAAAAGTTGTGTGTTTTAGCACATACCAGTTATGCCATTTGTATCATAAAAAGCTCCAAATTGAGTTTCGTTATCAAATTCACGACCGTGGTATGTTATAATTGACACAAGGCTATTTCCTATTTGATTTTGAATTTTCTTACTTAGAATTTCAAATTTATCAAATGCTTCATTTTTAGTTTTCAAAAATTTAGTCCAAGTATATCTTGAATAATCATCCACTATTACCAAAGTATAGAAGTTTCCTCCATAACTTTGTATAGCGGATGGACCAAACAAACCATATGCAATAGTTCTAAACACCTAGATGTGGACACCATATTTTTAGCCTTATGGCTATTATGAACTTGTTTCCCAATTTTGCAAGCATCACAAAAGTGTTGGTCGTATTTCAACTTGGGTAGGTTTCTAACGAGTTCCTTAGATGATAGAGATTGGATTAGTCTCATATTGGCGTGACCTAAGCGTCTATGCCAAAGAGTTGAGTTGTCGTCTAGAGAGGTAAGACAAAGTTTGTCTTTAGATGTTTTATCTAATTTCATAACGTATACGTTATTTTTCAAAACACCTCTACCTACGGTTATACCGTCTTTAAGTATTTTACTTCCGTTTTCACTGAAAAGACCTCATACTTTTTATGGTACAGTTGACTAATACTAAGTAAGTTAAAACCTAAGTTATAAACATGAGCAACATCATCAATAGAGAGAGAGAGAGTCATGAGAGATTGTACCTTTTCCGACGATTTTACTTTTAAGCTTGCTACTAAACGTAACATTACCTCTGTCGTATGGTTGGTAGGTTGAGAAAAGGCTTTTGTTTACCGTCATGTGCCTTGAACACCCGCTGTCTTTAATCCATTTGTCTGGTTCCAATCCAACTTTCAAGCATACCTAAGTTATAGAAAAACTCAAGCATTTGGACCTCAATATCTCATGGGTTCATTTCGGTTAAACATCCCATTAGCTTGATTCATGAATTGAAATGGTGGATAAGGGATCCATGGAATGTAGTTGGGACTTTGATAATTCCTAGGAAAGTTTGGGTTCCAACTATTTTGATAATGATGTTGTGTGTTGTAGTTACTTTTTGGAAAGGGACGTTTGAGAATAGTAGTCCTAGGTCTTTGTTGAACAGTTTTGGTTCTAAACTCATTTTTAGCTTGTCTTATTCCTATAGTAACAGTTGGTTTTTGTTTGTTTATAGTTGAACTAGAACTAGGTTTCCTTGTGATTTTAACAAACTCAGTACGAGCCGAAGTGCAAGCTTTCTGTTCATCAACAGTACCTGCGGATCCCTTCTCCACTACTGGCGGAACCAAGGATTTGGTTCCGTCAGATCCGTGGGTCTCTGAAACTGTTGGAACAGTTTCTTGTACTTTTACGGCTAGTTTCTTAAAACTACTTACGTCTCCTAATTTCATAAAACCTAGTCCAGTTTTATCATGAGGTAGTTTTTGAATTTTCATTATCTAATCTGCTAAACTAATATTTTTATCAAACCTTTTAAACTTAGAGGTTTGTTTGATAAGTGTATCATGTGTGTTCTTAAGCTTTTCTAATTCTAGTTTAAGCTCTTTACATGAAACAAATGCTTCGTTAACAGCTTTAGCTGTTTCTAATCTTTTAACTTTTTCTTTTAATTCATAAACTTCGTTTTCTAGAAATTCCTTTTTGGTTTTCAAAAACTTAGTTTTGTTTATGATTTTAAGAGTAAGTTCACAGAGATTGTTATATTCCTTTTGCAAGGTATCATCATCAATAGAAGAATATGACGAGTCAGAATGTACCTCTTCTGAGTCATGAGCCATGAGAGCAACTTCGTCGTTCTTAGGCTCGTCATCATCACCTTCAATGTCACTCTAAGCCCCACTAACAAAAGCTCTTTGAGTCTTGTTCTTGGGCGGCTTAGGTCACTCTCCTATTAGATGACTAGTATCTCCGCACCTAAAGCACTTTCTTTATCCTTTACCTTTCTTATCATCCTGGTCTTTCTGGAAGGATTTCTTTTCTTCTCGAGGTTGTCTTACGAACTTCCCTCGTCTCCTAAAGAACTTCTTGAAATCTCTTACGGCCATGGCATACTCTTCATCTTCGCTACCTGAACTAGAATCTTCATCATCACTTGAATCTACCCTAGCTTTTAAGGCAATGGACTTGATCTTTTCCTTTTTTCCCTTGACTATCTTTGAATCTTTTTCCATCACCATCTCATGAACTTTGAGATTTCCTATAAGCTCGTCAAGTGACATGCTTGAAAGATCCTTGGATTCTTCAATGGCCGTCACCTTTGCTCTACACTTCGGATGAAGTGCTCTAAGAAATTTCCTGACAAAGTTCTTACTAGAAAAAGAATAGTCAAGTTCTTTAAGAGAAGTAATAATAGTATTAAACCTAGCAAATGCACTATCAATGGTCTCATCTTCAGGGTTAACAAATTGTTCATATTGTTGAACAAGAAG
Source organism: Artemisia tridentata subsp. tridentata (assembly GCA_021014915.2). NCBI lineage: Eukaryota > Viridiplantae > Streptophyta > Magnoliopsida > Asterales > Asteraceae > Artemisia > Artemisia tridentata. The sequence continues at coordinate 194,463,606 of CP139502.1, forward strand.
ATCAATTTTGTTACCCTTTACTTGTGAGTTCCCTTGGTGAGTAATAATTAAAGATTGCCTAATAATTTTAGCAGTTTTACACATAAATACTCTTTCATATTCTATCCTAGGTAAAGCATTATAAAGCATCATTTTAGCTTCATTTTTTTGGCAATCAACTTCTTTTGCTCATCACTGTGATGAGTAAGAGAAGTGTCCTCATCCCGACCACTTGATATATCTTTTATTATGGCCTTATGGTCACCTTCTATAATAATGTACCATAGATCTATATCCTTTGACTTCACATAACTATTTGGTTCAAATAGTGGTGGTCTTTGCATAGATTTCCCTTCTTTGAAGTTTTCAATATCCATTGATCGTTTCAAGTTTTAAAATACAATATATTTTGAAAGTCTTGAGTAACATAGCTCTGATGCCAATTGTGAAAAACTAGAAGGGGGTTGAATAGTTTTACTGTTTTAAAATTCTTTTGCTTTGAATACTTAACGTGATTTCAAAGTTATGCAAACAATAAACAATATATAACAAGTAAATAGAGAAAGAAACAATCAAACTACAACACGGATGTTTATAGTGGTTCGGTCTACAAGGACTCTCTTCCTTGCCCTACTCCACCCCTTGAGCCTCTAACTCGAGAGTTTTTCTTCACTAAGAAACAAGCTACCTTCTCGGCGGAGAAAACCTTTATACACGCCGCTTATACTTTTTCCGGTACAAAGCTAGATACCGAGTTCTTTTACAAGGGCACAACCACTCCCGACACTCTATGTATTTTAAGGGCTAAAATACTAACCGGACTCTACTGAGGTATATCAATGATAGGTACAACAATGATTTGTGAAAAACAACTAATTCACACAGTGACTATTCTAACAAGTCTTGCAACGGTATGTTGAAGCTTGTGATGCTTTGATCTGTTTGCTACAAAAGAACGATCACTAAGAATGAAATATGTAAAATGAATGGGTTAGTAATGAATGAATGTTGTTTATGCTAAAAGTGATAAGTAAACATGAATGAGCAGCTTGCTATTTATAGGCAAACTGATAAAACAACCCATGGATTGGGCGGATCCAAAATGAGGGATCCGTCCGTTATGTGATTTGGATCCGCCAGTCCCTGACAGCAAATCTCCAAATATCTTTCCAAATCTATCCAAGATATTACCATATCCAATTCTTTGTGTGAAGATCTTTCCATGTTATTCTTAAGATCTTCAAGATATCCTAAAGATATCAATATGATGTATGCAATGATGACATGTACATATTTCCATTTTTAAAATAAAAATGTAAACTATGTAAATGTATATCCTATATATTTCCAACACAACACAAGTACTCCTATTTCCCAATTTAACTTTTATTCTCTCATCCTTTTTATACTTCACATTTCCTTTTTAGACTTGGATCCATATCATTAACACATTCATTATGGGGATATTTTTATTACCAAAGAAGTAGGCAATCCCATTGCGGATGAAGGCAATACGTTTTATCCCGAAGGATCTTTAACATATCCCGAAGGATCCTTTAACATTCATTAGCTCGGTCATCCCGAAGGATACCATCATTCATCATCATTAGCTCGGTCATCCCGAAGGATGCCATCTTTAACCTTTCACATTTCCATCATGGATCCAAGTCATTGCATTGTAACGCACACATTATTCCATTCATTTATATTTTTTTTTAGTGAAAGCAAACTCATAGAGCATATGAACCTGCTTATTATAATTACACATTTCTATGTGTTTATCATTCTACATTCTAAATCTGCATTAATCATTTTCACCTTCTTACTTTACCCTTTAGTCTACCCGACTCTTTCCACTTTTAAACCTTGCATAGGTTAATTTCATTCTTTCATTAGCATCATTCATTCTTCTTACACATTTTAAGTCGTTTACACATTCTTATCTCGTTTAATTTTCACATCACATCCTTTCGTTCCTACTTGCACCCTTGACTCATCACATTCTCTTTCTCGTACCTTATCTTACTTCTTTTACTTTTCATGTATTTAAGCAACGTCTAGCTGTCTCACCTTACACAGATCATTACTTTAGCACGCTCTTTAACATTACTCATTCTAAGGGATCGTCACATTTACCATACTATAATTCATTACATTCTGGCTTTCGTACTTAACTCCTCCCACTTCAATTATTAACCCTTAAGCCTCACTATTTATCTCGTCATTTCCTTACCAACACACTTTACTCTTATTTTAGATTTTTTTTTTTCTTTTTTTTTTTTTTTTTTTTTTTTTTTTTTTTTTTTTTTTTTTGTGCATCAGACTTAGCAATCAATCTGTTCATTTAAATTTTCTTTTTTCATAACATATCATAACATCGTTTGTCGCTATTATGCATTCATGTTCATACTTAGACATCATATACCTTAACCTGCCATCAACCCGCCTTTATAACACCTTAGCATCAATCATTAGCCACTAATATAGCAAGACCATGTGTTGGTCGTCAATACCTTATCAATCCAAGCGTTACATGACATTATTCCTTAATCTCATCCCCTAATCTTCATGTCAAAAAGTTCTTAACAATTAGAGTATAAGTTACTATCTTATCTTCATACATTATATTTTAACACACGTTTTATCACTACGTTCCAATCTTAAAGCGTCAATACTTTAATTCACTTACTAACCCATCTCTAATACCATTTAGCATCTCTATTCACATCTTGCTATTGTTATCCTTCTATAACACACCATCTCGTATCGTTTACCATTACGTTGATCCATTTACTTACACATCTACAATCCAATCATGAACTTGTTCTTACATTTGTCGAACAACTCACTACGTGTCATTACCAATCAGTCGCTTCAAATTTACTAATTCTATGTTCACTAATTATTCATTATTCAAACATTTATTAGACTAACGCTTTTCCGTTTTCTTTTCTCCTTGCCTTACACATTTTTAATTACTCACCTATCACCTTTCATTACTTTGACACCATCTTAGTAATACCCATCTTTTTCATACTTTCGTACATATGAATATACACATTATATTTCATCTGAGTTGTCACATTACACTTATCGTTTTCTTGTCAACTTCACGTTATCCTCTTACTCCATTTTACACATGTTCATTCATTTAATGTTATCTATTTCAATCCCGATTGACTCACCTTAATCTTGACATGACTTAAACCAACATTAAATGTAAATTATTTTCTAGACCATATATTGGTCTTATGTTGTAATATAAAACTCGTTCATCTACCCAGCTTCTAACACTTCAGGTCACGACAAGAATTCTAGTCATGACTCATCTAATTCAGGTTCCATTGCAGTTTACTTTTTTAACTTATTCTATACATCACATTATAACACGCATTCATAATCACCTTGCCTATGACAAAATAACACTTTACACATAAACGATAAACACATTAGTACATACTTAATCTCATTCATACTTAAAGTCCACATTCGATCATTCCTTCCATAAAAGATAAACGTCACTAAACACTTATACTTCATTAGTCTATTATCAAATTATGATTTAAAATATTTGAACATGTCTATGTCATACCATTTGTCTATTATCATTGAGGTACTTACTACTTTACTTTATCAATTTATGTAATGGCTACTTCATGTATCCTTCCTTACCTATACATTTCGTTAGCATCTTACAGTTACACACTTTCATCCATACATCTTACCCGAGCATCTAAATCTTCGTCAAATACCCATACTTATATATCCTTAATGTTCTCATAAAAACGAATCTTACTCAATCCTATAACCCTTACTATGTCATCATTCCTTCAAATACCATACATGCAAACCATTCACCAAACCAAAAATAATGTAATCTATGTTAATCTTGCTCTTTTGCGTATTATACCAAAACATACTTCTCACCTTTAACATTAATCACAACGTCACCATACCAATAAATACTTTCTAGTAACTTCGTGTACAACTCATAACCTCTTAGACCTCAATCCACATAATTAAAACTTTAGTCTATCCGATACAAGAACTATCATTCGCTTACGTAGCTTACATATACATATCATGCATTCCAACTCACAATTTTATCGATCCATAACCGACATCTAACTCATTACTTCTATAATCACTACACATTGCAATGATCACTTTACATCTAAGCCATAGTCTAATCTCAGTGCTTCTATGTTATACCACAAAGGCATCTACTAGTTGCATTACTTTAACTTACATTCAACGCGTCTACGAGTGGTTTAAGTCTAGGCAACCTAAAGTGGAAACCTAATTCACTTAAACCGAAGCTCTGATACCAAGTTGGTACGGGCGGTTGGGAGGTGATTACAGATTTTGTTGATTTTCGAAAAATCATATCTTTTAAACCGTAAGTTATCACGGGTCGCGCCACCCGGCGTTTCGAAGGTAATTGAGTCTAGTTTCATTCAAAAATGGTTTCAAGGTCTGAATATTTATAGATTTTTGTCAATGGTCAAAAGAGTAATAGGATGTCCGTAAAAGTGAGTCGTTTCCGCTCAAAAAGTTCAAAGTTTTTGGTCCAAGCGGGCACGGGGTGTAACAAGTTGTTACACCCCATGCCCACTTGGACCAAAAACTTTGAACTTTTTGAGCGGAAACGACTCACTTTTACGGACATCCTGTTACTCTTTTGACCATTGAAAAAAATCTATAAATATTCAGACATTGAAACCATTTTTGAATGAAACTAGACTTAATTACCTTCGAAACGCCGGGTGGCGCTACCCGTGACGACTTACAGATTAAAAGATATGATTTTTCAAAAATTACCAAAATCTGAAAATCACTCCTAACCGTCACATTACACATGACACTTATCATCAATTAATTCCATTACTCACATTTTGCACCACGTCACAAATGCGTATTAACATACAGATTTAAAATAAAATAAGAGGTCAACTCGGGGTTGACAATATAACGATAAATGTAAGGTGACAACTCAAGTGAAATATGATATATGTATATAAAAGTATAGAATCGGTAAGTATTACATAGATTTTGTCGAAGTAATGAAAGGTGATAAGTGAGTAATTGATAATGCATTAGGCAAAGAGAAGGAAAAACGAAAAAGTGTTGGTTTGAGAAATACTTAAATAATGAATGATTAACGAACATGAAAATTGTAAATTAGACGTGATGGATTGGTGGTGACACGTAGTGAATGGTTTGGCGAATGTAAGAAATAATTTATGTTGGATAAAAGGTGTTTAAATAATAATGTGAATAATAGGTTTATGAAATTTAAAGGTTTTCTAAGTATATGTGTAAGTACCGATGGTTTAGGTGATATGTACTATATGACTTAAGACGATAAGAGACACATATGTTTTATGGTAAGGAGGTGTATATGATATAAATCCGTGGCGGGCTTGATGAGTGTAAGTAATGATATCAACATATTGATGATGATATAAGATTGCGTATTATAGAAGGATAATAATGGTAAGATGTGAAAAGGAATAGTAAATGGTATTAGAGATGGGTTAGTGAGTAACTTAAGGTATTAACACTTAAATAATGGATCGTAGTGATGAAGAGTGTGCTAAAATATAATGTGTAATGATAAAATGGAATTAACACGCTAAATGTTAAGGGTTTGTTGACATGAAGAAAACGAATGAGATTAAGGAATGACGATATGTGACGGTTGGGATTCACAAGGCATAATGACCAACAATTGGTCTCACCATATTTAGTGTAACACCCCGACCCGCCAAGGTCAAGATATCACATTATGGTGTCATACAAATCATACATAAACGCAAGCGGAAGTCTTTAATAAATAACTAGGCCTTGAACATCAAGTCTAGTATCAAAGATAATCCCAACGCATAATGGGTTAACCATACAAAACCAAAGTAAAATAATATTCGAAGTGCGGAAATAATGAAATGTCCGAAACAATGGACTACAAATGATAAACAAAATGGGTCTCTCAATAATCTACTCTCTCATCCCCATGCCCGTCACCCTGCTTATTACCTGCCGCATAAGAAAGAAAACATGCGGCTGAGCTTAAAAAGCCCAGTGAACGGATATATACGAATAACAAATCATAAGGGTAAATAAGCATAAGCAACGAAGGAAAGAAAGATACGAAAGCATAATCATAAGTCATACGAATCAAAGCATATCAAAAGATAAGAGTGCATGAGAACTGAATAAGAACTGAATATAAGAACGAAATGGAAATAAAGAAAATGTCATATAAGGATGTGCCATATGAACTCCAAACAAATTCCGTCAAATCATATCATATCATATCATATAAGTGCACGAAGAGGGGAGACCTCTAAGTACTAATCCAAAAGTGTGAAAAGGGGTGAAAGGCACACACCACCTGGTCACCAAATCATATACATATCAAAATGTCCTAGGATGCATCCATACGCTCCCATCAAAAAGTATGTATGCCAGTACTAGACTGGGCACACACACACGGAAATGGCCAATAGTGATCACAAATCATATCATATCAAAAGGGGAACGCCGTAGATCTATCACACCTCTACGGGAGTGTCATGCATAGGGTGCCATCCTAAACATGGTCCTAGTACCTCTAGAACTAGGTAAGCTCAGGCACGGAATATCATATCATACCAAATCATAATCAAAGCATAGCAAGAGAAACGAAAGTGTATCTCAACAAAGCATGGCAAACAAATAATCATATCATAGCAGAGAGATTTAAAATAAATGTCAGAATGAATCATATAGGATTGGCAGTCATACAATGAGAGCCAAGAATCAAACAAAAGGGAATCATAGCAGTCATCGGATCATAAGAAATATCCCTAGTGAAAAGGGAAAGCATATATGTACGAAGCAAAGTGTCTTAGAGTAAGACAAAATATCCGTACCTTAACGAAATACGCAAGCAAAGAAATGAAAAGAAAATCAAGTAGGAGATCACTCCCTCTTCACCCGATCTACAAATAATCACAAGTTCTCTTATAAGTTCATATAATCATAGGGTTTCATTTTAGTTCTCCTTCCATGTTAAGTAACTTTGATTATTAACATTCTCGTATGTGAAATTAAAGTATTATAGACGATCATATTCGTAGTTTAAGGTTCATAATGTCTTTTTCAAAAATTTAGGGTTCGTAATGTAGTTTCCATGCTTTTAGGGTTTATTATGTAATTATCACAAGTTTAGGGATTAATATGCAATTCTCGTAATATTAGGGTGTAAAATGTAATTACTATAAAGTTACAGGTGTTCACAAGTTAGGTCCTTTAGTTTTAAGAGAATGACGATTTAAACCTTTAAGTTTATAAAATAAACACAAAACACCTTTTAATTACCTTTTTAACCTTTTTATAATTTCTCACAGTTTTATATACGAAATTGTTAGGTTTTCAAAAAATTGTAAACCATATAAGAACTCAGTAATAAAATTCCCAAAAATTCCCAGAGATGGTCAAATGTCTATAGTATTTTATCAAATTTTTTAAGATTTTATTAAGTAGCATAGGTACATATTAAAAATCCATTTTCTCAACATGTTCTAAAATCGTATCTGATGGAACACTCGACAATTTCATACCTTTTTACCCATCCAAATAAATTCACAAAAATCTATAAAAATTCCAGGAAGTAATATACATGCTAAAGATTACCCAGTTCAAAGGACACCTTCTAACACGACACGGTTTGAAAATTAAAAATCATAAACCCGGACTAATTTTCCAGACTCACAAATCCGATCAGACACATAATTTTCTAAAAATCAAAAAGTAACCTTCCAGGCCTCTAAAAATTACAAACTAAATTTTTCCAGGTAGCCATTTCATTGAACTTAGTTTTAGACTCTTAAAACACCCAAAAATTCGATTCCATCATTTAGTTATAGCCGGTTAAAGTCGAATAAAAATCCAGCTCAGAAGCAGTTATCACAGAACCATGTTTATCTTAGGGTTTTCGTCATTCCATTCATTAGTTCTTGACACCAAACGATTTTAGGTGAGTCCATAACATATTTAGGTCATTTAAAACAGGTCTTAACACAATCAAGTCGAATAATTTCACCATAAAACCCTGGTTCTATTCATACATAACAGTTTTTAGGGTTTTCATAACTTATTATTTTATGTGGTTAATTCGACTAGAACAAAAAAAGAAAACAAGAACAAGGATTGAATAAGGTATGTGATACAATACCCTCGTAGACCACGAAGAACACAAACACAACAAAATCAAAACACCACACGAATGGTCTTCTCTTCCTCCTTCTTTGGTCGATCGGCAGCAGCAAACAAAAGGGCAAAAGACACATGTTTTTGATTAGTTTTTGATTCACAAATTCGTATGGATTAACATATGTGTTACACGGTTACCTTGTGATGGATGAGACACGAATTAAGGACAAGATTCAAGGCTTCTCTTGGGTTCCTTTGGATCGACACAGCAGCACAAGAGGAGAGGGCCGAAATTTTGTTGAGAGGATTTTAGGGTTTTGTTATTTTTTTGTGAAGATCGGTATATGGAATTTAAAGAAGGCCGAATATTTGGTTTGGTATTTAAGGAATGTATCAATCACCTTAATGGCTAATTACCTATTACGCAAATCAAGAACTTGGTCTCAATTGTGGTCAAGGGGGGGCGGCATATATGTATGTTCTTTTCTTCTTTTTTTTTGTACCACATATGTTGTAATGTAAGATTTTTTGTTAAATTGGAACTTAGGTTAAGTGTACTTAACATTACTTGTATAGTTTTTATATGTTCTCAAAATTTTAAATTCGAGGGTATTTTTGTCATTCCGGATTATATTAGTTTTGGGGTTTTACATTTAGTACTTAATGAATGAGGATAAGGTAATATAGTGACAAATTGACGGTAGGTTAAGGTATATGAGGTCTAATTATGAACATGAACGTATAATAAGGACAACGATATTATGGTATGTTATGATAAAAGAAAAATTAAATGAACAAATTGATTGATAAGTATGATGCAAAAAAATATATATATATACATATATATATATTATAAAATAAGAGTAAAGTATGTTGGTAAGGAAATGACGAGATAGATAGTGAGGCTTAAGTGTTAATAATTGAAATGGGATGTGTTAATTACGAAAGCCAGAATGTCATGAAATATAGTATGGTAAATGTGACGATCTCATAGAATGTGTGATGTTAAAGAGCGTGCTAAAGTACTGATTTAGGTAAGGTGAGACAGAAAGATGTTGCTTAAACACATGAAAAGTAAAACAAGTAAGATAAGATATGAAAATAAGAATGCGATGAGTTAAGAATGTAAGAGAGAATGAGATGAGTATGTATGAGGTAAAGGTGTTGTCTTGAAATTATTATATCACGGCTAATGTGCCCCATTAGCGGTGATTACTATAATGAATGCATGTGTTACAGTTGACGATATGTGTAAAGTCTAGATGTAAATGAGTTGAGTAGACTAAAGTGTAATGTAAAAATGTGGAAATGATTAACGCGGATTAAAGAATGTAAGTTAGAGTGAAAAATATAAAGACGTAGAGAACGTGTAAATGACTTAATAAGTGTAAGAAGAATTAATGATGCTAATGAATGAATGTAAATTAATTTATGAAGATTTAAAAGTGGAAAGAATCGGGTAGACTAAAGGGTAAAGTAAGAAGGTGAAAATGATTAATGCGGATTTAGAATGTAGGATGATAAAGCCATAGAAATGTGTAATTATAATAACCAGGTTCATATGCTCTATGAGTTTGCTTTCACTAAAAAAATATATAAATGGATGGAATAATGTGTGCATTACAATGCTATGACTTGGACGGATGATGGAAATGTGAAAGGTTAAAGATGGCTTCCTTCGGGATGACCGAGCTAATGATGATGAATGATGGTATCCTTCGGGATGACCGAGCTAATGAATGCTAAAGGATCCTTCGGGATATGTTAAAGATCCTTCGGGATAAAACGTATTGCCTTCATCGGCAATGGGGTTGCCTACATCTTTGGTAATAAAAATATCCACATAATGAATGTGTTAATTATATGGATCCAAGTCTAAAAAGGAAATGTGAAGTATAAAAAAGATGAGAGAATAAAAGTTAAATTGGGAAATAGGAGTACTTGTGTTGTGTTGGAAATATATATAACCATGAGTTTATGTTTCTTGATTTACATCGATTGGGACGCCTTTCCATATAAATGAGGAAGTATGAATGAGCGGGCTTATGTGTTGCCGACATGGCACGAGTAGGTGATGAAGCAAAAAGTGTACCGCTTTTAGGGGGTCATTTAAGCCCTAAATCGTATTTATTTGATCAAATATTGCCCTAAATCGTTCCTTTTGTCATTTCAGGTACTTTGGAGAAGAAATCTGGAAAAGGAAGCATTTTGGACGTTTTTGGAGCATAAAAGTGAAGAAAACGACAAAGTCTCAAAATCGGCTGAAAAGTATCTTTGACGGCGTCAGGGATTGGTCCAGACGGCGTCATGGCTTGGCAAAAGAGGTGGATATGAAAATTACTCATGATAAGCCAGAGAATTTTGCATGAAAAATTTGACGGCGTCACCCTTTGAAGTGATCAAGGCCATCACGGTTTAACTTAAAGAGGGACGGCGTCAAGCTCAATTCTGACGGCGTCACCCCTTGATAGGCCAGAGCGGATTTTGGAGCACTAAAGAGGGACGGCGTCAGGAAGGCCATCCGGGAACCCTAAAAGCGGCGAGGTGACGGCGTCAGGATCTATAACGTGACGCCGTCAGCCCTTAAACTCTATATATAGTTTCGTAATTTTTTTTCATTAAGGTGGAACTTATTGTGTGTAATTTTGGAGGAGAAACCCTAAGACGAATTTCTGCCATTTTTAAGGGTTTTCATACCCTTGGATCTCCCATGTTTAATTGAAGATAAGTAATCGTTTAATCATTCAATATGTCTATGTGTTGTTTGATTATATCTTGTTCTTGTCTTTTGATTAACATGCTAGGCTAGATTTATCTTGTGTTTGCTTAGATCTAATGAAACCTAGCTATTGATTATTGGTTATTAGTGTGTTATTAATTGTATTGGATGATTGTTCATCGATGTTAGGCTTAAGAAAATTGGCTAACTTCCTATTCGGTAACTTGCTTGAACGTCTTAAGAAACATGAACCAATGTGTACTAAGGTTTTTATGGTTGTATTTAATGCACGAGCGAATTCTAGTGATCCCATGTTAGGAGCTTCTTAGCCGGCTCGACATAGGAGTGAAGTAGGAGCTTGTAGAGTTGGGGAAGTACGTACGCCACCCCACGATTGGTATTAAGGAATACACCCGTCATCCACGCGATTAATACACACTAATCAACCGGTAAAAGATAGTTAGGGAGTAAGGAAATCTAAGTAAACACATTTCTCTCCACATAAGTTTCACAAACCTTTTCATTTTCTGTTATTTTATTTTATTTGCATTCGTAGTAATTTGGATTAGTTGACTAGCAACTAATTCCGCCCACTCCTTCAAACCCGAGATTTTACTTGCTTTCATAAAAATATAAAAACATAAAAAGAATCTTCCCTCACCCCTAGACCTACTAAAGTAGTTTTTCATACCTAACGAACACTATTCCCTGTGGAGAACGATCAATCCCCCGTACTTACCACTACACTATACTACATCGGTCAGGTACACTGCCTGGTGGGGTTGTAAGCCTCTTGAGATCCCTCGAGAGGTAAAACCTGTTGTAAGGTTGCAAAACCACGCATCAAGTTTTTGGCGCCGCTGCCGGGGAATAGTTATTGTTTAGGTTGAATTCTTATTTTTATAGGTCTACTCACTAGATTCCTTTCTAGTGAGATTTCTATTTTCTTTTTCTAGGTTTTCTTTAGTCTATCTTATTTCTTTGTATTTTTGTTTGTGACACCTTCCACCTGCCTCATGAGTAATAGTGATCGCTTGATCCCTGTTATTCGTATTTTCCGCCGTGCAAATTTCCAACTACCCGTTCCCGCCCCCATCATAGAAAACAACAACCTTTCACCCGACCACCACTTTGGTAACAATTCTGAGATGGAGGATTCTGACCATGAGAATGATTATGTTAGTCCGTTTTACTACTCAGACTCCGATGAGGATGCCGGTAATGGAGAAGTAGTTAACGAGGAATGGGGAAAAGAGGAAATTGATCCCTTTAAGTATGTTGACCCTAGGACTAAGATCGAAAAGGATAGCCTCTTTAACATGCAATTTCCGTGTAAGATTGGTTATCATGATTTTTATGCTTATCTTAACTCATCTTTGCCTATGAACATTATCTCTCGCGCTAATTATAATAAAATCATGGTAAATGAGCTAGAATATCAAGGAGATAACATTGTTGCTAGGATTAAGCCACTACACGTATTCGTTGGAAGTTTTGTGTATTTGGTGGATTTTATGGTTATGGAGAACATACGAGAATTCATTGATAACAAATTAACCCAAGTCATTTTTGGAGAACCCTTCAAAAGATTGACCAACCTTGACGAAAAACTTGTGGACGGGTTAATTACATTCTCGGATGGGGATGAAGATTTTTTTTACCAAATGCCCCGATCACATCCTAGGTTTAAGAACTACTCCATTGAATCTTGCAATAGACTTGTGCCTCTTGATTTGTTAAGTGAGAATGATAAGAGGAAGGGGCTCAAATATCCACATGAGAAAAACAAGAGATACTATCTGTTACACCCATATCCCGATAAGGTACTAGTTATGTAAATAATATGCATTGTATATCATAAGTCATTGTTAAAGTTTAAGTAGTAAGTAAATATGTGGTAAATATAGAAAGAATGAGACCTTGAGGGCTAGTCTTGCCAATTGAGTAAAGATAAAATGTTAAATATCTATTAAAGGAAAGATGGAGAGAAATCTAGAAAAGTTTAGAGTATGAGTGAGTGTGGCTGTGGTGATCGGTCCAGGAAAAGAAAAAGGAGGGAAAAACTCCATTCTCATCTTCAAGCTATTTAATCTTCTTCAAGAGTTGCAAATCACTAGAGAACCCTTAATTGTAATCTCTCCAACAAGTAAGTGTTCTTCCCCAAATTTATAAAATTAGGGTTCATGTTGTAATAGTTGATCATAATGAGCAAAGGTTGGTGATCCATGATTTGGTTATGTAATTAGTCTCTAATTAAAGATGATTGTGATATAGGAATCAAGTAAGAAGTGGGGAAGCTATTGTTAGTGTGGTGATTGTGCTTGAGAATCAAGGTAAGTACATTGGTTATAACATGTCTTTGTTAGCTTTATCATATTTTGGTATGATAATGGTTTATGTGTTAGTTTTATCATGTTTGTTTACATGATAATGTGAAGGATAGGGTATAGGGTGCGTTAGCTAGTATGGATCCATCACTAGATTTAGTTTAGTTAGTCGTTGGGCTAACTATGGGAAGAAGTTCAACCTTACGGGTTGATTGTGTGAAGTTCAACCTTATGGGTTGATTGTGTTAAGGTCGACTATGTCGGCGTGAGGTAAGTGCCCCTATATCGCTAGCTTAACTAGTAGTTAGACTAGTTATGGTTATGTTATGATTTTATATCATACATTGTTAGCTTGTTATTGCCATGTACTTACTAAGCGTTTTGCTTATGTGTTTAGTTGTGATGTTTTTCTTTATAGGTACCGAAGGATCTAGCAAAGGTAAAGAAAAGATTTAAGTGATTATGTAGTAGAAGTTCATACTAGAAGAAGTTGTAGTAGAAGACCGTTCTTTTGGACCAAGCATATTGAAGTTGGAAGCCCCCGACGTGTCTTTTCATGTTTTGGGTATATTTCCTTTCATATGGTCATTTTGTCATTTAGCGGTCTTGTCGTCGTTCATGATCATTGTTTAAGTTGTGTCGTTGGACAAGTTTATGTAAATGTCAAGAAGTCCTTTTGTTATGTGAATATGGTAGTAATTAGAAGGGTGTTTGGCATTTAGCCAAACTCACCCATTTTGGGAAGTTACGGGTCAAGACTTTGTACTAACAACTTTGCAATATATTAGAAATGTCAAGTCATGAATGAGTTTAAAGGGTTATGTAGTGAATAAGGGTTATGGGTAAAAAGTGTGTAGTTGAAATGGTATTTAAGGGGGTGTTTGGTATAAACGGGTTCTCACCCATTTTGGAAGGTTACGGGTCAAGACCTTGTAGTAACAACTTTGTAAGATATTAGGAACATCAAGTTATGTTTGTGTTTAAATGGTCATGTTGTGGTTAAGTGTTATGGGTGAATTGGTGTCAAAATATTTGGGTGTTTTGCTGTCAAAAACTGCAGTTTTCTTCTTGATGACCACCTTGACGCCGTCACCCTTTAAACACCAAAAATTCTCTGGCCTATCAAGGCTTAATAGTTTTTGTTCATGATGGCCTTCTTGACGGCGTCCCCTTTTAATTGTCCAAAAAATTTCTGGCCCGTCAAGGTCTGACGGCGTCACCATTTTTCTGACGGCGTCACGTTTATCAGGGCAGTTTTCGAAAAATCATATCTTTTAATTCGTAAGTCAAAATGGGTCGTATGACCTATCGTTTTGAAGCTATTTGAGTCTACTTTCATTTAAAAATAGCCTCAATGGCTGAATGTGTACTGATTTTCGTCAGCTCATAAAAGAGTAACCGGATGTCGGTTTTTGGGTGTGTTTTTGCGAGAAATTTTCAGGTTTTTGATCGTTTTTGGTCACGGGGCATTACAACTTGGTATAAGATCTTCGGTCTAAGAGATTTAGGATTTCCCCTTAGGATTTCCTAGACTTAGGCCTTGTGTAGACGCGGCTAGTATCGGTGTTTATTATTTGTGTATTGTTTGGGTGATTTCGAGAACACATATGTTAAGTATTTTTATGACTACGCCTGGCCACCGTAGTGATAAAAATATGATACATATGTGAGATTGAAATCATTTAGGCTATACATGGATGATAAACTCTAGGGTGGTTAGTATGAGAATGGATATGTTACTCATGTATTGACTATGTATATGACTTTGCTTAATAATGTGAATTGCTAAATTTCAGTATAGTAGAAAAGATGGCGACGATTCAGAATATGGAAGTGTTAAGAGCGACCTTTTCCCGCCATGATAGTGATGAACATAATGATGGACCCTCTAATAGTGACTCGTCGATGTCAATGCCGAAAAACCTTAATCCTAGAAGTGTTATGAGAGTTGAGTTGAAAGAATTGGACACTTTGGTAGCGGATAAAGTGGAAAGGGCCATCGAGAAGGCTATGCCCTTTTATGTTAGCAAAACCACTGAGAACTTGCGAAAGATACTTCAGGAGGAGAATGAGAAACTCAAGAATAGTGGGGAGTTAGTGAGTGATTCAAATGCTAGACCCGGAGTAGGAAAGGAGAAATCTACTTATCGTGACTTCACTGGTTGTGCTCCACCTACATTCGCGGGATCTCTTGATCCGTTAGAGAGCTCTAGATGGATTACCGATATAGAAGGGGCTTTTCGTGCGAGTCGTTGTGTAGGAGAGGATAAGGTGAACTTTGCTACTAATTACCTTCGTGAGCGAGCTAAAATATGGTGGGAGGGCAAGGCAAATGAGAAGAGTAGTGCTTGGAGAGAGTCGCGCATGTGGGATCAATTCAAGGAGATGTTCATGAAAGAGTATGCTTCTGTGGAGGAAATTGATAAAATAAGAGAAGTTTTTCATAACCTTGTGCAAATTGATGAATCGGTGAATGAGTTGTGGGGAAAGTTTTGTGATATGGTGCAATATTGCCCGGAGTATCTCGACAATGAAAAGCTTAAGGTTGATAAATTTCAGAGGATGCTCAAAGATGAAATTCGTAATATAGTATCGCCTTTCAAGGGTACCACCATGGATGATCTTCTAAGCAGAGCGCGTAGTCAGGAAGCGGATTTGGATAGGATGAAAGATAAAGAGAAGAAGGAGGTGAAAAGAAAGCTAGAACAACCAACAACACTTAGTAAGCGGGGCAAATTTGATGCCACAAAGAAGGACAATACGAGAAAGTTTCCACCTCCGTGTAGTAGGTGCGGAAAGAACCATGTGGGAGAATGTAAGTCCGGAATGAAGGGGTGTTTTAAATGCGGGGATCCTAGTCATATTAGGAAGAATTGCCCTAAGCTTTTGGTGATATGTTATGGGTGCAATGAAGAAGGACATAAGGTAAACGAATGTCCTAAAGCTAATCTTAAGCAAGCAAAGCCGTTAAATTGGATCGAGGAAGAAAAGGTTGGTGTTCCAAAACCTAAAGCTTGTGTTTACCAGATGAGTGCCAAAGAAGCGAAGTTAGATTCCGATGTCGTCTCAGGTATAATCCTCGTTAATTCCAACCCGCTTGTGTTTTGTATGTTTAAGGCATAAGTGTGTCCTTAGTATTTTATAGTTTTAGTAAGGAATTGTCCACTTCCCTAGATGAATTTTCGACTCCCGTAGAAGTTGAAATTGTCGATAGTAAAGTTGTTATAGTGTCTAGCGTGTATCGTAATGTAGAGATAGAGATCGATGAGAGCATTTTTAAGATTGATCTATTTCTCATAATGCTAGAAAAGTATCGACGATGTTCCGATTGTAAATGAATTCCGTGATGTATTCCCGGAAGATTTGCCGGGTATTCCTCCCGATAGACAAGTTGAGTTCCGTATTGATCTTGTTCCGGGTGCGACTCCTATTGCCAAAACTCCTTATCGTCTTGCTCCGTCCAAAATGAAGGAGTTAATGAGTCAACTCCAAGAGTTACTTGACAAGGGTTTTATTCGCCCAAGTAGCTCACCATGGGGAGCTCCGATTTTGTTCGTTAAAAAGAAAGACGGTAGTATGCGGATGTGCATTGATTACCGTGAATTGAACAAAGTCACGGTGAAAAATGTATACCCGTTGCCAAGAATAGATGATCTATTTGATCAGCTTCAAGGTGCGAAGTGGTTTTCAAAGATTGATCTCCGTTCGGGTTATCATCAACTGAAGGTTCGAGAGGAGGATATTCCTAAGACAGCCTTTAGGACCCGATATGGACATTACGAGTTTGCGGTTATGCCTTTTGGTCTCACGAACGCGCCTGCGGTTTTCATGGATCTCATGAACCGTGTATGTAGACCAATGTTGGATAAATTCGTTATGGTGTTCATCGATGATATTCTTATCTATTCTAAGAGTAAGGAAGAACATGAGCTACACCTTCGAGAAATTCTTGAAACGTTGAGAAAAGAAAGATTGTACGCTAAATTCTCGAAATGTGAATTTTGGTTGCAAGAAGTTCAGTTCCTTGGTCATGTTATTAATCCCGATGGTATTAAAGTTGATCCGTCAAAAGTCGAAGCCGTGATGAATTGGAAAGCGCCAAAGAACGTTGGTGAAATTCGAAGTTTTCTAGGACTCGCGGGTTACTATCGATGGTTTATTCAAGACTTCTCTAAAATTTCATCTTCGTTAACCAAACTCACCAAGAAGAATGTTTCTTTTGTGTGGGCCGAGAAGCAAGAAGAAGCCTTCCGTATTTTACGAAAGAGGTTGTGTGAAGCACCGATCTTAGTGTTACCGGAAGGAAACGAAGGCATGGTGGTCTATAGTGATGCATCTTATTCCGGTCTTGGATGTGTTCTTATGCAAAGGGGTAAAGTGATCGCTTACGCTTCAAGATAACTAAAGAAGTATGAAGAGAAATATCCGACTCATGATCTTGAATTTGTGGCCGTAGTCTTTGCTTTGAAGATTTGGAGGCATTATCTATACGGTGTGAAGTTCCTAATTTACACCGACCATAGAAGTCTTCAGTATTTCCTTGATAAGAAAGATCCGAATATGAGACAACGTAGGAGGTTAGACTTACTAAAAGATTATGATCGCGAAATTCGCTACCATCCGGGTAAGGCGAACGTTGTAGCGGATGCACTAAGTTGTCAGGGCCGAAGTGACGTTATACGGATTCACTCTTGAGAATGATTATCACATCTGATCTTTTCGACAAAATTAAGTTAGCTCAGGAGGAAGCGTTAAAAGAAGAGAACCGAGACAAAGAACGTATCATTTCTCACATTTCTCATCTTAAAGAAGTCAGCCGAAGAATTAAGACACGGTATGGGAGAGTTTATATTCCTTTTCGAAGCAACATTAAAGAATTACTCATGGAAGAAGCTCATAAGTCGAAGTATTCTATTTATACGGAAGCTACGAAAATGTATCTTGAATTGAAAAGAAATTATTGGTGGCCGGGTATGAAAAGAGATTGCGTGAAGTACGTAGAAAGATGCTTAATTTGTTTGAAGGTGAAAGCCGAACATCAAAAGCCGTATAGAAAAGTGCAGCCTTTAGACATACGAGTTTGGAAGTGGGAGAAGATTACTATGGACTACATTACGAAATTGCCAAAGACAAAGAAGGAGAATGATACAATCTGGATAGTGGTCAATCGTTTAACTAAGAATGCTCATTTTATTCCGATTAGAAAGAATGTGCCTGTTCATAAGTTAGCAAAGATTTATGTTGGCGAGATAGTCGCGCGTCATGAAGTACCTATTTCGATAGTTTTAGATCAAGTCGGGCGTTTCACTTCGAACTTTTGGCAAAGTTTTTAAGATGAACTTGGTATTAAGTTACGCATGAGCACAACTCTTCATCCTCAAACCGATGGACAAAGCGAAAGGACAATTTAAACTCTAGAAGATATGCTACGGGTTAGTATGATTGACTTTGGAAGTAACTGGGATGATCACTTGCTTCTAGTGGAATTCGCCTGCAATAATAGTTATTATGCTAGTATAGGCATACCTCCTATGAGATACTCTACGGTAGAAAGTGTAGAACCTTCGTATGTTTGGGAAGAATTTGGAATTGCCCGAAGAAATGAGAGGTATTAATAATACTTTCCATGTGTTGAATTTGAGGAAATATTTAGTGGATGAGACTAGTGTAGTCATGTTAGATGATATAGAAATTGAACCAGAATTGATTTCACAAACGATGAACCGGAAGAAATCCTAAGAAGGCAAGTGAGGCAACTTCGAAACAAAGAAATTCCGTTAGTAAAAGTACAATGGAGACATCGTAAGGGTACAAGTATTAGATGGGAGCCAGAAGAGAAGATGAGGAATGAGTATCCTAAATTATTTCAAGCATAGATTTCGAGGACGAAATCTTATTTTAAGGAGGGGAGAATTGTTACACCCATATCCCGATAAGGTACTAGTTATGTAAATAATATGCATTGTATATCATAAGTCATTGTTAAAGTTTAAGTAGTAAGTAAATATGTGGTAAATATAGAAAGAATGAGACCTTGAGGGCTAGTCTTGCCAATTGAGTAAAGATAAAATGTTAAATATCTATTAAAGGAAAGATGGAGAAAAATCTAGAAAAGTTTAGAGTATGAGTGAGTGTGGCTGTGGTGATCGGTCCAGGAAAAGAAAAAGGAGGGAAAAACTCCATTCTCATCTTCAAGCTATTTAATCTTCTTCAAGAGTTGCAAATCACTAGAGAACCCTTAATTGTAATCTCTCCAACAAGTAAGTGTTCTTCCCCAAATTTATAAAATTAGGGTTCATGTTGTAATAGTTGATCATAATGAGCAAAGGTTGGTGATCCATGATTTGGTTATGTAATTAGTCTCTAATTAAAGATGATTGTGATATAGGAATCAAGTAAGAAGTGGGGAAGCTATTGTTAGTGTGGTGATTGTGCTTGAGAATCAAGGTAAGTACATTGGTTATAACATGTCTTTGTTAGCTTTATCATATTTTGGTATGATAATGGTTTATGTGTTAGTTTTATCATGTTTGTTTACATGATAATGTGAAGGATAGGGTATAGGGTGCGTTAGCTAGTATGGATCCATCACTAGATTTAGTTTAGTTAGTCGTTGGGCTAACTATGGGAAGAAGTTCAACCTTACGGGTTGATTGTGTGAAGTTCAATCTTATGGGTTGATTGTGTTAAGGTCGACTATGTCGGCGTGAGGTAAGTGCCCCTATATCGCTAGCTTAACTAGTAGTTAGACTAGTTATGGTTATGTTATGATTTTATATCATACATTGTTAGCTTGTTATTGCCATGTACTTACTAAGCGTTTCGCTTACGTGTTTAGTTGTGATGTTTTTCTTTATAGGTACCGAAGGATCTAGCAAAAGGTAAAGAAAAGATTTAAGTGATTATGTAGTAGAAGTTCATACTAGAAGAAGTTGTAGTAGAAGACCGTTCTTTTGGACCAAGCATATTGAAGTTGGAAGCCCCCGACGTGTCTTTTCGTGTTTTGGGTATATTTCCTTTCATATGGTCATTTTGTCATTTAGCGGTCTTGTCGTCGTTCATGATCATTGTTTAAGTTGTGTCGTTGGACAAGTTTATGTAAATGTCAAGAAGTCCTTTTGTTATGTGAATATGGTAGTAATTAGAAGGGTGTTTGGCATTTAGCCAAACTCACCCATTTTGGGAAGTTACGGGTCAAGACTTTGTACTAACAACTTTGCAATATATTAGAAATGTCAAGTCATGAATGAGTTTAAAGGGTTATGTAGTGAATAAGGGTTATGGGTAAAAAGTGTGTAGTTGAAATGGTATTTAAGGGGGTGTTTGGTATAAACGGGTTCTCACCCATTTTGGAAGGCTACGGGTCAAGACCTTGTAGTAACAACTTTGTAAGATATTAGGAACGTCAAGTTATGTTTGTGTTTAAATGGTCATGTTGTGGTTAAGTGTTATGGGTGAATTGGTGTCAAAATATTTGGGTGTTTTGCTGTCAAAAACTGCAGTTTTGTTCTTGATGACCACCTTGACGCCGTCACCATTTAAACACCAAAAATTCTCTGGCCTATCAAGGCTTAACAGTTTTATTCATGATGGCCTTCTTGACGGCGTCCCCTTTTAATTGTCCAAAAAATTTCTGGCCCGTCAAGGTCTGACGGCGTCACCATTTTTCTGACGGCGTCACGTTTATCAGGGCAGTTTTCGAAAAATCATATCTTTTAATCCGTAAGTCGAAATGGGTCGTATGACCTATCGTTTTGAAGCTATTTGAGTCTAATTTCATTTAAAAATAGCCTCAATGGCTGAATGTGTACTTATTTTCGTCAGCTCATAAAAGAGTAACACTCGGATACGTGAGCATAAGCGACACTAGATAGGAGGACTTTGAGTCTAGATACAAGACTCGTTAATAAAGAAAAGCGCTTCTTGGGAGGCAACCCAAGCTTTATTTGCTTTGTGTGTTTATTTATTTGTTTGTTTGATTTTATTTGCTTCCGTATGTATGTTTAATTTTTAATTTTTATTTTTATTGATTCATGTTCAAAACTAATTTGTGAAAATGCTTTATCTTGTTTTTAACTTTGTCTTAACTACATATAAAGGTATTTTGCAAAAGTTAAGTGTAAGGGAAATCTAAATCGGTTTATTAGAACACAAATGGACATGAATCGTAATAATAATAAATTATCATACATATTAGTATTTGTTTGAGTCAAATGCTTGTATCGAGTCATGATGATGTTTTGCAGGAATTCCAGGAAGTAAGGTATAGGTTTTTCCAAAATTTTTCCGGAAACTTAACATGAGAATTCTGTCAGATCATTTCCGACGGCGTCAGGATTTACAACCTGACGGCGTCAGGTTTTAATTTTCTGAAAATTTTGAAAGTTTTGTTTTCATAAAAAGTTTTTATTAAATCTCTAACTTATAATCTCCAAGAATCTGCAAAACTATCATTCCACAAGCATTATATCCTTATATATAGAGTTTATCCCGCCGATGTTATGCAGGTTTTCGTGTTTGTTTTCTCAGGTTTAACAGGTTATTTTGGACAAGGAAATGTATGTGGAATCAAGCTTATGGCGATGCATTAGTCTAGAAGCTTCAACATTACCTTGGAAGAAGATCTAACCGTGTTACCACATTATCCTCCGAGCGAATCAGGGGAGTATTTTATTTCATTCTTTTACTTTATGCTTTTACATCTTGTTATTTGAACATTGGGGACAATGTTCATCTTAAGTGTAAGGGGGGGGGGGTAAAAGTACGATACTTTAGAGAATACAATTGCACTTGATTTTTGTTTATTTAATAGTAGATGTGTAATAAAACTGAGAGAAACACCTGTTAGGGTAATTTTAGTGCCAAATTTAAAATTTTTTACAACATATAGGTGTGATACTTTGATCTTAATGAGCGTCTCATGGATAGGAGTTATATGACTAGCACAAAACCGTACCACTAAAAAAATTTTCCACCCCAAATATGTGAGGTTCGCCCCTAGAATTGGTAGGAAAAGCATTTATGCTATGATGTGTGTACCGGTAGCACTTAGATTCTAGAACTTGCGTTAGGACCACTCCGAGGCCACAAGTGAGACTACATTCGTGTAGTTAGATTTACTACATGATAAGAGGCATTAGGATTAACCCATTGTTTTACAAATGTGTTTTTGTTATAATTACTTTGGCTACATTGGTCAAGTAATTCTCCCACACCCTTTGCGTTGTACCCATTTTTGGTACACGATACCCCTAGTACACCCCTCAGAGCCTATCTTTTCGTTTCGACCTTTAAGCATTTTACTTAAAGGAAGAATTTGTTACACCCCACTAAAATGTACACCCAAATCGCCTTAGCCTACCTTATATGCACTCATTTTTAGTGCATTATTGTGACAACATTTGTTTAAACCAAGTTAATTATCTAATTGATTACATGGTTGCTAAGTCGAGTCATATCCTTGTACATATTGTTTTGGGACGAGTGGGACTCATGGGTAAAGTACTAGTGTAATGGAGTAATGGGGAAGAACATCATTTATTACCCCCATATGTGCTAAATATTTTAAAAGTACTCCAAGTTTTTCAATTATCTTAATTCGAGTCATTAGAATAGTTATTTGTAAAGATATGTAAAAGTTCAAGTGTAAGGGGAATGCAACGCCCCTATGATGTATTATTTTGGATGGTAGGGCAAAAGTGTATGCAAAAAAAAAAAAAAAAAAAAAAAAAAAAAAAACTCAAGAAAAATACAAAAAAATGAGAAAAAGAAAAATAGAAAAAACATACGGACTACCATCCCGTTTTATTTTATGTTTATTTTATGTTTTAGTTATTTCGTTTTTAGCTTAAGATTGAGTCGAGTCTTGGCTCAGCAACATTGTATAGTACATGTAATTAATCAAGATCTTTAACTCGCCACCAGTAAAATATCCCTTATCCAACAAAACCGTGTTTATCATATCCCTACACCGCATGTTATAACCCATGTAAAAGCCCTCTTTGATAGTTTATCTTAGGTGCTTACGCCTAGTGGAGAAGGTTTTCGATCCTTGCCCAAGCGTATGGTAATCTATTTGCTATGACAGGTAGTGAGAGATATTATCCGTTTTCATTTATGAGATTTATTTTGATGACACTTGAGAGATGTGAGTATCTAAACACTACTTGTGAGGTGCTAGTTTGTAATCTCCGTGCTTATTATGATTAAAGTGGAACGACTATTTGTTGTAATTACTTTTATATTAGCGTTAAATGACCCCTAACTTGTATTTTGATTAGAATAAAAGCGCATTTGCTTGAGGACAAGCAAATCTCAAGTGTAAGGGTATTTGATGAAGCAAAAAGTGTACCGCTTTTAGGGGGTCATTTAAGCCCTAAATCGTATTTATTTGATCAAATATTGCCCTAAATCGTTCCTTTTGTCATTTTAGGTACTTTGGAGAAGAAATCTGGAAAAGGAAGCATTTTGAACGTTTTTGGAGCATAAAAGTGAAGAAAACGACAAAGTCTCAAAATCGGCTGAAAAGTATCTTTGATGGCGTCAGGGATTGGTCCAGACGGCGTCATGGCTTGGCAAAAGAGGTGGATATGAAAATTACTCCTGATAAGCCAGAGAATTTTGCATGAAAAATCTGACGGTGTCACCCTTTGAAGTGATCAAGGCCATCACGGTTTAACTTAAAGAGGGACGGCGTCAAGCTCAATTCTGACGGCGTCACCCCTTGATAGGCCAGAGCGGATTTTGGAGCACTAAAGAGGGACGGCGTCAGGAAGGCCATCCGGGAACCCTAAAAGCGGCGAGGTGACGGCGTCAGGATCTATAACGTGACGCCGTCAGCCCTTAAACTCTATATATAGTTTTGCAATTTTTTGTCATTAAGGTAGAACTTATTGTGTGTAATTTTGGAGGAGAAACCCTAAGACGAATTTCTGCCATTTTTAAGGGTTTTCATACCCTTGGATCTCCCATGTTTAATTGAAGATAAGTAATCGTTTAATCATTCAATATGTCTATGTGTTTTTTGATTATATCTTGTTCTTGTCTTTTGATTAACATGCTAGGCTAGATTTATCTTGTGTTTGCTTAGATCTAATGAAACCTAGCTATTGATTATTGGTTATTAGTGTGTTATTAATTGTATTGGATGATTGTTCATCGATGTTAGGCTTAAGAAAACTGGCTAACTTCCTATTCGGTAACTTGCTTGAACGTCTTAAGAAACATGAACCAATGCGTACTAAGGTTTTTATGGTTGTATTTAATGCACGAGCGAATTCTAGTGATCCCATGTTAGGAGCTTCTTAGCCGGCTCGACATAGGAGTGAAGTAGGAGCTTGTAGAGTTGGGGAAGTACGTACGCCACCCCACGATTGGTATTAAGGAATACACCCGTCATCCACGCGATTAATACACACTAATCAACCGGTAAAAGATAGTTAGGGAGTAAGGAAATCTAAGTAAACACATTTCTCTCCACATAAGTTTCACAAACCTTTTCATTTTCTGTTATTTTATTTTATTTGCATTCGTAGTAATTTGGATTAGTTGACTAGCAACTAATTCCGCCCACTCCTTCAAACCCGAGATTTTACTTGCTTTCATAAAAATATAAAAACATAAAAAGAATCTTCCCTCACCCCTAGACCTACTAAAGTAGTTTTTCATACCTAACGAACACTATTCCCTGTGGAGAACGATCAATCCCCCGTACTTACCACTACACTATACTACATCGGTCAGGTACACTGCCTGGTGGGGTTGTAAGCCTCTTGAGATCCCTCGAGAGGTAAAACCTGTTGTAAGGTTGCAAAACCATGCATCAGTAGGGTTAGAGAAGTAGAAAGCGGAAGTCTAGAATTAGTTAAAAATTATAAGGACTAAGATAGGAGGGTTAAAATTAGAGTACGTCTTTTAGTGAGACTTATGAGAAACATATGTTTTGAGTGTTAAGTATAAGTTGAAGGAATTAAAGAAATGTAATGACGCTTAAAAATGTTATAATACGCACTTGTGGTGTGGTGCAAAATGTGAGTAATGGAAATAATTGATGATAAGTATGATGTTATAAAGTCAATTCATGTAATATTTCTATAAGACTTATAACGGTAAACGAAAATGACATAAAGAAAGAAGTAGAAGAAATGAGGTAATTGTATAGACGTAAAAGAAATGGTAAGTGGTGTTGATAGAATGTGAAAGTATTAGCCAAGTGTATTTATGTAAAGTCAAATAGCACGAGTTTCTCAAGTATCAAGTAGTCACAGAATGAGAATGGAGGATAAAGCAAGTGAGAATGTGATGTAACGGTAATAGAACGGATTAGAATGATAACTAGTTATAGTGAGTATGTCTCGTATTATGTAACAATCTAAGTAAGAGTTGTATGGTTATAGAAGTAAGCGGGAAGTAATGTGGATTAAGGACATGTGATATGTTATAGTATGCATAGAGTTGCAAGATCACTTAGATCATTGCAACTAAATAAACTAAGAATCGATAGTGCTAGGAATGAGGTGCATTATGTGACTAAGTTTTTGTTAGTAATAGACGATAGATTTCGAGGATGAAATTTAAATAAGGGGGTAGAATTGTTAGACCTGTTTCCCGTATATAACTAGACCCCACTCTAGAAGAGTTGAGTAAGGCTTGTTGTAATTGTTTAGTCAATGAAAGTTGTGTTGTAGTCAAACCCGATAGCCAAAGTATTGTATAATGTGGTTATGGAGAGTATCATGTGTTATATATATAATGAAAATATACTTGAGGGACTTAAGTTGTAATGTGTTAAATAAGTTATAAGTGTTGAGTGGCCAAAATAGAAGCAAAGAGACTAAAGGGACTACTGTTGCCATAAGCCCATAGTTGTGTAAGTAAATATCTAAGTATGGAGAGTTCTAGCATTTTCTATCATCCTCTAGGGTGTGTTTGTGTGTTCGGTTTTGGAGAAGAGAAAAGAGAGGGAAACTAAGCTTGGTGATCAATCTAGTGAAAGATTCAAGGATGAATTCAAGGGTTAATCTCTAGTAAATAATCTTCTACAAGTAAGTAACTTTTATTGTGTTGAATTGAAGAATTTAAAAGCTAGGGTTTATGTAATCAATTAGGGGTAAATGGGTAAATGGTGTTTTAAGAAAGTTAAAGTGTTATGGTGATCCATAATGGGTTAAAGTTAATGAATTAAATTGGTTAAGTATCATATGATCATATGATGATTAAAAAGGATTAAAGTTATGTTGGTTGTTATAAGTAGATTAGTGATGTGTAATAAGTGTTTATGTATGATGATATTAAACTAGGATGTTGATGGTGATGATGTTGGTGATGATGGTAATGATGTTGGTGATGATGGTGATGATGATGAATATGATGATTATGGTGGTATTATGATTGTAGCTTAGCTTTGGAAGCTAAGGTAAGTAACTCGATTAATATGTGTTTAATACGGTCGTTTGTATATTATGTGATTATGAGTATGAACATTATAGTTAATAGTCTTGGATTAGTGAGTATGGAATTGATAGGAGACATGCTTAGTTAGTCGTCTCAAGTGTTGGATCATGATTATGGAATGGCTAAGGTATGTTTCGTAATGTTTATGTGCTTAATGTGAATATGGCCGTATGTGTTAAATGGTTAAGTGTTGTAATGCATATATGTGGATTAACGTGTTAACCAAATGTTAATCTAGTTACTTACTAAGCGAAATCTTATGTGTTAGTGTTGCAATGTTTTGTAGGTTCATGCGATAGTACGGTGGCTTGGAATAAGGTTTGAGGCGTGATTATGCGGAAGACTATAGGTTATGTAAGTAAGCTAGAGCTTAGTTAGAAATACCGTGCTCGAGTCAACGTTGAGGCCCCCGTGAGTCGTTTAAAGGTTATGTGGTCATAGTCAAGTGTCAAAGTCATGATGTAATAGGTCAAAGTCAAGCATGTCTAACGGTTCGCGTTGTAAATGAATTTAATTGTTTGTTGTGATAAATAAAGGGGTGTTTGGCATAAGTGTGTTTTATACCCATTTTGGGTTGTAAACGGGTCAAACGATTTTAGAAACGTTTTATTATGTTAAGTTAATGATGTGGGTTAAGTTTGATGTAATACGGAAGTGGTATAAGCGGTATATCATGAAAACGGGACAAACGACAAGGTTTTTGGTGCCTGCAGACCTCCAGCCGGGGCGGCTGGGACTTTCTGTGAAGCCCAACCGGCGGTTGGGAGCGATTTTCAGATTTTGGTAATTTTTGGAAAATCATATCTTTTAAACTGTAAGTCGTCATGGGTCGTGCCACCCAGCGTTTCGAAGGTAATTGAGTCTAGTTTCATTTAAAAATAGTCTCAAGGTCTGAATGTTTATGGATTTTTGATGAACTCAAATAAGTACATTTTATTATCATCATTTGTCCTATTTATTTGACTTGTTTTATTATATTATATATGAGAATTGATACGTTAATGTTTACTTTTGTAATTCTCAGGTAAAAACAAGTATTATGTGAAACTTGGCGATTTTGGACTAATTATGGAGCAAAACAAGCAAGATGTTAAGAGTCTACTAAAATGTACAAGATCAAGATCATTCTGCTCCAGATACGCCGCAACATACTTCTTACATACGGCGCATCACTATCAAGATTTCACAAGTTACGATCCAAGACAGCAAAGGACATGCACCGCATGAAGAAATGGAGTTACGCCGCATCTTAAGGCGGTGTACGAATATTCCTGAATATATATTAATCTTGAACCCCACTCGAAGTTAAGTCAATGCGCCGCATCTATTTTCTAGATGCGCCGCATCTAACCCTCAGACAGAAACTATAAATACCCCAAAGTCAGACTAATTTCAGGGTTCGACACTTAGCTAAACTCAGAAGAGAAAGACAAAAACCCTAAAGCCGAATTCAGACGTATTAGCAGCACAAGACACATCCTGAACGAAGATACAAGGGCTGTAAGAAGGTCCTGCATGTGTTCAATTCATTAAGTAGTTTTGTTTTATTGTATTAGTAAACTTTAATTCATCAGGATTGATGGGCCGATTTCATGTGACTACGGAAAATCATGGCACCCCTTAAAATTGCTTTCCCATTAATTAAAGTTTATATGTTGATGTCTTTGGTAACTTTTATTAGTGCATTGATAACCACTGTGTCTAGCTGTGCATTGCTTGGGTCGCCATGCCCCTTCCTCGCCTATTTATTCTAGCGTATACGAAACGTGGGCATCACAAATGCTCAATATTCTAGGATAGTGGGATAGACATAAGTGATCATTAAGGGTTTACTCGCCGATAAGATTAGAGCCAATGAGAAAGGGTTAATTATATACACTTCATATAAAATTAGCAATAAAACAAGTGACAAGCTACTTAATTATCAGGACAGGTCTTCTTATTGTCTCAAGTATCTATCTGTGTACGTGTGTGCAAATCGCTGATTCGTGCTCATTAGTTTAGTTTATATTTAATCATAACCAAACCGTGCCAGTATCTCAGGCTGAAACCCCCTTGCGTTAGATTAGGTTGTATAGCTAACTTAAGATATTAAAATACTGATTAGAATAACTAGATAATACGTTCCACTCTAAGTGATCGACACTCTACTTACCATTATATTCATACTGACCGGGTACACTGCTCGTTAAGTGTGTGTGTTATTGATAAGTCGGCTAAATATAAATTTAAAACTTGAGTAGGCATTAATACTGCTAAACCGCAACGACACGCGCACGCATCAAGTTTTTGGCGCCGTTGCCGGGGAGTGAATTGTTATTATCTGTTAATTTGATTAGTATTTTAATTAGGTTTTTCTTTTTAATTTTTAGATTCTAACCACTAACCCTGTTATATATTAGATAAATTGCATTCTTTGTATATTTGCATATTTTCTGTTTTTATGTGTTTTTATTTTCTTTAATTTTTGTTTCTTTTTGTTTATTTTTATTTTAGTTTTTTGTTTTTCTATTTTTCTTCATTCTGCTATCGTTGTATTGAGCTGATACAAACGATACGGCGTATTTTTTTTCACAGATACGGCGTATTGCGTTTAATTTTTACAAAATACAACGCGTTTAATAAATTCGAGTACGACGCATCTTTCCCCAAGATACGGCGTATTGTGTTTTTAATAAAAAATTTTTTCTAAACCCAAACGCCATACGACGCATCTGGTTTCACAGATACGGCGTATTTTCGATTTAAATTAAAAACAGTTTTCGAATTATTAAACAGATACGACGAATCGATTTTATCGATACGGCGCATCTACTAAATCAAAAATCTTGTATTTTGAAACGTAACGAAAATACGGCGCATTAGCTTTTGTTAATACGACGCATTTAATTTTAATAAATATAATCGATTTTTGATAAATAAAACTGATACGGCGCATTCTAATTCATAAGCGGCGTATCTGCTTTCTGAATAAAAGTCTGATTAAATTTTAACGATTATAAGATACGGCGTATCCAACTTTTTGGATACGGCGCATCGCTTGCAGAGATCAGTAACTTTTATTTTTCGTATTCCGTTTTCGTTGTTAATTTTCTGATATATTACTTTCTTGAACATACCCTACTGATGCTTTTGTGATGGTTTCAGGAAGTGCATGACCAGGAGTTCAACTAAGAACTTGAATAAACCTTTCGAAGATCCTGAACGAGCCTTACA
This sequence comes from Artemisia tridentata subsp. tridentata, assembly GCA_021014915.2. Taxonomy (NCBI): domain Eukaryota; kingdom Viridiplantae; phylum Streptophyta; class Magnoliopsida; order Asterales; family Asteraceae; genus Artemisia; species Artemisia tridentata. The sequence goes on from CP139502.1 coordinate 194,493,495, forward strand.
TTCGCTTAAAAGGCTTTTCAACACAAAAAGCTTTGAAATTTTAAGTTCATTCGAGCTTGATTATTTTTCTGAAGAGAATGAGGAAGAAGAAACATAAACAATGGCGGAAAACACTACTATGGAGGAATACATGAACAAAACCCGTGCTGATTACAGTTCAGGAGTTGCTAGACCAAAGTTTGATGAAAAGTCAAAGTTTGAGTTGAAGGGTCAGTTTCTCAAGGAGCTAAGAGAAAATGCTTTCAGTGGAACAGAACATGAAGATGCTAATGAACATGTTGAAAAGGTCCTCGAGATTGCAGACTTGTTTACTAGATTTGTTTACTACAGAAGGAGTCTCTGACGATCAACTTATGCTAAGAATCTTTCCAATTTCGCTTAAAGGAGCTGCTAATAAGTGGCTAAGGAATGAACCTGCTAGTTCAATCACAACATGGGAAGATTTGAAGAGCAAATTACTGAAAAGATATTGTCCACCTGCTAAAACTGCTAAAAAGATGGAGGCTATCAACAGTTTCAAGCAAGAGCCTGATGAAACTCTTTATCAAGCTTGGGAACGATTTAAAGACCTATTGATGAAATGCCCTCAACATTACCTAAGTCTAATGCAGGAGATAATATTGTTCTATCAAGGATTGGACGTGCCTACTAGACAAATCTTGGATGCTAAGGGAGCTGTGCCTCAAATGAGTGCAGCCGATGCTAGAAAAGCTATTCAAGAAGCTGCTGATCACTTTCAAAAATGGCACGATGGAACCTCTACTAGATCTAAGAGCAGCACTAATTTTGACGGGTTTGCTGCAATTCAAGCTCAATTGGATAAAATTAGTAGAGAGATGATGAAGCGTGATGAGAAAGTTTATGCTGCCCAAGTTGGATGTGAAAAATGCGAAGGACCTCACTACACTAAAGATTGCCCTAATAAGAATGAAAGTGAGACGTTTGAAGAAGCATACTACACACAATTTGGACAACCATTCCGACTTTCAGGAAGATTTAGGGAACCTACTCCGGGATACTATCAAAAGAACAACTTTAATCGCACTTATCAAGAAAGGAGGCAGACTTTGGATGACACTCTAAAGCAAATTATGGCCGATGCTGCTAAAAGACATGAAGAGAACACTGCTATGATCAAAGAAATCCGAGCCTCAACGGATACTATAACAAGAAATCAAGGAGCTTCGATCAAAGCATTGAAACAACAAATCGGACAAATGAGCAAGGTTCTTCAAGAAAGGGGATACGGAAGTTTACCAAGCTCAACTGAAACTAACCCAAGAGATCATGTCAAGGCCATATGCACTACTAAAGAAGTCACGCCTAACATTCCTTTTCCTGAAAGATTGATGAATGGTAATGATGATGCAAAGCCCGAATTTTTCTTTAATTCTTCAATCAGTTTAAAGAGGTTACTCAAAGAGAAGGCAAAGATTGAAGAGGAGATCAAGGCTACAATGAAAGAAGAGAGCTCTGCAACCGACTTACGTGCCTTGCCTCATAAAGAAAAAGACCCAGGAAGTTTTACTTTACCTTGTTAAATTAATGACATATCTTTCAATAATGTATTAGCTGACTTAGGAGCTAGCATTAGTGTTATGCCCCTTGAGACATTCACTACCCTAGGACTAGGCAAATTAGCACCCACTAAGTTGCTTATTGAATTGGCTGATAAAACGGTAAAACAACCTGAAGGGATTGCTGAAAATGTGCTAGTTAAGATTGAGAAGTTTGTTTTCCCAGTAGAATTTGTTATATTAGATATGCCCGAGGATGTTAAGATTCCTTTAATCCTTGGAAGACCTTTCTTGTCTACCGCCCATGCTAAGATTAATGTGTTTAAAAGAAAAATCTCATTAAAGGTAGGGAACAATAAACTAGTCTATAAGTGCCAAAATCCTGCTAAAAGCATTATTAGAGGCGTCTATGTGCTAGGATTAAGAGAACGTATGGACCTCGATCTAGAAGCTAGGTTTATGGGAGAAACCTTGGTAAATAATGAATCACTTGAGACCTATAGTGGAGACCACATTGAATTAAATGATCTTAATTTACCATTAGGAATCAATAATCAATTTATGGAGGATTTTGAACCCGATATTGAAGAAGGAGAAATTATGGATATACCTAGAATCAATATGATCAACACTAAGAATTATGATGAATTTGAAGGATATCCTAGTTTCTGTGATTATGGTAGAAAGATCCATGTAGATTGTGCTTATAATTTACAATTTCCTTGCATGATAGGATTTAAACAGGTTAGTGCCAACTTTTTCCCTATTTTACCAATTAATGTAATGTCAAAAGATTTCTATAATTCTATAATGAAAAACAAAATTGAGTATTGAGGGAAAAACGTAGTTGGAATGTTCATGAATGTACCTATTTTTGTTGGGAATTTAACTATTGTTACAGATTTCACTGTGGTGGAAAACATGGATGTTTATCGTGATGTTGAGATGGGTGACGTGATCGTTGGGAAACCATTTTGTAAGGAGGTCGAAATTAACGCTAAAAGATTTGAAGGAAAGATCACCTTTAAAAGTGGAAGCAACGTTATCACCTATATGATGCCTCATGCTCACCCAAGGTTTAAACATGCCCCTAACAAATTTTGTTACAAATTTACACCATTTCTTTTTGTAGATGAAAATGACGCTGAGAAAGGGATCGAATATCCGTACCAAAAGATGAAAGGATTCTACAAAGGTGTACTTGAATTGGGGCCGGAATATGTTCGTGACGATGTAATTCGCAACTACATCGTGCACGGACCTGTGAGGATCAATAGAACAAAATAAGGAGCTGAACGTGAGTCTAACTTGAAGACACTGGAATAAAGACAAGTGCTGACCGGGAGACAACCCGGAAGAAAATTTTTATATTCTGTTCTGTGTCGAGTCTGTCAGTCCTGCAGAAGATGCGGTGCATCTCTCTCCTAAGATGCGACGCATCGCCTGCACTGGTCATATCTTATTTAATTTTCTGCATTTTTTCTTTTGACTTTAAAACTTTCTGTCAGTATTTTAATGCGGCGCATCCCTGGTTAAGGATGCGACGCATCTTTTATTCTGATTCGTATTTATTCCAGGCTTGATACGGTGTATCTTCTTCCATAAGATACGGCGTATCGACTGACCTGATGATTTACAGTTTAATTTTTTAAGTTTTATTTTTACTAACTACTAATGTATTATGCAAGTTTGAACCTTCTTAACTCAGGTGTGTTAAAGTCTGAATGGTATTATAGATTCCTGCATTTCCTGTGGATACATCAACTATGGAGCTTAAACGTTCTAATCCACAAGAAAGTTGATTTTTGCTCTTATACGAATAATGGAGGATCATACCGGGCAAATCTCAGGGGAGTTTTTCTATTCTAATTCTTTTAATTTCTAGTTTTTAATCTTTGATACAAACAACGAGGACGTTGTTTAACTTAAGTGGGGGGATTGGAGAATTAGAACACTTACTTGTCCTAAACTTTTTCAAAATATGCTTAAAATGCGTTTAATATATCAAAATTTAAAATTTTTAGCATGTTTTTGTTTAAAGTCTAAATTAAATAGCTGCACACATAACATTATTTCCAAAAATTGTGAACTTATCAAAATTCACAAATCTATGAGTGTGCCGGTGACTTGTAAACTTTAGAACTTGGCTTGTATACTATTCGAGACCACCATAATAAGTATTATCTATATAATTTGAATGACTTGTCTAAACTGGTAAATTTCTAGGATTACACCCAAATAGCCTTTATATGTTATGTGATATTAACTAACTACATTGGTTAGTTAACCCCCGTATAAACCCTTTTGTTACTCTCACTTTTAGAGTAAGATACCCCTAGAAAAACACTCAGAGCCATTCCTTTCGTTTCTTACACCTTTGTTATAATGTTTCGTTACACCTTTACACCTTAGCCTACCCTGTAGATTAAAATCCGTGGTTGGTTAATTGCTTTAGTCAAAGTGTGTTTCCTTACATTACCTGTGTTCGCGTGCGTAATTCATTATCTTTGGTTAGTTTTGGAAATTGCACAATGCAATTGGTATGAAAGTAAATATTGTATAACTTTGAGTTTATTTTTCGTGTGTTTACTACTTTCGCTATTACAGTTATTTCTGAAAGTATGAAAAGTATGGAAAAATTATCCGGAAAAATAGTGATAGAAAAGTTGTGAAATTTTACACATAGATGTTGAAAAAAAAATATAGAAAAGAAAAAGAAAAAGGAAAAGTTGGATGTTTATTTTAACCAACTTATGTAAAGTTTTGTATTAAGTGGGCGATATCACCACTATTTGTTATATATTATATTTATGGATTGAATGGGAGTTGGCCGTTATGGGAACGCCAACTAGGTTTATTCTTTGATTGAGATCTTGTTGAGTATAATTCGTGTCTACCTAAAGCGTGTGTTTCAAGTGTTAAAGCGTGAGTTATTCAATGATATGAGTCTTATTCATGGGATGGTTGGGAAAGTTATTAACCACACTTAGGATTTTAATTTATCTGTTTTGTTTATTTTTTATTTTTCATTTTACACCAATTTGTATCCCAAATATTATCCATACCCTATATCATTCTTTATCCAAACCTTTGATTTATTGAGATTAGGGATTTGAGCAATCTTAAGTATCGTAGTCGTGGATTCGGCTATGTATTTATGATTTTGTCGCCCTTTTTGATATAATATTATTGGTAAAGATTACTTGATCCTATCTTTAGCTTATTCGAGTTAAGGATTTGAGCAATTGCAAGTATCGTGGTCGTGGATTCGATCATGTATTTGTGATTTTGTCGCCTTTTCTGGAATATGAGATCGATAGAGATTAAAAAGTATGATTAACCCTTAACCAACAAACCCTTTTTACCGCTTTAGACTTATTATTCCTTAGCTTTAGTGGGGAAGATGCGTATACTTGCCAAGCTTATGATAGAATATTCGTCACGACTGGACAGTTAAACGATTAGATTTGCTTTTATCGAAATATTTTATTTTATTTCTAATTCGTTAAGTGTTTGGTTGTGCAATTATGACAAAACGAATATATGCTTAAATATAAAAATAAATCCTAATATCTTTTAGGATACATTTTCATAAGATTTATTCTAAGGTTTACTTGGGGACAAGTAAAGTTCAAGTGGGGGGATATTTGATGAACTCAAATAAGTACATTTTATTATCATCATTTGTCCTATTTATTTGACTTATTTTATTATATTATATATGAGAATTGATACGTTAATGTTTACTTTTGTAATTCTCAGGTAAAAACAAGTATTATGTGAAACTTGGCGATTTTGGACTAATTATGGAGCAAAACAAGCAAGATGTTAAGAGTCTACTGAAATGTACAAGATCAAGATCATTCTGCTCCAGATACGCCGCAACATACTTCTTACATACGGCGCATCACTATCAAGATTTCACAAGTTACGATCCAAGACAGCAAAGGACATGCGCCGCATGAAGAAATGGAGTTACGCCGCATCTTAAGGCGGTGTACGAATATTCCTGAATATATTAATCTTGGACCCCACGCGAAGTTAAGTCAATGCGCCGCATCTAACCCTCAGACAGAAACTATAAATACCCCAAAGTCAGACGAATTTCGGGGTTCGACACTTAGCTAAACTCAGAAGAGAAAGACAGAAACCCTAAAGCCGAATTCAGACGTATTAGCAGCACAAGACACACCCTGAACGAAGATACAAGAGCTGTAAGAAGGTCCTGCATGTATTCAATTCATTAAGTAGTTTTGTTTTATTGTATTATTACACTTTAATTCATCAGGATTGATGGGCCGATTTCATGTGACTACGGAAAATCATGGGCACCCCTTAAAATTGCTTTCCCATTAATTAAAGTTTATATGTTGATGTCTTTGGTAACTTTTATTAGTGCATTGATAATCTCTGTGTCTAGCTGAGCATTGCTTGGGTCGCCATGCCCCTTCCTCGCCTATTTATTCTAGCGTATACGAAACGTGGGCATCACAAATGCTCAATATTCTAGGATAGTGGGATAGACATAAGTGATCATTAAGGGTTTACTCGCCGATAAGATTAGAGCCAACGAGAAAGGATTAATTATATACACTTCATATAAAACTAGCAATAAAACAAGTGACAAGCTACTTAATTATCAGGACAGGTCTTCTTATTGTCTCAAGTATCTATCTGTGTACGTGTGTGCTAATCGCTGATTCGTGCACATTAGTTTAGATTGTATTTAATCATAACCAAACCGTGCCAGTCTCTCAGGCTGAAACCCCCTTGCGTTAGATTAGGTTGTATAGCTAACTTAAGATATTAAAATACTGATTAGAATAACTAGATAATACGTTCCACTCTTAGTGATCAACACTCTACTTACCATTATATTCATACTGACCGGGTACACTGCTCGTTAAGTGTGTGTGTTATTGATAAGTCGGCTAAATATAAATTTAAAACTTGAGTAGGCATTAATACTGCTAAACCGCAACGACACGCGCAAGCATCAAGTTTTGTCAATGGTCAAAAGAGTGACAGGATGTCCGTAAAAGTCAAGCGTTTCCGCTCTAAAAGTTTTAATTTTTGGTCAAAGCGGACACGGGGTGTTTCATTAGCTCGGTCATCCCAAAGGATACCATCATTCATCATCATTAGCTCGGTCATCCCGAAGGATGCCATCTTTAACCTTTCACATTTCCATCATGGATCCAAGTCATAGCAGTGTAACGCACACATTATTCCATTCATTTATATATTTTTTAGTGTAAGAAAACTCATAGAACATATGAACATGCTTATTATAATTACACATTTCTATGTGTTTATCATCCTATATTATAAATCCGCATTAATCATTTTCACCTTCTTACTTTACCTTTTAGTCTACCCGACTCTTTCCACTTTTAAACCTTGCATAGGTTAATTTCATTCTTTCAATAGCATCATTCATTCTTCTTACACATTTTAAGTCGTTTACACATTCTTACCTTGTTTAATTTTCACATCACATCCTTTCGTTCCTGCTTGCACCCTTAACTCATCACATTCTCTTTCTCGTACCTTATCTTACTTCTTTTACTTTTCATGTATTTAAGCAACGTCTTTCAGTCTCACCTTACCTAGATCATTACTTTAGCACGCTCTTTAACATTACTCATTCTAAGAGATTGTCACATTTACAATACTATATTTCATTACATTCTGGCTTTCGTACTTAACTCCTCCCATTTCAATTATTAACACTTAAGCCTCACTATTTATCTCGTCGTTTCTTTACCAACACACTTTACTCTTATTTTATAAATTATTTATTTTTTTATTTTTTTTATTATTTTTTTTTTGCATCATACTTAGCAATCAATCTGTTCATTTAAATTTTCTTTTGTCATAACATACCATAACATCGTTTGTCGCTATTATGCATTCATGTTCATACTTAGACATCATATACCTTAACCTACCGTCAACCCGCCTTTATAACACCTTAACATCAATCATTAGCCACTAATATAGTAAGACCATATGTTGGTCGTCAATACCTTATCAATCCAAGCGTTACATGACATTATTCCTTAATCTCATCCCATAATCTTCATGTCAACAAGTTCTTAACAATTAGAGTATAAGTTACTATCTTATCTTCATACATTATATTTTAACACATGTTTTATCACTACGTTCCAATCTTAAAGCGTCAATACTTTAATTCACTTACTAACCCATCTCTAATACAATTTAGCATCTCTATTCACATCTTGCTATTGTTATCCTTTTATAACACACCATCTCGTATCGTTTACCATTACGTTGATCCATTTACTTACACATCTACAATCCAATCGTGAACTTGTTCTTACATTCGTCAAACAACTCACTACATGTCATCACCAATCAGTCGCTTCAAATTTACTAATTCTATGTTCACTAAATATTCATTATTCAAACATTTCTTAGACTAACGCTTTTCCGTTTTCTTTTCTCCTTGCCTTACACATTTTTAATTACTCACCTATCACCTTTCATTACTTTGACACCATCTTAGTAATACCCATCTTTTTCATACTTTCGTACATATGAATATACACATTATATTTCATCTGAGTTTTCACATTACACTTATCTTTTTCTTGTCAACTTCACGTTATCCTCCTACTCCATTTTACACATGTTCATTCTTTTAATGTTATTGATGCGTTTCATAATAGAGAATCTTATTTAGTTTATTATCTCCAAATTTCACTTCAAATTTTAAATTTTTTTAATTCTTATTACCATTATCATTTCAAAGAAACACACACGAGCAAGTATACTCGTTCAATTGTAGTATTGTTGATGGTAAATAAGGTTCGTCCCAAGGAACTAGTTAATTGTGATTTTAGTAACATTAATGGTATAGCACTTAAGATTGTCACGATCAAAAGTACTAGAAACGATTTAAACGAACAATGGTTTCAATGTAACTCGAGCAAACAAACAATTAAAATAAAGCATACTTATTTAGGAATCATGACTAATCGTGATACGATGTAGAACATGTTTGGGTGAAACTTAGAAGGCACATATCAATATTCACAAGGACTTCTAATCAAATGGTAATATCAAGGAAATCCATGTTTCTCCTAGTTTCATGGGTGAGTCCTTTCGGCCAAATCTCATCCCACTACGCTAGCTCTTTCATAATAAAATGTATGAAAAAGTTGATTAGTTAAATTGGTTCTTACGAGTCTTTTCAACCCATTCTCGTGATTAAATATTTTCGAATCCGTTTAAAACTTGTATATTCGATATTCGTCACTTATCGAATACCAAATTGTTTGTCACTAACTCTTGGAATCAAATAATTATTAGAAGTCTTTTCATCCTTTAAATCCAACATTACTCAACCAACAAGTTTTAGGACGCAAATTTATTTAAACAAACCCATAGAATTAATCACTTTTTACAACCTACTAAACGTCCAACATTCATACAATTAGTCACATCATTCCCAAACAAGTATCACGAATCATTCCATAACAAGTATCATAATAAAACATAAAATTGCATCCAACTTAAACCAATTCAACATGATTAATAATAAAGAAAATTACCCAATAGTAAAATTACAATGAGTAATGAAAGAGTTGTAGCACTCTTTTGAGGCCTCCAATCGAACAAGGGAATCTTCCACCTCTTCTACTAGTTATCTTCCTTGAGAATGGCAGAGATTTTTAAGCTCTTTTGGGTTAGAAAGTAGTATAATCAAATCCTTATGGTGTAAGGTTTGATTGTGAGTGTTGTTCCTAAAACAAGTGATTAGGGGTCTTATTTAAGCTTGTAAGACACCCCTAAAACTGATATTCTTCATCAATAATCATAATTAAGAAGCAAATGATCGGACTCAATACTTAATGGTGCTTAAAGTGGAGAGTTAATGCAACTCTTCATGTCAGTTTTTCTGCATACCTCGGGTATGGAAATGTAAACCCTGGGTATGGGCTAAACCTCAGGTATGAATTCCCATACCTCAGGTATGAGCTCCCCCTTCTCAAACCTAGGGTCTTGAAACTTAAACCTTGGGTCTGGAACCAATTTTCTTCACATATTTTGGCTTCAAGCTAGCATAGAGCTCAAACTTTTAACACACTTTTTGGCTCCTAATCTTGACTTAATCCTTTCATCCTCTAACGTACAACCGGAAATGATCATATCATGCATCCATGTATTTGTTGACGAACTTTTCTTCGATATTTTCTTGAATTTCATAGCTTTTCTTCGTCTTTCTTGATATTTCCTTGTACCTAGACTTAAACACATCTTCAACAACTTTTAAGCATAAAACCATCATAATCATGACTATATTTCGCATAAAAACACACAAATAACGCTATAAAAACATGTACAAAATGAGCGTTATCAGTTATCTATTTCAATCCCGATTGACTCTCCTTAATCTTGACATGACTTAAACCAACATTAAACGTAAATTATTTTCTAGACCAAATATTGGTCTTATGTTGTAATCTAAAACTCGTTCATCTACCCAGCTTCTAACACTTCATGTCACGACAAGAATTCTAGTCATGACTCATCTAATTCAGGTTCCCTAGTAGTTTACTTTTTCAACTTATTCTATACATCACATTATAACACGCATTCATAATCACCTTGCCTATGACAAAATAACACCTTACACATAAACGACAAACACATTAGTACATACTTAATCTCATTCATACTTAAAGTCCACATTCGATCATTCCTAACATAAAAGATAAACGTCACTAAACACTTATACTTCATTAGTCTATTATCAAATTATGATTTAAAACATTTGAACATGTCTATGTCATATCATTTGTCTATTATCATTGAGGTACTTACTACTTTACTTTATCAACTTATGCAATGGCTACTTCATGTATCCTTCCTTACCTATACATTTCTTTAGCATCTTATAGTTACACATTTTCATCCATACATCTTACCCGAGCTTCTAAATCTTCGTCACATACCCATACTTATATATCCGTAATGCTCTCATAAAAACGAATCTTACTCAATCCTATAACCCTTACTATGTAATCATTCCTTCAAATATTATACATGCAAACCATTCACCAAATCAAAAATAATGTAATCTATGTTAATCTTGCTCTTTTGATGTATTATACCAAAACATACTTCTCACCTTTAACATTAAACACAATGTCACCATACCAATAAATACTTTCTAGGAACTTTGTCTACAACTCATAACCTCTTAGACCTCAATCCACATAATTAAAACTTTAGTCTATCCGATACAAGAACTATCATTCGCTTACGTAGCATACATATACATATCATGCATTCCAACTCTCAATTTTATCGATCCATAACCCACATCTAACTTATTACTTCTATAATCACTATACATTGCAATGATCACTTTACATCTAAGCCATAGTCTAATCTCAACGCTTCTACGTTATACCACAAAGGCATCTACTAGTCGCATTACTTTAACTTACATTCAACGCGTCTACGAGTGGTTTAAGTCTAGGCAACCTAAAGTGGAAACCTAATTCACTTAAACCGAAGCTCTGATACCAAGTTGTTACACCCCGTGCCCACTTTGACCAAAAATTAAAACTTTTAGAGTGGAAACGCTTGACTTTTACGGACATCTTGTCACTCTTTTGAACATTGACAAAAATCCATCAACATTCAGACCTTGAGACTATTTTTAAATAAAACTAGACTCAATTACCTTCGAAACGCCGACTCAATTACCTTCGAAACGTCGGGTGGCGCGACCCGTGACGACTTACGGTTTAAAAGATATGATTTTTCGAAAAACAACAAAATCTGTAATCACCTCCCAACAGCCGGTTGGGCTTCACAGAAAGTCCCAGACGCCCCGGCTGGGATCCCAGCTGCCGGCAGGGAGTCTGCAGACCCTATAAACTTGCATTTTGGCCCATTTTCGCGATATACAACCCATACCACATCCGTATTACGTCAAACATAACCAAAATCATTAACTTAATATATTAAATCCGTTTCATAATTACTTGACCCGTTTACAACCTAAAATGGGTGTTTGGCACAAGCTTAATTTCACCCATTTTGACCCGTTTACAACCTAAAATGGGTGTTTGACGTAAACGGGTCAAGTAATTATGAAACGGATTTAATATATCGTAAAAATAGGCCAAAATGCTAGTTTATGGGGTCTGCAGACTCCCAGCCGGCGGCTGGGACTTTCTGTGAAGCCTAACAGGCGGTTGGGAGGTGATTACAGATTTTGTCGATTTTCGAAAAATCATATCTTTTAAACTGTAAGTCATCACGGGTCGCGCCACCCGGCGTTTCGAAGGTAATTGAGTGTAGTTTCATTTAAAAATAGTCTCAAGGTCTGAATGTTTATGGATTTTTGTCAATGGTCAAAAGAGTGACATGATATCCGTGAAAGTCAAGCGTTTCCGCTCTAAAAGTTTTAATTTTTGGTCAAAGCGGACACTAACTTATATTTATGCTTTGCTAAAGATAAAGTTTATAATTTTCATTTACAAAATATAGCAAAGATCGTAAAATATAAATAACGTTTTTAGACAATATTTGTATTAACACATTTATGTCATGGGTTGGTTTTAATTTTGCATATTGTTGGTAATTTGAAACGGGGTTTGTTTATTTTGGACTAATGTTCATAGTTCTTGTTTTTTAAGAGGATAAAGATTGTTACTTTATTGGTTTTACTGTTTAATTTTGATAAAAGTTTACCACTTGGAGCAAATTACTCCATTTTTCATTCTTAGGTTCCTTTTTGTTTTGTTTAATTTGGATTAATTTTTATGTTTTGATATGTTAAGTTGCTGTTTTTGGTGGTTATAGTGGAAAAGATAGTTACTTTAGTGATTTTATTGTTTAGTATTGAGAATTGTGTTTTAATTTGAGCAAATTACTTTTGTCTCTTTCATGGGCTTCTTTTTATTTTGCAAAAAGGTTGCTAATTTGATGCAGGTTTAGTTTAATTTGGATTATCGTTTAATTGGCTGAAGTTGATGTTCTTGTGTTGTTTGTTCTGATCTTCAAAGTAGGTTTAAGTGAAACTTGATTTGGAAGTTTGATCCCTGACAGAGTAGGTGTTGAGTTTAGGCAAACTCCATTTTTGGTTGAATTTTGTAAAAACCTTTAATGGTTGATTTGGATGGAATTGGGCTAATATGGGAAAAGGATGAAAATTTTACTTAATATTTTCATAATCTCATGAAACTTCTAAGTCCTTGTTTAACTCAATTTTGGATTTTGGAACTGGATATATATTAGTACTCATATTTTTGCCGTACATATTTTCTTCTCATTGTATCATTACCCATAAATCATGTCTAGCTTTCTATGTAAATTGGTGTTGTTCTTAAGGTTATGATAGAGTTTACCTAAAATTAAATGAAAATTTGATACTTTTTTTATTTATAAAATTGAATATCTTTCAGTTTTTACTCATTCACACAGTTCAATTGTCAATATTCATTTTTATCAAATCAGTAAAATTAAGCAATTATTTGATTGTAAGATTTAGCTTTTAAAGATGTGAATTTAAGAGTGTTAGTATATAAATTCACCGCAAGACTATGTGTGTCTAGCTTTCTAGTTAAAACGCTCGTTCTTGTGAAGTTGTTAAATAAATGGAGTCTATAAAAGTGTACTCAAAATTCGAGGTTTTAAAGTTTCACCGTTGTTGCTCAAAAAAAAAAAAAAAAGTTTCACTGTTTACTGTTTGCGTAGGTGGTGGTCCTAAGTCTCGCGAGCTTGTGCGGTTGAAAACTCTTCGTGGGTCACGTGACAAAGACTTTGCTTTCTCTTCTTTTAAGGGATTTGAGACAATTAAGCACCCGTTTGTTTCGCGGAATCGTTATGATTTTGATGCAATTAGAATCTAATTCCATTATATAAGGTGTTTGGTTGGCAGATTCAAGTAATTCAAAATCTGAATTTCATTCCTTAACGTGTTTGGTTGGCAAATGAAATGGAATGAAATCCTTCAAAATTCTAATTCTGTAGAACTCAACATTCCATATTAAAATGTGAGGAATATTTACAATTCCATAGAATTCATTATATTTATCATAAAAATCATTTATTATTATTATTATTATTATTATTATTATTATTATTATTATTATTATTATTATTATTATTATTATTATTATTATTATTATTATTATTATTATTATAAAAATTATTATTATTATTCAATTTATCATTTTTATTTAAAATAAAATTTTAAGTACTTTAATATAATTTGTTTTTTTTCCTATTCCATTTTCTTCCAACCAAACACGCATTAATTTTGCAAATTCTAATTCATTCAGATTACAAATCCTTAACATTACAATTACTCAACATTCCAATTCCTTCACATTCCAATTCCATAAACATATTCCAATTCCATCAAAAATATTCAACGAACCAAACGGAGCCTAAGGGATTTTATTTGATGTTGAGGGATTAGAATCCTCCCATTTTCCACCCTCTCATGTTCTTCTCATGTTGATATGCTGTGAGATTAGGTAAATTAATGGGTCTTATAATTTATTTAATTATGGACCTACTATATTATTTGCTTTTATCTCATTGGTTTAACATGTCAAAACATTAGACACAAACTTTAAAAGATCTAACCCGATGTTGAGTCATACTTGACCTTTTTGTTCAATAAAAGAGAGATACTGGGCCTTCATTTTAGATAAAAGGTTTTCTTAACCCAAGAACTACATTAAGTTTTTTAACTCCATGTAGCCCAACGTTGTAGTGGGCCAATAAGTTCCAAGATTGATTTTTAAGAATAGTTAGAAAAGTTCTATATTAAATTTTTAAAAATTACTCTTTTTCTAATGTAACACAAGAAAGTCAAAACTAAAACCAAACACTTGTTAAATACTAACTAATTGTGGTACCTAAAAGTAAGTACTACCAGTTTTGCTGACATTCAAGCGACCACAACTTTGTTTGTGATTTTGTATATGTACTAGCATTTTACCACATGATCACATGCATCATCATTTTTTCAATAGTTTGCATGATGGGTTAAGATTTTTGAATCGGGGTTTACGCGGAGCGGTTCAGTCCGGTTTGTTGGATGATTTAAACTATCTATCGTGGAACGGATAATTTTTTTACTACCCGAAACCAAAACGTACTAGGCGGGATATCTGGGCATGTGGGTACCCCAAATGAGCGATTATCCGCGGCTCGGGTCACAGTTAACCATTTTGGACGTTTGATCGAGTTTAATTGTATGAACAATAACATGATCTAGAATGTAAACTTTCTTATAAATAACACTGAATATATTAAAGCCATTCCATACCAATAATTGCATTCGATAAACATATTTAATACACTACCTTAAAGACCCGTGGCATCATTTTTTTTTTTTATAAAGAAATATGAAAATGGGATAATAAGAAAACAGCGAACGTAAATATGTTCCATTAATATATGAAAGAGATAATGAGATAATACATGAATTATCGATAATCAATTGAGTTTGTAACAATTAAAATAATAAACGTCCATGCGTTTATGTCAATGATTCGATAAACAATTTGGTTTGTTAATATTCAAATAATAAATGTGCATGTATCGTCTTCTTAAATTGATAGATAGTCTTGAAGATGGTATGAAGTTAATGTCAAACACTTGAGTAATCCATGTTCATTCCGTGAACACCTAAAAGTTAAAAAAAACAAAAGTCAAACTGAAAGAAAGTTGTTGATAAGAGTTTATGTAAAGTTAGAAAATGATATAAAACATGTCATTTATATAGTTGTAGATACTAGTTAAAAATCACTTATATATTCAATTATACAGCTTCACATGCACAAAAATAAATACCTTAGACATTAACATATTTAAAGAACAAATAAACTGTAATACGAAAACATACCATGCCGTACTGGTAAAAAGCGTTACATTCTACAACTGATTTCCACTATGTTCTCAAAAAAAATATTGAATGCAAAGTAAAGAAAGGGAAAGAAAAGTAAATGAGAGGGTAGTAAATGAAAGAAAGTGAAAAGTAAGTTGTATGTTCTTGAGTGTGATTGAAATGAAAAGGGAAGTACGAAATATTGTATATTTTGTTGTGAAGAAAAAAATAACATATTAATAGTTTACAACAATACCCTTAGAAGATAAGACATGAATGATTTAGAAAATAAGAGAGAAGGGTTAGTTTGGTAATTTCATAGACTTAACACTCTTACCTCCACTTTCATCCCATAATTGGGCGGAAGATAGTGGCCCCAAAAATACTCAAATCAGCCCCCACTTCCTTTCCCCTTCATTTGCTTTCTTTCTTCAGAAAATCTCTAGAACATTTAAATTTTTTGATTTCTTTCCTTTCCCTCCACTTTCCTTTCAAAATAAAACTATAGAACACAGTTTTCATAAAAAGGAAGTGAGTCAAAGAAAGCACTTGAGCATCAAACAAAGAAAGCAAAGAAAACTTTGCTTTCTTAATAAGATGTTTCACATATTGCAACATTGTGTAGTACACTGTAACATCAAATCATCTACGGGTGATCTTATCAATATAAATTTCCTAAGAAATAGAGACTACACTGACTGTTACAAATACGTGAATCATGGTTTTCGAAGAATGTTGAAGTTAAAATAACATGTATCATAGATTATTTAGTTTAATTTAAACACACATTTAGCCCGCTAATTTTCACCACATTGACCCGGATAACCCGATCGCAATCTAATTTTGTATACGGTACCATGTTTAATCCTGAAGCATTATATGTAACATAGAAAGTTATTCCTACACACACAAAGTAAATCCCCTAAATAAAACAATATCACAATCTATGAAATGCAAAAGCCCTTTTTTTTCCCTCTAAATCTATGAAAAGCAAAAATCCACAACTTTGACCAATACACATGGCATGCATAATTGATAGGTTAAAGGGCACCAAGGTCAGTTAACATATAGACCCAAAATAGTTAAAGTGCACCAAGGTCAATGTCCAACTACTAACTAATTGAGTATAAGCAACTTATGACTCGACTATCTGATTTTAAGTTTCTCTTTCGAAACTTTGATTATTTTTTTTGGGTAACCATAGTTTTCGACCTTTTTGGACAACTAATTCACGAGGTTTGAACTCACCGCCAAACCAGGTAAAGCCTTCCTTTTTAGGAAACTTTGATTATTGGCACTGGCATAGTCAAATTAGTACTACATAGATTGTATTTACCGATTTGAAAATAAGACCAGCATACATTAGTTGCATATATATTCTAGTTCTACTCGGATTAATATAAGGTATGTTTAGTTCCTTTCCAAACAATACAACCATGTTTCCTGTTTAGTGGGTCCACTTAGCCCCTTTTTAGTTGATGAAACAATGGCTCTCCCTCAAGATGACACCACGTTATTAGATGAAGCGGATGCCAAGTATGCTCGATTATATGTCCATTAGAAACTAAGAGGTTGTTTGGGATTGCTTATTGGAGTGTTTGAATAATCCAAACTGCTTCCGCCAATCTATTTTTTTGGGGGCAAAAATAAGCAGTTTTGAATACGCATGTTGGGACCGGCTAATTTCAAATTGCTGATTGTCTGATTGATATACAACGTGTATTTCAATTATACAATTCCACATGCACAAAAATAAATACCTTAGGCATTAACATAATCAAAGAACAAATAGATCGTAATATGAAAACATACCATGCCTTAATGGTAAGAAATCTTTACATTGCCAGTAAAGATCAGATGATCGTGCCCCAATAACTGCAAAAACGTGAAGCAATGTTCTCAAACCCGCTATACCATACAAAATCTTTTTTCAATACCGATCTGGAGTACTTGAGATACGGAAACACCACAGAACGCGAGTATGATACTTCTCTAACTCTTATTCTTGCCACAGAATACACACATCAAGCAATTGAAGAAATTGAAACAAGTCTATACATTTCTGCAGTAGTACCTTACAACAAGGATGCTGTAAATCCCCAACCCGAAAAGGGTCAAAATGCCACATTATGGTGTTAACAGATCAAACGCAAGCGGAAGACTTTTATTAATAATAAGGTTACATAATTTCAAAATGAAACTAAGGGAATAATAATAATTCTAAATCACAATGTTATCCAAACTAGATTACAAATCTGAATAAAAACTAAATGGAAGATAACTCCAAATCTAATTCATAAGCAAATGGGTAACTTTCGTCAGGGTTGTCCAATAAGAGCTCCTATGCACTCTTCACTCAAATCCCAGCTTCCATCCTAAAACCTGCCGGCGGAAAAGAAATGCGGCTGAGCTTAAAAAGCCCAGTGAACAGATATAACAAATGAATAACTAAATATGAATAAATATACGAGATGTAACCAAAAGGGTCTGTTGAGAAAAGATGTCATATATCATAAGAGTTAAATGAATAGTGATTCATAAAGATGACAGGGAAATCATAGAATCATACGGAAATGCCCACGAGCACAAAACATATGTCTAAGGCATGATACATGCCTTAAACCAAATATCCAAACATATATCATATCCTGTCATAACAAATGGAGTAGCTAGCTCCTAAAAGTGAACTGGGGTGTATGGCACACACAAGCCCATTCACTAAATCAAATATGAACTGAACAAACCTAGGATGCATCCATACGCTCCCCTACAAAACAAAGTTATACATAACCATACACCTGCACTCTGACATGTATACTTACGTATCAAAAATGGCCAAGTGCGCAGTAAAGAAATGGGAACACCGTGGATCAATCACACCTCCATAGATAGTGTCATGCCATTGGTCCCTTAATGACATGACCATGGTACCTCCATGGCTAGTTAGCTCGGGCAACAACACAAAAATAACGAAACAATCATAATATGTTCAAACAGAGATATGTCTAACTAAACTGAATATCATATCAAAACGGGATAGCAAAACAATTATCTATACAAATAATTTATGTAACCGCAAGAAATCTATTAAACGTCGTTTTCATAAAAGTCAATAAACCGTGATATAAAAGTGGTATCGCACCGTGTTCATAGAAGTCATTTTAAAATAGTTTTTCTCAAAAAATCATCAAGATATATATTTAAGAAAGGTTTTCACTCGAATTCATAGTATTAAAAGGGTTACAAAGTATCAAAGGATTCTAATACGTATATTGAAGTCACAAGAGAGAACGAATAATCAACCATATCAGACAGAATAACCAAACGAATATCAAATGAATCATAACTCAGAATAGCAAATATCAAGGAATCAAAAGTCACGAGATACCCTTACTGAAAAAGGGTGGAATATCTGTACCTTAAATGAACTGAAAGCAAACGAATGAATGAACACAAGAAAATATGAGTCACTCCTTCTTCACCAGATCTACATGAATTAGGGTTCATATAATATTTATTAGATCATTTATTACGTTCATTATATTGGTCATAATTGTTTTTAATACTTAATAGTTATAGTTATTCACTTAACATGTTTTAGGGTTTCACACGTGAATCTGGTCCGTATTCTTATGATTTTTAGGCCTATCAAATAAGCTCCTGAGGTTCTATGATTTTTATCGATGACTCCCACATGAGTTAAGAACCTCCCCAAATTTTTGCAGATTTTATTTCTAAGTGTAAGTACCCTTTCAAAAATCATTTTCCTAAACCTGTCTAGAAAGTGCGCTGCAGGTATACCCCAAAAGTTTGCATTTATTTAACCCATTTGAACTTTTAGAAACATCCACAAAAATTCCAGTAAGTCATTTACATCACAAAAATTCTCCCTGTCAAATTAGACCTCTTAATTCCTTATGGTTTGAAAACTAAAAATAAAAAATACCAACTAATTTTCAGACATGATTTCTCATATTTGACAACTAATCTTCTAAAAATCGAAAGACTACCTTCCCGACTCCAATGACCACAAAATTTATATATTCAGAAAGTAAACTGAAAGAAATTATGTTTAGACTCAAGAATCATACAAAAACACTTTGGTATCATCAGTTTAGACCCCGTTCAATCCGACCCAAATTCTAGACAGCTCTTAATTCGATTTTACATACACCTAAACCTAACCAAACACAAGATTAAACCTCTATCGCATCCCTAATTATGTTTTAATGATCAAACATACTTAATTACTGATAATTTAATAAACCCTAATCCATCATCTGAGTTACATAATTAATCATAAGGAATGATGAGAAAAGATCTTTTACCCTAACTATGCTTCAAAAAATTAGACTCGATTCTAGGTTTCTTGAATGTTTTTGAAAAATAGAAATGGAGGATAGGGTTTTCTCCTTCCCTCTTTATTTTTTCCTGGAGGTCGTTTATGTGAAGGAGGGACCGAATATCTATTTTTTTGTATAATATGGGTTGGACCAAATTATAGTTGGGCTTGGACTTGTATGGGTTTTAATAAAAAAATTCTTTATATTACTTATTTATTTATATATATTTTAGGTTTTAATCATAAAATATTAATCGAAAATCTAGGTTGTTATAGATGCACAGATCGGAATCTAGCTGTTAGGATTGATTATAGAAGTGTTATTATTCTAGATCTTGTCAATGTAATAAGTAAAAACAATCTTATTTTTGTTTTATGTGTTATTATTAGAAGCGAGGTAGGCAACCTAGTTTAGTAACTATGTAAATAGAGTCCGGCCCATTGAGGCTGTTATTACCAATAATGTCAAAAACATCATTTGCATTTTTCGGTCTCTACATGTTTTGATAATCACAAAATATAAATACACGTTACGTAAAATTACGCTTAACAAGTTTATAATCGAGAAAACTTGTTTCAACCACAACATCACTTAAGGTATGAACAAACAATCTACCAAATTAGTTAAGTGATCAAAGAATTCATTTTTCACTAAACCTCACATTTTTATGTGACAAAACATTTTTACAAAAGTATTTTTGTAATTTTAAAGAAATGTTTTATTAAGAAAATAAATTTGAATTTCAAATTTTCCAACAGCTAGTTTTTCTGCCTAAAACCGAATAAGTTTTTCACCAGATAAACTTTCACCACATCAGGACAAAAATAGGAGCTTATGTCGAGACGGTCCCATAAACAAGGCGACGGTCCCTTATATATACGGGACCGTCCAACTTTAAGGGACCGTCCCCCGCTCCTTCTGGTGCCTATAAATACTGAACTGTTTCATATAGAAAAATCACCTCTTGAGCACTAAAACTTCCAGTCTTCTAAATTCACTCTAAATACTCTTCTTTGATCATATTAACGGGTTGTAAGTTGTTTACAAGTGATCACATCCATCCCTCCTCCAAGTGCAAGAGAAGAACACTCATATTCGTCAAGAAATGAAGTGTTGAAGAATAGTCCTTCACCTCATAAGCCATTGTTACGGATCTCTCCTCAACCTTCATTCTTTTTATACTAATTCTTGTATGTAATCCGACTTGAGTTCAAGCTCAGAATTGTGTATTGTGTTGATTCAGACTAGGTGTTGGTTCGAATAGTGTAGCCACGTGGGCTTTCGTCTAAATTAGTTCTTGCTAGGATTAGGACTCAACATTGCGCTTAGTGTCTTTAAACTTGGTGTAAGCTTTGGTGTACGGTTTGTTCCGCCATAAGGGAGCGTGTTGATATAGTGTTTGTGAAACTCTCGATAGTGAGACTCGAGGAGTGGAGTAGGGCGAAGAGTGAGCTTCGTAGCCGAACCACTATAAATCTTCGTGTCCTGGTTTGATCGTTTCTTTCCTTATCTTTACTTACTTGTTTATAATTGTGTTCATAAATTGTTGTATTGGTATCACATAAGATTCGAACCGAAAAATATTTCAAAATAAACTTGAAAAAGATTTTTGAAAATGTAATTAAAACGGTGAAATTATTCAACCCCCCCTTCTAGTTTCTACAGAGGCCCATATCTACCTCGTTGTCTTGCGTACCTCGCTGCCAACACTAGTATAAATACCCGTTACCTCTTGGTAAGGGTTGTAGTTCGATAGGTTGTGTAGGTGTACTTTTCACTAAGAAATATTACTTTTTCTCTCAACTATCTTTCTACCTCGCCTCTCTCTCTCTCTCTCTCTCTCTCTCGTGCTAATTCTCATATTCTAAGTTATAATCATTGTGTGATGATAATGATTGAAGGGAAACCTATAATTGGTATCAGAGCACCATGGTGATGATTTAGATGTGTTTTTTGTTTTCAAAATATCAAGTTTTTTAGTTAACGGCAAAACAGCGAAGTAGGAACTTGTGTCAAAACATTTTGGTGGTTGTATCCTTGTTACATATAATCGTTATTGATCATTTGTGACTTGATTACACTACTTATGTATCTTCCAAACTAAAAATCATCAAAATCTTAAGTTTGGTGCATTTTCTATTTCCTTTCTACCTCGCTGCTGGTACTTCAAGTTTAGATCTTGTATATTTAGCGTTTAATTCATAAAAACTTTTATTTTTCATGTTTAACTAGTGATTTAACAAGAATCTATACGGGTGGAATCGTTTTATTCTTCAAATTTTGTTGTGTTTAAATCAGTTCTCTAGTTATTTTGGTTAGACGTGTTTCAGCGAAGTAGAGAGAAATTCAAACCAGCTCAGTAGGTTCACCAGCTAGTAGGAAAACCAACTCAGTAGGATAAAACCAGCTTAGTAAGAAAAGTCAAATAGTCAAAACCCTAATTCAGCTCAGTAGGATTTACCTTACATCGGTGTTTCTACCTCGCTTTCACTACCTTGCTGTTACCACCTCGCTGTTGTACCTCACTTATACCAAAATTACTATTTTGCCCTTATACTACCTCGTTGCTAAAACTTGAACTTTTCATAGAGATTAATTACATCATTTTGAAACATACAACACACATCTTTATCATTTACAAGATCCATAAAATCATTTAACTCACACAAACAAAATGTCTCAATCATCCTAACATTCCAAGGTCCACACCTCAACTGTTCATGATATCCTGACCAACGAAACTGATTCAAGACCTCCAATGCTTCTTCCATTTTGATGATGCTGTGACTTACACATTTTGATGATGCTGCATTATTGCTAAAATCAATTGCCACTGGTCGTTATGTCATGAAAACCATAATTGAGCCACAAAACTTGACAATCACTCGCAGTCAGACTGATGAAGATTTGAATGATACTGAACTTGATCAATACAAAGTTGACTTCAGAGCAAAGTTATTCGTTGTGCTTGCACTTCCAAATGAAATTTACAAACAAGTGCAACTTTATGATACTTCTCAGGATTTGTGGAATGCTCTAGCATTTTGGCATCATGAAGAAGAACTTCAACTAATTAGAGAAAAACTAGAAAATGAAATCTACTTCAATGTTGATCCTCAGACTAACATGATTGTTGTTTCCTCATCACCAGATCATCCAATTCCAACTATCACTTATCCAGAGACTACATTTGAAACTGCTCTAATTGCTCCACCAGAATATCTAATTCCCTCTCAAGTTGAAGAACATGGAACCATCAGCTACTCATTTTCAAAAGGGATCTGTATAGAATAGAGAATGGAACTGTTATTGGTCCACAAGACTATTATAGTGCAAACCTAAAGGTCAAATCTTCACAGGTCATAACTTAAGTTCTACAAGTCAAAATCTAAAGCTCTGATACCATAATTGTAACTCCCCAACCCGACAATGGTCAGAATGTCACATTATGGTGTCAACAGAACAAACACAAGCGGAAGACTTTTATAAATACTAAGGTTAAAAAAGTTCAAAATAAAACTAAGGACATAATAAGTCTAAGTCATACTGACTATCAAACTAGAGTACAAATATGAATCAAATCTAAATGGTAGATAACTCCAAAGTCTAATCCAAATGCAAATGGGATCTATCGTCAGGATGGTCTACTAAGACCTCCTATGCACACTTCACTCAATCCCCAGCTTCCAACCTAAAACCAGCCGCAGGAAAAGAAATGCGGCTGAGCTTAAAAAGCCAAGTGAACAGATATAACGAAACAAATAACTGAAAATACGATAATCAAGCGAATAATGAATCAAATGATGCCAAAAAAGAGCCTGCTTAGAAAAATGTCAGATGAAACAGAATACGAAACGTATATGAATCAGATACTGAATCAGAGTGCATAACAAATATCAATCAATATAGGATCGGAGTGCATTGCCCAACTGCCTAAGTATGATACATGAATAGGCCAAATAATCATATCACAAATCATATACCGCCAATTCCAAAGTTTTACATGGAGTAGCTAGCTCATAATGTACCAGATTGTAATGGGGTGTAGGAACACACACCTACCAATCACCAGATACAGATACAGATTCCCTAGGATGTATCCATACGCTCCCTGCAAAACAATGTAATATATACACTAGCTCAAGGCTAGCATACATACTCAGATAATCATAATGGCCAAAGTGCTATATAGCATATACAGAAATGGGAACGCCGGGGACTAATCACACCGTACCGGATAGTATCATGCCACTGGTGCCTCAATGGCATGGCCATGGTACCTCCATGGCCTGGAACACAGATACAGAAGCTGGGCAATACAAGAGCAATCATAATCATAATCATAAGTGATGAACTCAAATAAGTACATTTTATTACTATCATTTATCCTAATTATTTGACTTGTGTTATTATATTATGTATGAGGATTGATACTTAATCGTTTACTTTTGTAATTCTCAGGTAAAAACAAGCATTTGGTGAAACTTGGCGATTTTAGACTAATTATGGAGCAAAACATGCAAGAAGTTAAGAGTCTACTGAAATGTACAAGATCAAGACAAATCTGCTCCAGATGCGCCGCATCTCACTTATTACATACGGCGCATCACTATCAAGATTTCACCAGATACGATCCAAGATACAAGAGGACATGCGCCGCATCTATTTATGGAGTTACGCCGCATCTTCTGGCGGTGTACGAATATTCCTGAATATATTAATCTTGGACCCCACGCGAAGTTAAGTCAATGCGCCGCATCTTACCCTCAGACAGAAACTATAAATACCCCAAAGACCAGACGAATTAAGAGTTCCGAAGTTCGACAGAAGACCGAAGTACAGAAACCCTAGGACAAATTCAGACGAATAGGCAGCACAAGACACACCCAAACGAAGATACAAGAGCTGTAAGAAGGTGCTGCATGTGTTTAATTCATTAAGTAGTTTTGTTTTATTGTGTTAGTAAACTTTAATTCATCAAGATTGGTGGCTTGTGTAATGTGACAACGGAAAGATTGCACTCCCTTAAAACTGCTTTCTCATTAATTAAAGTTTATATGTTGATGTCTTTGGTGACTTTTATTAGTGCATTGATAACCTCTGTGTCTAGCTGAGCGTTGATCGGGTCGCCATGCCTCTGCCCTCGCCTATTTATTAGATCGCCTATGCATTCTATCGTCTGTAGAAAAGTAGGAAGAAAGATAAATAGGATAGTCATAAGTAATCATTAAGGGTTTACTCGCCGATAAGATTAGAACCAACGAGAAAGGACTTAATCTCGGTGCGTTGCATCGAACTATACACTTCATATAAAACTAGCAATAAAACAAGTGACAATCTACTTAATCATAAGGACAGATCTTCTTATTGTCTCGAGTATTTATCTTTGTACGTGTGTGCTATTCGCTGATTCGTGCCTATTGGTTTAGTTTATTATTTAATTGCAACCAAATCGTGCCAGTCTCTCAAGCTGAACCCCCTTGCGTTAGAATAGGTTGTATAGCTAACTTAATTTATTAAAATACTGATTAGAATAACTAGATAATACGTTCCACTCTTAGTGATCGACACTCTACTTACCATTATATTCATACTGACCGGGTACACTGCTCGTTAAGTGTGTGTGTTATTGATAAGTCGGCTAAATATAAATTTAAAACTCGAGTAGGCATTAATACTGCTAAACCGCAACGACACATTGCACGCATCAAGTTTTTGGCGCCGCTGCCGGGAAGTGAATTGTTATTATCTATTAATTTGATTAGTATTTTAATTAGGTTTTTAATTTTTTTTATCTAACCGCTAATTCTGTTGTGTATTAGATTAATTTGCATTCATTGTATTATTTTGCATATTTTCTGTTTTTGTGTGCTATTTGTTTTCTTTGTGTTAATTTTGGTTTGTTTTTATTTGTTTTTATTTTTCTATTTTTTGTATTCTGCTATCGTTGTACTGAGCTAAATCGAACGATACGGCGCATCTGATCTCTCAGATACGGCGTATTGCGTTTAATTTTTATAAAATACAACGCGTTTAATTAATTCGATACGACGCATCTTTTCCCCAAGATGCGGCGTATCTGTTTTTGATAAAAAAAAATTTCTAAACGTTAACGCCATACGACGCATCTGCTTTAGCAGATACTGCGTATCTATTATTTGAATTAAAAACAGTTTTCGAATTATTAAACAGATACGGCGCATCGATTTCTGTCGATACGGCGTATCTTCTGAATCAAAAATCTTATATTTTGAAACGTAACGAAAATACGGCGCATTAACCTTTGTTAATACGACGAATGTAATTTGACAAATATTGTTGATTTTTGATATTTACTTTGGTCGGTCCGCTACTCTCGTGTGCAAGTTGTTTATTCTCAGGATAAATGATGACTCGAGCATCACCATGAAAGATTACATTCTGAACCAAACCGAGAGAAGCTAGCTGGAGTGATCAAACATAAGACAACGAGAGTGGAGGAAAACTCAATACTGGTAACATTAAACGTCTTAAATTCTTGAAATATAATTCCAGGTAAACTCTTCGATAATTCGACCAGCCCAAAGGGAAGTTCTCTACTATATAATCTCAATTTTATTATCCTTATTATACGTCTGATTCAAATTGTAATCTTAATTTTGTATGCTTAATAACGATATTTGTTCCTAACCTCGGAATAAATCCTTATCCACTAAACAATAAGATTACAATTATTAATAAAACGCTTATGCCTATTGCTCTTATTTTGAATTCATTTATATCATATGGTGTGACCGTTTTTAACCCCAATTTGATGTATAAAGAATCGTGTTGCGGAGGCCAAGGTACGTTCCTTATTTAAATTTCGTTCACTAACATAGCGATACGGCGGATCTAAATATCCAACGCGCCGTATCTCTGACCAACTAGGACTCATTGACTAGTCAACGAGATTAAATAGATACGGCGCATCCCAATTTTCCAATACGGCGCATCGTTTTGCCCTATAAATACGACGGGAATGCGCTGGATCTAAAATTTTTACCACAAAAACTCACACAGTTAAGAACTTACACCCAGTAAAGTTATAACTCTAATTCTGAGCATTTTTCTAAAATCCGTCCTCTAATCCGATCTATAATCCTTCACCTAATCATAAAATTAAGGTAATTGTTCTATTTCGATTTAATCTTGTTTAATATGAAAATTAGGGTTTATGTGATTAATTCGATTAGGGATTATATGATATAGAGATATGATTAGGACTTGTATTAGATGATCTCCCCCGTATCTAACTTGCGTTAATCATCGAATTTCTAGCCTAGTTTGATTTGAACGAAAATTTAGGTTTTGAATTCTATTTTGAATTTTAGTGGGAAAATGGATTAGTAGTGGTGCAATGAGCTATTAGAACAGTTATATTGGGTAAATGATACCGTGATATTAAGTGGGAGTTTACGTCACGGATACGGATTCTTGAAAAGCCTGCCTGATCCCCTTTATTTTATACTGATATGCTTTTAGATGCGGCGCATCTAGGTTAATTGATGCGGCGTAACGACCTATTTCCAAATTAATAAAACTCTAGATACGCCGTATTACTTAATCTAGATACGGCGCATCTTCATACGCCGTATCTCATTTCTTGCTCCGCATCCCTTATACTTTGTGCAGATACGCCGCACTAATTAAATCAGATGCGCCGTATCTACCTTTCTTGCAGACTGCTTACTAACTTTAAAATTTTATTTCATATGGCATTACCAGAGGTTGCACAAAGACATCAGTGGTTACGTTTCGAGAATATGGAACTAACCCCTGACACTTTGGAGGATTACTTACGGAGACTTGAGTCGATTTACTTCAAGAGAATATTCAGGGTACAGGTTTTGGATTTCGCTAATGTGGGATTGATTGGGGGAGGACATGCTGTTGAGAGTTTACGACGTAGGATGGAGATGGTAGTTACTGGTGATGATGAGGAGGTGGTATTCAGATCTTCTGCTTGGGATAGATTGTTCAGGATTGACGAGCCCTTGGTGAGGGAGCTCATGATGGAGTTTTTCAGTACGGTCTACTACAGAGAGACGGATACTGGGTTGGATATTGCTGACACCCTTGTGTTTAGACTGGGTGGGGTGCCGAGGCAGATGTCTATGAGACAGTTCATTTTGGCCATGGTTTTGCATACGGTTGAGGAGCTTGAGTCAGATGGGTTTGCCAGATATTGGGATGATAGTTTGAGAGCGGTCCCTGACAGGGCATTATTCAGTGATTACTGGGACAGGATTTCTTCGGGGGGTGATATCACTACTTCTACCCCGTCTTACACTTTGATCAGGGAGCCCTTGAGGAGGCTGTGTCACCGTCTGATAGCACTTACCATTGCTGGGAGAGGCCAGTCACCTGATAAGGTGACCACTCTGGACCTCTTCCTCTTGAGGAGTATGGATGAGGGGTTGTCGGTGAACATTCCCCACTTTTTGGCACACTACCTCCACCGATCAGCTGCAGGGAGAGATCGGAGGAGTCATATGACCGGCGGGCATTTTGTTTCTCGGCTGGCCCACCATTTTGGAGTGATTGGAGTGGAGATTCCAGCAGGGCTGGAGGTTGTGGTGACCCATCTCCCGGTTATTGACAGGGATTACTTGGTTAGACTTGGGATATGCCAGTTGGCTATGGGAGATTACGTTTGGGTAGCATTGGGGCCCGCTAGAGCTGCAAGGCCAGAGGCGGAGCAGGGATGTCCTCAGGGAGCTCCGGCTGCTGCTCTAGCCCATTAGGAGGACCCGCAGGCACCAGTACCCCCACCAGTCCCTGTACGCACGGTGAGTCAGAGAGTTGACGCAGTCGAGGGAGAGCTGAGAGCCTTGAGAGGCATTGTTGATGGTATGAGGAGGGACTCAGAGTGGCTGGTTACGAGTATGAGCCGACTTTTGGTGCAGCAGGGTATTACCCACACTCATCCTGATGGTACTCATGTTGCTGGAGTGACACTTGCGTACACCCGTAGAGTCCGGCCTAGGACGGATGATGCCAGCACCTCAGGGACCCACCCACACGACCACACTGACCCTTGATCTCTTGATTCCACGTGTTATTTGACATTGTTCCATGCACATTATTATTATTCTTTTTGGATTGTAATAATCGATATTCTCATTTATGCATTTGATGTTTCAGTTTATATTTCTTAACATGCTTGACAAAGACTGGCATTAAGTTCAGCATGATAATACGAGAGGACGTGAGAGAAAACCATGGAACGAGCCATTATACAACAGACTGTTAACAGTCTGTCTGGTGAACACATGCGCCGCATCTGGTACAACAGATGCGCCGTATCCTATCCTTTATTTTGTTTTTATTCCGTATTTATTCCAGGCTCGATACGGCGTATCTTCTTCCATAAGATACGGCGCACCGAATGACCTAATGATTTTCAGTTTTAATTTTTATGTTTTATTTTAACTAACTACTAATGTATTATGCAAGTTTGAACCTTTCTTAACTTAGGTGTGTTTTAAAGCCTTGGTGGTATTATAGATTCCTGCATTTCCTGTGGATACATCTATTATGAAGCTTAAACGTTCTAATCCACAAGAAAGATGATTTTTGCTCTTATACTAATGGAGGATCATACCGAGCAAATCTTAGGGGAGTTTTTCTGTTCTAATTCTTTTATTATCCAGTTTTTAACCTTTTATACAAACAACGAGGACGTTGTTTAACTTAAGTGGGGGGATTGGAGAATTAGAACACTTAACACTTACTTGTCCTAAACTTTTCAAAATATGCTTAAAATGCGCTTAATATATAAAAACTTAAAATTTTTAGCATGTTTTTGTTTAAAGTCTAAGTTGCATTGCTGCACACATGACGTTATTTTCAAAAATTGTGATTTTTCAAAATTCACAAATCTATGAGTGTGCCGGTGATTTGTAAACTTTAGAACTTGGCTTGTATACTATTCGTGACCACCATAATAAGTATTATTTATATAATTGGAATGACTTGTCTAAATTGGTAAAATTTCTAGGATTACACCCAAATAGCCTTTATATGTTATGTGTTATTAACTAACTACACTGGTTAGTTAACCCCCGTATAAACCCTTTTGTTACTCTCACTTTTAGAGTAAGATACCCATAGAAAAACCCTCAGAGCCATTCCTTTCGTTTCTTACACCTTTGTTAAAATGTTTCGTTACACCTTACACCTTAGCCTACCCTATAGATTAAGATCCGTGGTTGGTTAATTGCTTTAGGCAAAGTGTGTTTCCTTACATTACCTGTGTTCGCGTGCGTAATTCATTATCTATGGTTAGGTCGGGAAATTGCACAATGCAATTGGAGTGAAAGTAAATATTGTATATCTTTGAGTTTATTTTTCGTGTGTTTACTACTTTCACTATTACCGTTATTTCTGAAGTCATGAAAATTATGGAAAAATTATCCAGAATTATCATTATAGTGATGTGGTGAAATTTTACACATCTTTGTTTATGTTCTAATAAAAAAAAAAAAAAAAAAAAAAAAAAAAAAAAAAAAAAAAAAAATCGAAAAAAAAAATAGAAAAGAAAAAGAAAAAAAAAAGTTGGAAGATTGTTTAACCAACTTATGTAAAGTTTTGTATTAAGTGGTCGATATCACCACTAGTTGTTGTATATTATATCTATGGATTGAATGGGAGTTGGCAGTTATGGGAACACCAACTAAGGTTTATTCTTTGATTAAGATCTTGTTGAGTATAGTTCGTGTCTACCTAAAGCGTGTGTTTCAAGTGTTAAAGCGTGAGTTATTCAGTGATATGAGTCTTATTCATGGGATGGTTGAGATAGTGATTAACCACACTTAGGATTTTAATTTATTTGTTTTGTTTATTTTTCATTTTACACCAATTTATATCCCAAATATTATCCATATCCTTTATTATTCTTTATCCAACCAAACCTTTGATTTATTGAGATTAGGGATTTGAGCAATCTTAAGTATCGTAGTCGTGGATTCGGCTATGTATTTATGATTTTGTCGCCCTTTTTGATATATTATTATTGGTGAAGTTTGGACCTATCTTTAGCCTATTCGAGTTAAGGATTTGAGCAATTGCAAGTATCTTGTTCGTGGATTCGATCATGTATTTGTGATTTTGTCGCCTTTTCTGGAATTTGAGATCGATAGAGATTAAAGAGAATAATTAACCCTTAAACCTCAAAACCCTTTTTACCGCTTTAGACTTGTTATTCCTTGGCTTTAGTGGGGGAGATGTGTATGCTTGCCAAGCTTATGATAGAATATTCGTCACGACTGGACAGTTAAACGATTAGATTTGCTTTTATCAAATTATTTTATTTTACTTCTAATTCGTTAAGTGTTTAGTTGTGTGATTATGGCAAAAATGAATACATGCTTAAATATAAAAATAAATCCTAATATCTTTTAGGATACATTTTCATAAGATTAATTCTAAGGTTTACTTGGGGACAAGTAAAGTTCAAGTGGGGGGATATTTGATGAACTCAAATAAGTACATTTTATTACTATCATTTATCCTAATTATTTGACTTGTTTTATTATACTATGTATGAGGATTGATACTTAATCGTTTACTTTTGTAATTCTCAGGTAAAAACAAGCATTTGGTGAAACTTGGCGATTTTAGACTAATTATGGAGCAAAACATGCAAGAAGTTAAGAGTCTACAGAAATGTACAAGATCAAGACAAATCTGCTCCAGATGCGCCGCATCTCACTTATTACATACGGCGCATCACTATCAAGATTTCACCAGATACGATCCAAGATACAAGAGGACATGCGCCGCATCAATTTATGGAGTTACGCCGCATCTTCTGGCGGTGTACGAATATTCCTGAATATATTAATCTTGGACCCCACGCGAAGTTAAGTCAATGCGCCGCATCTACTTACTAGATGCGCCGCATCTTACCCTCAGACAGAAACTATAAATACCCCAAAGACCAGACGAATTAAGAGTTCTGAAGTTCGACAGAAGACCGAAGTACAGAAACCCTAGGACGAATTCAGACGAATAGGCAGCACAAGACACACCCAAACGAAGATACAAGAGCTGTAAGAAGGTGCTGCGTGTGTTTAATTCATTAAGTAGTTTTATTTTATTGTGTTAGTAAACTTTAATTCATCAAGATTGGTGGCTTGTGTAATGTGACAACGGAAAGATTGCACTCCCTTAAAACTGCTTTCTCATTAATTAAAGTTTATATGTTGATGTCTTTGGTGACTTTTATTAGTGCATTGATAACCTCTGTGTCTAGCTGAGCGTTGATCGGGTCGCCATGCCTCTGCCCTCGCTTATTTATTAGATCGCCTATGCATTCTATCGTCTGTAGAAAAGTAGGAAGAAAGATAAATAGGATAGTCATAAGTAATCATTAAGGGTTTACTCGCCGATAAGATTAGAAACAACGAGAAAGGACTTAATCTCGGTGCGTTGCATCGAACTATACACTTCATATAAAACTAGCAATAAAACAAGTGACAATCTACTTAATCATAAGGACAGATCTTCTTATTGTCTCGAGTATTTATCTGTGTACGTGTGTGCTATTCGCTGATTCGTGCCTATTGGTTTAGTTTATTATTTAATTGCAACCAAAACGTGCCAGTCTCTCAGGCTGAACCCCCTTGCGTTAGAATAGGTTGTATAGCTAACTTAATTTATTAAAATACTGATTAGAATAACTAGATAATAAGTTCCACTCTTAGTGATCGACACTCTACTTACCATTATATTCATACTGACCGGGTACACTGCTCGTTAAGTGTGTGTGTTATTGATAAGTCGGCTAAATATAAATTTAAAACTTGAGTAGGCATTAATACTGCTAAACCGCAACGACACATCGCACGCATCAATAGGCATATCAAATCAATCATACCAAATACTGAACTGAAGCATATCATATCAAATACTGAACTGAATTATATCAAACAGATAACCAACGAATATCAAAATGAGATAGCAAATCAAATATCAAAACGAATATCAAAACGGATTTCAATCAGATCACAGAACGGATATCAATAGTAATAACGGATAACCATACCAATAAATGCCCTTACTGAAAAAGGACGAAATATCTGTACCTTAGCAAATGAACGGAAATGAAATGATCACATGAACAAGAGTCACTCCCTCCTCTGAGAATCTACATGAATTAGGGATCATGTATTACTTATTAGCTTATAGTTAATCATATTACACATTTAGGGCTTCTTTCTATTTTTAGTAACTTCCATAATTAGTAGCTTAGGATTGTAATCAAACATACGGTTTCTTTACAGAATTTAGGTTCTTATACTTCTAATTATATCATTATAAGTGCATTTTAGGGTTAATACACATTAATTAGTCTTAAATGATATAATACACACATATTCCTTAAATGACTGATTTTAGCACAATCTGCCCCTAACTTTACGAATTTTTAAAAAACACTAAAGCACCTACTGAGAAGCTTAAATAATTTTCATAGATACTTATATGTCTTATGAGTTCACATGAATTTATTACCAAGTGTAAACACCATTTCAAAAATCGTTTTCCCAAACCTGTCCAGAAAGTGCATTGCAGGTATACCTCGAAAGTTTGTATTTAATTCAACCATTTGAACCTTTCAGAAAAATCCAAAAAAAAACCAGTAAGCCATATACATCTTAAAAATTATCCCTGTCAAATGAGACCTCTTAATTCCTTATGGTTTTAAAACTAAAAATAAAAAACACCAACTGATTTTAAGACATCCAAAATACAGTTTTGACACTTAACCTTGTAAAAATCAAAAGACCATCTTCTCGACCTCCAAAAATTATGAAATTTGATATCCAGATAGCACACATCCTGAATTATGTTTTAGCCTAAAAAATCTTGCAAAAACACGTTTGTATCATTAACTTGTTACCCTTGCAACACGACCCAAAAATCTTGTCAGCATACTATTGTGACAGAAACAACCCTAACCTAATCCCTTTAAGCCCTAATCGCCCTTAATTAATGATAGGGTTTCTCAGATTTTAACATAGCAATTAATGGTGTAATAATGGTTCTTATACTAATTTTAAATGACAAATAATTAGAGTCTGGACTGAGCAGAAAATACACATCTGGTCGATTCAACATACTAGCAAAATCTTATGCGTTTAGGAAACCTTACGCCTTTTAACAACATGTTAAAACACAACCTTTTAAACCCTTTTGAAAAAAATAGTTTATACATAAGTCGACATATACTAACAAAACTTAATACGACTCAAACACACCCAAAACCACCTTTTCGTATCACATGTGTTTTAACCCCTTTTAAATCCTATTTACAAGTACTTATTTGACAGCCTTAAAACCTGTGTGACACCACCAATGACACTGGTATACGAAACATAACCATACACAAACTCACACCAGGTTATATGCGACACATGTTATATAACAAACACTTAAAATAACGAGTGTAAAACCCTAACCCATCACGTTAAACCTTGTTCCAGATTTCCAGATTTAGTAGATACCTTTAATGCAAATTAAATGTTTTAGTTAGGGTTTATACTACTTATATTAGGGCTGGAAACACAAACAGGTCGAATTAGCATATCATGGGTCGATTAACAGATTTATAAGGTGCGGCAGATTACAAGTTCGTCTATGATTTCATGTGAGATTTATTCATACATATACATATGTCTACTTATATTAACGAACAGAAAGAATCAAACATTTTATATCATATGTATAATAGCGTATTCACATTAGGTTTTGATTAGGGATTCAGTCGTATAACATATTGTGACACAAGAAAACGAATGGTGTACCTTAGACCGAATAACGAGACAGGATCAAGAGAACAAGAACAACCTTGATCGATCTAACCACATGAACAATAGCAACGAGCAACAACTATTCTAGGTCTTGGAATGGAATCACACAACTTGGTCTTGGAATAAAAGGATGGCGTCTAGGTTGAGAGAATGACCAGAACTTGTGTGTTATAATATTTAGGATCGGTTAGGAATAATAAAAAGGGTTCGTATGTATTATAGAGAGAAACCATGTTTTGTAATCTTGGAAACAATATAAACTATATCAATCAATTAGAGAATGCTGAGTGATTTTTGGCTGACAAATGGTGATGGTTATCTCAATACACGGTTTGGTCTATTGATTATGTAAACAAATATGGTAAGTATATAATATATATGTATTATGTCGTATAATGTGAATGAAAGTAGGCAAGAAAAAGCGTGTGAAAGCTTTAAGGCACAAAGAATGAATCGTATATAGGATTAGAACAAGATTAGGCAAGTTACAAATATTAGTTAGTTAATTTCTTAGGTTATATTACTTTTTAATTTGTCATTACATAATATAAGGTTCTAATTCTTATTAATATCCAAAATACTTAGGATAAAAATTCAAATTTTATAGAAAATTAGGAAACCGGATTTTAGGGTTTTACAATTCATCCCCTCTAAAAAGAAAATTTCGTCCTTGAAATTGAAGTAGGAAAGTTGAAACGAATACGTACCGAATCTTGAAAAGAAATGCGGATAACGAGATCGCATCGATTCCTCGTTCTCTCAAGTATCCTCGCGTTCCGGATGGTTCTTTCAAAGAATCTTAACGAATGGGATTGTTTTATTCCTCATGACGCGATCCAGAAAAAAACAAGATAGCCCAGGCTCTCCATCAAACAAAGCAATTCATAACGAATCAGATCCAACGGATACGAAACACCTGAAGCGGATGATAGTTGTAACTTCTCAAGACATCCTATGATCCCAATAAGTTCAAGTTATATGAGGTAACTATTATCGCGGTGGCCAGGCGCCATAATGCTTGCATCATATAAACAAGCCTTTATTGCAATCATATTCTACCTTACGTCATGACTAGACAACTTATCAATACCAGATCAAATCAACTTTAAAATATCAAAATTAAACATTTTCGAAGGAGACAGATTTAGCAGAACGAATCTTAGCATAAAAAGGTAATGGGAAATTCCTGTACTCGAGGTTGATAATCACAAGATCTCTTGTATAGCAAATTGTAATAGTGCAGCGGGGACCTTAATATGCTCAACAAAAGCAAAAGAAACCACAGAATGTGTCGAACACATCGAATTCATACATATCAAAATTCTCTGAATGGTCGAAAAGGCATCTAAACGATTATCAAACTAATCAAAGATCGAAATTCGAAGAATGTGATAACCTCAAAAAGTGAAACCTGAAAGGCATTACCACAAAATTCTCAAAGCATTCTAAACTTATTTGATCACTAAATTATGTTGCGTATCCTGATAAATTTTCTAAATCTTCAGGACGAATGATCGTATAAGGGCTTAGCTTAAAGCAGAGGCACAAATCAAAGTGGTACGGAAGAAAGATATCTAACAAATTCCTTATCTTATAATCTACCCAATCCTCACAAGTCATACCTATAGTTTCTGCAGGGGAAACCTAAAGCAAAATTCCAAAGGCTGTTTTGTAAGCTCCTATAGTGCAAACCTAAAGGCCAAATCTTCACAGGTCATAACTTAAGTACTACAAGTCGAAATCTAAAGCTATGATACCATAATTGTAACTCCCCAACCCGACAAGGGTCAGAATGTCACATTATGGTGTCAACAGAACAAACGCAAGCGGAAGACTTTTATAAATACTAAGGTTACAAGAGTTCAAAATGAAACTAAGGACATAATAAGTCTAAATCATACTTACTATCAAACTAGAATACAAATCTGAATCATATATAAATGGTAGATAACTCTAAAGTCTAATCCAAATGCAAATGGGATCAATCGTCAAGGTGGTCCACTAAGAGCTCCTATGCATACTTCACTCAATCCTCAGCTGCCAACCTAAAACCTGCCGCAGGAAAAGAAATGCGGTTGAGCTTAAAAAGCCCAGTGAACAGATATAACGAAACAAATAACTGAAAATACTATAATCAAGCGAATAACGAATCAAATGATGCCAAAAAGAGCCTGCTAAGAAAAATGTCAGATGAAACAGAATATGAAACGCATATGAATTAGATACTGAATCAGAGTGCATAACAAATATCAATCAATATAGGATCTGAGTGCATTGCCCAATTGCCTAAGCATGATACATGAATAGGCCAAATAATCATATCACAAATCATATACCGTCAATTCTATAGTTGTTCATGGAGTAGCTAGCTCATAATGTACCAGATTCTGATGGGGTGTAGGAACACACACACCTACAAATCACCAGATACAGGTACAGATTCCCTATGATGCATCCATACGCTCCCTGCAAAACAATGTAGTACATACGCTAGCTCACGGCTAGCATACATACTCAGATAATCATAATGGCCAAAGTGCTATATAGCATATACAGAAATGGGAACACCGGGGACTAATCACACTGCCCCAGATAGTGTCATGCCACCGGTGCCTCAATGACATGGCCATGGTACCTCCACGGCTAGGAATACAGATACAGAAGCTGGGCAATACGAGAGCAATCATAATCATAATCATAATCATAATCATATCAAATCAATCATACCAAATACTGAACTGAAGCATATCATATCAAATACTGAGCTGAATTATATCAAACGAATAACCAACGAATATCAGAATGAGATAGCAAATCAAATATCAAAACGAATATCAAAACGGATATTAATCAGATAACAGAACGGATATCAATAGCAATAACGGATAACCATACCAACGGATGCCCTTACTGAAAAAGGACGGAATATATGTACCTTAGCAAATGAACGGAAATGAAATGATCACAAGAAAAAGTGTCACTCCCTCCTTTGAGAATCTACATGAATTAGGGATCATGTATTGCTTATTAGTTTATAGTTAATCAGATTACACATTTAGGCTTCTTTCTATTTTTAGTAACTTCCATAATTAGTAGCTTAGGGTTGTAATCAAAAATATGGTTTCTGTACTGAATTTAGGTTCTTATACTTCTAATTATATCATTATAAGTGCATTTTAGGGTCAATACACATTAATTAGTCTTAAATGATATAATACACACATGTTCCTTAAATGACTGATTTTAGCACAATCTGCCCCAAATTTATGAATTTTTAGAGTACACTAAAGCACCTACTGAGAAGCTCAAATAATTTTCACAGATACTTATATGTCTTGTGATTTCACATGAATTTTTCCAAAATTTATTACCATGTGAAAACACCATTTCAAAAATCATTTTCCCAAACCTATCCAGAAAGTGCACTGCAGGTATACCCCAAAAGTTTGTATTTAATTAACCCATTTGAACATTTCAGAAAAATCTATAAAAATTTCAGTAAGCGATATACATCTTAAAAATTATCCCTGTCATATGAGACCTCTTAATTCTTTATGGTTTTAAAACTAAAAATCAAAAACACCAACAGATTTTCAGACATCCAAAATACAATTTTGACACTTAACCTTGTAAAAATCAAAAGACCATCTTCTCGACCTCCAAAAATTATGAAATTTGATATCCAGATAGCACACATCCTGAATTTAGTTTTAGCCTCAAAAATCCTGCAAAATGACATTTGTATCATTAACTTATTACCCTTACAACACGACCCATAAATCTGGTCAGCATACTATTGTGACAGAAATAACCCTAACCTAATCCCTTTAAGCCCTAATCGCCCTTAATTAATGCTAGGGTTTCTCAGATTTTAACATCACAATTAATGGTATAATAATTGTTCTTATACTGATTTTAAATGACAAATACTTACAGTCTGGACTGAGTAGAAAAGACACATCTGGTCGATTCACCATACTAGCAAAATCTTATGTGTTTACGAAACCATACGCCTTTTAACAACATGTTAAAACACAACCTTTTAAATGCTTTTGAAAAAAACAGTTTATACATAAGTCGACATACACTAACAAAACTTAATACGACTAAAACACACCCAACACCACCTTTTCGTATCACATATGTTTTAACCCCTTTTAAATCCGATGTGCAAGTACTTATTTGACAGCCTTAAAACTTGTGTGACACCACCAATGAAACTGGTATACGAGACATAACCATACACAAACTCACACCAGGTTATATATGACACAGGTTATATAACACATACTTAAAATAACGAGTGTAAAACCCTAACCCATCACGTTAAACCTTGTTCCAGATTTCCAGAATTAGTAGATACCTTTAATGCATATTGAATTTTTTAGTTAGGGTTTATACTACTTATATTAGGGCTCGAAACACAAGCAGGTCGAAATAGCATATCATGGGTCGATTAACAGATTTATAAGGTGCGGCAGATTACAAGTTCATCTATGATTTCATGTGAGATTTTATTCATACATATACATATGTCTACTTATATTAACGAATAGAAAGAATCAAACATGTTATATCATATGTATAATAGCGTATTCAGATTAGGTTTTCATTATGGATTCAGTCGTATAATAGATTGTGACACAAGAAAACGAATGGTGTATGTTGAAACTTAAGACCTTGATAGATCTTTGTGAGCTCGTGGATCGTTAGTAATGTTTATGTAATCACAAACACACTAAAAGAAAGTCTAAGTTACTTGTATTCTATAGCGGAAAACAAATACAAGTAAGAACACAATTACCAAGAACGATTTGATCCTCTATGGATCTTTTGATTAATACTAAAAGTGTTTTTCTAAACTCGTACATAATACATAATGATGTGTTCCTTTTATAGACAAGGAACCCTAAACAACCCTAAACCGTTTCACAAGAAACGTATAATCTAAAAACTATTCAAGATATGCAATATCACTTTCTAAATAAACTCATGCATATCCTAACTAATAACATAATACTCGGAAACTATCAATCAGCAGAAACACATTCCGCACAATCTATACTTCGGCAGTAACATTCTTCAGCAGAATCATAAAGCTTCAGCAGTAACCATCAGCAGTAACCATCAGCAGAATTCTTCCTTAGCAGAATTCCCAACAATCCTCCCCTAATCTTGAATTTGA
The DNA here is from genome assembly GCA_021014915.2 of Artemisia tridentata subsp. tridentata. Lineage (NCBI taxonomy): Eukaryota > Viridiplantae > Streptophyta > Magnoliopsida > Asterales > Asteraceae > Artemisia > Artemisia tridentata. Next base: position 194,533,262 of record CP139502.1, read on the forward strand.
CATGGTTAAGTTCAAGATTCTTGATAGATCTGTAACAATGCATGAGAAGAAGATTGAACTCGAACATCAGCAGCAAAGAAGCAAATAAACCACATCTCTATGAATGGCAAAACTTTAAACAGCAGATCTTTGCAGCAACAAATGACAATGTGTACATCAAAACATATTAGTTTCATACTATTCTCATCACATCCAGGTGTGTTAACTCCTGTGAGAGGTGAATCATTAAAAATAATGGATTTGATGTCTCTTTACCAATAGCCATCACTACTGGAGTAGCCAAATGTTTAAGTTCGAAAACTATGGTACACTGATAACCATCTGATTTATTAGCAAACCAGCAACTATAAACGGATTTGAGATGTCTTTACCTGTAGCCGTTTGCTCAGGACTAGCCAATTCTTTGGTTTCAACTGAACCTTGGTGAATTGAACACCAAATATGGATACCAATGTGTCTTTACCACAAACCATACTTTTGTGGACTAGCCAATTCTTTGGATCCCAGAAAGGGTTACATCCATGGTGAATTGAGAACCATTTCAACTCTCAGCAATGAAGCATGGGTGAGTTGAGTACCCTATAGCTTTTAGCAAGCTATTATAGCTATCAACAGATTTGATTTGTCTTTACCAAAGCTGTACCCTTTGGACTAGCCAACTCTTTGATGGACACAAGTCACATCTGGTGAGTTGATAACCATCAACAGAGATATACAACAAACCTGCATAAAAGTTATTACAAATACAAATTTTTTTTTTTTTTTTTTTTTTTTTTTTTTTTTACTAAGAATGAAATAAGAAAGAAATAAAGAAATAGAAAATATACAAAGAATACATAGTACCAGAATCAAGTAGAAGCTTGTGGATGCAGAAGCTTGGACTTGATGAATCCAACCAATTGTTCAGCATGTGTCCTATCATTAGCAACTGGATTTGGAGGAATTTCCAACTTCCTTTGGAGCATTCGATTCATCAGAGTCATGGACAAAGGATATGTTTGATCAGAAAACATACATACTCTTATCCCAGACTCAGTCTCAACCACATGGACATTGGGAATGGGATAAAACCTCCAAGTATCAACTTTCCACCTATGGGAATTTTTCCAAATCGAATAGCCTTTCCCTTGTGGAGTTTGGGAGTCAAAGAGAACTTGAAGATCCCCCAATAGATATAGACCAGCACCTTGTGGAGTATGCATAGCATAATACTCAGTAACCAACTTGTAAAGGGTCTGCAGATCTTGCCTATCCACCAAATGAAGAATTTCTTGCAAGAAAGTGAAATTCTTATAAGATTGATCTTGCCTGTAGATAGTATTAATTTGTCCATCTGTGATAGTGCATCTGATCAACACATTGTATGATCCTTCAGGAAACATTTCAGAAGATCCTTCCTGAATAAATGAATCATCAGAGGCTTCTAGGTCAACTTGCTTGGAAGAACTACTCATTTGAGCTCTGAGAATCTGCTTAGCCACTCTAATTGATCTTCTACTTGCAATATGCTTCCTTATATGTGACATTATCTTCTTCCTTCGACCAGGGATATAAATGCCCATAGAGACATCTTCAGAAGCAATATAAGAAGTATCTTCAGTAGGAATAGGAGAACTTGAATCAGAAACCCCTGTTTCATGCAACCTGTCAGCCATTTCCCTAGCTTGTTTACCCTTAGCAGCTGCCTGTTCAGCTTGTTGAACCTTTTCTGCATTATAATTGGACAAGGATGAAGCTTCATGAGCAGTAGATGGTGCAGCAAAGGCTTCAGCAGAATTGAGCGTAGCTTCAGGAGAAACAGGAATCCCAGATGATTGTCTCTCAGAAGCTTCATCAGCAGCAATGTTAGGAGTAACAATAGGCTCAGCAGATTGTAAATCCTCAGGAGTATCTCCAGTAGATGAAGTACCTAGCTCCACTTGCTTCAGTCTTTTGATAGATGGAGCCTCCAAACTCTCAGCAGTCCTCTTAGGGTGAGTATCAGAAGATGGAATAGTCTTCATAATCTGATCATAAATTCTATTCAACTCTGAATCAGACAAAGCCCAAACTTGCTTCTTTGTCAAACCATGGCTATACACAGAGGTATACTGATTATAAACCATATTCCTCCTATATTGTCTCATTTCTGCTTCAGTCTGGGGTCTATCTCTCCTAGCTTGTGCTTTCTGAGCAGCAATAGCCTTCCTCCTTTCAGCTGCAGCTTTCTTCCTCTGTTGCCCAAGAGCTACCATTTGTTCAGCAAAATTATTACTATCAAAGTTAGCTCCTAAGATACTCTGGGCCAAATTGGGATTGGATGCAGCTTGTTGAGTGTAAGAGTCCCATTGTGCATCAGTGAAATGAGCTGATTGCTCATCTAGCTCTCTTTGCCTTTCAGGAGGCAAATTTGAAGTAAAATGATCAGCCATTTCTTTTGCTAAAGCTTGACTCTTTAAAAGATCCTCATATTCTTTAACCAACCTCGCTTGCTCCTTTCTTTCTTCTGCACTTATAAGATCTGAACCAAGATCTTCTCCAATCACCCTTCCTTGCTCATTTCCAGAAGTATCTACACTAGTAACTCTGTCAATATCTTCAGTAGAAACTCCAATAGAAGCATCAGCAGAAACATGTTGAGTTGAAGATTCAACATGTGGAGCAGTAACTTCATCAGTAGTATCCAAGGTAAAGAATCGTCCAGCAACAAACACTTCAGTAGACACCTTGGAAAAGGTAACATCAGCAGAAGCCACATGAGCATCATCAGCATGTTCTTGAGCAACAGACAAATTTGGTAGTGTAGTTTCCTTGCTCAAGTACTGTCTTCTCCTTTTTCTGAAGAACTTAATCTGATCTCTTTGTTGAGAGGATTCAGCAGCTTTAGGTGAAGGAGTAGAAGTCTTCTGAGCAGCTTCAGCCAATAACTCAAGATGATCCCAATAACTAGCTTCCTGCTCATCATCAGATGCAAACACAAACTTCCTCTTCTTTGTCTGCCCAAGTTTATCCTCTAATTCTTGAACCCTTCTTTTCAGCACCACAATCTCATCACCAAGTGATGACTTAGTGTCTGCAAGTTCCTTCTTCAACTTCTCAGTTTCTTGAACATTCCTGTTGAGTAAAGTATACAAAGAAGTGAGAGTAATAGGGTCCTCTGCTCCACCAGCAGATGTCTCAGTGGTAAAGGGAGCTTCATTGGGCCTTTCAGAAGAAACATTTATATTCTCAAAATTAGAAGTGTTCTCATCTAATGGGTCTCGAAATGGACTAGGTGTGGACAGTCTTGGAATCTCATCTTCAAGAGGTGTAGGAATATGAGTATCAAGAGACTGAATTGTCTCCTCTACCTCAGGAACAAGCTCTTCAGGAGCTTCATGAGATGGTGATGGAACAGGGGAAGGTGGAGGATGTTCAGTAGAAATAATGGGTATTTCAGCAGTTAAGGATGGGCCCTCATCCCTTTCTACTGATGGAGTACCATCAGCAGTATTGGGAACTGGTGGAGTATCAGCAGCATTGCCCTCATTAGCATCATCATTGCCATGTGGCAACATAGCTGGTAGAAGTGGATGATGCTCCCCACCATAATGAGTTCGCATAGACGCAAACAACTTGGCACTAAGGGCTCCTATGGGATAATGTCCTCTATCCTGGGTATTTATGTCCAAAATTATCTGTAGAAACCTAGGGTACATTAAAAACTTATGCTTTTTCTTTTGAATATTTTCCACCAAATTATCAAAAATAAACTTAGAAAAATTATAAGTTAAACCCTGTGAAAGACACACTATACCACAACCCAGTTGAGTAGAGAATTGATCCCATCCTCCAGATTTGTTGCTGATGCATTGGAGTAGTGTATGCACCAGAAATCTCCACTTGGGACAAAACTTGTTCTTCAGCCACATAGTCGTATCCACACTTTGATAACCCGCTGCTCTTAGACCAGTAAGTATTTCTCCAGTGTTGGTGTGATAAATCCCATTTTCATCATCCAACTGTAATCTTTCCCGAATCAAAGCTTCAGTAACAACATACTCAGTTCCATCAATCTTTGCTACTATCTCTGACTCAGACCGCTTCTCAGCAGATGCCCAAAATTGTTTTACCAAAGATTCATGAACTATATCCGGATAATGGGTCAAAGCAAAATGAATCTTTGATCGCTTTAAGAAATCAACCATAGGGTCGTATATTTCCTGTCCCTTAGCTGTTCCCAGAAAAGCAACTTTATTGTGATCCTTCTTGAATTGTAGGGACTCCATTGAAGAACTTGTTAGAGAATGAAGGATAGGTTTAGAGTGCTTGAAGAGGGAATTAGTTGTTTTGGGCGAAGATTATATGAATAGGTTATAAATAGAAGTTACCCAATTATGGTCAAAATTTATCGGAACAACTGGTTGACCCTATCTGACGTGTAAAGTAACTTCACCATTCAAAATCAACCTTTCAGCAGAAATGAAGGTCAATCCGCTGAAGTGAAGAGTCAATCAGCAGAATCAACTCAAGAGAATAATATCTTCGGTAAGATCTTGAGTTTTAATATGCCACCCAACTCGCATTAATTAGCATTACCACTTGACTTCGCCTATTAAATATCCCTAATTCACAATCCGCACAAATCACTTAACCCTAATTTACCATCAAACCTTTATCCAATCAAAATCACATATCAACACAATGAATAACCAACCCGAAGTCATCGATATTTCTTCTGAATCATCAGCAGATTCAGGAGATAACAAACCTCAATCAACCAGACACCCTTCACATAGAAGGTATGGTATTACCAAAGAACAAGCCCGCAAGAAAAGACATGATGTGGGCTCTTCAAGCAGACCCAACAATCCACCCAAACCTCCATCATCATCTTCATCATCTGAGGATAGTCGACCTCTATTTCGATATCCTCACCAAGACGAGCCACCTACAAGGAAGTCCCCTTTTCTTCCTTCTTCAGAGGATGATAGTGTGGTGGATCCAGATGATTCATCTAGGGGCTCTGATGACTCCACAGAGCGTCTTGAGCCAATCTTCAATAGGTTGGTAAGAGAGGGAGAGGAGAGAGAAGCAGCAGCAACCAGGGAAGAGAATCCCCAACCTTCACAACCCCAACCAAGGCCACACACCAGAAATCCACCACTCCCAGAGACAAGGGAAGTGGTTATTGGTCTTCCTGCTCCAAGGACTGGTGTTTCATACCATAGAGACACAGGAAAGAGCAAGGGTGCAGAGGTGACTGGAAAGGGAAAGGGAAAAATGGAGTAGGTGCTGATGAGATGTTGCCAAGGACCAAAGATATAAAACTAGGTTCTTCAGCATCTTCAATCATGTCTGTTAGTCTTCCTGGTGCAGCATTAGATGATAGGAACTTGTGTCTGTGTAGATGATTTTGTATAGGATTGGTCTTGATTAAGTTGTTTGTAAGCTGTAATTTCTTTTGAATGAATGAACAACTTTGCTTTGATTATGACTTGAACTATGTTTCAGTACTTCCATTCAGCAGAAACACTCTTTAAGCTTACTTGACCATGTCCCATAATCGTATAATCTTGGTGAACTTCAACTTAAGATCATCAGAATCAAGACAGTTCTGTAAAACATACACATAACAGCAAACAAACCAAACCATACAAACTAAAATTACATTAGTGGATTAGTGTGTTAGCAAACATAATCAAAAATCTATAAAAATAGTACATACTTTACAATCACAATCCTCCCCTGAGGCATATGCCTCCCCTGAGGCCTATGCCTCCCCTCAAACATAGCATTTAAGGGTTAACCATCCCAATATGGACCACTAAGTGTTGACCATACTTAGAACCTTTCACAGAGCTTCTAGTTCTAACAGGTGCTTGAGGATCACCAAGAATGTTTGATTGAGGATGAGCAGTATTGATCCTTTTGGTTGCATTGGGGTTGACTTCAATTGAGGTATCAAGATTGGTCATGTTTGGTCCAAATTCACTGTCATAGGAGGCTGAATTGAAGATACCAGCTTTGGGTGAGTGATTTCCAAGATCAGAAGGACCTGGAAAGCGTGTATAAGGTTCCTCAAAGTCTGTGGACACATTATTAGTCATTGGAGAACCTTCAGAAGACCCATCAGTAGATTTGGCAACATCAGCAGAAACATGAGAAGGATCAGCAGAATCCTGGTTTCCACTGAAGGGTTGTGCTGACTCCTCACTAAGTCTTCCAGCTTCTTGATTAGCTGCAAATTCTTGTTTCTTGAGTCTAGCAAGGTCCTCTGCATAGTGTGACAAATCTTCAATCTCCCCAGAAGTATCTCCTTCAACATGGTTAGGAGGAAAAGAGGGAACTACAATAGTATGTTCATCATGCTCAGACTCACTTCCTGAGTCCTCTTCCAGGGTACCTGCATTGTTAGTAGGAGACTCTTTTGTACCTGCAGATTGTTCAGCAACAATACTAGTATAGCCCAAATAATCAGTTAGGTAATCCAAGTCAAAATACCAAGGATGACCTTGTCCTTGAACATTAGGCTTAGTTTCTAGATATCTCAGATTAAGGGTCTCTTCTATCTTTTTAGAACTTAAATTATAGACCCTATAAGCCTTGCTATGAGCTGAATATCCCACAATAAACCCCTCATCTGCCTTTTCATCAAACTTTCCTAAGGGATCACTAGTGTTCAAAATGGTCACCTGACAACCAAAAGGTTTAAGGTAATGAATATCAGGAACTTTCCCAGTGAGAAGTTCATAAGGTGTCTTGATATGAGGTCTAGTGATGGATACCCTGTTCAAAACATAACAAGCAGTACTTACTGCTTCAGTCCAGAACATGGTGGGTAATTTAGAGTCTGCAAGCATGGATCTTGCTGCCTCTATTAAGGTCCTATTCTTTCTTTCTGCAACCCCATTTTGCTGTGGGGTTCTTGGAGTGCTATAGTCCCTTTTTATCCCCTTAGACTGACAAAGTTCTATTAACACAGCATTTTTGAACTCTGTCCCATTATCACACCTAATCCCTTTAACCTTTTTATTTAGCTGGTTTTCAACAAGGGTAATATACTCTTTTAAGATTGGATATGTTTCATCTTTAGTTCTCAAAAAGAATACCCAACAAAACCTGCTATAGTCATCAGTGATCACCAGGCAGAAAGATTTGAGATCAATACTCCTGACTTGAGCTGGACCAAAAAGATCCATGTGCAGCAACTGAAGATGTTCTGAGATAGTGCTCACAGCTGTAATTGCTTTGTATGAAGCTCTGTGTTGCTTCCCTTTGTTGTAGGCAACACAATTGTGTTCATTGGTGAAGACTTTGGAGGGAAGCCCATGAACTAGACCAAGCTTAGAGAGTTTGTTAATGGTCTTGAAGTTAACATGAGCCATCCTTCTATGCCACTTAGTTGACTCATCCAGGGATGCTTTAGCCACCAAGCATGTCAGATCACCTTCAGGTTGGACTTCATTCAAGTTGATTGTGTATAAATTGTATCTTCTGGGAACTTTCAGCAGAATTGTGGTATCTGCTGGATGCTTGAAGTCTTTAGATAGTACAAGACATTCATCCTCTGAGAAGAAGACCTTGTTCTTTGTGTCACATATTTGAGATACTGAGAACAAGTTGAAGTGTTGCAGTTCTTTCACATAGAGCACATTAACAAAGTCCAAGTGAGGTGTTCTGATGGTTCCATACCCAGTGATTGTGCCATCTCCTCCACCAAAGGTCACATTGCCTCCTCCTTGAATGGGTACAAAATCATGCATCATGTCCCTGTTTCCTGACATACTTCTTGAACAGCCACTATCAATAATACCAACAGCTTTACTCTTTAAAGGATGATCCTACATATACAACAAAATTATACAAATGTTAGTACACATTGGAGACTCAAGTCATTACTGACTTGAGCCTGCCTTGTGGATCATAAGAATTAGGCCATGTAGATTGATAAGATCCACCATTGTTCTTGGACCTTCTATGAAGATTAGGTCCCTTGTGAGTCCAAAAACAACCTGCTGAGGGCTTAACAGCAGTATCCCAATATCCCATACCCATATTCATTGAGTCAATAAAGCCAGGCCAAAAACCATTCTGAAAATAAGAACTAGTGGGTTGCACAAATGGTCTAGCAACATATCTTCTCCTAGCAGACTGAAAATTTCTATCAGCAGAATATGTCTTAGGAGAATGTCTATCAGCAGAATGTCTATCAGCATAATTGCTGGCCCTATGAGATGCCTGTGGGACATATGGTGGAATATTCTGAACATTTGTCCACATTGGTCTAGGTTTAGGCTGACCAACACCCATTCTTTGCTCATGAAAATCACAATCCTTGATTAGATGAGATTTACTTCCACACACAAAACATTTCTTCTTTTTAGAAGATTTATTAAAAGAAAAAGATGTTCCATTACAAGTAGAATTATTCAAATCACTAACAGAAACAGGATTGTTTTTGACACAATAAGAAACATTATTTTGCAAAGAATTAAAAGACAAGTCTTCAGAAGAAACTGTCTTGGACTTGACATCCTCAGCAGCAATTCTAACAGACTTGTAGGGTGTCTTGGGTAAGGGCTTGGGAGAGGTCTTTGTAGGGTCTGACTTTTTACTTGAATCACAACTTGTATAGGTGGTAGACCCTTGGTCAGAGGACTTGTCACTGTCAGAACAAGAGACAAAGTCAGCAGAATTAGAGTTAGGGTCTGGCAAGTCACTTGACTTTATGCCATAAAGATGGTGTGATCCATCAAAGTCAGAGGTGGTGGTGCTAGATGGCATGTGTTCTCCCCTAATAGGTCCAGACACAGCATGTAAGCCACCTTCCTTGACAAACTTAACAGGAACTTGATAGTCTACAGGCTCAGGGTCAAACACACTATACTCATTAGGGTCATAGAATTGATCTGTCCCTATGTAGTCACCAAACCCTAAACCAATCTTAGTTTTTACAGACATAGAACTATTAACTAACCTGTTTAGATTTTTAGATGAATCTTTCCATTTATCAAACCTAGCCAAGCTATTGTCTAGTTTAGTCTGCACTTCCTGTTTTTCTAACACTACTTTTGCTTTTTCTTTCTCAGTACACTTTAAATCATTATTAGCACAAAGTAAATCTCTCTCTAACACCCCTATCTTTTCATTATAAGCACCCTCATTCTTCTGAAACCAAACTTTTTGTCTTTCTAGAGTTTTTAAAGAGTGTTTATATGCCTTAACATCTATATAACATTCATTATATTTAAGTTTTAATTCATCATATTCCTTTTTAAGTTCATTATACCTTTCACTACACCCAAATATACAATTTTGTACCTGAGATATGCCCATAAAGGCAGTGTGACTGTGTTTATCCTCTGAAGAACAGCTAGCCAGCAATCCATTCACTTCTTTATTATCATCATTCTCAGGTTCATGCACATTCCAGTTGATATGATCATCCAGAGTGACCAAGGCTTTGGGGTTTTCAGCATTCACTTGATTCTTCTGATAACTTGAATACCGAACTTCATCACCACTCTTCCTATCCTTGAACTCTCTAGAAAAGTGACCCAACTGACCACATGAATAGCACTTGATTTTCCTTCTATCAAACCGAGCTGGATCTCGTCCCTGAAACCCAAACTTTCTTCCAGACTTCTTTTCAAACCTCTTGACATTCAAAGTAAGCATGGCCACCTGCCATTTTAAATTCATCTCTTCTAAATCAAGAGGATCCACCTGTTCAAAATCCTCAAAAGCCAGATGCTGCTGATGTTCATAATCAGCAACAAAAGAATGGAGTATATCCTCCATTACTCCACTGGATTGTGGTTGAGAGTAGGAAGATATTACTGAGGAGCTTGAACTTGAAGCCTGAGACTGCTTGTTGGAGGAAGTGCTCACAAAAGCTGAATAAGTAGGGTTTGATGAACGAACGGGGCTTCTAACATCAGGCTCAAGAGTTTTGAGTTTGTTGTAGAGATCATCAAACGAAAGCATATCAAGACCTCCTTTTGTTTTGAGTGCAATGCTCACTTGTAACCATGAGGGAGGTAAAGATCGCAGGAACTTAGCATTGCAGTCCTCATTATCAGGTCTAGCCTTCAGCTGGTTCATCTGGCTCAAAATTTTATGGAACCTATCATACCCCTTGTGAATACCTTCCTCTTCAGTTATTTGGAACTCTTGAAACTGTTGTTTCAACATCGACTTCCTCATCCTTCTTGACTCATCGTTCCCACCAAACCTAGCCTTGATTGCCATCCAGATATCTTTTGCTTCCTCCATGTAGTGAAAGTCTCCCATGTGATCATCTGGAATAGCCTGAAGGAGAATGGTTCTCACTTTATTTTCTCTTTGTACTGCAAGAACCTCTTCAGCAGTTTTAGGAGGAAGAATCGAAACAACACCATCAGCATCTTTGGTGTGCTTCTTCAAACTGTTTCCTTTACGGACAATTTCCCAAAGATTCCAATCAATATTGGTGATCCAGTTCTGCATCTTCATTGCCCATAATTCATATTCTTCCTTCTTAAGGTAAGGAAACTTTGCATTGCTGTTGGTGAGATTGAGTTGTTGCATAGATGTGGTGTTTTGGTTGTTGTTGTTGTTGTTGCTGTGAACCTCAGATTCATCGTCAGATCCAGGCATTGTTATTTTGAGAGGGTGTAAACGTGAAGGTGTTCCTAGTAATACAGAGACTCTCACGAGGCTCTGATACCACTTGTTGAAACTTAAGACCTTGATAGATCTTTGTGAGCTCGTGGATCGTTAGTAATGTTTATGTAATCACAAACACACTAAAAGAAAGTCTAAGTTACTTGTATTCTATAGCGGAAAACAAATACAAGTAAGAACACAATTACTAAGAACGATTTGATCCTCTATGGATCTTTTGATTAATACTAAAAGTGTTTTTCTAAACTCGTACATAATACATAATGATGTGTTCCTTTTATAGACAAGGAACCCTAAACAACCCTAAACCGTTTCACAAGAAACGTATAATCTAAAAACTATTCAAGATATGCAATATCACTTTCTAAATAAACTCATGCATATCCTAACTAATAACATAATACTCGGAAACTATCAATCAGCAGAAACACATTCCGCACAATCTATACTTCGGCAGTAACATTCTTCAGCAGAATCATAAAGCTTCAGCAGTAACCATCAGCAGTAACCATCAGCAGAATTCTTCCTTAGCAGAATTCCCAACAGTGTACCTTAGACAGAATAACGAGATAGGATCAAGAGAACAAGAACAACCTTGATCGATCTAACCATAGCAACAATAGCAACGAGCAACAACTATTCTAGGTCTTGGAATGGAATCACACAAATTTCTCTTGGAATAAAAGGATGGCGTCTAGGTTGAGAGAATGACCGGAACTTGTGTGTTATAATACTTAAGATCGGTTAGGAATAATAAAAAGGGGTCATATGTATTATAGAGAGAAACCATGTTTTGTAATCTTGGAAACAATATAAACTGTATCAATCAATTAGAGAATGTTGAGTTATTTTAGGCTGACAAATGGTGATGGTTATCTCAATACACGGTTTGGTCTATTGAATATGTAAACAAATATGGTAAGTATATAATACATATGTATTGTATCGTTTAATGTGAATGAAAGTAGGCAAGGAAAAGCGTGTGAAAGCTTTAAGACACAAAGAATGAATCGTATATAGGATTGGAACAAGATTAGGCAAGTTACAAATATTAGTTAGTTAATTTCTTAGGTTATATCACATTTTAATTTGTCAATACATAATATAAGGTTCTAATTCTTATTAATATCCAAAATGCTTAGGATAAAATTCAAATTATATAGAAAATTAGTAAACCGGATTTTAGGGTTTTACAATTCTTCCCCTCTAAAAAGAAAATTTCGTCCGTGAAATTGAAGTAGGAAAGTCGAAACGAATACATACCGAATCACGAAAAGAAATGCGGATAACTAGCTTGCATCGATTCCTAGGTCTCCCAAGTATCCACGCGTTCTGGATGGTTCTTCTAAAGAATCTTAATGAATGGGATTGTTTTGGTGTCTTGTGATAGTTTAGGAGGATATGATTGGTCTGAAGGAACAAACTTTGCACTTATAGCTTACTCTTCTTCATCAAGTTCTGATTTTGAGGTATCTAAATAGTTCTGGTTGTTCTTATGAATCTTGTTTAGATACTATTGAGGAACTTAAGTCTAGGAATGAAAAACTAATAGAAGATGTAAGGATGTTAAAGTTAGATAATTTAGGCTATAAAGTAGGCTTAAAATCTAATGAGGAAAGACTTGAATTCTTTAAACATAATGAGTCAGAGTATGTAGAGAAAGTTAATGTTCTTGAAAGTAAGCTTTATGTTAAAGAGAATGTCATTATAGATCATACTAAATGGTTGGAAAAGGCTCAAAAAGATAAAGATTGTTGGGATTCTTGATTTGACGAGACAAAATAAATATAAGAATGAAACAAAAAGGGCTTATAGTGACAAAGGATGAAACTTCAATAAAAGAAAAGATTACTACGTATCTTTTAATATATTAGGAATATCCTTTGTAAACGCTAATGTCTCTATTATATAAAGAGACATAGGGTACAGGTTTTATATTATGTCTTCCACAATGTAGAATACAAGAAAAGGTATGTGTCTGTGTCTAGGGCGTATTGTCTTGTGAACGCATAGACTTGAGTTAGTTTGTCGCCTCAAGAATCTCTTGATTCTTGTTACAATATAGTGTAACCGTATTATTCTGATCAAATAATAATTAAGGCGTGGAGTATTACAGAGAAACTTTGTGTCAATAACTTTGATTTGTTTTTATTCCGCTGTGCATGATTATTCATTGTTATTGTTGAAACCTAGATGCTCAATATGATCCATGAGTTGTTCTAAACTTCACATGTGGTATCAGAGCTTGGTGTCACAACTCGTAATTTCAGGTCATTTTCCAAACCCCGACAATTTACTATTCATGAGTACTATTCATCAAACACTATTCACTGATCACTATTCATCATTCACTATTCATCATTTTTGAAGCCAGTTTGAGACTTTGAGAAGTCGTCAAAAATTTTACTATTCACATGACACTATTCATTCCTGGAGGGAAATCACTATTCATGGGCATCATTCATCATGTCGTAAACTAGGTTTACGAGTATTCAAATGCGCGTAACCAGTTAGGTTTAGCTGCGTATTCATGCATCATCAGTAAGGACACATCATACCGACTAGAGTAGTCTGCATATCATCAGTAATATCAGTACCATATCAGTTCATGCATGCGTCTGTGTGATTTTTATAAACGTATGCATAATTGTTTAATTAACGTTACCACTCAGTCAATTCTACCAACAGTAAACCAAATACTCCAGACAATGATCCTAATACATTTTCAAGCTAATTATAATGATATAGAGATTATATTATTACTTTACCCGGTGTTTTTAAACCAATCGTTACATTTTTCATTTGACGCTTATAACTCCGTCGATTTACGAAATTTTAATCCGATTATCATTCTAACACCCGATTCTTGCAAGGAACATGATTTTACAATTTTTACAACTTCGTCGTATCTCATTTCACCTCGTCACGATCTAGTTAACTCGGTACCCGATAACACTCAATGTATACACAAATCAACTAAATACTTACACTAATGGGACACTTGGCAAGATTACATCATACCCTTCCCATTTAGCCATGTGTGCCGCCCCCTAACCATCCCATTTAGCTAATACTTCCAAATTGCATTAATGGAATTAGTACACATTTATTTAGAAATCCACTAACACAAACACATACACCATAAACCATTTTAGTGAAAGAAAGATCAAACCTCTCCATATTCATCTCCTAGGTTCGGCCACATCAAGAAAAAGAGGAGAAATCCATAGATTTTTCAAGAACAAATCATAAATATCCTCCATTTACTATCCTAGTTAAGGTCTTGTGATAAAAACCTTACGTTATTGCACCTTTCTCATCAAATCACTCCATGATTGTAAGTAAACTTTAAGAACATCATTTTGATCTTTTCATTCTGTTATTTACTTCATATGATCATGTATTTTCAAGGTTATATTAGTTACATTTGCAAGTTACTTATGTTTTGATACCATTTTGTTTATAAACTATCACAAACACTAGATCTATAAGTTTCACTAATAACCACATGAGATCCACCAAGGTTGGTGATGTTTAGGACTCCATGACACCCTAAGAAGGTGTATGGTAGGATTTTCGAACTTGTGGAGTTCATTTGAGGTTGTATGATCAAGATTAGAACCATAGAAATGAGTTTTTAAAACATATATATACCTACTGTCCAAAATCGTGTAAACTGGAAAACTCAGTAATTTTTGGCATATTTTGGCCTTCATATTCAGAAAGTTCTTTCAAAAACGAAACCGTGGCCGCAAGAATCACTAAAAACCGACTTATAACGAAGGAGATATGATCGTTCGAAGTTAGACGACGAAAACTAATTTTCTGAAAATAAGCGTGCTGTTAGCTGAACTTTAAAGGACCAAACGAGGCGTTAGATGTGATCTAGGAGAACCGAACTACTGAGATTATGTTAGTTCATGTTATGACGAATCCATGGATATAAAGAACGTAGAAAACGAGCTTATAACGACCGAGATATACATGTTCGAAGCCGACGAACTCTATTCTATTTTGTTAGCCCTAATAGAAAGTATTTTTCTAAGTAAATACGTTAACATTTTTACAAGCCATTGCATTGATAGCCGGTTTTCTATCTATTCAAGACGCGTATGATCAAAAGTCCAATAAAACGAATCGAAAAACTTGTAACAACGTTTTATTTTCAAGGACGTCAAATTCATTCACAACACTTAACGTGCACTAATTCGCGACTAGTTTTGCGAGGCCGTTTTGGATATATTTTCACAAGTATGAAAAGTATTGTTTTGCGACAAAAACATTATACTTGCCAATAGAACACCAAACAAGGATCATGGAGTGTAGTTTTAACATATTTACGCGAAATGTGGTTTATAACTTAACAAGACGTCAAAATGTATTTTTCGACGTTAAACATTGTTTTCAAAACTTTCGAGTGGTATCGATAACATACGTGTTTGCATGAGTAACATCATTTCATTTGCTTTCCTTAGATCATATCATTCATGATAGGTCGCGGTTAGGAACCGAGCCTCATCTCATATATCCATTGTGATCATTGTTGCTATATCATATCAGGTGAGTTTTCATAGCCCCGTTTTAAATTGTTTATTGATTTCTAAATCCTTGGGGGAGAATACATTGCACCATTTTTATATGCGGACCAAAGTATACAAACCCATTACATTGCTTAAGTTACATCATTGCCCAGATTAAAGTCCCCTTATATTATCATGAACCGTTAATTGTTTGTAAGCGAAAGTGAGTGGATAGATCTATTGAGGGTGACTCCTCCATTCGGGTTGGTAGCACCAACTGGTCAAACAAACGTATTTCATTTCTGTCATATTTGAGTGATTGGCAAACACTCGGTTGGGGCATTTCATTCAGTCTAGCTTCGGGGTCATGAGCTTAGAGCTAATGTATCATTTTTATGTGGCATGGATTTGTCATACACTTTATACTTGTGGTTTTCGTACAATCATTCATTTACATAAACCTATGATCTCACCAACATTTTTGTTGACCATTTTTAGCAATGTATTTTCAGGTAATTAAGGTTTCGCATGTTGGCTTGCATATGGACATCATGGAGTCGCGGAGTCGACGCGTCTCACTTTATATTTTATGCACTTATGCATCGTTTGAATTGTATGAACTTGTTTTCTGAAAACTTTTTTCACCTTTTGGGACCTAGCTTTATAATTCTGAATGTTTTTAATTAATCAAACGATGTATTTTATAAACGACACTTTAGGTCGTTCAATATAACTATAACTTTGGTGCTATGACCAGTCGTGCCCCTGAATGACTTATTCCGCTGCAAGTCACGAAATTTGGGGGTGTGATAGATTGGTATCAGGACCAGGTTATAGCGAACTAGGTTATTCATTATACCCTAGACTATAGCTGCACCATCATAACATCTCATCATTGTGGCATAAGTGCATATTCATTATATCACATGTAGTGATTGCGATTTCATACATATATCATTTCATTATAACCCGCATTGTGTAAATGTTTATTTACTTTTATTTCACATCTGTTGTTTCAGTGATGTCTTCGGATTCACACCCTATTGTTATCTCGTCTGACTCTGAGTCAGCGGATGATACTTCTTCACTACCCTCTATCATACTAGAGTCAGTTTCATCACCATCACTACCCACTATCATTTTATCATCAGTGGAGCCTACTCCACAGTCTTCACCAGTTATGTCAGAGGCCGAGACAGAACCCTTTGAGGAGGGGGAAGTCGTGCCTACTCCACCAGTTTCACCTGTGATCCGCCGTGGTCCCAGAGTTGTTCCTGTCATTCAGCCGGGGCAGCAGATACCCTATGGTCGAGTTTACCGTACATATCCAGGTGGGCCGCGCATGAAGCGTACTGCTGCTAAGCGGGTTTATCGCCTCACAGTCAGATCACCAGCTGCATTTGTATCTTTACCACCACCATCATCACTTACTTCATCTCAGCCACTCTGTCGCCGCTTAACAGCGAGGAGGAGTGTGACATTCAGTACACCACCACCATTATCACCTTTACCATCCTTATCATCATTGTCTCCACCATTGCCATCCCTATCAGCACCAAAGATGTCATCAGCACTAGTTCACATCAGAGATCCTACCCATATGTCAGACCTACCGCTCAAGAAGCGGGCTCGTCTTGATATCTCATCTCCAGATACTTCAGATGCCACAGAGATAGCACCACCCAGCAGATTCAAGGTGGGTGAGAGCTCGAGGGTTGCTGCTGACAGATTGACTACTGCTGCTACATTTGACTCACGACTAGATCAGCTTCAGGCAGAGATTGAGAGGGCATTATCTCATCTAGACGAGACTCCAGTGATCCTTATTTAGGCCATTGAGGAGGAGGTCGAGGGATTGATCCAGGGCAGGGTTGCCATTGATGTTTCACACCAGGGTTTAGAGGCTCGTCAGTTGGAGAGTTCAGAGCATATCACTCAGCTAAGGCAGGAGGTGCCAGGGTTAGTTGACAGAGCACAGAGGTTCCAGGATGAGCATCACGGCCTGGTCGGTGAGTTATCTTTAGTTCAGGCTAGGTTGTCTGCATCAGAGACTAGAGAGACTGACCTTCAGCTTCGAGTTCAGCACCTAGAGGAGATCATTGTTGCGATGTCTAGGGATATTCAGAGGATTTTCCGCAGGTTAGATGGAGCACCCGGAGGAGGTTCCTAGTGTTTGACTGTTATCATATAGCTTGTACATTATTAACCTAGTCCCGGGGTGTAGGACGTAGTTAGTACTTGTTGTCTTTTGCTTGTAGTACAAAAAAATATATCAAGTGTGACTCTACTATGCATGATTTTCGTTGTGCTATTTTATGATATTGGTCTGCGTAACCGAAATTTTCATGTATTATATTCATGTGCGATGTGATTATACTTATGATGTTTCGTTGTGGTTTCATTGTATTTATACATGTTGTGGTTTTATTTATACGTATTGTGGATGTATATACATGTTGTGGTTGTGTATATTGTGTATGATGATCAATTCCATTGTGAGTTCTCATTGTTTTATTCTTTTGTGATTGTGAAGAAATATGCCACCCAAAAGAGCTACTCCTGCTATGATACCCGCCCAGATCAAGAGACTTGTTGCCGACAGTATTAAGGCAGCGTTGGTAACTGAAAGAGCTGTCGTAGCTGCAGCTGCTGCTGAAGCCGCTTCGCGGGCAGAAACCGCAGAAGCCGCAGGAACAGATACTAATGGAACAAATGGCCGTAAATGTACGTACAAAGAATTCAAGAGTGGTGATCCAGAAAAGTTCAAAGGCACTGAAGGAGCCACTGCCATGATCCGATGGTTTGAAAAGACAGAATCAGTATTCCTTCTATGCAACTGTCCGGAAGACAGCAAGGTTAAGTTTGCTACTAGTACACTCGTTGGGGAAGCTATGTCATGGTGGAATTCGTATGCAAAGCCCATGGGAATGGAGAATGCTCACAAGCTTACATGGGATGAATTCAAGAAGTTGCTGACAAAGAAGTTTTTCCCACGAACAGAAGTGAAAAAGATGGAAACAGAGTTTTATGAGCTAGTGACAGCAGGTAATGAGATCGAGGCATACATCAGGAGATTCCAGGAATTGGCAGCATTATGTCGGACAATGGTTCCGGATACTGAGAAGCTATTGGAGAATTTTATTGAAGGATTACCTCACAACATCCGTGGTGATGTGATATCTTTTGACCCACAAACATTGAATGAAGCAATCAGAATGTCTCAGAAACTCATGGCTCAGATAGTGAAGAAAGGAACTGCTTCAGACAACAACAACACCAACAGTAACCGTAACTACAACAACCGTAACTCCAACAACAACTATAACAGCAACCGAAACAATTCCAATAACAACAATAACAAAAGAAATCGGGACAACAACCAGGTTAGCAATGTTACTCAACCACCACCCAAGAGACAGGAAACTGCAAAGGCTTATGTTGCAGGTCAAACTGAGAAAAGAGGTTACAGTGGTACTTTACCTAAGTGCAACAAATGCCAAACCCATCATAATCCTGGAAATTGTCCGAATTCGTGTGGAAACTGTAAAAAGGTTGGTCATTCGACCAGGGATTGCAAAGCTCCGATTGTGGTTGATAATCAGAAGCCCCCAGTAACATGCTTTGGATGTGGAGAAGTTGGACACTTCAAGAAGGAATGTCCGAAAGGAAAGAATCAGGAAAACAATAACCAAGGTGGAACTGCTAGGGGAAGAGCTTATGTCCTTGGAGGAGAAGATGTCAGGGAGGACCCGAGTGTCGTTACGGGTACGTTCCTCATTAATAATCGTTATGCATCCATACTATTTGATTCAGGAGCCGATAGTAGTTTTGTTTCTACTGCATTTGCACCATTACTCAACATTGAACCAACCGCATTAGACACTCCATATCACATTGAACTAGCTAACGGTAGTTTAGTTGGCACCGACACGATTATTCGTTGTAACACTCTTAATTTTCTCAATCACTCATTCAATAAAGACCTCATGCCAGTAGAACTTGGAAGTTTCGATATTGTCATCGGTATGGATTGGTTATCTCAACATCATGCCAGAATCATCTGTGATGAAAAAGTTGTTCATCTTCCTTATGATGGCGAAACATTGGTCGTTCGCGAAGAACGCAGTGGGACTAGACTCAGCATCATTTCGTGCATTAAAACAGAGAAATACATAAAGAAGGGTTGTTATGCATTCTTGGCTCATATCACAGAAAAGAAGTCGGAAGAGAAGCGACTTGAGGATGTGCCAACAGTTAGAGATTTTCCAGAAGTTTTTTCCATAAGACTTGCCAGGACTGCCACCTACTCGCCAAGTCGAATTTCAGATTGAATTAGTACCGGGAGCCGCATCGATTGCGCGAGCACCTTATCGACTTGCACCTTCAGAAATGCAAGAGTTGTCGAACCAATTGCAAGAGCTCTTGGATAAAGGATTCATTAGGCCGAGTTCATCGCCTTGGGGAGCACCAGTTTTGTTTGTAAAGAAGAAAGATGGATCTTTCAGAATGTGCATTGATTATCGAGAGCTAAACAAATTAACGGTGAAGAATTGTTATCCACTTCCCAGGATCGACGATTTATTTGATCAGTTACAAGGTTCTAGTTACTACTCCAAGATCGACTTGAGATCGGGTTACCATCAGCTTAAGGTTCGGGAGGAGGACATCCCGAATATAGCATTCAGAACACGCTATGGTCATTATGAATTTCAGGTAATGCCGTTCGGATTAACCAACGCACCAGCTCTGTTCATGGATCTCATGAACAGGGTGTGCAAGCCATATCTAGACAAGTTTGTGATCGTATTTATTGAAGATATCTTGATCTACTCAAGGAGTGAAGAAGAGCACCGAGAACACCTCAGAACAATCTTAGAACTGCTCAAGAAAGAGAAACTGTATGTCAAATTTTAAAAGTGTGATTTTTGGATCAGAAGAGTACAATTTCTTGGTCACGTCATTGATAGTCAAGCACTACAAGTTGATCCAGAAAAGATTGAGGCAGTTAAAGATTGGGCAACGCTAAAAACTGCCATAGAAATTCGTCAATTCTTAGGACTTGCCGGATATTACAGAAGGTTCATTGAAGGGTTTTCCAAAATAGCTAAGCCACTGACCAAGTTGACACAAAAGAACCAGAAGTACGATTGGGGAGAAAAGCAAGAGACCGCTTTTCAGTTGTTGAAATAGAAACTTTGTAGCACGCCAATTTTGTCATTGCCAGAAGGGATTGAAAACTTCGTGGTATAATGCGATGCTTCACACAAAGGACTTGGGGCAATGTTAATGAAAAACGAGAAGGTGATAGCTTATGCATCTCGTCAGCTTAAGAAGCATGAGAAGAACTACACTACTCACGACTTAGAGTTGGGTGCCGTGGTTTTCGCACTCAAGATTTGGAGGCATTATCTTTATGGAACAAAGTGTGTAGTATTTACAGACCACAAAAGCTTACAGTACATTCTTGATCAGAAGGAACTTAACATGAGGCAACGTCGTTGGTTGGAACTACATAGTGATTACGACTGTGAAATCAGATATCACCCAGGGAAAGCCAATGTTGTGGCAGATGCACTCAGTCGGAAAGAGAGACTCAAGCCTTTGAGAGTCAGATCATTGGGAATGACAATTATTTCACCACTACCATCAAAAATCCTAGAGGCTCAGGTAGAAGCACTCAAGGAAGAAAACCTACCAAGTGAAACACTTAAAGGAATGCAAGATAATGTAAACGGTTTAGTAAGGAGATCAGATGGAACGTTATGCTTCAAGGATAGAAGTTGGATACCTCTCTATGGTGGAATATGAGAGTTAATCATGCACGAATCACATAAGTCGAAGTACTCTATTCATCCAGGTTCTGATAAGATATATCAGGATCTCAAGAAGCTTTATTGGTGGCCAAATATGAAAGCAGAGATAGCTACGTATGTCAGTAAATGCCTTACTTGTGCTAAAGTGAAAGCCGAGTACCAGAAGCCATCAGGATTACTTCAACAACCAAAGATTCCCCAGTGGAAGTGGGAACGCATTACAATGGACTTTGTCACTAAACTTCCCAAAACATCAGGAGGTTTCGATGCTATTTGGGTAATAGTTGATCGTCTCACCAAGTCAGCTCATTTCATTCCAATCAAAGAGACTTACACTATGGATCAGCTCGCCAGACTTTACGTCAAGGAAATTGTCTCAAGGCACGGTGCACCAATTTCCATCATTTCCGACAGAGATAGTTGCTTTACTTCAAATTTTTGGGAATCATTGCAAGACTCATTTGGATCAAAGTTAGACATGAGTACCGCCTATCATCCTCAGACCGATGGTCAGAGCGAGAGAACGATTCGGACATTGGAAGACATGCTCAGGGCATGTGTCACTGACTTTGAAAATGGTTGGGCTAACCATTTGCCATTGATCGAGTTCTCTTACAGTAACAGTTATCATACGAGCATAAAAGATGCACCATTCGAGGCACTCTACGGTCGTAAGTGCAGGTCCCCAGTTTGTTGGGCCGAAGTTGGTGATGTACAGCTAACAGGTCCAGAGTTGGTCAGAGAGACAACCGAAAAGATAATTCAGATTCGAGAAAGACTCCAAACAGCCAGAAGTCGACAAAAAAGTTACGCCGATGTTCGACGCAAACCATTAGAATTTCAGGTTGGAGACAGAGTCATGTTGAAGGTCTCGCCTTGGAAGGGCGTGATACGATTCGGGAAGCGCGGTAAGTTAAACCCGAGATACATAGGACCATTCGAGATTATGGAAAAGGTTGGTCCGGTAGCATATAGGCTTGAGCTTCTGTCAGAGCTCAGCAATGTACATAACACATTTCATGTCTCAAACCTCAAGAAATGTCTTTCAGACGAAACGCTCGTAATTCCATTGGAAGAAATTCAGATCGATGATAAGCTTAACTTTGTGGAAGAACCAGCAGAAATCATGGACCGGGAGGTCAAACAGTTGAAGCAAATTCGAATTTCGATCGTTAAAGTTCGCTAGAATTCTCGTAGAGGTCCTGAGTTTACTGGGGAACGGGAAGACCAGATGCGACTCAAATACCCACAACTTTTCACCGAGACCACTCCAGAGAACAACATCAGCTGAATTCAGGGACTGAATTCCTTTTAGGGTGGTCGACTGTTACAACTCGTAATTTTAGGTCATTTTCCAAACCCCGACAATTTACTATTCATGAGTTACTATTTATCAAACACTATTCACCGATCACTATTCATCATTTCACTATTCATCATTTTTGAAGCCAGTTTGAGACTTTGAGAAGTCGTCAAAAAATTAACTATTCACATGACACTATTCATTCCCGGAGGGAAATCACTATTCATAGGCATCATTCATCACGTCGTAAACTAGGTTTACGAGTATTCAAATGCGCGTAACCAGTTAGGTTTTGCTGCGTATTCATGAATCATCAGTAAGAACACATCATACCGACTAGAGTAGTCTACATATCATCAGTAATATCAGTACCATATCAGTTCATGCATGTGTCTGTGTGATTTTCATTAACGTATGCATAATTGTTTAATTAACGTTACCACTCAGTCATTTCTACCAACAGTAAACCAAATACTCCAGACAATGATCCTAATACATTTTCAAGCTAATTATAATGATATAGAGATTATATTATTACTTTACCCGGTGTTTTTAAACCAATCGTTACATTTTTCATTTAAAGCTTATAACTCCGTCGATTTACGAAATTTCAATCCGATTATCATTCTAACACCCGATTCTTGCAAGGAACATGATTTTACAATTTTTACAACTTCGTTGTATCTCATTTCACCTCGTCACGAGTTATTTCTAGTTAACTCGGTACCCGATAACACTCAATGTATACACAAATCAACTAAATACTTACACTAATGGGACACTTGGCAAGATTACATCATATCCTTCCCATTTAGCCATGTGTGCCCCCCCCCCCCCTAACCATCCCATTTAGCTAATACTTCCAAATTGCATTAATGGAATTAGTACACATTTATTTAGAAATCCACTAACACAAACACATACACCATAAACCATTTTAGTGAAAGAAAGTTCAAACCTCTCCATATTCATCTCCTAGGATCGGCCACATCAAGAACAAGAGGAGAAATCTATAGATTTTTCAAGAACAAATCATAAACATACTCCATTTACTATCCTAGTTAAGGTCTAGTGATCAAAACCTTAAGTTATTGCACCTTTCTCATCAAATCACTCCTAGATTGTAAGTAAACTTCAAGAACATCATTTTGATCTTTTCATTCTTTTATTTACTTCATATGATCATGTATTTTCAAGGTTATATTAGTTACTTTTGCAAGTTACTTATGTTTTGATACCATTTTGTTTATAAACTATCACAAACACTAGATCTATAAGTTTCACTAATAACCACATGAGATCCACCAAGGTTGGTGATGTTTAGAACTCCATGACACCCTAAGAAGGTGTATGGTAGGATTTGCGAACTTGTGGAGTTGATTTGAGGTTGTATGATCAAGATTAGAACCATAGAAATGAGTTTTTAAAACATATATATACCTACTGTCCAAAATCGTGTAAACTGGAAAACTCAGTAATTTTTGGCATATTTTGGCCTTCATATTCAGAAATTTCTTTCAAAAACAAAACCGTGGCCGCAAGAATCACTAAAAACCGACTTATAACGAAGGAGATATGATCGTTCGAAGTTAGACGACTAAAACTAATTTTCTGAAAATAAGCGTGCTGTTAGCCGAACTTTAAAGGACCAAACGAGGTGTTAGATGTGATCTAGGAGAACTGAACTACTGAGATTATGTTAGTTCATGTTATGACGAATCCGTGGATATAAAGAACTTAGAAAACGAGCTTATAACGACCGAGATATACACGTTCGAAGCCGACGAACTCTATTCTATTTTGTTAGCCCTAATAGAAAGTATTTTTCTAAGTATATACGTTAACATTTTTACAAGCCATTACATTGATAGCCGGTTTTCTATCTATTCAAGATGCGTATGATCAAAAGTCCAATAACACGACACGAAAAACTTGTAATAACGTTTTATTTTCAAGGACGTCAAATTCATTCACAACACTTAACGTGCACTAATTCGCGACTAGTTTTGCGAGGCCGTTTTGGATATATTTTCACAAGTATGAAAAGTATTGTTTTGCGAAAAAAACATTATACTTGCCAATAGAACACCGAACAAGGATCATGGAGTGTAGTTTTAACATATTTACCCGAAATGTGGTTTATAACTTAACAAGACGTCAAAATGTATTTTTCGACGTTAAACATTGTTTTCAAAACTTTCGAGTGGTATCGATAACATACGTGTTTGCATGAGTAACATCATTTCATTTGCTTACCTTAGATCATATCATTCATGATAGGTCGCGGTTAGGAACCGAGCCTCATCTCATCATATCCATTGTGATCATTGTTGCTATATCATATCAGGTGAGTTTTCATAGCCCCGTTTTAAATTGTTTATTGATTTCTAAACCCTCGGGGGAGAATACATTGCACCATTTTTATATGCAGACCAAAGTATTCAAACTCATTACATTGCTTAAGTTACATCATTGCCCAGATTAAAGTCCCCTTATATTATCATGAACCGTTAATTGTTAGTAAGCGAGAGTGAGTGGATAGATCTATTGAGGGTGACTCCTCCGTTCGGGTTGGTAGTACCAACTGGTCAAACAAACGCATTTCATTTATGTCATATTTGAGTGATTGGCAAACACTCGGTTGGGGCATTTCATTCAGTTTAGCTTCGGGGTCATGAGCTTAGAGCTAATGTATCATTTTTATGTGGCATGGATTTGTCATACACTTTATACTTGTGGTTTCCGTACAATCATTCATTTACACAAACCTATGATCTCACCATCATTTTTGTTGACCATTTTTAGCAATGTATTTTCAGGTAATTAAGGTATCGCATGTTGGCTTGCATATGGACATCATGGAGTCGCGGAGTCGACGCGTCTCGCTTTATATTTTATGCACTTATCCATCGTTTGAATTGTATGAACTTGTTTTCTGAAAACTTTTTTCACCTTTTGGGACCTAGCTTTATAACTCTAAATGTTTTTAAATAATCAAACGATGTATTTTATAAACGACACTTTAGGTCGTTCAATATAACTATAACTTTGGTGCTATGACCATTCGTGCCCCTGAATGACTTATTCCACTGCAAGTCACGAAATTTGGGGGTGTGACACTTGGGGAGCTCGTTACCTAGGGATTCACAAAGTTTATTTGACGACAGAAGCAGTTTTGGAAAAGGTACGATGATCTTTAAAAAATTTCATGGTATTATCGAATTTTAGGGTATCGAATTTAACATCAGCTGTCATAACAAGACGTCAGTATGTCATAAATTGTTAACTTTAATTTTTGCGCTGTACGACATGACCACTTAATCAATTTGATACCCATTAAATTCAAATTGTCGCATGTGGAATAATGGGACACAAGTCATTCTTGGGATTTAATTAATCGGTTGTTATTGATTCTGATTGTCAATTCAAATAAAATATTGGTCTATGCCTGATTCGAATAAAATATTGGTAACGTGGATCGGTTGTCATTAAACGAGCATGGGTCAAGCATGTGGGTCGGTGCAAGAGTTAAAGGTACTGCTTGGTTTATTTTGTTGTTTGGTTGTGCTGCTCTTGTAATTAATTCTACTTCATGACAAGTTGAATCCATAATCAGTTCATCATGTGGGTCGGTTATAAATTGTTTAGTCGTTTTATCGAATTGGTTTGTGGATTATTTAATTCGATTGTGGGGCTGCTACTGATTGGATTATTATTTGAGAATTGTTTTTGGTATTTGATGGAGTAAGGATACGACAAAGATAGTACTGCTGCTAGCTTTAGTTTACTACAGTTGCAGTTCTAGTTCATACTGTTGCTGCTCTTATTCATTTCTACTGCTAGCTTCATATTCCTGCTGCTCGATTATATGATTCTACTGCTACGACTATTTGTTTCTACTGCTGCGTTTAAAAGAGTTTTATGGTTCGATATATATGCTTGAGTTACGAGCAGTGAGGGGAAGTACATATGGTTGATTGGAGATTTGGCACACACACAGGGGAAGTTCACACACACAAGGTTTTTGGATTTTTTTTTGGTTCGTTAAAGTTTTAAAGGCTCGAATTAATTTTCTTATTGGCGAAGAGGAGTATTTGTTGCTTCTTTGATGATGCAGTAGAATTTTTCAAGGTTGTGTCTTATTATATCTTAAGGTGGGTGTTACACTTTAAAGGTAACTTGTTTGTTCATTCAGGTTACTACGAATTGACAAAACACTTGAAGGAGTTACGTTATTGTGCTCAGTGATTATTGTCAAGAGATTGCGGTCTCCCTATACGTGGAGTATATGTTCCAAGTCGTATTTAGTACAAGGCATAAGACACAAGGTTGGTTTCTTCTACTTTAGCATCAAATTGGTAATGATTAGTTTTCTTCAACAATATATAAAGCCTACAGATTTGAAGAATCATTTGATGTTCATGCACCACTCGAGAGGAAGTTTTTGATTTTTACTACTGTTGATCATTATTACTACTGCTAGTTGGAGTTTCTATTGTTTTGGATTCATTATTTCTATTTGAGCGTCATGGAGGGCAATTTGAAACATTGGAAGACTTGGATTGGAAGTTTGTGATATTGGTTCGTGGTTGTCAAGATCATTGTTTGCATACGTTCCCTATTTGTTGATATCAAAAAGGGGAAGAGATGTTGGATTGGCATGGCATGACTTAAGGGGAAGACAAGTTTGTTTCATTCAGGGAGATGATTACATCTCAACTTCTCTACTTCGTCTAGGGAAGTTCGTACACGACTTTGTTTGATTTGTCATCATCAAACAGGGGAAGATTGTTGGGATTCTTGATTTGATGAGACAAAATAAATATAAGAATGAAACAAAAGGGGATTAAAGTGACAAAGGATGAAACTTCAATAAAAGAAAAGATTACTACGAATCTTTTAATATATTAGGAATATCCTTTGTAAACCCTAATGTCTCTATTATATAAAGAGACATAGGGTACAGGGTTTATATTATGTCTTCCACAATGTAGAATACAGGAAAAGGGGTGTGTGTGTGTCTAGGGCGTATTGTCTTGTAAACGCCTAGACTAGAGTTAGTTTGTCGCCTCAAAAATCTCTTGATTCCAGTTACAAATTAGTGTAACCATATTTTCTGATCAAATAATAATTGTGGCGTGGAGTATTTAAGAGAAACTTTGTGTCAATAACTTTGATTTGTTTTTATTCCGCTGTGCATGATTATTCATTGTTATTGTTGAACCCTAGATGCTCAAAATGATCCATGAGTTGTTCTAATCTCAACAAAGATGCAGTTTATCAGGAAAAAGAAAAACATCAAGTTAAGGTAAATAAGCTTGAATTCGCATCTTAAAGTGTAAATAAGACAATTGAGTGTCAACTGATGAGGATAGGTAGTGGTATAGGTTAAAATGAAGTTCCTCCCTCAATAACAGAAAAGTATGTACCTCCTATACCTGAATGGTCTTATTTAGTTGAGTCTAATGCTAAGCCTTTAGGAGAGAATAGTAAGTCTAATGAGGAGAAACCTAAGGTTGAAAAGACATATTCTGATGCACCTATCATTGAATTGGGTGTCTGATGATGATGTGGAACAGGTGAAGACTAAACCTAAGGTTGAAGACTAAAGCTAGTGTTGAACAGATAAAGTTTGTCAAACCTAGTTTTGGTGATAAGGTGTCTAGGAAAATTGTTGAATACACTGAGCAACCTAGGGAGTACACTAACAAGCCTAGAGGTAACCAGCGGAATTGGAATAACATGATGTCACAAAGATTAGGCAGTGACTTTGTGATGTTTAACAAGGCTTGTTATCACTGTGGTAGTTTTGAGCATTTACAGGAAAATTGTTCTTACTTTCAAAAGCCTGTTTGGAACTATGTTAGGAGGGTGAATCATCAAAGTTTTTCTAAAAATGCTCACCCACATGTTAAAAGAAACATGGTTCCAACAGCAGTACAAATGAGATCTGGTTTAGTATCAGTTAAAACTGCCAAGCAAAATGTTTCTAAACCAGCAGTAGTAACTAATACTGCTTGATCAGTTAGTACTGCTAACTCAAAAAGAACAGTAAATGATGTTAAACAATTGACAAAGTTTTCAAATAAAGCACATTGAACTGTATAAAGGCCCATTCAAAATAATTCAACAATTAGTGCTGCTAAGGCAAAAGCAGTAGTTTCTACTGCTAAGCCAAAAGCAATAACTGATACTGTTTTGGAAAATCTTTTTTATGCTGTTAAGGCCTCAGCCTGTTGTGTCTGGAAACCAAAAGTTAAAGTTTTAAATCATGTTTCCAGAAACATCAGTGCATCCATAATTTTAAAGAGGTATGATTATGTTGATGTACAAGGCAGATCCAAGTCAGTAATGGCTTGGGTCCCCCAAAATGAACTGATTTTCTTACTTTATGTGCTGGGTAATCCACAGGTGGAATTAGAAGATAAAGGAGTATTTGACAGTGGATGCTCAAGGCACATGACTGGAAACATGTCCTATCTCACAGAGTTTGAAGCAATTGATGGAGGATATGTTGCTTTTGGGAGTAATCCCAAAGAAGGGAAAATCACAGGAAAATGTACAACAAAAACTGGTAAATTAGATTTTAATAATGTGTACTTTGTAAAAGAGCTCAAGTTTAATCTCTTTAGTGTCTCACAAATGTGTGACAAAAAGAACAGTGTTCTTTTTAATCACACTGAATGTTTTGTCTTATCTCCTGACTTTAAGTTGGCTGATGAAAGTCATGTTTTGCTTAAAGTTTCTAGAACAGACAACATATACAGTGTTGATTTAAAGAATATGGTTCCCAAAAGTGGTTTGACTTGTCTCTTTGCAAAGGCCACATCTGATGAATCTAAGCTTTGGCATAGAAGGCTTGGACATTTAAATTTCAAAACAATGAATAAATTGGTTAAAGGAAACCTTGTAAGAGGGTTACCTTCAAAAGTTTTTGAAAATACTAAAATCTGTATTGCTTGTCAGAAGGGAAAACACAGAGCTTCTTGTAAGACCAAAGTAGTGAAATCTATAAGTCAGCCTTTACATATGTTGCACATGGATTAATTTGGACCAACATTTGTAAAAAGTTTAATGAAAATGATGTATTGCCTAGTTGTCACAGATGATTATAGTAGGTTTACTTGGGTTTTCTTTCTAGCAACTAAGGATGAAACCAGTGGAATCCTTAAGGCTTTTATAACCAGGGTAGAAAATCTGGTAAATCATAAGGTCAAAGTGTGAGATGTGACAATGGAACTGAGTTCAAGAATAGGGATATGAACCAGTTTTGTGAGTTGAAAGGTATTGAGAGATAGTATAATGTAGCTATAACTCCTCAACAAAATGGTGTTGTTGAGAGGAGGAATAGGACACTAATTGAGGTTGCTAGAACAATGTTAGCTGATTCTAAATTACCTACTACTTTTTGGGCTGAAGAAGTTAATACTGCTTGTTATGTGCAAAACAGAAGTAAAGTAGTTAAGCCTCACAACAAGACCCCTTATGAACTTTTACATGGTAGAAAACCATTTCTAGATTTCTTAAGACCATTTGGGTGTCCTGTTACTATCTTGAATACCATAGATCACTTAGGCAAGTTTTATGGCAGGGTTGATGATGGTTTCTTTGTTGGATACTCAATGAATAGCAAAGCTTTTGGAGTGTTTAATAGTAGGACCAGGAAAGTGGAAGAAAACTTGCATGTTAGGTTTAGTGAGAGTACACCTAATATTGCAGGGAGTGGATCAAACTGGTTGTTTGATATTGATTCACTAACCAAGACTATGAATTATGAGCCAGTTGTCGCAGGTACAAAGTCTAACAATTTTGCAGGTACAAAAGCAAGTAATGATGCAGGTCAAGCTGGTAAGGAGACAAGACCTGGAAAATATTATATTTTGCTGCCTATTTTGACTGCTGATCCACCATTCTCAACCCAAGAGTCAAAGAGTTCACAAGAAGATGATCTTGCTGAAGATCCAAAAGATGATAAAGAAGATGGTGTAAAATCTTTTGATGATGATAAAGTAGTTAATGAAGAAAAGTAGACTGATGAACAAGAAAAGGATGATGTATCAGATAATGTTGCTAATGAAGAAATTAACACCAACAGTACTAACTCTGTTAATACTGCTAAGCCAAGTGTTAATGTTGCTGACAAGGAAGGCATATCTTTTGATGATGATGACAATCCAGATGATCCAAACATGCCTCCATTGGAAGAAATATATCCTGATACTGATGATGATGTACTTGGTGTAGAGGCTGACTTAACCAATATGGAAGATGTTCCTGTCAGTACTATTCCAACTACAAGAATTCACAAGAATCATCCTAAGGAACAAATCATTGGAGAGACAAAATCTGCTTTTCAAACAAGAAGAATGATAAAGGATTTGAAGGAACAAGGTTTCTTTACTAGATCCCTTCATCAAAGAAACAGTCACAAAGACCTTCAAAACTGTTTGTTTGCCTGTTTTCTATCACAAATAGAACCCAAGAATGCTCATAAAGCATTACAGGATCCAAGCTGGGTGGAAGCTATGCAAGAAGAGCTTTTACAATTCAAGCTTCAAGAAGTTTGGACTCTGGTAGATTTGCCTAATGGGAAGAGGGCAATTGGTACTAAGTGGGTTTTCAGATGCAAAAAGGATGAAAGAGGCATTATGATTAGAAACAAGGCAAGGTTAGTAGCTCAAGGATACACACAAGAAGAAGGTATTGATTATGATGATGTATTTGTTCCATTTGCAAGAATTGAAGCTATAAGATTATTCTTGGCTTATGCTTCATACAAAGACTTTGTAGTGTATCAAATGGATGTGAAAAGTGCATTTCTGTATGGGACAATTGAAGAAGAAGTTTATGTCTCACAACCACCTGGTTTTGAAGATCCTAATTTTCCTAACAAGGTTTACAAGGTGGAGAAAGCACTATATGGTTTAAATCAAGCTCCCAGAGCTTGGTATGACACATTGTCAAAATACTTGTTGGACAATAGTTTTTGTAGAGGGAAGATTGATAAAACTTTATTTATCAGAAGGCACAAAGATGATATCTTGTTAGTTCAAGTTTATATTGACGATATTATCTTTGGATCAACAAACAAGGTTTTATGTGTTGAATTTGAAAAGCTAATGCATGAAAGATTTCAGATGAGTTAAATGGGTGAACTTATATTCTTCTTAGGGTTACAAGTTAAGCAAAAGGAGAATGGCATATTTATCAGCCAAGATAAGTATGTGGCAGAAATTTTGAAGAAGTTTGGGTTTACTGATGTGAAGCCTGCAAAGACAACTATGGAAACTTCCAAGCCCCTGCTCAAAGATAAAGATGGTGAAGAAATTGATGTTCATTTATATAGATCAGTGATTGGCTCATTGATGTATCTTACAGCTTCAAGAGCTGACATTATGTTTGCAGTGTGTGCATGTGCAAGATATCAAGTCACACCAAAAGTTTCACATCTTAATGTTGTGAAAAGAATTTTTAGATATTTGAAAGGTCAACCTAAATTAGGCCTTTGGTATTCAAAAGATTCACCTTTTGACTTGGTTGCATACACTGATAGTGACTATGCCGGAGCTAGCTTGGATAGAAAATAAACAACAAGAGGTTGTCAGTTTTTGGGATGTAGGTTGATTTCATGGCAGTGCAAGAAACAAACTGTGGTTGCAAATTCCACAACAGAAGCTAAGTATGTGGCTGCTTGAAGTTGCTGTGGACAAGTGCTCTGGATTTAGAATCAATTGCTGGATTATGGGTACAATTTTATGCATACAAAAATATATATTGATATAGCAGTACTATGTGCATTATAAGAAATCATGTTTATCACTCAAAAACAAAACATATTGAGATAAGACATCATTTTATAAGAGATTGTTATGAAAATAAGTTAATTCAAATTGTTAAAATCCATACTGATCATAATGTTGCAGATTTGCTCATAAAAGCTTTTGATGTGGGTAGATTTCAATTTTTGGTTGTCAGTATTGGAATGATAAATCTTTGAAAATTCTTATCTGTTTGTGTTTTTGTAAAGTTTTGAAAGGATTAGTATTGTTATTAGGTCAATAAATTATTTCTGCTGCTAAGTATACTTAGTGTTGCTAGTCTACTTAAAACTGTTTTGTTAATGCTACCAGTTATACTAAGAACTGCTAAGTATAATTGATGATGTGATTATTGTTCATTGTGTTATGTTTGTGGTTTTGTGTTTTTTAGAGTAATCTTTTGCAGGATAAGCTGAGAAAAGTGATGGAGTGCTGATTACTAAGCTGTTAGGAGTGAAATTGAGTTTATGCTGCTAGGCATAAGTTAGTGCTGCTAAGCCTAACTTAGTGCTGCTAGGTTTCTGCTGCTATGTTTGAGAGTGCAGGGTACTGTTTTATAAATATGAATGATTAAGGGCTTATATCCTTTGATCATTCACAAAAGTGTTTTTATCCGATCAAAACTCTCTCAAACATAAACCCTAATTCTTTTTTATCCATTAATTGCAAATCCCAGCAAAACTCTACCAAATTTTTTCAAAATTCACAATGTCGACTCTATCTTTTGCAGACCAACATAACATAATTTCATTTTTGCAAAAACCCAGAGAAAGTGAAGGTTTTACTGAAATCATACATTTTATTAATGCTACTCATATAAAGTATGCATTAGCAGTAAATCCTACCATATATATTTTCAACATCAAACAGTTTTGGGCTACTGCTAAGGTCAGAACTATGGATAAGGAAGTACAGATACATGCCCTTGTGGATGGGCAGAAGATTATCATTACTGAGGCTTCTATTAGGGATGTTCTTCGTCTAGCAGATGCTGATGGTATTGAAAATCTTTCAATTTCTACAATTTTTGAAAACCTTGCACTGATGAGGTATGAAAGGCAAAATAATTCTTTAAAATTTTCAAAAGGTGCCTTTTCTCCACAGTGGAAATTTTTAATACACACTATCTTACAGTGTCTTAGTCCAAAGACTACTGGTTGGAATGAATTCTGTAGTAATATGGCTTCTGCCATTATCTGCTTGGCTCAAAATCAAAGATTCAATTTTTCAAAATTAATTTTTGATAGTGTGGTTAAGGGCTTGGATAGTTCTTCAAACAAATACTACTTATATCCAAGGTTTTTACAACTTCTTACGGACAAATAATTTACAAAAAAAAAAGTTAATAACAAGGTTTATCCTGCTCTCTCTCATACTAAAAAGATTTTTGCTAACATAAAGAGAGAGGGAAAGGGTTTTTCAGGCATAGTTACTACATTGTTTCAAACAATGTTGGAACTAGGTCAAACTTAGGGTGAAGGTTCAGCAATCCCAGCTGATACCAATCACACACCTACAATTTTACCATCCACATTCACAACTCAAAAGACCTATACCCGTAGGTTCACCAAAAAGGGCACTCAGCTACCTCAGGCTAGTGCTAGTATGGCTGCAGATGAGGCTGTCATTGGTGTGGAGAATGACATGTTGGTAAGGGCTGTCACTACTGTGTCTAGCTTAGAAGCAGCACATGCCAGTGGTACCATCAATAAGACCCAAACCAAGATAACTCCTAATGAGTCTGGTTCCCATGGAACTGATTCAGGTGAAGGACCCATCAAATGGCTAATATGGGGGGTTCAGATGCTCAATTTAGGGTTGAGGCTGAGCTTAACACCTCCAGTGATCCACCTCTCAGGCTAGGTAACACAAGTCGAAGTTGTGAGGATATAATTAAACTACTTAAGGAATTGATGGCAACTTGTACCAAATTGTCTGCACAAGTTCTTGACTTACAACAACTGACTGCTTCTCAATGTGGTGAAATCAAATCTTTAAAGAGAAGGGTTAGATTCTTAGAAGGTATCAAAAGGTCCAAAGCTCAAAAATTAAAAAGAGTACATAAGGTGGGCACAACTCAAAGGGTTAGTTCTTTTGAGGCTATCAGTTTGGGGGAGGATGCTCCTAAACAGGGGAGGAATGAAAGCCAAGTTTCAGGGGAGGCTAAGGATAACGAGGGTGCTGGATTTGGTATGGACATAAGTATTGGTGCAGAGAGTGATGAAAATGAGTTTGTGATTGCTGATACTCATGGAAATGAAGTGGTGTTGGATATGTTGCTAAGGTTGATAGTGCTGCTAGTAAAGATGTTAATGTTGCTGAAGTACCAGTTAGTGCTGCTAATGTAAATCTTAATGCTGCTGGTACAAAAACAGTTTCTGCTACTAGTGAAGATGTTAGGCTAGTCACAGTCGTGACCTGGGTCACCTGGTGCCACGTCAACTTTCTCTCTCCGACGACCATACATGACCAAAGGGCCACAGTCGATGACCAACTTTTTTTTTTTTGATCAAACATTTTTAAAAAAAACTTAAAATTCATTAAAAAAAAAACATTACAATACTAAATTAAAAATGCGATAGTGATTACAAATGTAAACCAATCATCTAAGTTGTAGCGAGCTTTGATTGATGCCTTAAGCTGCAAAAGCTCATTTTGGTGTCGTTCGGGCAAAGTTGGGTCGATTTTTGAGTAGTAGAAGATCAAATCTTGCTCACGTTTGGTTTTGTCCATGATTTTGACTTGTTTTCTTTGGAGTTCCATTTTCTCCCTTTTTATCGCTAGCTCTTCTTGCTTCATCTTCAGATACGACTCTTCAATGTCCTTATTTTTTCCCTCTTTTTACGGCTTCAATTTGAAGAAGGTCTTGGCTAGCGAAGTTGTCCACGATGATGGTGGATCACGAGAGGAGGAGGATGATTTCTTCCTGGCTGCGTCACGACCTTTTGGTTGTGATTCTCTAGTATCATCTTCATCTTCAGAATCATCCACGTCTTGGAAATTTTAGGGACCTTTTGTTGACCCCGAGGTTGTTGTTGAGCCCTTTGATTTCTTCCGACTATTCGATTGGTAAGCAGGCACCTCCGTCTTCCAAGCATCATGATGCCTCAAAATTTTCCAACATTCTTCCAAGTTGAAATCATGACCGAAAATCACACGGTGTTCTCTCAAAGCTTTTTCCCTATCATCAGCATCATTCTCACCACTACCATGGTTATTCTTGATATTATCCATGATAGCAAAAAAATTTCCAACCCTACACCGAATCCTATTCTTCCATTTGCTGTTGATAGAGTCATAGGTTCTTTGTGAACCGATTTCATTTTGAAAATACGCTATCCCCGCCTCCCAAAAGAGGTGCCTGTTAATAGCGTTTCCTCGTTTGGAATTGTCCGACACATAAACCGAAGCTCTGCAAAGCGCGATCTCTTCCGCCTTTGTCCACGGTTAACTTTTTTTGGCTGGTTCGGCCTTCTTGCCTTTGTCCTTCGCCTTTGTAGCACGTCGCGAAGGCTTCCTTGGTTTGATGGGAGATGTTTCTTTGACATCGTCATCGTCTTCAACAGGGAAAGAAGCATGGTAAGATCCATGACCCGAACCTTGCCCCATCGACGCATCTTGACTCGGATATTGTTGCGTCGAATGGTCAGCCATAAAATCCTCCAAATCCATATCAAGATTAACACCTCGAAGCGGGGAATAATCTTCATACGGTTGGGATGAATGCAAGAAATCCATGTTAGGCCGATACGACGACCCACTTGGTTCCTGGTGATAATCCGTATTAGGACGATACGGTGGAACATATGGACGATTAACGTAAAATGGGTTTTGAGTTTGGTTCGTTTGTGGTAGTCGTGGTGGATATTCAAAAGAGGGTACACGAAATCGAATACCCCGATGTTGTCGTGGTTTTATGCCGGTTAGTTCGAAGTTGTTTTCCGGTGAGAAATTCAAATTCGGGGCATTTTGGGGTAGTCGGGATCGTCGGTCTTTTGATGTGGGAGTGTTTTTCTTTGACATGATGAGAAGTTATTTATGGTTGAGAAGTTGAATATGGGATGAGAAGTTGTTTGAATTGTGTGTTTAGAAATGTGTTTGAGGTTGGTATTTATAAGGTTGAATTATTATTATTATTATTATTATTATTATTATTATTATTATTATTATTATTATTATTATTATTATTATTATTATTATTATTATTATTTTTTTTTTTTTAAATATGCAACGGATATAAGTTTAAAAGTCGGTCAACTTTTAGACAGACTTTGGTTTTGGTTTCTACTCGACCGATATTCGACCTAAACTCCACATCCCACTTGACCGATTTGGAGATCGGTCACTTTGAAGGATCGACCGATGTTTTCTGGTCAACTGTGACTAGCCTTATGGATGATGAAACTGTTTTAGCTCAAGCCATAATTGAATTGAAGACATCAAAACCACCAGTTAAAGGCATTGTTATTCAAGAACCCATACCAACAACACCAACACAATCACAACCATCTTCACAGGGCAAAGGCAAGGGAATTCTAATTGAAGAACCTATGGAGAAATCTCTTTGAAAGACAAAGCAAATGCTCTTAGATGAAGAAATAGCTAGAAAACAACGAGAAGAATATGATGCTGAAGATAAAAGAACAAGGAAAGAAAGAGAAAGGAAGGCTAGAGAAGAAGAAGAGGCTAGGCTTGCAGAAATAAATTCCTGGGATGACATCCAAGCAAAGTGTGAAGCAGATCACATGTTAGCCCAGAGAATGTGG
Source organism: Artemisia tridentata subsp. tridentata (assembly GCA_021014915.2). NCBI lineage: Eukaryota > Viridiplantae > Streptophyta > Magnoliopsida > Asterales > Asteraceae > Artemisia > Artemisia tridentata. The sequence continues at coordinate 194,570,108 of CP139502.1, forward strand.
CAAGATGAACAGGAAGAGCTGTCCTTAGAAGAAAAATCAAAGCTCTTCATGGAATTCTTGGCCAAGAGAAAGAAGTTCTTTGCACAGAAGAGGACTGAAGCAAAGAGGAACCAACCACCCACCAAAGCTGAACAAAGAAAAGTAATGTGTGCATACCTGAAAAGTATGCATAATTGATAGCCTAGTCAATTGAAGAATCTCAGTTTTGAAAAGATAAAAGATCAGTTTGAAAAGGTATTCAAGAGGGTAAATACTTTTATTGCTATGAATAAAGATTAGGTAGTAAGAGGTTCTAAGAGAATAGGAGATGATATAGAACTTGATAGCAGCAAGAAGCAGAGAATTGAAGAGCAGAAAAAAGAAGATACCGATGACGACCAAGGTACAGAAGAAGATACTAAGCAATATATAACATTGGTTCCTGATGATGATGAAGAGCCAACTATTGGTGTTGTACCTTTAGCTACAAAACTTCTAGATATTGTTGGCTGGAGAATATATAAAGTGGGCACAAAGAAAATAGTATATGAAGTCAAAAGAGCTGATGGAAAGTTTTATATATTCTTCAGCTTTAATCAGATGTTAAGAAGCTTTAATAGAGAGGATTTGGAGACTCTTTGGTAGCTTGTCAAGGAAAAGTATGGACCAACAAGACCATTGAAGCAACCAGTGTCTGATCTAGATTATGTTTTGTGGGGAGATTTGAAGAATATCTTTGAACCTAATGTAGAAGATGAAGTATGGAGAAGACCTTTCTATAACCAGAAGGTGATAAGCTGGAGGTTAATAGATTCATGTGGACTTTATGAGTTGACTATGGATGCTATGCATATCTACATGTTGGTTGAAAAGAAGTATCCACTCACAAAGACAACATTAGGAAAGATGCTTGAAAGTAGGCTTCAAATGGAATATGGAATGAATGAAAGTATGGCAGATGAGCTTATTTTGTTTATTATAAGACTGAAGAATGAACAATGAAGTGTTTGGAAGCATCCTCCTGGTGAAGGTTCGAGCTTAGATTGAAACTTGATGATTTTAAGGGAAAATATCAAGTTTAGGGGAGGATTGTTGGATTTTAAAGGCTTCTTGAGTTACTGCTGCTTTCATGATGTTAAGACTGCTCAGGGATTACAAGAAAAATATTACAAGTCATTACTGCTGCTAGTTGTAATGGTTAATGCTGCTTATTGAAGTTAATACAGCCAGAGTAAATTAAGACTGCTGACAGACTTCAAGGAAAAATACTCTAAGTAGTTAATGCTGCTAGAAGGAAACTTAGTACTGCTAGTACTAAGTTAATGTTGCTGGAGTTTTAATGCTGCTAGAACAAAGAGTTAGTGCTGCTGATGCATTATTAGTGTTGCTAGAGTATTAGAGTCGGTTATTATATATAGTATGTCTAGATAAGTATAGAAAAGATTATATAAGCGATTTATCTTGTATAGCAAGTAATTGTAAGCCGACTAGTACTCCTTAGTCTATAAAAGGAGGTTCTAGGGCATAGAGATAGATACGAGATACACGATTCTTACGATTCTTTAGAGAACTTCAAGGTTGTAAACCCTAATACTTTTGAGTATTCGTATTATTAATAATATTGAATTTTTTTGTTTGATATTCACTGTTTACTGATAATTCAATATAAAGTTCTTCTTAAGATCAAATACAAGATTCTGCATTGTGGTTGATATACTTCCAAGACAGTTTCTATACTTAATTGTTTTAGATTTATATAAGATAACTAAACCTTTACAAGCTAAAGGATTCGATCAAGTGTATTGTTGGGATCAACATATCATTTATAAAACAGGCCAATCGATTCAAAAGATTCACATGCTCAATTATGAGCCTCACCTGTATTATGATGGTAAACAAAGATTTGCACTTGGTTACAAAAATCTACGTTTCCTTAGACAAGCAATTCAGATCCAACCTAAATTATATAATGCGGTCACTCTTTATGATTCATCAACAAGAATGTATGTGTATGAAAATGATGAATATGAGGAATGGGCCGAAGGGAGTCGATCAAATGAACAACATGTTGAAATACCACAAATTGATTATTCCAAATTAAATTCTCTTTATGAGCATTTTGTGCCAAAACGTGAAATTGATGATGATCAATGGTCTTTATTTTCTTACTCCACAACCGATACTGTTTCGAGTAAACGGCGTTTTCAAAACAAACAAAATCCTTTACCTAAATTACCAGGACAAAGTCGCGTCAAACGGTACATGGCTACTTTTAAAGAAGAAGTAAGTCTACTTGAACAAGTAATTTCAACAAGAACATAAGTAACTGCTTCAAATTTTCAATCACCAAATTCAAATTTTTTTTTTGAAACATGCTCAAAAATGAAGTTAAGCCAACCGTTGACCACTTGCGTCTTTGTATTACTCACTTTGAATCGGAATTAATAATGGAAGTAGAGGAGATGATAAATGTTTTTAATGTGTTTGAAAAGGAATTTCAAGACACTAAATGGGAAAATAAATGTTTTGAAAATGAGATCGACCGACTCCTCGAAGCCGTCATGATTACGATGTGATGTATGCTGCTTTATATCCTTGTGATCCTTCATACTATCATGCCCTAGAGTTGGAAAATGAAACATTAAAAGCTGCAAAAGCACATATTTCAAAAGAGTCAAATGATGTCCAGGAAAGTCTTTTAAACCAAATTGTTCAAATTGAACGAAATTAGATGCCAAAATCATTGCAACAATCTTGAACCAGAATTGCAAAACCATGCTGAAAAGGCAAATTTTGAAAAAACATGGACATCAAAAGTTGTGAAACTTGACGACGAGAACGTGTCTATGAAGCTTTAAGTTTAAACTATGAAAAGGAGATCAAACATCTGAAAAATGAATACAAAACAATTTTCGATTCTTTATAACACACACGTTCTCCGTCAAACAAAGATGTAAAAGAGTTTATTGAATCATTAAATAAGACAAAATATGAGAATGCGAGTTTGAGAACCAAAAACAAGGATCAACAATCCATCATCGATGAATTAAAATAAAATTTGAGAATGGTTGAAAAAGCTAAGTCAGTAAATAATAAGTTTAACAAACCTCTGTCTGTGGACAAACCATTTCAAAATTTAAAGTCAAAGATTTCATCTTTATCAAAATCTCGGCTTTCTCCTACAGTTGAGGGACAAAATATTTTATTAAAACCAGTCACTTCACAAACTTCACCTAACAAAAAAAACAATGTCAATAACGCAAAAGTCATGGCACCAGGAATGTATAAAATTGACACAAAATCACAAACAAAAAAATCAAGTCCTAATGATGTGATTGTTTCCACTTCCATAAGAGTAAATGCTACCACTAGTGTTAGTGGGTCACAGCTTAAGAGCACCACACGGAAGAATAGGATCTCGCCTAACACTAAGGGGAAGAAGAATAAAGTAGAAGATCACCCTAGGAAATCGAATAAGGATCATGTTACTTCTAGCTTAAATGTTGCATTGGATAAATGTAATAGGAAAGTTGGTGTAACTAATGATAAACCTTTGAATATTCTTAATTCGAATGTTGATGTTTTATGTGTTTCTTGTAGTACATGTGTTATCAGTGGTTGTTGTTAGCGTCTTTTATGAGTCAAGATTCGGGTGGTCTAGGGGATTAGAAGTACTCGAAACCCATGGTGGTTCTAGTGATAGAGGGTTGAGAAAAGGAAAGTGTTTATTACGATAGAAATATGTTGGGAATGCTTAAAGTGACGATCATTATCGAGTCAATGAGTCTTGTAATATGGTCATGTAATAGCTCGTTAGAATCGTAAGAATATAGTCTACATGATAGTAGAAGTGTGCCGTCTAGTTTAGTCTTAGTATTTATGTTAATGTTGAATTAGTGAAATATGTAAAGACGGCACACTTCCCTATTCTCATGTCATGGAAGACTATATATATGTAATCCTCTCATTTGAGAGGTGTGGATTGTGAAGTGTAAGAGAAATTCTCTCTTATTTCCTCTCTTGTTCTGTCTCTCTCTAACATTATCTTTATCTCTCTAACATATAACATAAGTGTGATTTGATCTAAAAAGGGTGACCAACAAGTGGTATCAGAGAGCTAAACAAGGATTTAGGGGTGTGTTTTTTGTGTGTTCGTTACTGTTCATCCGTGTTCTTCGAGTTAGGGCAGAAAATCCTTCGAGTTAGAAGGGATTTTTCCTAGTAAGGTGCCAAAAACTTCGAGTTAGAAGTGATTTTTCCGAGTAAGGTGCCAAAAACATCGAGTTAGAAGTTCATTTTCCGAGCAAGCCCTATAAACCTTCGAGTTAGAAGGGAAATCTTCAAGTTAGACCTTAAGTTTCCGAGCAAGGATAATTTTTTTTCGAGTTAGTTTACTATCCTTCGAATTAGGTATATCCTTCGAGTTAGTTTTCTATCCTTCGAGTTAGGTATATCCTTCGAGTTAGTTCACGATCCTTCGAGCAAGTGAAGAATTTCCGAGCAAGAAAACTTTCTTCAAGTTAGGGTTCATTTCCTCCGAGTTAGGTTGAAATTTCTAGGTTAGGAAATATATTTTCCGAGTAAGAATCATTTAAACTTCGAGTAAGCCCAAAATTTCCGAGTTAGGAAAGGAACTTCGAGTAAGGAACCGAGTAAGATAAATTTTCGAATAAGGAACCAAGTAAAGAAATATTCTAAGTAAGGAACCGAGTAGAGTTCATTTCCTATGAGTTAGGCGGGAAAATTTGAGTAAAATTTAATTTCTAGGAGTGACTAAACGTTCAATTTTTACGCAAAATTCAAATTTTGGTATAACGGTGAAAATTTTGGCCTAAAATTCAAATTTTTAGGTTAAAATTCGAATTTTTTCGATGAAATTTGGCGTCAAAATCTTTAAAACTCAAAATTTTCTAGTAACCTTAGAATTTCATTTTATAGTGTATTTCAAATTCTGGGAGAGAAAGTTTTCAAATTCAATTTTTGGTGGGAAATAAGAAATCACTATTTTGACCTTGTGTGTAACATATCAACTTTACACATTTTAGTTTGATTCTTCCGATTCCATTGCAACAATCACGGGGGAGAGAAAATGTAACAATCAAGGTCGTAAATGAATGGACAGATGTCACAAATATCCAAACCTTAACCAACAACTAACACAACTCTTATACCATTGAAACGATCCAAGATCAACTTTATCACACATCAGAATTTATCACACACCAGAATTAAATTGAAATGGAATCAAGTTCAAAAGAGAGAGATACACAAGAGCTATTAATGCAAGAAAAAGAGAGAGAACGAAAGAGAAATGCATGGCATGTTTTAGATTACTTCATTCACACTTTAAGGTCCTCGTACCGAGAATGAATTTAAACGGCAATTTCCATCACTCTTTGGAGAAGACGTTGAGATGTTCACAAAACCTATGTTCCTCAACGTGGATCAACTGGAGAAGCAACTTGAAAACGAAGAATTTCACGAGAATGGATCCACGGTCGTCTTTAAAGTGCTCAAGTAACAGTTTCAGCAGTTCATCGATTCCTGGTTCTCTTCGGATTATGAGAGTGTAATGGCACGCAAGTATTTTTTAGAATACACTCGAATCGAGGTTCAAACTTTCAAAGATATATTGATCCAACAAATGGATTCCATTGAGAAGTCAATTGCTAAAAGAGTACTTCACAGAAGAGAGTATGAGAGAATGATGATTGAAAGGAAATTGCAGACTCAAGAGAAACAGGTTAATGAGGTTAAAGCAATGGCTGCTAGTTTGGTTGTTACAAAAAGCAGTGGGACAGTATCAGAACAACAACAAGAAAAACGCATATGAGGGAATGATACTGATGCTGAAAGTGCATATGTCAGACCCATTTATGACATAGAGCCTACGGCAGAGGTACCAAATTACAAAATTTTTATGTCAATGATATGATTTCTTCATCTTCTGAAATACAGCATTCTGAGCAACTTCAATTCACAAATGAAGGAGAGGTTGACCAGAATGTTGAAAAATTTTACGACAAATGTCCTTCACTTGTTTCCTTAATTGAAAACAAAACAACTGAACTGTCAAAACAAACTCTCGAGTTTGAAAAATCTTTGTCATCGGTGCTTAATGGAAAAGAAAAAGTTTTTGTGGAAAACTATGATAATGCTAAAATCAAGTTTAATTTTGAAAAACTTGAAACAAAAAATATTGAGTTAGAACATACTGTGGCATCATTACAAAGTGAAAATGAGCATTTGAAACAGATTTACAAAAACCTATTTGATTCAATCAAACGTTCACGAGTTCAGACACAAAACTCAAACACGAAACAAAAAGTGTCACACCCCCAGAATCGGGTCCAGCGGAAGCATACATGTCGCTGGGGTGCAACTCAATTGGTATCACAACACAAGTACAAAGAACGGTTTTCACCTCAAACATTTAGAATAAAATTGTTTAACAAAAGTGTTGAATTTTCATTGTTAAAAGTAGTGCGGAAATAGGCCTTTTAAACAGTTAAAACGGTCCCCAAATGTTTATCAGAGTTTTCTATGACCATGCCCTGCCAAAAGCCTCTAGTAGCGTGCTATTGCTTATACCTGAAAATACATGCTAAAAGTTTCAACACGAGGTTGGTGAGTTCATAGAGTTTATTGAATAAAGTAAAGCGTTTGAATGAAGATTTCCCAGCAAAGGCATTGTAAATCCACCCAGTTCCAAGCCCCGCCCATACAAGACTTGCAACCTGTGTGTTTACAACCTACTGCTAAATGTGATCTGGTTTGTGAACGTCAATTGATTTATGGACCACAAAAATTGAATGAACAATATATTCCCAATATATATAGAGTTATGACAACTAAATTTCATGACACTGAAGCCTTAAGATTCTAATTTGGGCATACTTTTGACATAACAGTCAAGTGGGGAAACCACAGTCCGTTTGAAATACCAATCAAGTGGGGAAACCACAATACGTTTAACATCACATTCAAGTAGGGAAACCACAATACATTTGACATATCAGCTAGTGGGGAAACCACAATACGTTTGACATCTCAGCCAGTGGGGAAACCACAATACGTTTGGCATATCAGCCAGTGGGGAAACCACAACACGTTTTGCATATCAGTCAGTGGGGAAACCACAACACGTTTGGCATATCAATCAAGTGTGGAAACCACCCGGACATTCAAAGTTTCTGGTAGATGTACACCTAGGACATTCAGGGTTCCTTAAATGATTATGCGTCCGTTTGACTTAACAGTCAGGTGGGGAACACCACCCGGACAGGGAGTTCAATCCTAATAGATGTATCCACAACATTCGCGCTTAACGGGTCATAACAAATGTAATATGAAATAGCTTAATGTACTAGTGTCCATAAGAAAATAATCATGGATGAAAATTTTAAACACAAAATACTTTCGAGTAACAAACCAAGTATTTTAGCCAATCAATAATATTTGAAAGACAAATCACGTGCCACGTAAAACAAGCATGAGTTTAATTAAAAACAAGCATGTATTCTCCCCCAAAACAGTTACAAAACAAGTAAAAGGAGGGGCTATGAAACTCACCTGATGCGATAGCAATAATAACAATTATGAATATGCTGGAATGAGGCTCGGTCTCTAACCGCGACCTAATACGAGGATATGATCTAATGTAAGCAAATGAAATGATGCTACACATGCAAATACGTATGTTATCGATACCACTCGTTAATTTTGAAAATAACGTTCATCGTCGAAAAATTTATTTTTGACGTCTCGTTAAGTTAATAAACACTTTTCGTGTAATAATGTTGAAACGGTACTCCACGATCCTCGTTTGGTGTTTTATCGTCGAATATAATGTTTTCGTCGCAAAATAACACTTTTCATTACTTGTGAAAATATGCCCAATTGGCCTCGTAAAACTAGTCGTGAAATATTGTACGTTAAGTGTTAGTGATCAAACTTGACGTTTTTGAAAACCTTGCAACATAATCTTAATGTTGTTTCATTTGACTTTTTATCAAACGCGCCTCGATCATATAGAAAATCGTCTATCAACATGTTTACTAGCAAAAACTGCTTTAGACTTGGAATATATTTTCTATATAAAAGCTGATAAAATGTATATTGAATCGTCGAGTTTCAAATGCTCTAGATAACGTCTAGTATCTTGGTCGTTATAAGCTTGTTTTCTCTACGTAACGTCTTTATATCCACGGCTTCGTATTAATATGAACTAGCATATTTTCAGTAGGTTGGTGCCTCTAGATAACGTCTAATGTCTCGTTTTAGCCGTTGAAATTCATGGGACAGCACGTATAATTTTCAGAAAACTAGTTTTGGTCGCCAAACTTGGAAAAATCATAACTTTCTCGTCGTAAGTCGGTTTTTAGTCATTCAAGCTGCCACGGTTTTGTTTTTGAAATTATTTTCTGAATATTTAAGCCAAAATATCCCCTGAGGTACTGAGTTTTCCTGATCCCATGATTTTGGACAGAACCTACTTCTATTGTTGTCAAAAACACATTTTCTAGTTCAAGGCTTGATCAAACCACTTCCAATCAACACCACAACTAATCTAATCCTGCCATACACCTTCTTAGGGTGTCATAGGGTCTTAAACATCACCAACCATGGTGGGTTTCATGAGAATATTACTAAAATATATAGATCTATGTTTATAGAGAAAATGAGTATCAAGTGGTATGTATAACATATATTTTGCATAACTTGCTACTAATAAAACTTGAAAATACATGGAATGGAAGTATATATGATTGAAAAATATATGTAACTCACTTACTTGAATATTTGAGGTGGTTTGGAAAGAAATGTATAAGAAACCTAGGGATTTTTATTTCAAAATCCTAGCTAGGAGTGTAAATGAGACTTGTTTAATACTTGATCTTCAAAAATTGATGGATTCTTGTTGGTGTTCTTGGTTTGGCCGAACAAAGAAGGAGAGGAAAAGAGAGAATATGATGAACTTTAGCTAGTTAGTTTTGTTATGAATGTGTTTGTGAAATTAATTCAAGTTTATGTTTACTTGCAACATTAATGGTTTTTGTCTTACTAATCAAGTGTTTGGAGAAATTAGGGGTGTTTAGGGGGGCGGCATGTGGAAGGAAAAAGGAAGGGATTTGATGGCTAATTAAAGTTCTTGTCCCCCCATTTAACAAGTATTAGTTTGTTTGTGTATACATTAGGTGTTATCGTGTACTGAGTTAACTAGAAATAAATCTTGACGCGATAAAATAAAATATGACGAAGTTGTAAAAATTGTAAAATCATATTCCTTGCAAGAATCGGGTGTTAGAATAATTATCGGGTTGAAATTTCGCAAACCGACGGTGTTATAGGCTTTTAACGAGAAATGTAGCAAACGATTTAAAAACACCGGGTAATTAAATAATGAAATCTCTATATCATATAATGAGTATGAAAATGTATTATGATCATTGTCTGGAGTGTTGGGTATAATGTTAGTAGTAAAGACTGAGTGGTAACGTTTATTAAATAATTAACTATACGTTAATTAAAATTACACAAACTCGTGCATGACCAAATAGGCAGATGATGATACTGATGATTTATAGACTACTCTAGTCTATATGACGTGTCCTAAATGATGTTTCATGAATTCGCAGCTAAACCCTAACAGTTACGCGAATTTTTAATACCCGTAAACCTAGTTTACGTAATGATGAATGATAATCATGAATAGTGATTTTCCCCCGAGAATGAATAGTGTTTCGTGAATAGTGAAATTTTTGAAAACTTCTCAAAGTCTCAAACTGACTTCGAAAATGATGAATAGTGATTGATGAATAGTAACTTGTCGAGGTTTGGAAAATGACCTAAAATTACGGGTTGTCACAGTCTCCACCCGTTAAAGGAATTCAGTCCCTGAATTCAGCTCGTGTTGGTCTCTGGGGTGGATTCGGTGAAAGGATGTGGATAGTCTTGCAATGATTGAGTACGCACACATGAATGAAACCTTTAGAAATTAGGTAGGGAATCAATCTGGACATAATTCTATTATTACTATTCCCAGTATTGCAAAATTCATCTCTGAGTCAGACATAGGTGGTCAAGCTATGTCCCACTGTCCCGGGGTAGAATATAGATGACCAGTCTATATTCCACCAAGGTTTAATGAATTTTGAAATACTCAGATCAGTTATACTAATACTATGTCCTTCACATTTAAAGGACGTTTCAAAAGACTAAGGCAAGTGACTAAACTCGAGGTCGAATGATGAAACTACGTAATGAAAGGGCGTAACGCGGTGACATATACGATACGTGAGCAAGCTTATATGGAAGACAGTTATAGTAATCAATGAGAATAAGTGAGTATAATCTATTTGATGATAAAACACAAATCTCATCACATATGTCAGCAGCAAACCACAAATGAGGCATCAGCTTGGCAGGCAGGCACGTGGCGGTCATAGGGTTAAGTTTTCTTGAAAGTAGCTATAGTCTAGGTTTTAAAATCACCCAGTTCTCTATAGCCAAGGCTCTGATACCAATCTGTCACACCCCCAGAATTGGGTCCAGCGGAAGCATACATGTCGCTGGGGTGCAACTCAATTGGTATCATGTAACAACCCGAGATTTCAGGTCACTTTCCTAACCACGACAATTCACTATTCATCAGTTACTATTCATCATTTACTATTCACCAATCACTATTCATCATTTCACTATTCATCGTTTTTGGAGTCAGTTTGAGACTTTGAGAAGCGTTCAGGAATTTTACTATTCATGTGACACTATTCATCCCCGGGAGGGAATCACTATTCATGTTCATTATTCATTTCAGCGTAAACGTAGTTTACGGGTATTCATATTCGCGTAACCGGTTTGGTTTGACTGCGAAATTCATGCATCATCAGTAGGAACACTGCATACGGACTAGGAATAGTCTGCATATCATCAGATTTCCATTTTCATACTATACCACTCGTAGGTTTATCAAATTAATATTTTTGTTACATTCGACGTATTACGTATAATTACTTTTAATTAAAACGTCAACGCGCGATCAATAAATATGACTAACACGTCCGACAAACCCCACGATGGTCCCGACATATTTTTATACTCATTTTAATATCAAGAAAATTTTAAAATTCATTTACCCAGTATTTTGCAAATTTATTTAATTTATATCGTACGTTTAATATAATTACGACGGTTTACGTAAAAACTAAACAATAATTACCCGAACACTCAATATTTGTACCCAACATATTTTTGTAATTTTTATGACTTCGTCAAGTCCCGACTAACTCCGTTAAATTTTATTTCTAGCAAACGCGGTACCCGGTTACACCTAAAACTAATTAAATTAAACACCTAAACACATGTAATCATCACAAGGTTTAATCCAAAAGAGCCCCCCCCCCCCTTCTCTTCTTTGTGCGCCGGCCTCACACCCCCCAAAACACATCACAAGTTGCAACTTCACTTCACAATTAATGCACACTAATTCTTGTCTAATATATATAATTACCTACCACATTTTCACTTCATTTTTGCATAATATCTCAAGAAACTCTCTCATCTCTATATGTGTGTGTGTATATTCGGCCAAACAAGAACAAGAGGAAGAAAACAACAAACTTTCAAGATCAATCCATAATCAAGTCCATCTAGTATTCCTTTAAGGGTTTTGAAATACAAACTCAAAGGTTTCTTAAGTTTTCATCATCTTTTTATCACTAATCTTTCAAGTAAGTTGTCAAAACTCATTTTCATAATTTTACCAAGTTAATATAATGTTCATATCATTTTTATGCAAGATCTATATGTATATGTTAGTTATACCACTCCTTTTAAATCTTTTTGCAAGTTATGAGCCCTAGAAGTGTTTTATACTTAGATCCTTGTTAGATCTACATGGATGATGATGTTTAGGACCCTTGACACTTTAAAAAGATATATGGTAAGTTTTAGAAAGATTGGTTGTTGTTTGTGACATTTTTGGACAAGTTACTAACTAGAAAATCAAGTTTTAACAAGTATATAAAACATTCTGTCCTTAAAAGTGAAACGTGGGAAAATCAGTAGGTGTGAGATAATTTTTGGCCAAATATTTAGAAAATACATTCCGAGACGAAGCCGTGGCCGAAAACGGGGATAAAAACGAGTTAATAACGAAGGAGATATGATTTTTCAAAGTTTAACGACAAAAAACTAATTTTCAGAAAATAACATGCTGTTACACGACTTTCGACGGACAAACTGAAGCGTTTAACGCGACCTAGATGACCCGAGCTACTGAAAATATATTAGTACATGTTTATACGAACCCACGGATATAAAGAACATCGAAAACGAGCTAATAACGAACAAGATACACGCGTTTAAACATCGATAATATACCTTTCATTTTGACAGCTTTTTAACTAGAAAATGTTTACGTACTAGAAACTATATTTTTCACGTAACGACTATGGAGAACCGTAATTCTTACCCGTTGGAACACGTACGATCAAAGACTTATTAACACGACTATCATATTACATTTCATGTTTCCAAAACGCCGATACTAACACTAACGTTTTATACACATTATGACACGACTAGTTTTACGTTAACAAGTTAACATATTTATACCAAGTTTTGGAAAAACTTTACATATCAACGATAACTAGTATTTTCAAATGACGAGTGGTATAGGTTACATATACATGTACATGCACTACATTGCCTCATAATCTAAGTAGATTATGCATATTCATTTTAGGTAGCGGCTAGTGTTCGCGCCTTGTTATTGCCAAGTATTCCAAGTGTTCCAGTATTTCAATTATTCCAAGTATTCCGATTTCATAGCATTGTTGTATCATCACTTCAGGTGAGTTTTCATAGCCCCGTATACATTTTATTATTGTTTTCAAATCCCACGGGGGAGAATACATTGCAACTGTTTTCCATACGAGCCAAAGTATCAGACTTCCTGTACATAGATTAAGTTACCTTGTTGCCAATTGAAAGTCCCCATATAATCATGAACCGTTAATTATGTTTAAGCGAGAGTGAGTGGATAGATCTATCGAGGGTGACGCCTCCATCCGTGTTGGCTTTGACCAACAACCGATAGCGGATGCATTTCATGTCTTTTCATTTGAGTGTCTGGCAAAACACTCCCAGGGGCTCCAAAGAATTCAGTCACAGCGTCGGGGTCATGAGCTTAAGGCTATTGTACAATCATTTTTATGTGACTTATGTCATACACTTTATACTTGTGGCTATCGTATAACTTCATTTTATTAAACCTATGAACTCTCACCAACTTTATGTTGACCGTTTTTAGCAATGTATTTTCAGGTTATTAGCTATCATGTGGGCATGCATTGGATTGTTTTGGAGTCGCGGGGTCGACTTGCATCACTTCATTTTATGCACTTATGTAACCGTTTGATCGATTATGGTTTTGTTTTATAAACTTGCAACATCATTTGGGACCTATGTTTTGTAAACTCTGATTTTATTTATGATCAAACGTGTATTTTCAAAACGACACTTTAGGTCGTTCAATATATCCATTGTATGAGACGCCATGAAAGTTACACCAAGGTATTCAATTCCGCTGCCATTAACAGGTAAATTCAGGGTGTGACAGATTGGTACCAGAGCAATGGTTATAGCGAACTAGGTTGTCCTCATACCCTAGACTATAACTACCCCAACGGTAGCGTCTCATCATTACATCATAAGTGCACATTATTATTTGCGAGGATTCATTACATGGGTTATTCATTTCATTTTGTATTGTTGCCACAGAGATATGTCTTCCAATTCCCGCACTATTGTTATATTTTCTGATGTTTACATCGAGGACGCTATGTCTTCTACTACTCCCATTGTTGCACCTACTCCTCAGATTTCACTTATTGCACCACCTTTGGTTACTTGTGCACCTACAGATTCATCATCCCATACTATTCCGGTTTCCGCAGAATCCAACTCTTATGTTCCGACGTCGCAAGACGATCGGGACGTCCCTATTACTTCAGCCCATACAGAGTATACCATTTGATAAGACGTACATGCTTAGTCCTTATGGACCTATTAGAATGTTTATTGCAAGAAAGATAGTATATCTTCATTCCCTCACTATTAGAACACTCACTACTCATGTATTACCACCAGTATCAGCTACTCATACCACTATTGGTCGTCCCATAGTGCATACTCCAGTTTTACCGCTTAGACATCGCAAGATAGCGTAAAAGAAGGTAGTGATTCCTTCAGTATTATCACCATCGACTTCATCATCATCATATGGAACCCCATTTATACCATCACATTCCTCTCAGGGACTCTATACTATCTCAGGTATAATCGACTCATACTTCCATGACATAATGAACCAACAAGATGCTTTGAGCAATATTACACCACCACAAGAGAACTCTTCACAACTCCCTCTTCATTACCAAGTTTGATTACATCACATTCTAAACCGATGAGTTGGATTTCATCATTGGTCATCGTAACAACACCCCACCAATCAGATATGACACCGAGACCTTCGAGATTCGGGAGTCTAACCTTGCCTTTCAGTACGACCATTGTCATTTCCTTTTTCCCATTCTCACTTGACATGAATTAGATAACATCTTGTGGATGACACCAAGATCACGGACTCAACAGGAACATCTATAGATTCCTCAAGGATGGATTGGAATCTACATTATCTCAGACATGAATCGATGCACAACCCCGGACCTCACTTCAGGACATCATCCTAGCTTTTACCTTTACTCGCTTTTACTATCATCTTGGCCACGGGAAGTGTGGCGTGGTTCAAAGAAACTTGTGGTATTTTGATTGTTGTACAACGAGATCCCCAAGTATTGACCTTACTATATGGGTATGGTTATGCTATCTATGACACCGGTCAATGTAGACCAAAATTTTTAAGTGTTGTATTCATGTGTTATGAGGATATACGCATGGTTGTGGTGGTATACCTAGTGAACAATGATCGTTGCTATTACGAGTACTCATGGTTGTATTTATACACGCTGAGGTTGTACATGTTGTGGTTGTACATATCGTGGTTGTATTTACACTTGTGGTGGATATATATATACATGTTGTGGTTGTATATATTTTGTACGATAATCATTTCTAGTATGATTGTTGTTGATGTATTCTGTTGTGATGTACCAGAATTATGGCACCTAGGAAAGCAAAAGCCAAGGCTGCTGCAACGACTACCCCAGAAATGACTCAGGCTGCTATCCGGAAGCTCGTTAGGGATAGTGTAGCCGAAGCTCTAGAGATTGAAAGAGCCGCTGTTGCCGCAAGAGCTGCCGAAGATGCTTCTCGGATAGGGACATCGGGAGAAGCTAGCAACGGAACCAATGGGAAGAAATGTACATACAAGGATTTCAAGAGTGGAGATCCTACTTTGTATAAGGGTACTGAAGGGGCTACTGCCATGGTTCGATGGTTCGAACATACTGAATCCGTGTTTATCTTATGCAACTGTCCGGATGATTCCAAGGTTAAGTTTGCCGTGAGTACACTTCGTGATCAAGCCTTATCGTGGTGGAACTCCTATGCAAAGCCCATAGGGATGGAGAATGCTTACAAGATCACATGGGACGAGTTCAAAAAGTTGGTAACTAAGAAGTTTTGCCCACGAACCGAAGTGAAGAAGTTAGAGGTGGAGTTCTATGATCTGGTAACTGTGGGTAATGATATTGAGACATACATTCGGAGGTACCAAGAGTTAGCTGCTCTATGCCCATCTATGGTGCCTGATGATGAAAAATTGGTAGAGAATTTCATTGGTGGATTGCCCGAAAGCATCCGTGGTGATGTGATTTCTTTTGATCCGCAAACTCTTGATGAGGCAATCAGGATGTCTCAAAAGCTCATAGCTCAAGTTCTGAAGAAAGTGACACCCGCCAACAACAACAACAATAACTTCAACCGAAACCGTAACTACAACAATAACACCAACAATTACCAGAACAACAACAACAAAAGGAAATGGGATGACAACCAAGGTAACAACGCCAACCAACCACCACCCAAAAGACAAGAAACTGCACGGGCCTATGTTGCGGGTCCGACTGAAAAGAAAGGTTACGCCGGTACTCTACCAAAGTGTAACAAATGCCAAACGCATCATAACCCGGGGGATTGCCCTAAACCTTGTTGCAATTGTGGGAAGATCGGTCATCTGGCTAAGGGATGCAGGGCTGCTCCTGGGGGAAATAATCAGAATCCACCGCCAACATGTTATGGTTGTGGAGAAGTTGGACACTTTAGGAACAATTGCCCGAAAGGAAATCAGGACATGGGGACCAAGAGGAATTAACTCGAGGAATAGCGTGCGTGTTTGGGAGAGAGACCGTCAGGACATTAGCAACATCAAAGACAACAACAATGCTTAACCAGAAGGAGTTCATGTTTTAATAAACCGTAGTTGAGCCCTCTAGGGTTGTATCTTTCTTTTGTACTTTCCATAGGTACGTTGGTGTAACCTAGTTGTATTAAGCACTTTCCTATCCAATGTAATACCTATCTTTTGTTATCTTCGCGATAATCATAACCATCGTTTATTCCATTCCTATTCCAATTGCTCAATTCTCTATAGTTTCGCAACAATATACCTTTATCTTACTAGGGATTAGGCCGATTTCATTCTTGACGGATTAGTAGACTAATACCATTTCATAAGATTCATCCATGTATCCAATGAAACCTTCAACAAATTTAATGCAAGTTATTTTACTACCCTACGGGAGAACTATTTTTCAGAACTTTCAAAATAAACCATTTGGTACCACCCTATAAATGGATTTCCTGTCATTTTATCAAGTATTTACTACCGCTACGCGAGACAATTTTCATGTTACTTTCAAAGGAAATATCTAGAAAACCATTTATCAAAACAACACGCTGAACACCATCTAAAACTTTTGGGAAAAAGTAGTACCGTTTCGATTTAACCAAGCATCGCATCGTTGGTCCTCAATTATACATAGCCTGATCACCTATGTATAATTCAGGAGGAATTATGCCGTGAAGAAAATAGTCACATTTTCAGAAATTATTAATAACAATCTTCATTCAAAAGCTTTGTAAACAAATGGAATTTTTCATGAACACCCCTTTTAACAAACTCCCACCGGATACTTACATCACTCATCACTCACTCAGCCATTAAGTTGAATTTGCACCATTGACTTCTCTAGGAGAGACTCTACATTATGAAAGATATTTTATGGCATAGAAACGGCGAAAGGATAGACGATACCCCTCAGATTTCTAGCAATTCCTTTAAGATATTCCTTTTCTAATTGGATATACACGCTCTACCATAGTTAGCCCGACGAATCCTTAAGAGAACTACCTGAACACTATAGGATTTATTCAACACCACACAACCAACTTTGAATGGATTAGGATAATCTTTCGAGTATTGACGAATTTCATCATCAGCAAAAATAACCATCACGGGAATATATAAAGGCACCATTTAAGACACCCTATGGCCGAAGTGACCATATACATATTTATATATCGAATTTGGAAAGTTAAATTCACGGACCTAGAACTAAACCGGGAGATAACAAAGGAAACTTCACAAGTCAAGAATCAGTTACAAGAAATGAGAAAACAACGGAAGTTAGGTCGATGTATGATGCACATCATACGGAATTGATATCCTTGAACAACGAACCTCCTAGATTCAAGTAAAAGCACGAACTATGATTGAAAGCCTTGCCTTGGAAGGGCATGATACAATTTTTGGTAACCCGATAGACTGAGCTCTCGGTATTGGACCATTTCAGATTCTAGTTAGAACCGGTCAGTTGGCATACACACCTAAGTTTCCGTCAGAATTCAGCAACGTTCATAACACATTTCATGTTTCAAACCTCAAGAAGTGTCTCTCCGACGAGTCGTCCGTTATTCCACTAGAAGAAATTCAACTAGAGGACAAGCTTAATTTTGTGGAAGAACCCGTTGAAATCATGGACCGTGAGGTCAAACAATTGAAGCAGAGTCGAATTCCTATCGTGAAAGTTCGCTGGAATTCTCGAAGAGGACCCGAGTTTACTTGGGAACGAGAAGACCAAATGCGACGCAAGTATCCACATCTTTTTCCCGAGCCTGCTTCCGAAACCAACAACATTTGAATTCAGGGACTGAATTCCCTTTTGGAGGGGCGACTGTAACAACCCGAGATTTCAGGTCACTTTCCTAACCACGACAATTCACTATTCATCAGTTACTATTCATCATTTACTATTCACCAATCACTATTCATCATTTCACTATTCATCGTTTTTGGAGTCAGTTTGAGACTTTGAGAAGCGTTCAGGAATTTTACTATTCATGTGACACTATTCATCCCCGGAGGGAATCACTATTCATGTTCATTATTCATTTCAGCGTAAACGTAGTTTACGGGTATTCATATTCGCGTAACCGGTTTGGTTTGACTGCGAAATTCATGCATCATCAGTAGGAACACTGCATACGGACTAGGAATAGTCTGCATATCATCAGATTTCCATTTTCATACTATACCACTCGTAGGTTTATCAAATTAATATTTTTGTTACATTCGACGTATTACGTATAATTACTTTTAATTAAAACGTCAACGCGCGATCAATAAATATGACTAACACGTCCGACAAACCCCACGATGGTCCCGACATATTTTTATACTCATTTTAATATCAAGAAAATTTTAAAATTCATTTACCCAGTATTTTGCAAATTTATTTAATTTATATCGTACGTTTAATATAATTACGACGGTTTACATAAAAACTAAACAATAATTACCCGAACACTCAATATTTGTACCCAACATATTTTTGTAATTTTTATGACTTCGTCAAGTCCCGACTAACTCCGTTAAATTTTATTTCTAGCAAACGCGGTACCCGGTTACACCTAAAACTAATTAAATTAAACACCTAAACACATGTAATCATCACAAGGTTTAATCCAAAAGAGCCCCCCCCCCCCTTCTCTTCTTTGTGCGCCGGCCTCACACCCCCCAAAACACATCACAAGTTGCAACTTCACTTCACAATTAATGCACACTAATTCTTGTCTAATATATATAATTACCTACCACATTTTCACTTCATTTTTGCATAATATCTCAAGAAACTCTCTCATCTCTATATGTGTGTGTGTATATTCGGCCAAACAAGAACAAGAGGAAGAAAACAACAAACTTTCAAGATCAATCCATAATCAAGTCCATCTAGTATTCCTTTAAGGGTTTTGAAATACAAACTCAAAGGTTTCTTAAGTTTTCATCATCTTTTTATCACTAATCTTTCAAGTAAGTTGTCAAAACTCATTTTCATAATTTTACCAAGTTAATATAATGTTCATATCATTTTTATGCAAGATCTATATGTATATGTTAGTTATACCACTCCTTTTAAATCTTTTTGCAAGTTATGAGCCCTAGAAGTGTTTTATACTTAGATCCTTGTTAGATCTACATGGATGATGATGTTTAGGACCCTTGACACTTTAAAAAGATATATGGTAAGTTTTAGAAAGATTGGTTGTTGTTTGTGACATTTTTGGACAAGTTACTAACTAGAAAATCAAGTTTTAACAAGTATATAAAACATTCTGTCCTTAAAAGTGAAACGTGGGAAAATCAGTAGGTGTGAGATAATTTTTGGCCAAATATTTAGAAAATACATTCCGAGACGAAGCCGTGGCCGAAAACGGGGATAAAAACGAGTTAATAACGAAGGAGATATGATTTTTCAAAGTTTAACGACAAAAAACTAATTTTCAGAAAATAACATGCTGTTACACGACTTTCGACGGACAAACTGAGGCGTTTAACGCGACCTAGATGACCCGAGCTACTGAAAATATATTAGTACATGTTTATACGAACCCACGGATATAAAGAACATCGAAAACGAGCTAATAACGAACAAGATACACGCGTTTAAACATCGATAATATACCTTTCATTTTGACAGCTTTTTAACTAGAAAATGTTTACGTACTAGAAACTATATTTTTCACGTAACGACTATGGAGAACCGTAATTCTTACCCGTTGGAACACGTACGATCAAAGACTTATTAACACGACTATCATATTACATTTCATGTTTTCAAAACGCCGATACTAACACTAACGTTTTATACACATTATGACACGACTAGTTTTACGTTAACAAGTTAACATATTTATACCAAGTTTTGGAAAAACTTTACATATCAACGATAACTAGTATTTTCAAATGACGAGTGGTATAGGTTACATATACATGTACATGCACTACATTGCCTCATAATCTAAGTAGATTATGCATATTCATTTTAGGTAGCGGCTAGTGTTCGCGCCTTGTTATTGCCAAGTATTCCAAGTGTTCCAGTATTTCAATTATTCCAAGTATTCCGATTTCATAGCATTGTTGTATCATCACTTCAGGTGAGTTTTCATAGCCCCGTATACATTTTATTATTGTTTTCAAATCCCACGGGGGAGAATACATTGCAACTGTTTTCCATACGAGCCAAAGTATCAGACTTCCTGTACATAGATTAAGTTACCTTGTTGCCAATTGAAAGTCCCCATATAATCATGAACCGTTAATTATGTTTAAGCGAGAGTGAGTGGATAGATCTATCGAGGGTGACGCCTCCATCCGTGTTGGCTTTGACCAACAACCGATAGCGGATGCATTTCATGTCTTTTCATTTGAGTGTCTGGCAAAACACTCCCAGGGGCTCCAAAGAATTCAGTCACAGCGTCGGGGTCATGAGCTTAAGGCTATTGTGTAACCACTGTGAAAAGTCCCTTATTTAAATAAACTATCTCTCGGAATTATTTATCCTTTTCTACGTGTAATTTTTTTTTTTTTTTTTTTTTTTTTTTTTTTTTATTGTAACTATTATCTTATGTGACGGAGATCACATCCCGAATAACCGTGCTTGCAACTCAACCTTAACTAATTTCATATTCAAATAAGTAAACATCTTTAATCTGAAATGTTATGAGATTCCACTTATCACTTTACGTTATTTCGTTAATATATATTTTAAAACTGAACATTCCTTAACTAATAATAATTTTATAAAACCCTAAACTACCATAACAACATTTATGAACAATAAAACCCTAGAAATACCGAAGAATAAATTATCTAGGTAATGTACAAGTCCCTAAAGCATAAAACCTTAATTCTACTTTAACTCCCGATAAAACCCTAATTTCAGGTAATTATGATTTTATGTACAAAACTTACAAAACCTAATTTATTTATATAAGATTTTTATAAAATATAAATGTACAAGTCATTTAAAGTCAATGTACAAGTCTTTTATACATGAAATCATTTAATTACAAAAACCTTATTAAAATATTATTTTGAAAGCATGATTTACAAATCATACATGCATAATCCTTAAAGATTAATTTTCCTAAACTCATTAAATATTTTTACAAGTCTTTAAACCCAGCGTACAAGTTCCTAATGCATAAAATCTAAAAATCCCATTTATTTACTTTTCAACTTAAAAACTAACAAATTATTTTTACATAATAATAACTTATTAAAATTATATTTTAGTGCAACCCTATTAAGCATATGTTACAACCCTCTCAAGCTCAACCTATTTTCCTTTTCCATTTCTTATAAATTTCGACACATATGAATATATATAACAACCTTAAATATTTTAGTGATTAATCAAGCACATAAACTAAACTAACTATTTTCCATAAACTTTAAACACAACTCATTTCCCTTTCCATTTTTATACAAAATCGATTTATAAATATATATATATATATATATATATATATATATATATATATATATATATATATATATATATATATATATATAATAAACACTAAATTAAACCCTTATCAATATTTATCTCAAACCAATTTAGTTAAATCTTTAAACCCTAAGTACTACTCCCTAATCCTATTGTACCACCACTTTAAACCAAATTCGGTTTCATCTAAATTTCCTATTCGAATTCAAACATAAACCCTTAACCAAATTTACCTTCCCTTAAACTCAAAGTACCACTCTCTTGAGCCTATTCGAACCCCCTCCTGGAAAACTGATTCGAACACAACCAAAACTCCAACTAAGTTACCTTCCTAATATTACCTACACTAGATACCTTCCCCCTCCTCCACATCACCAATGACATCATCACATGATGACTTGTAAGGTGAAGAACTCTCCACATCCTCCCCTCCTCTAGAACATGCTTGCTTGTATAGATGAGAACAAGCCACATCACGCCCAAAACCCCCCTCCTCACACCTGTCCTTCAACCTAAAAACAGCCACATCACCACATTCTAACAAAAACCTAGCAAACCCTAATCACTTCCTTCTATAAATATCAAGCCTATTTCCTTCTCTCCCTTCAAACCCTAAATCGACCAACACCAGAACACAGCCCATACTCACCTTATCACTAATCCAAAAAGACTAGAAGAGAGCCAAGAAAATATAGTAGGAAGCCTTGAAGGGGGAGAGGACCTTATTACACATACGCAACAGAAAATAAACCCAGTACCCTAATCAAACCAAAGATCAAGTAAGTCTATCTCACACTTTTTATATTCAGTTTATTTAGTACTATACATCTAAAAACCTTAAAACATGAACACTTAATAATGAACATAATCAAAATCCATAGTATTTCTTTTTCCTTTACTTTGTCTGTTCAAACAGAAAATCCATAGCACCTTAACCATTCGAAATTTTGTAAAACAAATCCAAGATATGTAAAACATGTTGAAATATATCATATATTATCATAACATACGTGAAAAACTAGTAAGAAACGTTTAAAACCATTAAAAATTCGATCAGGTATTTTTCTGTGGTTTTTAGTCGAGCAGAAACTGCCCCCTAGCCCCACTTTCGACCTAAAAACCAACTATCAAATGATCACTAAAATTTCTGATTTTCGATATACATAAAGTTCACATAGTAAACTAAATTTAGGAGAAAGAATCGTAGAAAATGATCAAGTGTTCGTTGAGATATAAGGTCTTAAAGTTGGCTCCAAACTCGCTATTAATGAAAAGTAAAATACCAGTTATTGTTTTTCTTGTTTTGTCACCCCAACCCTCCTACTTGTGACCTATAGTTCGACCAACTAGAGGCCACCATAAAATCTGGTATTTAACATGATTAAAGATCACCTAGCTACCTTTAAATAGAAAGAAGAATCATTGAAAAAGGTTAAACGAGTTAGGAGATATTGTGTTCTAAACTTTGGTCTATATCGCTAAGAATAAGAAAAGTTCCAGTTATTTGTTTTCAGTGTTAGTCGACCAGATACCCAACTTTCGACCTATAAACCGACCAACGAACGACCTTTATAAATCCTTATTTTTAGTATGTCTAGAGTCCACCCAGCACACTAATGATAGGAAAAAGAATCACGAAAAATAGTTAAGTTTTCACAAAGTTATATGAGTCCAAAGATTGCTCAATATCGCTAATAATTAGAACCTTTGATTTTAGTTATTAAATTTTCAGTTCAGTCGACTCAACCCACTAACTTTGAACTTAAATATCGAACCTCTAGAAACCTTTATAAATTCAGATCTTTGGTATGCGTAAAGTTCATATAACAAGCAAAATTTAGAAACAAGAATCTTGAAAAATGATTTAGTTTTTAAAAAGATATCGAGCCCTAAAGTTGGACTCATATCGATAGAAAAAGAAACTAAATATTCCAGTTAACTGTTTTCAATAATTGTCGACTAACCACCCGACTTTGAACCTTGTTTTCGTACCTCATAAGACTTTTAAAAATTCTATATTTTTGACATGATGATGTCGACCCAGCTAACTTGTTTTAGGAACAAGAACTTTGAAAATTGATTAAACAAATAGAAAGTTATTTACCCTCAAAATTGCCCCATCGCTAACTTTTAAAAATTTATCTTTCTAGATTTATTAGGACTTGTTTTTACCTGATCAACTTTGAGTATTTATTTATGTTATCAAATGATTTTTATAAATACGAAACTTGGGCTATTCTTAGACGACCTAGTTAGTTATACTTAGGAAAAGAGGGTTCGTCAAATAATCTAGTATTCGCTTAGATAATCGAGTCCAAAACTCTAGTCAAACCATGATTTTCAAATTTTCATTTAATAAGAGTTTAATAGGTTGATTTTGTAGATATTCATTAACAAAGGTCATTTTTGCAAATAACATATACCAAGGGTAGAAAATGTCATATTTGAAACTTAAGGGTAGAAACTGTCATTTTCCAAAAGTCTGGGGTGTAAACTGTCATTTGACCAAACCTTAGGGATAAAAGTATAACATTTCATAACTATTATTTTCATCATTTTTATTTTCATTTTATGATCTAATATAATCATAATACGTTTATTTCTATAACAAATGAACACAAAATATGATGAAGGAACAAAAGAATATTTTAACGAACGAACGGAAACATAAGAAAGAGTAATAAGATAAAATCTAAATTTTGAAGAGACTTCATATTGTCTCATTCCAAATACCTAATCAACAACCAAACAATGAAACGAATAATAAAAACTTATATATTAAGAAACAATTACTGAGAAACTTGACATAACCAATTCAGGTTGCAAGCCGGAGACGTTTATCAACTTTGTAACTTTGTTTTCCATCCAGATTGTCCAGGTGAGTTCATAGTCCCACTTTTCTTATATGTTTTCCAAACTTGTGGGGAGATACATGCTATTAAACCGAACACAAGTATTTTCCTGATTGTTATTGCAATAAGTTAACCGTTGCCTATTTATTTTAAAAGACCCTGTTATCATGCACCATTAATCACCTGCGGGTGAGCGCGAATATAGTGAATAGATCTATTGGCAGTTGACGTCCCATTTGTGTTGCTGGCTAAGTAACCAAATGCATTATATTTGAGTTTAATAAAGAGTTTCAGGCAGACTCCTACCCGGGGCAAGGTTACCTACATTTAATTATGGGGTAATTTTTAACCTGTTAATGCTTTGAGTGTCATGAGGCTTAGTGCAATATTCCGAACTGTGACATAACTGATTTCTCTCATTTGGCTTGTGTTCAAACTGATTATAACTTTAAACGCTATGGATTCACTCAACCTTTGTGTTGACTTTTTAAGCATGTTTATCTCAGGTATTTAGAAGTATGGATATTGGCACGGAGCGGCGGTGGACTTTCTTCTTAAAATAAAAGAGTGTCCACTTTGTTATCATTCAATGAATAATGTAATTTTTATCATGTATTTCTGAACCTCCCTCTGGGACCTATCTTTTGTACTCTGATATTAAATAAATGAATGATAACAATTTTTATTTAAAAAAAAACGTCTCTTTTCGAGTCGTTTTCTATTCCCATGACTGTGAACCATGAAGTAGCACCCCAAGCTTATATTCCGCTGCGTAATCCGAAAATGGGGGTGTTACAGATTGGTATCAGAGCTTGTGGTTATAGAGAACCAAATGTTTTCAAACATTGGACTATAACCGGTTTACACAAAAACTTAACCAGAGTCCTCCGTGCCACGCCATTACTGAAACGTTATTTGTATGTAAGTTATTGTTAATAGTTTAAACTGCGTAAATGAAATATTTATAACTATAAAGTGGTTACAGAATCCTGATTCCCCTATTCAATTTATCCCACTCATGTCTAGGCTAGGACATCAAGATGAAACCCTACTTAGAGCCTTATCCATTTAGGATCCCTTATACTAAACTTCGTACTCTTGATATTTCTTACCTTTCACCTTTAGTTTCCTTCCCAAATGTTATTAATTTCTTATAATAATTTCTTATAATTATTATTTGCAAATTATTACAGTACCATATCTCCCGAAACCCCTAAAGTTAACCAAACCACCCCAAACCTCACTCTAGATAACAGTTCCTTCCCACAAACTTCAACCATAGACAACCACCCAACTGGTAACATAATAAGTGACGAAAACTAGGACCACTATTGAAAACAAGGAACCCAAGTATCCATATTAGAGACACGAAATTCTTAACCTACCACATGCTGTGTTAATAAGAGACGTTATATTAATTGTTTTGGTAAAATAATTAATCAAGTTATTAATATCATGCTATAACCCAACATACCAAGACTTACCTAGACTAGGCTATGACTATAGAAATTCCCTTTAGGATAAATTTCGGAAGAGAACTTGATGAATGAAGAGAAAGTCGCTAAACCTTAGCTTTTATTAGTTTGTTCCTTACCCAGAATAAATATACATCCTCATCAGCATGATTTTCAAACTGAAAAGTTAACTCGGAAGAGTTTCTGGTACCCACTAAATCAGATTTATACCTATCAGCTTCTGTACAATATCTTGGCCACAAGATATGTAGCATAAATATGACGCTTATACTAGTCTGTTATATATATAACAAATTAGTACAAGTTATTTATGACTATATGTGGTCTTGATTTTGTTGTATTTTGCTGTATATGGTATCGGTTGATGTGGACCAGTGATGATCATCTCACCTACGCGTATGATATTTGGACATGTTGTGACCTTATGATTATCATGAGTTGTACCTTGATAATCTAACATGGACAAAAACGTATGTTTTGTAACAAAAACCTAGGAAGAATAACCAAACCTACCATTACTCGTACCCTAGGATAACCAAAGGCGAAAACTCAATGATAGAAAGACTATCATCTTAATCTAAGGATTCCCGACCTAGAAATTAAGCAAGGTATTACGCCTAAGAGAAAGGACTTTAAGAGAAAACTTGATGATAAGAAAACCCTAAAATCAATAGGAAAACCAAGGCCGGTGTAAAAGAAAACTAGAACTTATTAAGAAATCCCAACCATATCCTAGAATGACTTAGAATTTAAACCAAAAATAAATCCCTGTAGGAGATAAATAAATTGAGGATTAGAACTCGCTAAGCTATATTTCCTTTTAACTCTCTATCCTAATTATCTTTCTACTTTCATCCTGTAACTTTTCCGCAATAATATTAATCTGCGTTTAGCTTCATTATCTACTCTATCCCTCCTTACCCTATTCAAAACTTTACCTACTTAGAACCTAGTATACCTTTAGGAAATTGGTAAAATATTATTTTGAGGAAACAATAGATTATCCCTAGCTCATAGGAACTTTAGAAGAACCCTAAGATTTAAATTTGAAGATACTCCATTATTACCCTAGGAAAAACCTTAAACCCATTACTGTAGTATGGACTAAAAATTTTCCATTCTTTTGAAAAAAAAAAAAATAAAAATAAAAAAAATAATAATGAATTATGATACTATTTCCTGAAAATATCACGTTGAACACCATCTAAAGTTTTTTTTTTTTTTTTGAAAAGAAATAAATGTCATACGGCTGAGTCAAAACATCACATCATTTGATCCTCGATTATACATAGCCTGATCAACTATGTATAATTAGGAAGAATCATGTAATGAATTGGACAGTTATTTTCTCAAGACTTTCTATTAATTTTTATTTAAACATGCAAAAATATCAAAAACAAAAATCTTCTCATAACCTATCACTTTTGACTTAGTATAATAAAGTCCGCTACTACTACACATCTTCTCTAAAATAGGAAATTCAACAACACTTGAGGATAGAAAAACCATAGGAATTCACAAACCCAAATTTTATTAGGAATCTTGGAAGATAGTACATAGAAACATAGTTAGCAACCGAAGTGCTAATATTACAAGGATTACATAAGTTTTATTTCACTAAGGATTACATAGGAAAGACAACAAGAACCATAACCCTAGCGCAAGACTTATTTTTCCCATGACTTATGCACGATAAAGGATGTAATAGTAAGCGGTATGACGAACCATAGGATCAAGCACAAGCCTTCATGATTTTCTTCCGGATTACACACCATGTAGGTAACAATCGCAACAACGAAAACAATCGCTATAAGTGTAACAAAATGCGGCATCTTGAGGTTATTTAGAAGAGAATTTAATGGTGAAAGAATGAGGATTAGAAATGAGGTATTTATAGGGAATATGTGACCATTATTTTGAACGTTGGAGTTACTATTCATCCACTCAAAAACTTGACCGTTGCATAGTGGTAATTTAGGTGGCAAAACATTCAAATTTAATGCATCCAGTAGGAAAAAGACTGACCAAACTACGTTCCCTTAGGTACCAAATAGAAATTCCTAGACAACTCTATTAAGCCAAAACTATAATTAAGGATTTAGCAGTGAAATGATATTTTGAGGGACATAGGACGTAAGAATAAAATAATATCGTATTATTTTTAACTTGAGGCATTTTAAGCATATCAAATTCTCCTCCTAAACTAAATCGTTGTACGATTTATTCCTTTCTCATGTTCCCTAGCTGAATAGGTTAGAAATTTGAACCTAGCTATCTCTATACTTCATTTTCCCAATTTCCTCAACCAACGTAAACTGAATCTCGAGACGAGATTCCCTTGACGGTGGGTGACTGTAACCACTGTGAAAAATCCCTTATTTAAATAAACTATCTCTCGGAATTATTTATCCTTTTCTACGTGTAATTTTTTTTTTTTTTTTTTTTTTGATTGTAACTATTATCTTATGTGACGGAGATCACATCCCGAATAACCGTGCTTGCAACTCAACCTTAACTAATTTCATATTCAAATAAGTAAACATCTTTAATCTGAAATGTTATGAGATTCCACTTATCACTTTACGTTATTTCGTTAATATATATTTTAAAACTGAACATTCCTTAACTAATAATAATTTTATAAAACCCTAAACTACCATAACAACATTTATGAACAATAAAACCCTAGAAATACCGAAGAATAAATTATCTAGGTAATGTACAAGTCCCTAAAGCATAAAACCTTAATTCTACTTTAACTCCCGATAAAACCCTAATTTCAGGTAATTATGATTTTATGTACAAAACTTACAAAACCTAATTTATTTATATAAGATTTTTATAAAATATAAATGTACAAGTCATTTAAAGTCAATGTACAAGTCTTTTATACATGAAATCATTTAATTACAAAAACCTTATTAAAATCTTATTTTGAAAGCATGATTTACAAATCATACATGCATAATCCTTAAAGATTAATTTTCCTAAACTCATTAAATATTTTTACAAGTCTTTAAACCCAACGTACAAGTTCCTAATGCATAAAAACTAAAAATCCCATTTATTTACTTTTCAACTTAATAAAAACTAACAAATTATTTTTACATAATAATAACTTATTAAAATTATATTTTAGTGCAACCCTATTAAGCATATGTTACAACCCTCTCAAGCTCAACCTATTTTCCTTTTCCATTTCTTATAAATTTCGACACATATGAATATATATAACAACCTTAAATATTTTAGTGATTAATCAAGCACATAAACTAAACTAACTATTTTCCATAAACCTTAAACACAACTCATTTACCTTTCCATTTTTATACAAAATCGATTTATAA
This sequence comes from Artemisia tridentata subsp. tridentata, assembly GCA_021014915.2. Taxonomy (NCBI): domain Eukaryota; kingdom Viridiplantae; phylum Streptophyta; class Magnoliopsida; order Asterales; family Asteraceae; genus Artemisia; species Artemisia tridentata. The sequence continues at coordinate 194,599,576 of CP139502.1, forward strand.
ATATATATATATATATATATATATATATATATATATATATATATATATATATATATATAATAAACACTAAATTAAACCCTTATCAATATTTATCTCAAACCAATTTAGTTAAATCTTTAAACCCTAAGTACTACTCCCTAATCCTATTGTACCACCACTTTAAACCAAATTCGGTTTCATCTAAATTTCCTATTCGAATTCAAACATAAACCCTTAACCAAATTTACCTTCCCTTAAACTCAAAGTACCACTCTCTTGAGCCTATTCGAACCCCCTCCTGGAAAACTGATTCGAACACAACCAAAACTCCAACTAAGTTACCTTCCTAATATTACCTACACTAGATACCTTCCCCCTCCTCCACATCACCAATGACATCATCACATGATGACTTGTAAGGTGAAGAACTCTCCACATCCTCCCCTCCTCTAGAACATGCTTGCTTGTATAGATGAGAACAAGCCACATCACGCCCAAAACCCCCCTCCTCACACCTGTCCTTCAACCTAAAAACAGCCACATCACCACATTCTAACAAAAACCTAGCAAACCCTAATCACTTCCTTCTATAAATATCAAGCCTATTTCCTTCTCTCCCTTCAAACCCTAAATCGACCAACACCAGAACACAGCCCATACTCACCTTATCACTAATCCAAAAAGACTAGAAGAGAGCCAAGAAAATATAGTAGGAAGCCTTGAAGGGGGAGAGGACCTTATTACACATACGCAACAGAAAATAAACCCAGTACCCTAATCAAACCAAAGATCAAGTAAGTCTATCTCACACTTTTTATATTCAGTTTATTTAGTACTATACATCTAAAAACCTTAAAACATGAACACTTAATAATGAACATAATCAAAATCCATAGTATTTCTTTTTCCTTTACTTTGTCTGTTCAAACAGAAAATCCATAGCACCTTAACCATTCGAAATTTTGTAAAACAAATCCAAGATATGTAAAACATGTTGAAATATATCATATATTATCATAACATACGTGAAAAACTAGTAAGAAACGTTTAAAACCATTAAAAATTCGATCAGGTATTTTTCTGTGGTTTTTAGTCGAGCAGAAACTGCCCCCTAGCCCCACTTTCGACCTAAAAACCAACTATCAAATGATCACTAAAATTTCTGATTTTCGATATACATAAAGTTCACATAGTAAACTAAATTTAGGAGAAAGAATCGTAGAAAATGATCAAGTGTTCGTTGAGATATAAGGTCTTAAAGTTGGCTCCAAACTCGCTATTAATGAAAAGTAAAATACCAGTTATTGTTTTTCTTGTTTTGTCACCCCAACCCTCCTACTTGTGACCTATAGTTCGACCAACTAGAGGCCACCATAAAATCTGGTATTTAACATGATTAAAGATCACCTAGCTACCTTTAAATAGAAAGAAGAATCATTGAAAAAGGTTAAACGAGTTAGGAGATATTGTGTTCTAAACTTTGGTCTATATCGCTAAGAATAAGAAAAGTTCCAGTTATTTGTTTTCAGTGTTAGTCGACCAGATACCCAACTTTTGACCTATAAACCGACCAACGAACGACCTTTATAAATCCTTATTTTTAGTATGTCTAGAGTCCACCCAGCACACTAATGATAGGAAAAAGAATCACGAAAAATAGTTAAGTTTTCAAAAAGTTATATGAGTCCAAAGATTGCTCAATATCGCTAATAATTAGAACCTTTGATTTTAGTTATTAAATTTTCAGTTCAGTCGACTCAACCCACTAACTTTGAACTTAAATATCGAACCTCTAGAAACCTTTATAAATTCAGATCTTTGGTATGCGTAAAGTTCATATAACAAGCAAAATTTAGAAACAAGAATCTTGAAAAATGATTTAGTTTTTAAAAAGATATCGAGCCCTAAAGTTGGACTCATATCGATAGAAAAAGAAACTAAATATTCCAGTTAACTGTTTTCAATAATTGTCGACTAACCACCCGACTTTGAACCTTGTTTTCGTACCTCATAAGACTTTTAAAAATTCTATATTTTTGACATGATGATGTCGACCCAGCTAACTTGTTTTAGGAACAAGAACTTTGAAAATTGATTAAACAAATAGAAAGTTATTTACCCTCAAAATTGCCCCATCGCTAACTTTTAAAAATTTATCTTTCTAGATTTATTAGGACTTGTTTTTACCTGATCAACTTTGAGTATTTATTTATGTTATCAAATGATTTTTATAAATACGAAACTTGGGCTATTCTTAGACGACCTAGTTAGTTATACTTAGGAAAAGAGGGTTCGTCAAATAATCTAGTATTTGCTTAGATAATCGAGTCCAAAACTCTAGTCAAACCATGATTTTCAAATTTTCATTTAATAAGAGTTTAATAGGTTGATTTTGTAGATATTCATTAACAAAGGTCATTTTTGCAAATAACATATACCAAGGGTAGAAAATGTCATATTTGAAACTTAAGGGTAGAAACTGTCATTTTCCAAAAGTCTGGGGTGTAAACTGTCATTTGACCAAACCTTAGGGATAAAAGTATAACATTTCATAACTATTATTTTCATCATTTTTATTTTCATTTTATGATCTAATATAATCATAATACGTTTATTTCTATAACAAATGAACACAAAATATGATGAAGGAACAAAAGAATATTTTAACGAACGAACGGAAACATAAGAAAGAGTAATAAGATAAAATCTAAATTTTGAAGAGACTTCATATTGTCTCATTCCAAATACCTAATCAACAACCAAACAATGAAACGAATAATAAAAACTTATATATTAAGAAACAATTACTGAGAAACTTGACATAACCAATTCAGGTTGCAAGCCGGAGACGTTTATCAACTTTTTAACTTTGTTTTCCATCCAGATTGTCCAGGTGAGTTCATAGTCCCACTTTTCTTATATGTTTTCCAAACTTGTGGGGAGATACATGCTATTAAACCGAACACAAGTATTTTCCTGATTGTTATTGCAATAAGTTAACCGTTGCCTATTTATTTTAAAAGACCCTGTTATCATGCACCATTAATCACCTGCGGGTGAGCGCGAATATAGTGAATAGATCTATTGGCAGTTGACGTCCCATTTGTGTTGCTGGCTAAGTAACCAAATGCATTATATTTGAGTTTAATAAAGAGTTTCAGGCAGACTCCTACCCGGGGCAAGGTTACCTACATTTAATTATGGGGTAATTTTTAACCTGTTAATGCTTTGAGTGTCATGAGGCTTAGTGCAATATTCCGAACTGTGACATAACTGATTTCTCTCATTTGGCTTGTGTTCAAACTGATTATAACTTTAAACGCTATGGATTCACTCAACCTTTGTGTTGACTTTTTTAAGCATGTTTATCTCAGGTATTTAGAAGTATGGATATTGGCACGGAGCGGCGGTGGACTTTCTTCTTAAAATAAAAGAGTGTTCACTTTGTTATCATTCAATGAATAATGTAATTTTTATCATGTATTTCTGAACCTCCCTCTGGGACCTATCTTTTGTACTCTGATATTAAATAAATGAATGATAACAATTTTTATTTAAAAAAAAACGTCTCTTTTCGAGTCGTTTTCTATTCCCATGACTGTGAACCATGAAGTAGCACCCCAAGCTTACATTCCGCTGCGTAATCCGAAAATGGGGGTGTTACATATTGTACAATCATTTTTATGTGACTTATGTCATACACTTTATACTTGTGGCTATCGTATAACTTCATTTTATTAAACCTATGAACTCTCACCAACTTTATGTTGACCGTTTTTAGCAATGTATTTTCAGGTTATTAGCTATCATGTGGGCATGCATTGGATTGTTTTGGAGTCGCGGGGTCGACTTGCATCACTTCATTTTATGCACTTATGTAACCGTTTGATCGATTATGGTTTTGTTTTATAAACTTGCAACATCATTTGGGACCTATGTTTTGTAAACTCTGATTTTATTTATGATCAAACGTGTATTTTCAAAACGACACTTTAGGTCGTTCAATATATCCATTGTATGAGACGCCATGAAAGTCACACCAAGGTATTCAATTCCGCTGCCATTAACAGGTAAATTCAGGGTGTGACATATCACAACACAAGTACAAAGAACGGTTTTCACCTCAAACATTTAGAATAAAATTGTTTAACAAAAGTGTTGAATTTTCATTGTTAAAAGTAGTGCGGAAATAGGCCCTTTAAATAGTTAAAACGGTCCCCAAATGTTTATCAGAGTCTTTTATGACCATGCCATGCCCTGCCAAAAGCCTCCAGTAGCGTGCTATTGCTTGTACCTGAAAATACAAGCTAAAAGTGTCAACACGAGGTTGGTGAGTTCATAGAATTTATTGAATAAAATAAAGCGTTTGAATGAAGATTTCCCAGCAAAGGCATTGTAAATCCACCGAGTTCCAAGCCCCGCCCATACAAGACTTGCAACCTGTGTGTTTACAACCCACTGCTAAATGTAATCTGGTTGGTGAACGTCAATTGATTTATGGACCACAAAAATTGAATGAAGAATATATTCCTAATATATATAGAGTTATGACAACTAAATTTCATGACACCGAAGCCTTAAGATTCTAATTTGGGCATACTTTTGACATAACAGTCAAGTGGGGAAACCACAGTCCGTTTGAAATATCAGTCAAGTGGGGAAACCACAATACGTTTGACATCACAGTCAAGTGGAGAAACCATAATACGTTTGACATATCAGCCAGTGGGGAAACCACAATACGTTTGACATCTCAGCCAGCAGGGAAACCACAATACGTTTGGCATATTGGCCAGTGGGGAAACCACAACACGTTTGGCATATCAGTCAGTGGGGAAACCACAACACGTTTGGCATATCAATCAAGTGGGGAAACCACCCGGACATTCAAATTTTTTGGTAGATGTACACCTAGCACATTCAGGGTTCCATAAATGCTTATGCGTCCGTTTGACTTAACCGTCAGGTGGGGAACACCACCCAGACAGGGAGTTCAATCCTAATAGATGTATCCACAACATTCGCGCTTAACGGGTTATAACATATGTAATATGAAATAGCTTAATGTACTAGTGTCCATAAGAAAATAATCATGGATGAAAATTTTAAACACAAAATACTTTCGAGTAACAAACCAAGTATTTTAGCCAATCAATAATATTTGAAAGACAAATCACGTGCCACATAAAACAAGCATGAGTTTAATTAAAAACAAGCATGTATTCTCCCCCAAAACAATTACAAAACAAGTAAAAGGAGGGGCTATGAAACTCACCTGATGCGATAGCAATAATGACAATTATGAATATGCTGGAATGAGGCTCGGTCTCTAACCGCGACCTAATACGAGGATATGATCTAATGTAAGCAAATGAAATGATGCTACACAAGCAAATACATATGTTATCAATACCACTCGTTAATTTTGAAAATAACGTTCATCGTCAAAAAATACATTTTTGACGTCTCTTTATGTTAATAAACACTTTCCGTGTAATAATGTTGAAATGGTACTCCACGATCCTCGTTTGGTGTTTTATCGTCAAATATAATGTTTTCGTCGCAAAATAACACTTTTCATTACTTGTGAAAATATGCCCAAATGGCCTCGTAAAACTAGTCGTGAAATATTGTACGTTAAGTGTTAGTGATCAAACTTGACGTTTTTGAAAACCTTGAAACATAATCTTAATGTTGTTTCATTTGACTTTTGATCAAACGCGCCTCGATCATATAGAAAAGTGGCCAAAAGTGTTAATAAGTGTGACCATATGTTGTTTAAAGAGAAGAAACATTTATTTCATGTGACTATTGATCATCCAATGGTCACATGATTTTTATGTTTTTGTGGCCTTTTGTAATATTTAGTCACACAAAGCATCTTTTTTTTTTGGTATTTAGTCACATACAATTATGCAAAAAGTGGCCAAAATTGTTAATAAGTGTGACCATATGCTGTTTAAAGTGAAGGAATGTGTATTTTGCGTGACTATTGTTCATCCAATGGTGACATGAATTTTTAGTTTGTGGGGCATTTTGTAATATTTAGTCACACATCGAATTAAAGAAAGAGTGACCAATACTGTTGATAAGCGTGACCATATTATGTGAGTGCATCTTTTAGTCACAGGGTTACTACTGGTAGTACTATGTTAGTATTGTTAGAGCAGAGTTGCTACTGCTAGTACTAAATTAGTCCTGCTGAAGCAGAGTTACTACTGCTAGTACTACGCTAGTGCTGCTGGAATGAGTATATATCTACATATTATATATAACCGGATGCGTATGACGTCATCAAATGCAGGATTGACGAATAAGCGCTGGATTGATGAGTAATCATGCTCTTATTCCACCTAAGCATGCCATGTAAGCAATGTTTGACCAAATTAATTCGGATGTTGACTTTCAAATACGAAATTTTAAAAAATGACACTAGAGGATTCGAACTTGGGTGAATTTAAGGTGTTGGTAACATCAACAAAGTTGATTACCACTAGACCAACACATTTTTTTGTGATTTACAATACAAAAAAAGTAAGTCATGCTTAAAAATTTGATATTGTTAAGCTATATTTAAGGAATAGATTATGCATATATTTTAGAGTATATACCAGATTTAAAAAAACATTAAAAGATCACGTATCTCTTAGAAAGCATGTAATTAGTCTTATCAGGGTTCACTTGGTAAGATTTCTTATTTCTCCTTATTCCATAATCATGTGATACTGGGATTCAATGAATTTGTATGGATAATAGTGAATATGAAAATATTGATTTCGGCTAAATATGCAAAAATGCTGTTGACAGGAACAAAAAGGCAGCTTTATTGCTCATGGCGATCTGAAACAAGGTATATTGATTGGTAAGTAAACAGTTTGTTCCCTCCTTTACTGTAAATATATATGTAAAAAATTTTGTGAATTTTTTAAATGTCGGGCTTAGGAAAATACCAAGACTTGAATATCTCCAATATTCTGCAGTAACTTGCTCTAAAATAAACATTTGGTGTTTAGCCCCATAAAAGAGATGCAGATTTAGAAATGAGTTTGGTAGTTGTTGTGACCTTTTCCAACCTGTAAATGTTTCATTAACACTGCTGGCTCAAGAAAGTTAATACTGTTAGCTTTATCGGATATATTGTTAGTACTGCCATCTTTGTCAGATATCGGACAAAGTGCATATTTGTCAGATAAGCTCATTTGTTACTGTTGGTGTCCAAGTTTATCTTGAACGGTTGCAAGTAAGCTCACAACCTTGGTAGTTAATCATAGAAGTAGCTTATCTTTGACTCACTTGATGCTACAACTGTACAATTTATATGAAACATTTTTCGTCACAGGTTCTCAACTCTCCTTCTAAGATGATACCAGCAAGCGTTCCATCATGGACCAAGGTTATATTTGCTATTTATTTAACCATTATTCATATTACATGAACACGTTGTGGTATGTTACTTTTCTTTATATGAACAGTGAAGTTGGGGTGGTATATATTTGGTGAAGATCAGCAGCGTGAGTTGGAGCTGCAGAAGAAGGTGATTCTGGAACGGGTGCAGGCCGAACTTGCGAAAATACTGGAAGAAGATGACAAGGATGCTGATTCGGTTGACAATCTAAGTGGATAAGCAGGAAAATTTGTAAATTTTTGGTAATATTTATCGCCCTTGGCACATTGTATTGATTAGAAAAATTATTGATTTATATTACTTCATAGTGCAGTGGCTGGGATGAAGGCATGTGGCTGGAACGAGCTAAAAAGAAGAGGTGATTTTAAAGTTTTTTTTTTATGCATTTGTGGTATAGTTTTTTTAGGGTAAAGAGTGTTTTCTATTTGTTTCTCTAGTGAGAACCATCGTATGGAACAAATGTTGTCTTGAATTACTTATGTATCATGCTACCGTTACCAAATAGTCAACTTTAGGCAAAAGCTTTTTGTGTAAAACTTGATGGATTTGGGTTGGATTTAGAAAATAGTTAGTAGATTTGGGATAAGAGTATTAGTAACTTATGAGATGGAAGAAGATGACGAGGATGCTGATTCGGTTGACAATCTAAGTGGATAAGCAGGAAAATTTGTAAATTTTTGGTGATATTTATCGCCGTTGGCACATTGTATTGATTAGAAGAATTATTGATTTATATTACTTCATAGTGCAGTGGCTGAGATGAAGGCATGTGGCTGGAACGAGCTAAAAAGAAGAGGTGATTTTAAAGTTTTTTTTTTTATGCATTTGTGGTATAGTTGTTTTAGGGTAAAGAGTGTTTTCTATTTGTTTCTCCAGTGAGAACCATCGTATGGAGCAGATGTCGTCTTGAATTACTTATGTATCATGCTACCTTTACCAAATAGTCAACTTTAGGCAAAAGCTTTTTTTGTAAAACTTGATGGATTTGGGTTGGATTTAGAAAATAGTTAGTAGATTTGGGATAAGAGTATTAGTAGCTTATGAGATGGTTCTCTTTTATTTTTAAACCTTCCGAGGAGCTCCTTTAAGCTCAATTAAGATATATGCTTAATGTGTGTTATGAATTACGTATGATATATGCTTTCCTACGTGCTATATATTATGAGATGTTACCAAGTAACTGAATAAAGCAGGAAATGAACCAAACATGTATACAAGTGTACTTAGAAGTTGCTATGCCTAAGCATTAAGTAATCAACTTTAAATGTCGTGAAGCTAAGTGGCAATACTGTCACTCTTTTGGTCCTGTGTTGCAAAGTATGGAGGAGTAGCTCCGAAAATGGTAGAACAAGCTCATTCCCAGGTGATTGATCAGGTATGACATTTATTAATTGGCCTTTATTCAGTATATATTTATATCTGATAGATTAATCAATTCTTTGCATCACATAGAAACAGTTTAACTGAATTAGAGAGTTACTATCAATATCATCAAGTATTTTACTGGTTGTTTGTAATGTTGGTTTTAAATCAAAATAATATTTGTAAATGATATTAACTTCTGTTCTCTTATGGTATGCTTTAGGTAGTACAGGATGCACTTGATAAAGCTAACTTGACTGAGGCTGATCTTTCTGCAGTTGCAGTTACAATCGGTCCTGGACTTAGTCTGTGTCTACGAGGTACACTCATTTTTCCAGCTGCTGTTGTTATCTAAGCACTTGAATACTGTCAGACGGTATACTGTCACCATTTACACTTGTGCCAGACGGTATACTGTCAGAGTATGTGCATTATGCATGCCTAAAGTTAGTAATTGGTAAAAATGTAGGATTCAAGTATTAAGATTGCTGTGTCTTAAGCAAGTCTCATTTCCCTATACTTTTGTTAGAAGCCAAGCTCTTAATACCATTTTGAATTATCATTGAAGTTGGTGTGCAGAAAGCTCGAAACATTGCTGCTACTTACCAGTTGCCTATTGTTGGTGTGCATCACATGGAAGCTCATGCTTTAGTAGCTAGGTAAATTGTATTTATATCTCTATTTTCTAATGTTGCAATAAAGTAAATTTAACAGTATGTGGCTCAAACAAGTTAAACTTTCTCACGAATCTGATTCTTATATATAATGTTAGTTAAATTGGTTTGCTTCTTTGTTTACCTTCTAAATGTGGGTTTTGACTTTTATCTGTCTGTTCACTCCATACATGGCTTAGCTGAAATTCAATACTGCCAGTCGCCCATAATTAGTTTTTATTCTCCTATTTTGTATAATGCTTCAGCTTTTCAACATGAGTGACATTTCACAGTTTTATATGTTATATAAGAATTTGAAACTTAGGCGCATGTTTTGAGATAATTAATTTCCTGCTTTTCTATGTTTCTTATAGGTGCTCCAGCACAACTACTTAAAAAGATGGTCCGTATGTCAACCCAGAAGAAGCTGTGACTATCTACACAACTACAGTGCATTGGTTGGAACCTAGAAAGTTCACACCTATACCGTTTCCACCAATGTCTTACAAGCACGATACAAAGCTTCTTATTCTTGCTCTTGAGAGGCTTAAGGAATCTTATAGTGTGGCCGCATGAGGCTTTATCAACAATAAAACGTCATCTTCTTACCCAGCATGCTTTCAAAGAAGTAAGACCATAACATGTTACTTATGTGAATGTTATCATAGCTGAATAGTAGGATCTTTTGATTTGTGTGATCTCAAACTAAGTGGGTTATTCATATACCGAAAGTTTGTAATGTATAAATACCAGGTTCTTAATTAACAAACATCTCCTAAGCTGAACATATTATATCAGATGGTGATTAAGCATATCCTGAGCTTAACCGTGAACATGTCAATCAGGGTTAAACGAACCTGGCCCTTTTTAGTCTGTACTAAAATTACCCATTTTACCCACCCACTTTTCCATGTTTTACCCATAACCTATAGCAGCATCTTATACCATTTGTAATAATAACGCAATTTGATAATATACCATTTGTATTCATATTACAATGCAGAAAAAAACATACAAAAATTCTAAAAATGTCATTTAAGAAAAGATAAAAAAAGATTAAGACCATGGTAATGGATATGATATTGTAAGTTCTACTTGTGTAATTATGGTGAAAATATGGTTTAATCCAGTTTTTGTGTTGTTTAAGCTTTATGCATTCGTGTAGCAGGAAAGGAACTGGGCTCAAAGCTCTTCAAGTAGATTAAAAAACCGCTCAAAAATTACATGGGACAGTATTTCAAGAAACGCAAGGAAACGCAGGAAGCATCAAATGACGCTTTTGAAAATTGAGGCATCAACTGAGTTTACAAGTGACGGCTGCCCTTTCATGCCAGAGCTGGTGGCTTTGAAAATGAACAGTAGTACTCACTCCAAGAAAATATACGTAAGCCGTGAATGCCATTATTACCTGCTGCAACTAACGCAATGATCTAATAATCTATGCCAAACTAAATCCAAGCGCCCTTTCAAGTGACCAGTTTTTACTTTTAAGCATAAACTATTTTTTTAAAGTTGTTCTTAACTGACACATCTTATTCTGTAAGTTTTTGCAATGAATTGGGCTAATTACTGTTTGTCTTGGTGGCTTTTTGACGTCTACAGGATCACCAAGAATTTGGAAAGAGATACCATGAATACTTCGAAGAACCACAGAATCAGGCCCTCCTATTACTGGTGCACAACCAAGCATAACAGGCCGGTATAACAATGTACAAGTAAGTATTTGTATTTTTTAGTTCATCAAGCAGCTACATCGCCACAAATAAGTACTCATATTTTGTAGGTGGTCATCTATAGGAGCAAATAGTCTCCTGAATAAGGTTCTATTACTAATTGTTTGTATTTAAATCGTAATCAGGTATGCTCAGATATAAACATGCCAAATGGCCAGTTCCTTTTACCTAATGATCGAGATGCTATCATGAAATTTATATCCTTCCTTCCTATACGAATGAAAAAAATATATGGCTGGCTATGTTTTAGCATGGTTTCAATTAGAGAATCTGCTAGGCGCTCTAGAATGAGAAAGCAAGCACATCTAACATCTCTTAGACAAGTATGTTTTTTTACCAACAATGTTGATTTACTTATCAAGTTTTTCTAAATAATATTGACAGAAAAAAAAAATATTTTTTAACAGGTTTGGAATAGATAAGAGTAAAAACGGGTGGAAACATGTTTTGTATGTGATCACTTCTTGAATGAACAGTAACACGATCAAAGGTAGAATACATGAGTAACAGACATGCAAATGAATTCTTGACTGAAAACGAGAGAAAACTGATTCTTGGAAGTTTTTTTATTTTTTGTTTATGATGAACAGCCCGTGTGCCGTTCTTCAATTCTGCTACTTCTCGCTTCATTATTGGACAATCGATACCCGATACTTTATGGCTATCTTTGGCTCCAGTTGTTCTTGGTATGCTCTTTTTCTTCAATAATCGCATGATGATGGTAAATGTGAAAAGTGTATTCCTATATCTGCATAGAAAAATAATTTCTTAAAACCAACTAAATGGGTAAGTTTTTTGTCGGTGAAAATGGGTCAGGCTGACTTGAATTACTTTACTCCGAGTTTTTTTACTTCTATATAAATAGCCAGTATCTTGAATATGGTACAAAAAATGACTAATTTTTCAGGTGGTCAATACACATTTCGCATGTTTGAGGCATAACGACCTAAATCTTCCCGACCAAACTTGCCACCTCTAACACTCAAATTTCTAACTACTTTTTGGAACTAATATAATTCTGAACCAGTGAATCTTGATTCTGATTTTCTTCTTTCCTTTGTGCAGACACTGAAGCCGCCACACTCCCCCAGAATGTTGTTCTTGAAGTGGAATGGAATGCAAAATTCGTAGAGTACGAGAAGAAGTATAGAATGTTGTTCTTGAAGTGGAATGGAATGCAAAATTCGTAGAGTACGAGAAGAAGTATATGTTACATTAGAATTTATTTTGTTAGAGTATATGTTACATTAAAATATCTTAGCATATGAATTCGAAATGAACTTTTGAGATTATTACCGGATTTAACTTTAGTTAGTATCTTCGCATGTGAAGAATATTAGTGAGGAATGAACTTTTGAGATTATTAGCGGATTCAAGTTTATTTAGAGTGTATTCATGGATGAATTGCAAATTTTGATGAGTTTGTGCAAGGATTTTTGGATTATTTAATTTCAGTAATTTCAGTAAAATGGTTAAACATCTCCCTGAAGGAATTAGACGTACGACATATAATAATAATAATAGCCTGCCTAACGTATTAGACAAAGGTATTAGTTATTGGTATGCAACATATGTAATTTAGTATGTTTGTATTTTTATTTTTGGTAAACTCGCTTTTTTCAACGATATTCACAAGTCATGCCCGCCCTGTGGGCGGGCTTATATGCCCGAGAGGGCTTACAAGTCATGCCCGCCCATTGGGCGGGCCATGAAAACTATAATTACAAGTCATGCCCGCCCATTGGGCGGGCTTTGAAGTCTAGTATATATATATATATATATATATATATATATATATATATATATATATATATAAAACAAAAAGAAATTTCAAATTGAATAAAACTCGAATGTATATAACTGAACCAAATATACAATTGTAATGTCGTACATAATCAAATTCGCAAGTACCATAATTTAAAGACTTTTGACTCTTCGCCGTCCTAGCTTGCTTTATGGCTTCAATAGAGACATATTTTTTGCGCTTCGATGGTACTGTTGGTCCACAATTGTTGTCACTAATCTTTTGCATCGTATTTGTTGGTGTAACCTGTAGTAAACAAATGACGCTTGTATCAAACATTGAATTAAATATGAAGAATTATATATACATAGGTTGAAAAAACACATGTATGTACCTCCTCTTCAAGAATAACTTGGTCCTTTGGCCATGCAAAGAAACCACCTACGCCCTCCTTAACTGTTTTTAACCTATTATTTCCTACGTCCGGTATGCATGCTGCATCCACTAACGATGAATCAATTGACACTCTATAGCAATCATTTGGGAGTGGTTGGTTATGCATCATTTTTTTTCCATGAGACTTGTATACGGTACCCAAAGCAACGATATTTGATTTCTTTAAGTGCCACAGTTTGCACTTAAATGGCTAAAAAAAAAGAATTTTTGCATGTATATATCAGAAATTATTTAAACAAAAGAATGATAAGAAACATGTTGAAATACATATTGTTGGCTGTGCTTGTGTTGGAGACACATTTTGTTCCGATTGGGAATCTGGAGACTCGTTTTTTCATGACTTAGGCGTTTTCTTAGGTCCGACATTTTTAGCAGGTTCCTATATGTATATATAAAACAAGTTACATTATTTAAACAAAAGAAAAACAAGAAACATGTTGAAATACATACTGTTGGTAGTCCTTGTCTTGGAGACACATTTCCTTGCGATTGGGAATCTGTAGACCCGTTTCGTCGTGACTTAGGCATTTTCTTAGGTCTGACAGTTTTAGCAGGTTCCTATACGTGTATATAAAACACGGTACATTAGTCATGTATGTAAAATTCAAAAATCAAAGGGGGATGTTTTATTACTTACCATTGTTTCCATTACATTTTCTGAAGTTACAAGGCCATTAGACTTCTCCTGAATTATCGCATCTTCAACACGTACAACATCACTTGACTGAGTTTCGTCCACCTCATAAGCGCTGCTATCTATATTATCAATGGCCATTGGAGTCACCAGCAATATAAATTAAGAAATACATTGACTCATCAGTTTATTTTCAATGCCTGCTATCATTAGCATCAGCGGTGTTAGCATTAGAAAATGAAAATGCTAACAACATAAACAATGGCTTGCATCTGAGGCTACTGGCAATTGAGATGACAAATTTAACCGCACCCCTTGTTTACTCAACTGTGCCATCAGTTGAGTAAGTATTCCCTTTGTTTCTATCATCTCATTGGACAATTTCTTGACCAATACATCTTTTTCGGTCATCTCGGTGGACAATTTCTTGACCAATAAATCTTTTTATTGACGCTCGCGTTTTTCATTATCAAGTTGAGTTTGAAGTAACTCAGTTCTCTCACCGGTTTCTTGTCTGCTTTGAGGAAGACCAAAATACCTCTTGTATGTAACTCCACTTCCCACTCCTCTTGCATAACCTCCCTTTTCCTTACCAAACACAACTGTCATAGCATCAGTGCCATTATCAAGACTCAAGGTTCCTTCCTTGATCTGGTCATCAGCTTCTTTCTGCACAAAAAATATGGAAAATGTTGGGATTAAAAGTCTTCTTGATGCTGTTAGAGTAACTGCTGCTCATATTTGTGTTAATGCTGCTCAGTTGGAGTTAGTGTTGCTCATGAACTTCAATGAAAAATATGCCAAGTGTTTACTACTGCTAGTACACAATTACAGCTGTTAGTACGCAGTTAATACTCCTGGTATACAAGTTACTACTGCTAGTACACAGTTAATGCTGCTGGTATATAAGCATAATAATAGAATTTGCAGTCAAACTTACTAGTTTATTTCCCACTGATCTAATCTCATCATCTGGATATTCTCCGTCTTTGTTTTCCCTTCCTTTCAACCACATTATACCACGCGGGGGTTCTTCATCTGCATCAATTTCTTTATTTTCGATCTAATAAACATCAAATGCATACACATGTAAAGTTAAACCAAGTTAAACGAAAATATGAGGATGCATACACATGTAAAGTTAAGCCAAGATAATCGAAAATATGAGGGTATTAAATGCAAATGTGTAAATTGTGCAATGTAAACAGATTCATTTCTCAAACTGATCGTCTCTCAATTTGTAAAACAAACATTATGTAATCTTACCATTGTCTCTTTCACATAAACATATCCACCTCGTCCCATTTTATGCTGATAAATATTTTTGGAACGCGCCATTTTAGCTTTATCTGATTTCTCCTAAAAACACAAAATCATAAGGTGTTTAGATGCGGTAATGCTGCAAACTGAAAATTATGAAATGACATATAGAATTAAATAAAGATGACTAATTAAAACCTTGTATGCATCGGTGGTCGTGTAGTTTACAAACTCGACCCAGTCTTCTGATTTCACAATTGCACTATACTTGGCCGGGAATTCATTCAGTTTCGACCCAGTCTTCTGATTTCATAATTGCACTATACTTGGTCGAGTAGTTTACAAACTCGACCCAGTCTTCTGAGCTTCATTATGAAATTCCTTAGCAGTTGACCAAGATGAGTCATTACCAAGTTTCTGAATGTTAAGTC
The DNA here is from genome assembly GCA_021014915.2 of Artemisia tridentata subsp. tridentata. Classification (NCBI taxonomy): domain Eukaryota; kingdom Viridiplantae; phylum Streptophyta; class Magnoliopsida; order Asterales; family Asteraceae; genus Artemisia; species Artemisia tridentata. Next base: position 194,615,233 of record CP139502.1, read on the forward strand.
AACATCAAAATATCGCTGCAAAGATTAACACAATGTTGTTAATTAGTTGCACATAATGTAACTGCATAGTTAAACTTATGCAGTACTGGGTTAAAAAATAGTATATATGTATCGTGATTTTATCCCATAGTTTATCTCTTGATTCTTTATTCACCTTCTTCCAAGAAAGTATCTTCAAACCTATGTGCTGGCGAACCAGATCTCCTAAAAAACTCGAAAACAGTGCTCTGTGTAACCCTGATACCCTATTCAACGCATCGAAGGTTACATTGAGATTTATTCCACCAGGTTTGCCATATTTCATGCGAAACTTAAATAGTCTGGTTATGCCCCTCTTAGCTAGTATCCGATCTGATTTGTTGGTTCCAGGCGCATCGAGATTTTCATCATCATAATACTTCTCGGATTCATATTCTAAGTTGTTATCATCATGTTCATTATCAGCAGGGAGCAAAAGATGATTATCAACAATGGTTTGAATTTCCATGACTCTTGAGCAACAATGGGTAAGAGAAAATGATTGTGGCTTAGCTTGGAGAGTAATGGTGATGGAAGATTTGATTTTTGTGCTTTCTTTGCAGTATTTTTTTAGGAGAGATAAGAGGGTTTATTAAGAATATGAATCATTATTCTTGGTAACTGCCTTTAATTAGGTGATTTAAAAATTTTGGATTAAAATTTTGGCACCAAGTTTTTTAATTTAAATTAACAATTAAATTATTTAAAAATTTTGCCTTCAACAATAAACTTCACACAGCTTTACATTCAACAATAAACTTCAAGTTTACACAAATCATGGACACAAATGTTGTCCATTTCAAAATGTTATATATCATTATCTTAATCGCAAATCATGAACCAAGATCTTGAACCAAGATCATGAACACAAACTGCATATCAAATCAAGAACTCAAATTTACACAATTACACAAAGATCGATCATGAACACAAACTGATACCATTTAACACGTACAAAATGCTACCATTAAATCATAAACCAACATGAAATCAAGAACACAAACAACTACCATTAAATAAATATGTGCAATCATCAAATCAAGAACATAAACTGCTACCATTAAATCTAACTGTGCAATCATCAAGAACACAAATTGCTACCATTTAACAAACCAGATTACTATCATTAAAGTTATAAAATAGATACAGTTAATTACCAGTTATTGTACAATTAATAATTACATTCTTTTGCAACATGTGTATTATTCTTTCCTGTATGCAACAGCTAATAACTTTATGGAGTCATGCCTGCACATTGACTACTTTTTGTGTAATTGAGAATATTTACTTGGAAAGACCTTTTTTTTCTCCTGCACATTGACTGCACTTTCACATGCAAACACTATTTTTTTCTCCAAAAAAGCCTGCACATTGACAAGCCTTCACATATCCACCAAACAAGCCTTCACATACCCATTATATAAAGGCATAACCACCTACGCTTCAACAATCAGTAACAAAAAACTACAATTGAAAGAATGAGTAGGAACAAGAAACAAGGTATTGTCTTGTTCATGTCATCTACAAACACACCTTTCATTGTTTTATTTTTTTATTTTTATTCTATTTTTTTTTTCTTTTTGTTTTTTTCAGAAATCATTAAGATTTCCAGCAGTGAAATTCAAGTTCTGATTCACATCCAATGTCATGTGCTGACTATTTTCCAAAGGATTATCAACCAAAACAGCGTGCAAAGATTGGTTCAAGCTCAAACAAGGATGATTTCAGCAATAGTCTAACCTCAAAACGGCTTGCAAAGATTGCTTTTGATGATAGGATTAAGGTTCTAGGCATGCCAAACAAGGCAAATTGTGAACTGATTGGTATCAAGCCTTTTGCACGCAAAGGCAAAAAAAAAAATGGTTTAGTGGTATGTTTAGGACTTTCCTATCAAGCCATGCAATAAAACTCTTTGTAACACCTAGGGAATTGATGTATGTAAATTGACTTCCTAAAGTCAATTTTAAGCTTTAATCCAGTAACATGAAAACTTCAAATTGCATAAACATCATAACTGCATATACATGAAAACTGCAAATTCTTTCATTGCTAATAACTGTTTGACTTTATGGATTCAAATTACAACAAAAACTATACTACCACAACATATGGCATACAATCCTACACAATTATACACAATCCACACAATCCTACACTATCCTACGCAATCCTCATACCTAATACAACATACAGAACAAACAATATCCCAACCAAAATGAAAAAAGTTCTGTCATACAACTATAATTTTGAATTTGTGACAGTCAACTCATGTATAAGCCTAGATTTCGCCATTTCTAACATACCAATGTGTTCTTGCATATCAGTCGTTTGACTACCTCTCTTGACCCTTGAATGCAAATCCAATAGCAGTTGCCTATAGTAATCACTTGGTAAATCGTCATCAAAAAACTAATATACATTACACTTGCTTTTGTTGTCCCGAATTTAAATAACAGCACCCCTATCAATTATTAAAGAATTAAAAAAAAAAAAAAAACAAAAACAAAAAAAAACCCTCAATTAAAAAATTAGGGCTTACATAATCGGGGCATGTAATAAACCTTTTTCCAGGATTCTCCGGTGTCCAAGCCGTTTTCACAGTCAAACGATGACCACATTTACAAAAGGGTCGAACGTACTGGCCAATTACATAAGGAGTGCCAGTGCATAAGACGCCATGGTGGTGGTTGGTTTTATCAGTGGTGGTGGTGGTGTTAAAAGAGAGAGAGAGAGAGAGAGAGAGAGAGAGAGAGACAGAGACAGAGAGAATTCATAAAAAAATAAAAAGTGTTATGACTAGGGGTGAGCAAAACCAACCGACGACCGAAAACCGACACAAACCGACTGAAACCGACCCCGACCGACACAAACATAGCTATACTCGGGTCGGGACTCGGGATGGGATTTCCAGGAAGTCGGGACTCAGGTTGGGACTCGGGATAAACCGACCTATACTAGGGTCAAGATTTGGTTAGGGATTTCCAGGTTGTCGGTTTTAGGATGGGTACGGCTCGGGTCGGGGTGGGTCATTTTTTGCCCGATGCTCACCCCTAGTTATAACCGTTGTGATCTGGTCAAATAACGGAAAACGTTAGTCAACCGTGCCACCTCAGCAAAAAAGAAAAAGAAAAAAAAAAGATACCTTAATTATGCATACATTAATATAATCTCGTTTTAGCCTTTTAAAAGGGTTTGGTATCATCATTCGTGTAACGGTAGAGAACACTGACTCACGAGTACTCACTCCAAAAAAACAAATAACCGAATAGTCGAGACGAGTATTGACGATAACTCGAGTCGAGACGAGATTACGAAAACAAGTCAAATAGATAACTAACAACAAACATATCAAATAAGATGAGTCGATTGGTAATCGTCGGTATTTTCCCATAATCCCATTTATTAGTACAAGGTATACTCGTTTTATGATTTAAAACAAGTTTGGACTTACGACAAAATAAATCTTTGGAAATAACAAAATTTTGCCATGACTCTTTCATTTATCGAACGTTTCCAAGTCAAAACACTTTATTGAAAATCAATTTCCCGAGTAATTTATAATATAACGAGTATTTATATAAACCCTAAACCCTAAACCCTAAACTCTAAACGCTAAACCAATCCGTAACTCAAACAATAACCAAACGAATAGTTTAATAAATCCAAGTATGTTAGTGTATGGGTAGCATGTCTCGAATAGTTCAATAGCCCTCGTGTGTTCCATTTTTATCCCAAATGTCTCACACAAGGTTTTCAAAATCGGGATCCTACTTAAGATCTTGTGGTAAAGATCGGGATCCTATAACATCTAAAGCTTTTAAAGATCCTTTGTAAGATCCGGATCATTTTTGCTTTGCAGTATCGTAAAATCGTAAGATCCTAAGATCAGGATCGGGATCCTGACAACCATGGTCTCACGTACACTTCTAATTTCCTTACTTCGTTATTAACCAAATTTAATAACAAATATCTTTACAGCTTTTAATTTAACAATTGTTTTTATTTTTTTCTTTTATTTTGTCCAAGTCGCAACAAATGAGTTAATAATTTCCTTTCGAGTCACGGTCAAACATTTATTCCCTCGGGTTAATAATAATGAACCCGATCCCAAATCATCCCAAACATCACAAACAAAATCCAAACCATACCAAACGGACCAAGGTTTATACCAAATCCAAGACAATCAAACCGGACCAAAGTCAATCCAACACCAAACACAAACCAAATCGGACCAATATTATTCCGGGATCAAACTATCACCAAATCGGACCAAAACATTGTTGGAAATATTGAGTTTGGAAGTTTATTATTCACAAAGCATGAGATACAACTAGTTGTTGCATCAACTCATTGTACATGGTAAGTCAATACTTGGTAAAAGGAAATTGGAGACTTTTTCGTACAACTTCAAGTCACAATTTACTTTTGGCGCGTGCCTTTGGTCCCTTTTTCCTGCCTAAAGACTTGGGAACTGTTCATCTACCTCTCCAGCCTATTTATAACTATCGATTGTATACCAAAGAGCACACACAAGCACACATATCCCTTTCAATTCAAAGAAAACTTCAAAAATGGCAACAAATAATGGTAACTTTCAAAATGATGCAGAAGAGTACGAGTTTGTGTTAAACAACTATTTGTTGTTTGACGCAGTGTTTGATGCTTTCGGGGATGAACCCATTGCAGAATATGGGTCGTATAGGCAGGTAGATACGTGGATGAGGAGAAGAATTTTAAACTGGCTGCATACAAAAGACTTTTATTGGGATGAGGTTTTGGGAGTAAAGGAGGTGGAGGAGGAGGAACAAGATGAAGAGGAGGGGGAGGATCAACAGGATGCGGAGGTGGCTCAAAGTTAGGTGGTACAGCAAAATGAATAGGATCAGCAACAAAATGTGGTGGTGCATCAAAACCATGTGGTGGTGCATCAAAACCATGGGGAGCAGCAAGATATGTTTGAAGACCCTTATGATCTAGAAAAGAGGATTCGCGATCTTGAAATTATGTTTCAACGACTCGAGGAAAGGAAGAAATGGATGGAAAGCAGGGAAGAGAGCTCTGGTTCTAATAAGTTGGTGTGAAATGGAGTGAAGCAGTTTATGATGATGGTGTTTTTATGTTTTTAGTATGTTTAGTATTTAGGTTGCATAATTAGATGTATTGTTGTAGCTTTTATAAATGGTTGTAGCTTTTAAAAAATATCAATGAAATATTTGATGTTTAATTAATTGTTTATGCTTGCTTTTGAATGTTTGATTTAAGGAAGTCAACAAACCAAAATTTGCATAAGGGTAAGTGGTGAAAAGAATGCTGAAGGTTTATGGGCAAAAGAGGAATCGTTATCTGTGTTTCCCCTGATGTTAAAGAGGTGTTTGGTTTCTTGGATAATAGCAGTCTTTTTTAAAAATCTACTCTTTAATACTTAGAAGACTATTAACATTGAAACAGTAAACTGTGTTGTAATGCAAGAACAACAATATCACCAAAACTGATTAAGTGTCTTCCTTTACACTTAATCCCTTCCAAATGTATGAGTGCAGTATGGTTATAAAAGAAAATCGAGTTCATACTGCTGAGAAAAAGTTTTTGCACAAAGTTTGTACTGCTAGCGTAAAACTTTGTACTGCTGGGTAGCCGTTAGTACTGTTTGGGCAATAACCGTGTTTTATATATAGCCGTTGGGGTAATTTTTGTTAGTTACTTCCCTTAAGGGTTTCATAAATTGGATAATTCTCTTTCTTTATCTAATTTATACGATTTCTTCAAACTAAAGAAACAATTTATTAAAGTCGGTCAAATCATAACCCAACACTCTAATCAAGCCTTTAATCAATTTTCATGGCAATTTTAGAGTTTTGGGATACACATAACCAGGTTGCATTCTTGGAGAAACTAGAAGGGAGTCAAGACTTCCACCAGATAGTAGATTTTCTAAACACTACCCACATCAGGTATGCTCTTACAGTCAATCCTACTATCTATGTCTCTCAAATCAAACAGTTTTGGTAGACTGTTACTACCAATATATTTGAGAATGGAGACAAATAGTTAATAGCAACAGTTGATGGAAAAACAATAACTATTACTGAGTCATCGGTTAGGAGGAATCTCCATTTAGCAGACGACAATGGTATTAGTTCTTCGTATACTACTGAAATTTTTCATCACATTTCCAGAATGGGGTATGACACATCTTCTCAAATTCTGACTTTTTAAAAAGGATGTTTTGGCCCACAATGGAGATTCTTCATACATACCATCCTTCATTGTTTAAGTCCAAAGAAAACCTCATGGGAGCAATTCAGTAGCAATATTGCAACTGCTCTCATTTGTTTAGCAACAAACAGGACTTTTAACTTTTCAAAATTAATTTTTGATGGTATGGTGAAAAATGTGGATAACAAATACAAGTTTTTAATGTATCCAAGGTTTATACAAACGGTTTTGAATATAAGGAAAAGTTTGCTTCTATCTCATAAAAATGTTTATCCAACTACTTGCCTTACTCAAAAACTTTTCAGTAACATGAGCATGGCTTCTAAGGGGTTTAATGGGATAGTAGTTTCACTTTTTGAAACAATGTCGGTTCAAAATCAAAACATTCAGGGTGAAGGATCAACAAGCCCAGTTGAGTCCCATCACACACCCACAGGTTCATCTAGTTCTCAATCAGCCTCACAACCAACTTCATCACCATATAAGAGTTCATCCAGAGAGGAATCTATTGTTCCTCAACCAAATATGGGGGAAATGCCCCATGATTCACCTCTCCCAGGAGGTAACACACCTGGAAGTGATGAGGGCAGAGTGTCACTAAAGGAATTGATGGATATTTGTACCAAATTGACTCAAAGGGTGACTGGGTTGGAGAAAGAACTCAAGGAGATAAAGCAGTTGTATGGTACTGCTTACAAGAAGCACATTGAAAAAGTGAAGAAATTGTAGTCTAAAGTCAAGTCACTTAAAGCAAAGAGAAAGGAAAATATTGTGGAGTCTACAAGCTCAGATGATTATGATTCAGATGATAACATGGATGATGATGATTCAGATGATAACATGGATGATTCTTCCAAACAGGGGAGGAAGATAGCTGATATTGATCAAGATACTGCTAGGGCTGTGTATGGTAGAAGGCAAAGGGCGGATAAAGAAAAGGGCATTATGATTGAAGAAGAGCGACCAAAGAAGGTCAAGAAGAGTGTTCTTGCTCAGATTAGTTTTGATGAAGAGGTAGCTAGGAAAGCACTGGAAGATGAAAGAGCACAATTTGAGATTGTAAAATTCCTTGAAGAAAAAAGACTTGCAAATGAAATAGCTGAAGCACAAAGGTTAGCACAAGAACAATCTGATGCACTTCTGGCTAAGTTACATGATGATGAACAAGCAAGGTTTAATAACGCTGCACAAGTTTAGTCTATGATTGATGCTGATGATGTTTTAAAGGAAAGGCTTGGTGAACTCAGAGCAAATGAAGTGTTGTCCATTAAAGAGAAGTCAAGACAGCTTGTTGAACTAATAAATTCAAGAAGAAAGTCTGTTGTAGAACAAAAAGCCAAAGAAAAGAGGAGTAAACCACCTAGTCAAGTTGAGCAAAGAACCACCATGTGTCTTTACATGAGGAACATGGCTGGATATAAAAGGAAGGATTTCTAAGGTAAAAGTTTTGAGGAGATCAAGAGTGAGTTTGAAAGGGTTTACAAAAGAGTGAACACATTTATTCCCATGGGAACAGAAGAAGCAAGTAGAACTACAAAGAGAGCAGGTATATTATTGGAGTCTGAATCTTCAAAGAAACAGAAGATTGGTGAAGAAGAAGTACCTACAGCAGTGGATTCAAAGAAGCAAAAGACTGAAGAAGATAAAGAAGATCAAGCAGTTGAGGAAGAAGAAACAACAAAGGAATTAACTGATGAAAGGCTTCATCAGCATATGTTGGTTATAATCCCAGATGCATTGAATGTTGATGATCCTATTAAAGCTAAACATCCAATTATTGATTTGGAGATATACACAGATACATTTGGGAAAGCTTGGAAGACAATCAGGGTAGGAGAAAACTCAGAAGTTTATAAGTATTTTGAAGATATGCTGAAGATTTTTGATAGAGAAGACTTGGACAAGCTATGGAGTCTGGTTTAAGAAAGGTTCAGATCTACAGATCCTATAGAAGACAAAGACAAGGAGCTATGGGTGGAATTGAAGAGGTTGTATGAACCTGATCCAGAAGATATCTTATGGCAGTTTCAAACTCATGACTTGAGTACAACATGGAGACTGTATGATACATGTGGTGTTCACCATGTATCTACAAAGAATGGAGTGGATGTCGACATGCTGATAGAAAAATATTATCCATTAAGTGCAGCTATCTTATTTGTTATGTTAGATGCTAAGCTCAGAGTTGATGAAGACTCGGAAATGGCAAGAGAATTACTGAGAAAGATCTTCACACAAGAAAAAAGGAAATAATGTTAGTACTGCTAGTGTAAATATTAGTACTGCCAGGTTTAACTTTGTACTGCCAGGTTTAACTTTGTATAAAAGATATTTAGATTTTGTAATAATTTTCTTTAATAAACAGATAGTCTATAAGACGAATACAAAATAAGGTATAATCAAAAAAGAATCCAAACCACCACATACAATGCAGCGTAAAAATGAAACATAGAAACAAGCTACAGATAAGCTGCTAAAAATAAAATAAGCAAATAAGCTCAAAACAGATAGTCTATAAGACGAATACAAAAGAAGGTATAATCGAAAAAGACCCAAGGGCGGAGATGGTTGAGTTGTTGGTGTTGTGAAGGGGAGGTCACAGGTTCGATACCTGTGGCTTCCTTTTTGGTATTTCCCTCCCCAAAATTTTTGAAAAGCTCCCCATTTTTTTAGCACATTTAAAAATTAAAGCACTCCATATTTTTTTAAAAAGCCCCCCATATTTTTTTTAGCAAATTTCAAATTTCTCACATTTCTCACCAATCACAGCCACCAGTCACCAATCACAGCCACCAGTCACCATTCACCAGTCACGTCACATCCACCAGTCACCATCCACCATTCACAAGTAACCAATCACAGCCACCACTCACCATCCACCACTCGCCGGTCTGGACATCAACAACGGAGGGAGGTTCATTTAGATCTAAATTAGGTACTTTTTTTAATTAGGAAATTTTTTTTTGGTGCAATTGTGAAATTATATTATTCTCGAAATTGTTTTTCCAATTATAAGGATAACTGATTTAAAACACCATAAACATAACAGTTTTAAAAACACTGTTACATTCTTTACCCCAAACACTGCTTAAAAATGCCATAAACATAATAGTTTTAAAAACACTGTTACATTGATCCAGCACAACAGATTCTGCCCAGACAGATTCCAGTTAGTATGTGCTTGATGTTTGTGATCAAAGGGAATTTTGAGTACCACTACACTGCCCACTGTCCATTGTAATTATATATAAATGATTTGATGCTTATATTGGTTTAATTTGTGACTTATAGGATATATACATTACCATTTGACCTCAACAATAGCTTGGACAAGTCTTGTATGAGAACTAGTAGGACCAAGAAACAATATATTGATGGAGTAGAAGCGTTTATTAAGTATGCGGTACACAACTTGCAGAAGATGAGGAACATCGACCCACAAGGTAATAAACAACAGCTTAAGATGCCGTGTCCGTGTACCTCATGTTTAAACCACATAGAGTAGAAAGTGGAGGATGTGCAGTTCCATTTATTCTACCACGGGATTGATCAAGGCTACACAAAATGGGATAAACATGGAGAAAAGAATGAGCAAGCAACAACTGCCTAAATACCTATTAATGCTACAACAGAGTTTGTTGACGACACGGATTTCGACATGGATTTTGGTTCAGAAATTCCAACAGATGGCCCAGCAACACTAGAAATGGTTAATGCTACAAAAGAAAGTTTTGATGAGGTTGACCTTGCCAAGTTTCAAGAACTATTATTAGACGCGGAGAAGCTACTTTACAAAGGATGTCCTGACTTCACAAAGTTGTCCGCAATAGTTAACCTACTCAACTTGAAGGGTAAGTAAGGAGTTTCTGATAAGTTCTTTACTGAATTACTTGGATTGTTAAAAAAGATGCTACCTGATGCTAACGAAATGGTTGAAAAAACTTATCAGGCGAAAAAACAAGTGAGAATGATGGGATCAGGATACAAAAAGATACATGTATGTAGCAACAACTGCATTCTTTACTGGAAGGATAACAAGGAGTTGACTGTTTGTCCAACTTGTGGGATATCAAGATGGAAGGTGGATAATAAGACACATAAAGTGTACGAAAACATTTCGACAAAGGTAATGTGGTACTTTCCAATTATACCAAGACTGCAACGACTCTTTAAGTTAGAAAGTATTTCAGAAGATCTAAGATGGCACGCAACAAGGAGGATAACAGATGGTGTTTTACCATAGATGAAAAATTCCCCGAAATTGCTAAAGATTCGAGAAATCTACGGCTAGGAATATCGGTTGATGGGGTTGACATCAACTCAGGAACTAGGCATCAAAGTGTATGGCTAGTTTTATCTGTCATATACAACCTTCCTCCATGGTTGTGTATGAAAAGAAAGTTTATCATGCTTTCGGTATTAATATCGGGATACCCGAGAAATGATATCGATGTATTTTTAGAACCGTTGGTTGATGATCTGCATACCTTATTCGAGAAAGGGGTTGATACATATGATGCTTCCACAAAAGAAAACTTTAATCTGCGTGCCGTTGTGTTATGGACGATTAATGATTACCCTGCACTTGGTACATTATGTGGCTACCCATACAGTGGATTCAAAGGTTGTGTAGTATGTGGGAAAGATACACACTGTGTTAGACTTTCCGCCTCATCCAAGCAAAGTTATGCTGGACACAGACGATATCTATCATACAACCATCCATTTAGAAGGCAAATGAAGGCGTTTAATGGACAAGAAGAATTTCAGCATGCTCCAAATCCATTAACCGGGGAACAAATATACAACGAGGTACAACATATTGAAAATAAGTGGGGAAAAGGAAAATGAACAAACAATAACACCTCGAAAAACCAAAGATACCTGACGGCTTTGTCGACAATCATTATCTAACGATAACTTTTAGGGTCATTAAGCAGGAAACACGACTCATAAAGAAGTGACCATACGGATAAAATTCGTCGTCCCTGATTTTTCACGAGTCCCCAAACTAAGCTTAAAAACGAAATCATTGTTATTTACAAGTTAGATTGCTTACACTACTCAGAAAGTAAATTGTGGACTTCTCGTTCCCAAATTCCTATTCTATTTATTTTATTTTTGGTGAGAAATGAATTTCTTCAAATTCTCGTTTTGATAATTTTTAGTCCGATAAAGGTATCTAGTTTAGACGCTAAGTAGTTTCTAAACCTTCCCTCGAAAACCGTTGCATACAAAAATGAGGTCCACATCAAGGTCTCTGATTTAACACGATTTTGAGGATATCCCTTTTATTTGCGACCGAAACAACTCATCTACGAGTCCAGAGACGGAAGCCTTTATTAGGACACCCCCGGAGTCGAAGTTTGGCATTTTTAAACATTATTAAGCACATTAACGTATTTAGTCCTTGGCCCTTTATAACAATCACAACATCGGCTGCGAACCGGCAAGATGTGATAGTCTATTATGACCTTGGAATTTTTCCTCTGCCTTTATTAGAAGTCTACAACATCGGCTGCGAACCGGCAAGATGTAGAAAACTTTTTATGGCTTTGGATTATTATTAGTATTCGTTATCACATTAATTATTTGCCAAACTCCAAGTCCTACGGCTTTTATAACAATCCCAACATCGGTTGCGAGCCGGCAAGATGGAATAGTCTATTACACCGTAACACTGGCAGTACCTTGATGTGTACCCAACTTTCATAAGCAAGGATCCTCTAAGGAAGAAATAAAAACTAATTATCGCGAAAACTAAAATAGCTTTAATTATTCCTAAATTTCTATTTTTGAGTGAAACAAGCTTATGGGAACAAAAAGCCACAAGTAACTTTGATGAGCTCTAAAGAGATCCAACTACTCCACGTTTAGCAATCTAACTTATAAACAACTCTATCATTTCTCGTTCTTCGCAAATTTAAAATCTTAAATAATAAGATCCGCGAATGCTTAGCCAAATAATCAAGCCATGCATATATAAAGTCAAATACGGGAACTTGCAAACTCTTAAAAAGAATTCGCATTTTCTAGCTCCTTGTGTACAAGACTAGCACGAGCTTATGGATCATAAATGGTTAAGGGAACAAGCTAGGGCTCAACACGCCCGGTCAAGTCAGAATTTTATTCCTACTCTCTCCAGCGGAAAGTCAACAAAAATGTCAAAATTTATTATATTTTTGGACAAAATTTTTTAAATTTTCTCATTTTTTTTGGATTTTTTTCAATTTTTGAGGAAAAAACGGGGTTGCATGAGAAAACGGCAAAAATGCAAGGCAAAAATCAAATCGCAAGATTACCCCCCCAGACTAAAACGAGACATTGTCCTCAATGTCTTAAAGGTAAGGGTTCTCCTACAAAAATCTAAGGCCGTTTATTAATTATGCCAAAAGATAGATGTAAAACGATAAGATTTTAGGATATTGATAAGCAGCGGATGATGAAACTCGAGTAGCGTGAAGGAAACTACGAGCACGAGAGTCTTCATCATCGGGCATTCCTGGACATACCACAGAAAACAACGAAACACAAGATACGGAAGAGGGATCCCTCCTCATGTTTTATTAGAAAATAGATAAGAAGATAGATGGATAAGCATGGGGTGCCTCCCACGAAGCGCTTGTTTTTGTTAACCGAGTCACATGAGCTTGACTCGACCCCGAATTTATTTGTCCTTGGGGAAGCAAGTGGAAGAGATAATCTCAATCGGACTTTCGTTCAAGATGTTTGGATAAACATTGAAGCATACGAAAGTTCCACTCCGATTGAGATACCCACGGCTTTAGAAGATGAAAGCGGTGATGCCAGGATCAAAAACTTTATCTTCGTTTCCGGCTGGAAACGATAGTAAAGTTTCAAGCAGAGATAACTCCGGACAGAATGGGAGTTTTTGAATAAAAAGAAGCAGAGAGGAATCACTTTTCTTCAGAATTAAAAGTTCCTTAGATGAGGCAGGAAACTTTAAATTCTTAGCACGAGTCAATTTCATCAAAGGATGAATTTCACCATCATCGAGTATCCCTGGATTAAACACTTTGTCCTCACAAAAAAACTTAGCAGGGTACTCGATGGAAGACTCAATAAAGAAATCATCCTCGGGAGAATGAGGAGCTAAGTCATGAGAAACTATTGAAGCATCCTCGGTTATGGTTTCAATTTTAGGGCCTTTTTCATCATTAGGTTTGCCATATAAAAGATTTCTCCATTCGGTTTGATCGGCCCTAAAATCGAAGAGGTCATCATCATCATTAAGCTTGGTGTAAGAATCAGATGATGGAGCATGGTATAAAAGTTTTTCAACTTTTTCAAGATTAGCATGAACGTCAAAGAGATCATCATCATATGATGGAAGTGGATCATCGTGAGTGAGTTCATCGGCGAACTCCTCGTGATAAGAATCATACTTAGACGGATCATGGTTCATCAAAGATTCCAATTTTCTTAAGTCAGATTCAAAATCAAACTCATCGTCCTCATCCCCCGGTGGGATTGGATCGATGTGAGCGAGTTCATCGGCGAACTCCTCAAGAAGAGAATCAATACTAGAAGTGGTACTGCCACTACTGTGCTCTTCTGATTTTGAATCAACATCTGGAACGGATTTAGGCGGTTTTTCCTTAACATCTTCCAGGGGAAATAATGGTTCATCAAATTTCAAAACATCTTCCCCTGGATTACTATTGGTCTCAACAATTTCCGGCGAAATTGGAGCATTATCAGACAACACCTCGAGCTTTTCCCTCGAAATTTCACTTCCCTCAATCGGAGGAGAAGGATGGGAAGAGTCGGAAAGGATAGAATCGACACGATAAACCGGCTCCGGAGGTGGGACAAGAGGTGTGCTCTTAGAGCTAGCAATTTCCACCTCTTCCGTTGTGGTCTCCGAATCAGATTCATCATCATCAAGAATACTCTTAGTTTTTGCAGCACAACACTCAAACCATTTGCTCGATCCAGGATTGATTTTCATAGCCTTGAGCTCAGCACGTTTCTCTGACATACTCTTGACCGTGAATCTTGAAAGGTTTGGATCAACTCTTTTAGGAGCAATTACGGGATCGGACTTTTGATCAACCGTAGCGACATTGCATTTGTCGGTTTGAGGTTTTGAGTTTGGATTTATTTGAAATGTGACTTTTTCATTATCAACTCGCAGAGTTATTTCTTCTCCGTATACGTCAATCAAAGCCCGCCCGGTCCTCAAGAATGATCTTCCGAGAATGAGAGGAACCCGGGGGTCGGCGTCAAAATTAACAACCACAAAATCTGCAGGAAAATGGAACTTCCCCACTTTAACGAAGACATCCTCGGCTATACCTTCGGGACGGGTTACGGAACGATCCGCAAGCTCGAGAGTCATACAAGTGGGGGTAAGTTTGGGCAGAGAAAGCTTTTGCCATACTGACAACGGCATTAGGTTGATGCTAGCACCGAGATCGGCCAAGGCGGATCATTCAACCATTCCCGGAAATTCACATGGAATAAGGAATTTTCCGGGATCTCCAAGCTTTTCCGGAAGCTTTTTGAGAATTGCCGCTGAGCAGTTTTCGTTCAGAGGAGTTTTTGCTAATTCGATTAATTTTTCTTTGTTACTCAACAAACTTTTGAGAGTGGAAAAAAACTTAGGCATCAAAAGTAAAGCATCCGCGAAGCTTATATCGAAATGTAACTCTTGAAAAATTTGGAAAATTTTTTCCATTTGATTTGAAGCTTTATTGCGGAGCTTTTGATCATTCAATCTCGAAAGATACGGAAGGTTTGTTTTGACGGGAATTTCTTTTGGCTCAACATTCTTTGGTTCAGATGGATGGATGACCGGAGGTTGGACGTCTTTGGTTCCTCCGTTGTTAGTAGGAGGTTCCATGTCCTTGGTCGCCTCGGGTTCACGGACGGCTACCTTGGGAGGTAGAGAAGAAGCGGTAGCCGGAGCCGTGGGTCCATCATATGAAACACTGCTACGAGTCGTGATCGCCTTAGCATCGCCCCTCGGGTTAGCAATTGTGTTGCTAGGAAGAGAAGAAGTACCCGAGGTTGAGGGTTGATTCATCTGAAAAAATCTACTCATCATTTGCTTAAGGTCGTTTGTTTGTCGATTAATCGTCGTATCAATCTCTTTCCGAAAGTCAGCTCTCATATTGTTGATTTGACCTTGCATAGTTCGTATGCTAGCATCGGTTGCTTTCATATAACTCACAAAGTCGGGAGGAAGTGGAACTTGGGGAGGAGGAGGTTGATAGACTTGTTGCGGTTGAGCTTGATAATTGTTTCCTCGATTTTGGTTGTAGCTTTGATTTTGATTGTACCCTTGATTGGTTTGAGGTAAACGGTTTTGGTTGTTTTGGACGGGTGTAAAACCGGGTGGTCCCATTTGGTTGCTAACTCGGTAGTTAACTTCACCTTGAGGACGGAATCCTTGATTTTGATTGTAGTTTGCAGCTGCTGCAGTAGTATTGCAAACTTGGCTGTCGGTAGCTTGACAATCATAATAAGGATGGGGACCACCACATATAATGCAATTCTCTTGCACCGCTTTAACTTGTGCGGGCGGAGAAGATTGTTTCTTTTGTTCTGAGAGAATGAAAGCTTGGAACATATCTGCAAGCTTGTCGATCTTAGCATCACTGCTAGAAGCTTGGGTACTCACCTTAGAAACAACCAGTTTGTTCCTTGAGGTAGGTACCTTAGATTTGTTCTCAATAATTGAAAGAATTTCTCTCGGCATTCGACTCATGATATTGCCACCGGCGGCTGCGTTGAGTGAATCCTGATCTGATTGAGTTAAAGCATTGTAGAACGTATCGATTTGATGCAATTCCGAGAATCCGTGATGTGGGCATTTCCGTAGGAGATCCTTAAATCGTTCCCATGCCTCACAGAAATTCTCATCAAATCGTTGCTGGAAATTTGTGATTTCATTCCTAGCATTGGTCATTTTAGATGGTGGAAAGAAATAATTCACGAATTTATGGACGAGATCTTCCCAAGTATGGATTGATTGAGGAGGTTCTTTCTCGAGCCAAATTCGGGCCGCCCCCTCGATCGAAAATGGGAATAACATCAATTTGATTGTTTCGTGAGGGACATCCTTATGGTAATGTGTTGAGGTTAATTTATTGAACCATCGGATGTGATTGTGAGGATCCTCCCGATCAAAACCATGAAATTGATTTCCCGTGACAAGTTGAATTAAACCGGTCTCGAGTTTAAAATTTGTGTTTCGAATCGGGGGTATGACAATAGCATCTCCGTATCCCACGGTGGGACATTGGAGTAACTCTTGCATAGTGCGGAGATCGGGAGCTTGCCCTTGGTTGTGATTGTCAACACCCACCGGCGGGGGTTGATTGTGTTGGTTGTTGGCCATTTCCTCAACGGTTGAGAAATGAACACGGTTGTTTTGACGGATAATCCTCTCGGGATTTGAAAGTGGTGAAAGAAGAGGGTTAGAAGAAGAAGAACGGGTGTGCATACACCAAAAAGGAAACAAAAATAAAAATCAAAAATCTTTTTGTATTTTTGGTTGGGAATTATTTTTGGCTTTTTTAATATATTGAAAAAAAACAAAAGACTTTATTTTCTTTTTTGGTAACCGTTACGTTAACCGTAACCGTTTCCTTTAAAACTACGCGCAGCGTGGCGGGAAGGCAAAGGTAGCTCCGAAGATGCTTAAAAACCCGCCTTCTTCAGCTCGACAATTTAATGTCAAGCTTCCTTAAACCCCGTAATTAGGTTGTAGTAATAAAGTAATCCGATAACGATCAATTTCACGATTTGTTTTGTTGTAATTTGGAATGGTTTACAACCGCCCTCCTTCAACGGAAGACCGAGGATGTTTATTAAGATGTATTTATGAAAACACTTTAGGAAAAGTGTTTTATTTATTATATTTTTGTATTTTTAATTTTTTATAAAACGATAACTTCCGAGGAAGGATCTTCAAAACACAAAATACGATATGAATCAACGACAACGTTTCAAGCCTTCCCCGGCAACGGCGCCATTAATTGATTTGATATTATTTTTTACCAAAGAAATATTCGTGAAAATATTTCCCCGGGTCGTTCTCCCAACGAAGGTTTGACGGCGTTTAAGTCGATTCGGAGTCGTGAAAATGTGAAGTGAATAAGAGTGATTGATTTTGATTTACACTACTAATAATGAAATAATAAAAGTAAACAACTAATTAAGCTAATGAAACAATTAAACTAAGCATACGAACTTAAAAACGAAAATTTGATTTTTAAAAAGGTTACGCGACGAATTATAAAACGTAAATAAAAGTGAAATTTTAAAATTTAAGACCTAAAAATATAAAAATAATTTTCCTATATAAAAACTGATAAAAGAAAATTTTTAGAAAAAGAAAAATATTTTTTTGACTTTTTAATAATTTTTTATGAATTAAAAATTAATTAAAACTAATTAATTGCTTTAAAAATAGTAAACCAATTTGGAAAATTCTGAAAATTTTTGAGTAAATCTAATTTTTAATTATCTACCTAGGAAAAATAAAATTAGACCATGAATGAACTCAAATAAGCAATTCAGCCAATTAAGCAGTTTGAAAATAAGCTAAGAATAAGCAAAAGAGTTCCAAAAATTTCCAAAAGCTCAGAAAGAGATTATTATGCAAAGTAAAGCTCTAATCAACTCAGATATCTCAAATTAGAACAAGCTACAACCTAAATAGCACAGATTTAGACTTAATCTAATTTCAGCAATGGCCAACTAAACTCCTAACTGGCAGGCACTAATAAGCAGACCAAATAAACTCCAAAGTGCAAACTAAGTGGGGCAAAAGCAAGATAGCACTAGTGAGAGTCTAAAAACACAAAAAGCCCTATGCTAAACTATCAATTTGAACACTTAATTGAAGCCACGAAATCTGCTAGTGTGCACTATTTTAGAAAACTCAAGCCCTGCACAGATTTTAGATCCAACTTGCAGGCCTGAAAAAGTATTCAAATAAGCTAATAATCTGAAATCCCAGATGTTACACCTAATCCTTGTTGTATCACCTAGCTACCAAACAAATTTCAAGTTAACAGCTTATCTAAACAGGACACTGTCTCACCTAGATCAGCAGCTAATCAACCTACTTTGCACAGAAAAAGACTGATGCAGCAGTGTGCAAAATATGGCCTAAACTCTTGCAAACCCAAATGAATATAGTACCAAACTTATGCAGACTCACTTAGAACTACTAGTTTCACAAATCTAAACCAAACTTTACTTCAAACAACAAGCTTAACTGATAAGGGCTTATAAGTGCAGTTAAACTTATATAAATGCAACAAAAACTAAAAAGCACTCAAATCATCATAACTCCTATTATTAACAACAATAATTCCAATTTTAAACTTAATCTAAGTAACTAAAGATGCAGATCTACAGTACTTGACTAATCCACTGCTAAATGTTTCATTTCCAAACACCCTTTTTCTGAAATTTGACTGCAATTTATGTTAAGCAGGTGTGATTTTTAGTTTATCAATCCACCTAATTAACTTAAATAATGATCAAACAGACAGAAATGAGCACAAAAACTCATATCTCACTTCACAATCAAACACAGAAATCCATTATGTAAATATGAAATAGCTATGAAACAGTGAATATCACATACTTATGCAATCTACTATTATATGATATATGCTACCACTATAAACCAACAAATTGACCACAGCTAAGCTAATAACTAGTCTATTATTACTTAAGCTATTTAATAACCATTAATCAACAATCAATAAGCAATGAACAATAAACTAGCTGATTACACTTATGCAGAAAAAAAAATAGAGCTAAAAATGAAATAGGAACTTACAAAGGTCACCTCAGCTGAACAGAGGTTTTACTTCTTAAGCTAGCCTATCTTTAGATAGGCCAATGACTTCCCTTGCTTCAATTGGACTATCAAATGAAACCAGACTTCTCCATGATTCAATGAAAATAATTGACTTGTGTTGACTTTTATGAGAACTTTTGCAGAAATTGTAACTAAACAAACTCACATAAGCTAGGGAGCTTAAAAGAGCTTGTACTCTACTGAAATAGCTTATCTGAAAGCTGGACTTACTTTTTTTTTTTTTTTTTTTTTTTTTTTTTTCTTTTATAATTGAAATGTAACAAAACTAAACAAGCTGAATTAAAATTTTAAGATAATAAACTGAAACAGTAACAACAATTAAAGGAAAACTCACAATCAATAGAACCTTAAAAAAAATTTCATTAATCAGGAAGATGAGAATTACAGAATACTTGACAATGAAACTCATAAAGTTCTTTAAAACCTATTACAAACTAGAAGATTAAAACAACAAACAAAAACAGAAAAATACAATACGAAAAAAAAAACTAACTCCTTCCTTTGAGGAGAGACCCTCCTATTTATAGGCTTCACAGGAACCTTCTGGGAGTCCTTCAATCAATCCTAAGCCCTTGGATCCCAGCTTGCTCTCCACGCTTGAATCACAGCCCTTAGATCATTTTTATGAGGTGGCATATCCAATTGTTGGTCTCCACGTGTCCCTGGCAGTGTCAGGACCTTCCAGAATTTACCCAATTATTGGATAATCATTAGTACGAGGTGAATTTGAGGTATGGTTATTTTTAGGGTTCGTGGGTGAGGTAAAAGGGGGAAAAAAATTGGCGCGTGTGAGTGAGTGTGTTTGTTTATTTTTTTTATTTTTTTGACTAATAAAGGGTGGGTTGAGTTTTAATAGAACCGGATTTGTTAGGGTCTTGATTTGGATTGGATCGGGTCAAGGGAAAAGGAAGTGGGCTGGGCTAGTGAATAAGATGGGTTGGTGGGTTTTTAAGTGTGGGTTGGGTTTTAATTAAAATCCGGGTAGAGTAGTATTTATGGATTAGGGATTTTAAGTGTGAAGTTCTAGGGACCTTTTATGTAATTTCTGGATTCTTAAGGGGCTGATGTTGTCATTCTTTCAAAGTTAAATCCAAGGGCTGAATATGAACATTTCTGATAATATGAGGACCACAGTTGACTTTTTGACCATAATCTCTTTCCCGGTTCTGGTTCTGAGTCTTTTCCGTATCTCGTGCTCGTTTTTCGGGTTTTCCGTGTCTTTTGTCGGTTTTTTCGATATCTGTCCCTGCATATATAAAAACACAAAAACACAATATCTTTGGCATTTTGGTCGGGTTTTTGGTCTTTTTGGTCTGGTTTTTGGTAAATAAAAGGTATGTGAATAAGCACATACCAATACCAGAGGCAGAGGTGGGAAGATTAAAAAGCAGAAAAGGAAAACAACAGAAGAAGAGGGTAGTTCAAGCCAAGTAAATGAAGCATATTGGAAGAAATTCAACATTTGGTATCGAAAGCTAAGGTATTGGAGGCATAATTCTGTTCCGCATTGTATTGACTTCATGCATGTAGAAAAGAATGTTGGTGAGAGTCTAGTCGGAACTTTGCTGAATTTTCTAGGAAAGACAAAAGATGGTGATGGATCGTGATTTGGTGATATATTGCGAATCGGGAGGTCGGGGATGATGGAAGAACATCATCTCCATGGAAAGAGTTTAGAGAGAGAAAGTATTGATAGAGAAGATGAACCTAGTCTTATTATTGATAAAAGTGAAAAGTGAAATAACACAAAAACAAGGTCACCCTCCTAGTGAAGTCTAGGAAGGTATAAATAGGCCAACAAACACAAGACTTTACATGATTGATGCTTCTAGTCCTTGTGTTTATGCCATACATGATAACTATTGTAATCCCAAATATGTTGTCACATTTTAGTGTTAGAAGCATTCCCAACAATCTTCCCCCAATGTGGCAACATATGGGATTACTTACATCATTTCCTACAAGAACAAATACAAATAAAGAAAGGTCTTCATAAGCTCTTCAAGTGCTGAGGATGACTACAGTTGACGCTCTTTGTCTTCATCTTGTACCTCGGCTTGAGAACTTTTCTTCACTTGTGGGTAAACGATGTAATATGCATGAACTGGATTAACTTCCCCCCAATTCATGCTGCATGTCTTTAACGGCTTCTTCATATACTTCTTTTTTGGTGAAGTTTCTGAATTAGCTTCCCCTCAAACTGACAACCGTCTTCAGCAGATTCAAAACTTTGATGTAGTTAACATGTCTTCTATCTTTCGAAGGTTGTAAGTACGCAGCGGAATTTGTTGATGACATCGTAAACCACACCAAGCAAATCTGAATAGTACTCAATAACGATTATGCTCAATGCGGAAACTCAGTTCGGGGGTAACATGCAAGAAATCAGCAAGATCTTCTCACATAAGTAGGCTACTTCACACTTCAGTACCTGCGAAAGTTGAAACTATTACACCAAAATCACAAAACTGAACCGCTGATTATCTCTGCGGACGTCTCTCCGGTAGTATTAAATTTGTAAGCTCGATCACGTGAGTCTGTTATGCGTCCCCGATGTGCACATTTCTTCCCCCTGAATGCAGATACATCTGAAAAAAGAGTGTTTTCGCAAAGAATGCAAGAACAGTCAAAGAACATCCACTCTCTCTACCCCCATGATGTCTTCGCGGAATCGGAAGCATACACACTATGGTTACGATGGAAATGGAGGCAGCGTAAACCCTGTATGTCCAATTAGTCGAAGATGTGTGAAGTACCATAAATAGCCCGTGAAAATCAACTGCTGATTAAAATCTCTACTCTTAGATACTCTTCTCATCTAACTCTTTACCGACCCCATTATCATTCTGACGACTGCTTATAGTGACTACTGATCGATAAAACCTAGTATTACGAACTTGAGACTGAAGTAAGATAACCCGAACTTTTGACTTAAACTTGCACTATTGTCTGACTAAGTCCCAATACTGAGAATTTCAATAAAGGTAGCATCATATACCTATCCAACCTTCCTTAACTGTATATGAACTTCTCTCGAATTATCCACAGCTTTTTGTGACATTTGAGCACTACAATGTAACTCCTTTAAAGTGATAGTTATACTCTGTGAGCACAACAACGTAACTCCTTAGATCAGGTATAACCAGATAACTCAAGTCGTAATCATTCTAACAGTTATAAGCTCAAACAAGGATCTCAAAGAATCATGCATATAACCAACCCCGATATCTTCAAGATACTAAGTACACGCACCCGTGAAATTCCACTTCAACCTCAAATAAATAATAATGAATTAACGCCGTAGTCACATCTTGCGGTTATATGCCCAAAACCAGCCTTTTGACGGTTTAAGTGAACTATGATAATGGTTTTATCTCGATCTAGTCAAAATTATATCCCCGTGAAAAATTTGTAACAACCCAAGTACCACTCATCTTGAAAAAAATTATACCAAAGATTAACTCAATGTATTAAAAAATACATTTGAATAATCACTTTTCAACTCAATATTTGATATGATTTTCGGATGTAATAAAAATTCCAATCCCAATCTGGATTGAAATAATCAAATACACACGGCCCATTTCATTCCACAAGAAACATTGATCAGCCCAACTCCTTAGGAAGCCCAATCCATTCCATACTATACCTTAATTATCCGTGTATTTAAGGATAACAATCCCTTTTATTTCACATTAGTTAACCCTAAGCACCCATAAACAATTATCCGCCCCCTTCTTTACCTAAAAATTCTCTGCCCTCAACTGCCTCTCATCCAACTGCCTCTCACCTTATCTCCATCATAAAAAAAAATGAACCCACAAACACACAACAAACTCTTTAACACCTTTGTTCGAATCATTAAACCCACGAAGGACTCAATATTCTTGAAGGTTTTGTTAAGACAAATCACGGGTAGGTACTATTATTTTGTTCGATTTGTGTTTGTTTTGGTTTTTCATTTAAACCGAATGAAAGGAAAGACAAAACAAAGTTGTTTTTGTCTCTTCCTTATAATTTTTCAGATATAAACAAAAATACAAGTCTTCAAAATAGATCAATGATGAGATTGTGTTCTTAAAAATCTTTTGAAGATTTGTTATGCACCATTTCTAACACAATCTGAGATCTTTATTTTGTTTTTCGTTTTGTAATTATGATGTTGATGTATGGAAGATGGGATTTGTTGTTATAGTCGACAGAAGGTGAGATGAGGTGATGGGATAGATAGTCTTAGATTGGTATAAGGTTATGGTTGTTGGTCATGGTCTGTTTCATCTACTGCTTCTATTTCTTTTTAACTTTTGTTATAACTGTTTGACTCGTTGACTAGATTTGCGATAAGGTTGACCGGTTGACCTAATTTGCGATAGGTTTGACCGGTTGACCTCATTTGCGATAACCATTTGCGATAAATACCATTTGCGATAAATACCAGATTTGGGATAAAAGAGGGTTTATCGCAATTACTTATACAAGCAATTGCGATAAAAAACCTTCCGATGACTTTTCCGGCCAAAATTTCGACCAGATTCTGCAACCAGTATTATCCGGACCACGTTATCTGACCAGTTATCGACCTGCTTCATCCGACCACTTATCGAACACCATTTAGACTCAGTATTATGACCATTTAATCAGACCAACATTCGACCAGTTTTACTTGTGATTAAGAATCAAATCTTTACGGGATGGATCTAGTTGTACAACAGACATAAAAAAATGATAAAGTTTATATGAAAAGTATACCAGACTGTTTTGATACAATAATACTGTTAAAGAACTGTTGATAGTACACTTTGGCAAGAAAATATGGACTAGTAAAAGCAATAATTCAACAGCATCAAAAACAGTCTAGATCCACAAAAAAGTACGATTTTGACAAGAAAAAATCACACAAATAAACCAAAAGTAAAACCTTGTCTCCGATACCAATTGATGGATCGTGTTTTGGATGACATATTGTGAATCGGGAGGTCGGGGATGATGGAAATACATCATCTCCATGGTAGAGGTTAAAGAGAGAAAGTATTGATAGAGAAGATGAACCTAGTCTTATTATTGATAAAAGTGAAAAGTGAAATAACACAAAAACAAGGCACACCCTCCTAGTGAAGTCTAGGAGGGTATAAATAGGCCAACAAATACAAGACTTTACATGATTGACGCTTCTAGTCCTTGTGTTTGTGCCATACATGATAACTATTGTAATCCCAAATATGTTGTCACATTTTAGTGTTAGAAGCATTCCCAACAGATGGAATGAATGCTCAATTGGATCTGGAAGAGTTGGGGATGAAAAAAGAATTGTTTGCTAGGCAAGAAGCAGACAAAACAACACTACCTCTAGCAGGTTACACATTAACGAATGCTAAAAAAGACATCTTTTGTGATACATTATGCAACATCAGGGTACCACAAGGCTATTGTTCAAATTTCTCTAGTTTGGTCAGCCTAAATGATAGGAAGCTCATTAGCCTTAAATCGCGTGACTATCACATGCTAATGCAAGAGTTTTTGCCCATTGCTATACGTTCAATCATGCACCCACCCATACGATATGTTATTATCAGGTTTTGCTTTTTCTTTAAATCTATATGTAGGAAAGAAATCAGCTTACAAGAACTAGATAAGATGCAAGAAGAACTTGTTGTGACACTGTGCCTACTCGAGAAGTTATTTCCTCCGTCATTTTTTGATATTATGATACACTTGACTGTGCACCTAACTAGGGAGGTAAAATTATGTGGTCCCATATGCTTTCGGTGGATGTATCCCTTCGAAAGATGTATGAAGGTTATTAAAGGACATGTGAGAAACATAAATAGACCAGAGGGATGTATTGCTGAGGAGACTATCGCGGAAGAAACAATAGAGTTTTTTTTGCGAATATCATAAAACCATGAAAACTATTGGTATCCCACCTGATAAACATGTAACCAATGAAAATGAGGACGGAAAGCCATTTTCGGCCAGCAAATCAAGTGAAGTTTCTGGAGAATTCTTTCAGAAAGCACATTTGTATGTAATACACAATACAGATGTAATTCAACCGTATATCGAGTAAGTATTACTAACACATGTCTATTTCATTGCTTAAAATATTCTATCAAATATAATAATCAAAGACATTTATTTGTTTCAGGCGACACAAGCAAGTTTTGAAAACAAAAAACCCGGGTAAACGAATGGCATTGTTGGAGAATGAGCACAGTAAATCTTTTGCTAAGTGGTTACGCGAAGAGGTAATTACTCGTATGTTGTTTATAATTGTTTGTTTCTTGCTAAAAAGAAGTGAGTTGAGATAAAATGTGAAGTGTGTTTTATTGATAAGTCCTTAACCGGTGTTTGTGATAAGCTGTATAAACCATTAATTAGGTGTACCATTCACCCAGAAAAACTCATAGCTACAAGCTCCAAAACCAATAGTAGTAGTCTATAATAAATAAGCACTTACCAATGATCTACCCAACAACTTTGTCAGTCATAGAACCTATCATCATAATTGTCCCTCCTGTATATGACATTAGATAGAGGTCCACCAGCACACCATTTCATTATCCTAAACACTCCTATTCTTTAATTTTTTGTTTGTTGTTCCTGTAATTTAAAGGTAATATGTACTTGTAATGAAATTTAGGTTGAGAGAGAGTTAGCGATATCTAATGATAGTGTATCAGAAACTGTGAGGTGGATATAATTTGGACCACGCTCCAGCATAGTGAAATACGAGGCATATAACATCAATGGGTATACATTTCGAACGAAAAGTAATGATGGCATAGTTTACCAGAACAGTGGGGTTAGTGTTGAGGCAATAGATCTTCACATATCCAAAGAAGTTACAACCACAAGAAAAACATTTTATTTTGGGGTTTTACAAGAGATATGGGTACTAGATTACCGTTTCAGGCAAATTCCTCTTTTCAAATGTGATTGGGTTAATCGCAAAACTGGTGGGGTCAAACCCGCATTTTCAGGATATTTTCCATATTCACTATTCATCTCGGGAAATTACTATTCATCAGTTACTATTCACCGATCACTATTCATCATTTTACTATTCATCGATTTCGGAGTCAATTTGAGATTCTGAGAAGCGTTCAGAAATTTTACTATTCACATGACACTATTCATTCCCGGAAGAATTCACTATTCATGGTTATCGTTCATCACTTCGTAAACTGGGTTTACGGGTCTTCAAATACGCGTAACCGGTAAGGTTTAGCGGCATATTCATGCATCATCATTAAGGACCCGTCATATAGACTAGAAGTAGTCTACACATCATCAGTATCCTAGGTCATGCACGGATATGCATTATTTCTATTTACGTATGCTTAATTTGTAATTAACATTACCACTCAGTTTTTACTACTAACAATATACCCGATACTCCCGACAATGATCCTAACATATTTTCATACTTATTATAATGATATAAAAATTATATTATTAATTTACCCGGTGTTATTAAACCAAACGCTAAAATATTCGTCAGGAGCTTATAACTTCGTCGGTTTACGAAATTTCAATCCGATTATCATTTTAACACCCGATTCATATCAGTAACATAATTTTACAATTTTTACAACTTCGTCGTATCTCATTTCACCTCGTCGCGAGTTATTTCTAGTTAACTCGGTACCCGATAACACTCAATGTATACTCAAAACAACTAATACTTCTAAATGGGGGAGACAAGTTCATTTAATAGCACATTTTTTCTCTTTTCTTCCATGTGATGCCGCCCCCCCTCATCCCCCTAATTCTCTATAACACTTGATTTCTAGTACATGCATTTAATGTAAATGTTTCCTTGTCTTTTTATTTATTTTACATAACACATACAAACACCACATTCACTAGCAATAATCAAGATCAAACTCTCCTCCCTCTTTCCCCATCCAAACCCACGGCTCAAGAACAAGGACCATCAAGAATCCATCAATTTTTGAAGATCAAGTATTAATCTTACTCCATTTGCTATCCTAGTTAAGGATTTGTGATCAAAACACTAAGTTATTACACATTTCTCATCAAATCACTCCAATATTGCAAGTAAGCTTCAAGAACATCTCTTTGATCATTTCATACTTTTATTTACTTCATAAGTTTATATACTTTCAAGATATATTGGTTAATAATGCAAGTTACATATGTTCTTGATACCACTTTATTTAATTTTCATCATAAACTATAGATCTAAAGGTTTTATTAGTATCTTCAAGAGATCCACCATTTTTGGTGATGTTTAGGACCCCATGACACCCTAAGAAGGTGTATGGTAGGATTAGAGCACTTGTGGTGTTGATTTGGGAGTGGTATAAACAAGTCTTGAACTAGAAAAATGGTTTTTACAAGTTATATAAAAGGATCTGTCCAAAAATGGAAAATCTGGAAAACTCAGAAACTGTTGGGTCATTTTGGCCTTCATATTTAGAAAGTACTTTCAAAAACGAAACCGTGGCCGTAAGAATCACTAAAATCGGACTTATAACGAAGAAGTTATGAATTATTAAAGTTACGTGACGAAAACTATTTTTCAGAAAATACCTTGCTGTTTGGCCGAACTTCGAGGGACAAATCGAGGCGTTAGCCTTAGTCTAGATGAGCCGAGCCACTGAAATTATGTTAGTTCATGTTATGACGAAACCGTGGATATAAAGAACGTAGAAAACGAGCTTATAACGACCGAGATATACACGTTTAAAGCCCGACAATTCATCACTTATTTTGACAGCCCACTTTTATAAAGTGTTTTAAGTATGAAAACTAGTATTTTTACAAGTCACTAAGTTGATAGCCGATTATCTAATTGATCGAGACATAATTGGTCAAAAGTTGAATATAACGATATTTAGATATTGTTACAAGGTTTACAAAAACATCGAGTTTTGTCACTAACACTTATCGAGCTATATTTCACGACTAGTTTTACGAGGCCGTTTTGGCATATTTTCACGAGTTGTAAAAAGAGTTATTTTGCGACGAAAACATTATATTAACCAATATAACACCAAACAAGGATCGTGGAGTACCGTTTCAACCTATTTACACGAAAAGTAGTATTTAACTTAACGAGACGTCAAAAATGTATTTTTCGACGATAAACGTTATTTTCCAAAATCATCAAGTGGTATCGATAACATACGTATTTGCATGTGCAGCATCATTTCATTTCTTACATTATATTCCATCATTCATATTAGGTCGCGGTTAGAGATCGTGCCTCATTTCAGTGTATTCACTTTTGTCATCGTAGCTATCGTACCAGGTGAGTTTCATAGCCCCTACTTTCGTACGTTTTGAATAACTGTTTTGGGGGAGAATACATGCCCATTTTCATCCAAATGTATACATGATTTACTTGATTATGCCACTTGTTTCATCAAAGCATTACTTGCTCCACTTATGAATTTGTTATTCATCCGAATGTATTCACTAGTATTGCACTTAATTCTTATTACTCATGGACACAAGCACTTCAAACATTATGCATACTTAACCGAATGAACCGGCTCCACTACTATGTACATACATGACAAAATGAATGGGTCACATAACCGAATGTACGGGTATTATGACCGAATGAACGGGTCACATGACGAATGAACTGGTCACACAACCGAATGAATTGGTCACATCATCGAATGTATTGATCAACCAAATGTACTGTGAATCTTGTGGTCCACATATTACTTTTATTCACCAAACCAAAACTCATTTGGCAGTGGGTTGTAAACACACAGGTTGCAAGTCTTGTTATGGCCAAGGCTGGGGACTGAGTGGATTTACAATGCCTTTGCTGGAAAATCATTTTTCAATGGCATTACATTTTACAACAACTCTATGAACTCACCAACCTCGTGTTGACGTTTTAGCATGTATTTTCAGGTATTTAGCAAAGGCACGCTACTGGAGGCTTTGGCAGGGCATGGCATGGTCATAGAAGACTCTGATAAACATTTGGGACCGTTTTACTTGTTTTAAAGGGCCTATTTCCGCACAACTTTTACAATGTAAATTCAACACTTTTGTTAAACAATTTTATTCTAAATGGTTGAGGTGAAAAACCGTTCTTTACACTTGTGTTGTGATACCAATTGAGTTGCACCCCAGCGATGTGTAAGCTTCCGCTGGACCCGATTTTGGGGGTGTGACAGATTGGTATCAGAGCCTCGGCTATAGAGAACTGAGTGTTTTTAAAACCTAGACTATAGCTACATTCACGAAAACTTAACCCTATGACCGCCACGTGCCTGCCTGCCAAGCTGATGCCTCATTTGTGGTTTGTTGCTGACATAATTGATGAGATTTGTATCTCATTATCAGATAGATTATACTCACTTATTCTAGTTGATTACCATACTTGTCTTTCATATTAGTATGCTTACATATCATATGCGTTTCATTGTTACGCCTTTTTCCTTGCGTAGTTTCATTATTCGACCTCGAGATTGGTCATTTGCATTAGTCTTTCAGAACATCTTTTCATATGTAAAGGACATAGTATTAGTATAACTGGGCTGAGTATTTCAAAATTCATGGAACCTCGGTAAAATATAGACTGGTCATCTATATTCGACCCGGGATAGTGGGACATAGGCTGACCACCTATATCCGACTCAGAGATGAATTTTGCAATACTGAGAATGGTTATAATAAAATTTTGTCCAGATCAATTCTCTACCCAACTTCCAAATGTTTCATTCAGGTGTGCGTACTCAAACGTTGCAAGAACATTTCACACCTACACCACTTCGGTTACCACTGAGTGGAAGTGCGCCGATAAATCATTGCATCTCATGGACATTCCCATTGTGCACCATACATTTACATCACCGTACTCTCTTTCATCATTGTTATGTGA
This sequence comes from Artemisia tridentata subsp. tridentata, assembly GCA_021014915.2. Classification (NCBI taxonomy): domain Eukaryota; kingdom Viridiplantae; phylum Streptophyta; class Magnoliopsida; order Asterales; family Asteraceae; genus Artemisia; species Artemisia tridentata. Next base: position 194,645,208 of record CP139502.1, read on the forward strand.
ATTCCTCATCATTGTATTTGACTTCCTCACCAAGAAACATTTATAGGGATGAATCCAACCTCCTAACCAAGATTATAGAACATTCATGCCTTCATTTCCCTCGTGAACCACCGCCTAGAAGCATGTCAACTAATCATAACGACTTCAAGTTTTCATTTTATGACAAGCCACTCAGAACATCTACTTCTAGAAAACGTCTTATTTACGTTTCACCCTCCTTTTCTTGTTTTGAAGAGTTATGCCGCGAAAGAAAGCTACTTCAACTATGACACCAGCTGCTATTCGGAAGCTTGTTGCGGATAGTATAGAGGCAGCACTAGTAGTTGAAAGGGAGGCCGTAGCTGCACGGGCTGCTGAAGCCGCTTCTCGGGCAGAAACCGCAGGAGTTGCCGGAATGGCTGCTAATGGTACTAATGGTCGTAAATGTACATACAAGGACTTTAAGAGTGGAGATCCCCCAAAATTCAAGGGCACTGAAGGAGCCACTGCTATGATCCGTTGGTATGAAGGGATAGAATCTGTGTTTCTTCTATGTAACTGTCCAGAGGAGTACAAGGTAAAGTTTGCTGCTAGCACACTTGTTGAGGAAGCTATGTCGTGGTGGAATTCTTACGCAAAACCCATGGGAATGGAAAATGCTCACAAGCTTACGTGGGATGAATTCAAGAAGTTGCTGACTAAGAAGTTCTGTCCACGCACTGAAATAAAGAAGCTGGAAACAGAGTTTTACGAGCTAGTGACAACAGGTAATGATATCGAAACATACATCAGGAGATTTCAAGAATTGGCTGTGCTATGTCCAACTATGGTTCCAGATAATGAAAAGCTGCTAGAAAATTTCACTGGTGGACTACCTCACAACATCCAAGGAGATGTGATTTCCTCTGAACCACACACACTGGACGAGGCTATCAGAATGTCTCAAAAGCTTATGGCTCAAGTAGTGAAGCAAGAAACTATTGTCAACAACAACAACCACAACAACAACGAAAACAAGAGGAAAAGGGATGACAACCAACGAGATGATCAAGTATGGCAGCCAAACAAAGGACATGAAATGGTTAAGGCCTACGTTGTAGGACCAAGTAAAAGGAAAGGATATGCCGGGACTTTGCCCAAGTGCCACAAGTGCCGGTTTCACCACGAGGGACCTTGCCCCACTCAATGTGGAAACTGCCAAAAGGTCGGACACAAAGCCAAGGATTGCAAGGCTCCCACCCTCGTAATGCATCAGAAAGTCACGGTAACCTGCCATGAGTGTGGAGTAATTGGACACTTCAAGAGTGAATGTCCAGAGCTGAGAAACCAGAATGGAGGAAGAGTTCGTTGAAGTGCGAAGCTCGTCAGGACAACAACAACAATGACAATGGTTAAGAAGAGAACTTCTGCCTTATCTATTTTAACGGAAGCGTAAACCCTCTAGTGTTGTATTTCTTTTGTGTCCACTTTGTGTTCTATCGTACGAACTTCATGTACTATTACGATTCCGATCTAATGAATGTTCTGTGTTTTATAACCGCAAAGTGACTCATATACCCACGTCTCTTCACCGAGTACCCTCCAGAGACCAACGCTAACTGAATTCAGGGACTGAATTCCTTTAACGGGTGGAGACTGTCACAACCCGCATTTTCAGGATATTTTCCATATTCACTATTCATCTCGGGAAATTACTATTCATCAGTTACTATTCACCGATCACTATTCATCATTTTACTATTCATCGATTTCGGAGTCAATTTGAGATTCTGAGAAGCGTTCAGAAATTTTACTATTCACATGACACTATTCATTCCCGGAAGAATTCACTATTCATGGTTATCGTTCATCACTTCGTAAACTGGGTTTACGGGTCTTCAAATACGCGTAACCGGTAAGGTTTAGCGGCATATTCATGCATCATCATTAAGGACCCGTCATATAGACTAGAAGTAGTCTACACATCATCAGTATCCTAGGTCATGCACGGATATGCATTATTTCTATTTACGTATGCTTAATTTGTAATTAACATTACCACTCAGTTTTTACTACTAACAATATACCCGATACTCCCGACAATGATCCTAACATATTTTCATACTTATTATAATGATATAAAAATTATATTATTAATTTACCCGGTGTTATTAAACCAAACGCTAAAATATTCGTCAGGAGCTTATAACTTCGTCGGTTTACGAAATTTCAATCCGATTATCATTTTAACACCCGATTCATATCAGTAACATAATTTTACAATTTTTACAACTTCGTCGTATCTCATTTCACCTCGTCGCGAGTTATTTCTAGTTAACTCGGTACCCGATAACACTCAATGTATACTCAAAACAACTAATACTTCTAAATGGGGGAGACAAGTTCATTTAATAGCACATTTTTCTCTTTTCTTCCATGTGATGCCGCCCCCCCTCATCCCCCTAATTCTCTATAACACTTGATTTCTAGTACATGCATTTAATGTAAATGTTTCCTTGTCTTTTTATTTATTTTACATAACACATACAAACACCACATTCACTAGCAATAATCAAGATCAAACTCTCCTCCCTCTTTCCCCATCCAAACCCACGGCTCAAGAACAAGGACCATCAAGAATCCATCAATTTTTGAAGATCAAGTATTAATCTTACTCCATTTGCTATCCTAGTTAAGGATTTGTGATCAAAACACTAAGTTATTACACATTTCTCATCAAATCACTCCAATATTGCAAGTAAGCTTCAAGAACATCTCTTTGATCATTTCATACTTTTATTTACTTCATAAGTTTATATACTTTCAAGATATATTGGTTAATAATGCAAGTTACATATGTTCTTGATACCACTTTATTTAATTTTCATCATAAACTATAGATCTAAAGGTTTTATTAGTATCTTCAAGAGATCCACCATTTTTGGTGATGTTTAGGACCCCATGACACCCTAAGAAGGTGTATGGTAGGATTAGAGCACTTGTGGTGTTGATTTGGGAGTGGTATAAACAAGTCTTGAACTAGAAAAATGGTTTTTACAAGTTATATAAAAGGATCTGTCCAAAAATGGAAAATCTGGAAAACTCAGAAACTGTTGGGTCATTTTGGCCTTCATATTTAGAAAGTACTTTCAAAAACGAAACCGTGGCCGTAAGAATCACTAAAATCGGACTTATAACGAAGAAGTTATGAATTATTAAAGTTACGCGACGAAAACTATTTTTCAGAAAATACCTTGCTGTTTGGCCGAACTTCGAGGGACAAATCGAGGCGTTAGCCGTAGTCTAGATGAGCCGAGCCACTGAAATTATGTTAGTTCATGTTATGACGAAACCGTGGATATAAAGAACGTAGAAAACGAGCTTATAACGACCGAGATATACACGTTTAAAGCCCGACAATTCATCACTTATTTTGACAGCCCACTTTTATAAAGTGTTTTAAGTATGAAAACTAGTATTTTTACAAGTCACTAAGTTGATAGCCGATTATCTAATTGATCGAGACATAATTGGTCAAAAGTTGAATATAACGATATTTAGATATTGTTACAAGGTTTACAAAAACATCGAGTTTTGTCACTAACACTTATCGAGCTATATTTCACGACTAGTTTTACGAGGCCGTTTTGGCATATTTTCACGAGTTGTAAAAAGAGTTATTTTGCGACGAAAACATTATATTAACCAATATAACACCAAACAAGGATCGTGGAGTACCGTTTCAACCTATTTACACGAAAAGTAGTATTTAACTTAACGAGACGTCAAAAATGTATTTTTCGACGATAAACGTTATTTTCCAAAATCATCAAGTGGTATCGATAACATACGTATTTGCATGTGCAGCATCATTTCATTTCTTACATTAGATTCCATCATTCATATTAGGTCGCGGTTAGAGATCGTGCCTCATTTCAGTGTATTCACTTTTGTCATCGTAGCTATCGTACCAGGTGAGTTTCATAGCACCTACTTTCGTACGTTTTGAATAACTGTTTTGGGGGAGAATACATGCCCATTTTCATCCAAATGTATACATGATTTACTTGATTATGCCACTTGTTTCATCAAAGCATTACTTGCTCCACTTATGAATTTGTTATTCATCCGAATGTATTCACTAGTATTGCACTTAATTCTTATTACTCATGGACACAAGCACTTCAAACATTATGCATACTTAACCGAATGAACCGGCTCCACTACTATGTACATACATGACAAAATGAATGGGTCACATAACCGAATGTACGGGTATTATGACCGAATGAACGGGTCACATGACGAATGAACTGGTCACACAACCGAATGAATTGGTCACATCATCGAATGTATTGATCAACCAAATGTACTGTGAATCTTGTGGTCCACATATTACTTTTATTCACCAAACCAAAACTCATTTGGCAGTGGGTTGTAAACACACAGGTTGCAAGTCTTGTTATGGCCAAGGCTGGGGACTGAGTGGATTTACAATGCCTTTGCTGGAAAATCATTTTTCAATGGCATTACATTTTACAACAACTCTATGAACTCACCAACCTCGTGTTGACGTTTTAGCATGTATTTTCAGGTATTTAGCAAAGGCACGCTACTGGAGGCTTTGGCAGGGCATGGCATGGTCATAGAAGACTCTGATAAACATTTGGGACCGTTTTACTTGTTTTAAAGGGCCTATTTCCGCACAACTTTTACAATGTAAATTCAACACTTTTGTTAAACAATTTTATTCTAAATGGTTGAGGTGAAAAACCGTTCTTTACACTTGTGTTGTGATACCAATTGAGTTGCACCCCAGCGATGTGTAAGCTTCCGCTGGACCCGATATTGGGGGTGTGACAAAACTGGTGGGGTCAAACGCGATACTCTTGGTTATACGTTGGTAGACCTAAATAGTTTAGGCCACAAGGGTGATCCGTTCATATTAGCCTCACAAGCACGACAAGTGTTTTATGTGAAAGACCAAGTAGATAAAAAATTGTCTATTGTTTTTAAAACACCTACCAAGAATTACAAAGATGCATATGACGAAGTCGATGAGGAATTTAGTACAGTCATTCACGAGCACAATGATTACATATTTCCACTTGTAAATAAACATGACTTGGGTAATGGATCACGAAATAACTACTATCGAACCGACTGTGAAGGTATTGTTATACGAAAATCCAAGTAAAGCATGTCATGCTGCAAGTTAAGTCTGCTAGTGTAACAGTTAAGACTTCTGGTTGAAGTTAAGACTGCTGGTGAAATTCAAAGGAAATACACCAAGTGGTTATTGCTGCTAGTACAAAAGTTACTACTGCTGGGCTTAAAGTTAATGCTCCTCAAGGCTAAGTGCAAGGTTACTGCTGGTATTGTTAAGTTAGTACTGTTAGATGATTAGCAGTTTTTGTATTAAATAGTTGTTTGTGTAATTTAACCTGTTGTAATGGATTTTGACTCCAAAAAGTCAAGCTTTTCTATGGCAATGAAAAAATTTGCAGTTTTCACTAGTATATCCACTTGCAGTCAAGCTTTATTGTATTTGCAGTTTCCATTTATCATGTGTATGCACTTGCAGGCACTTTAGTAACATGTTATTTCATTAAATTTGAAAATTGACTTTAGAAAGTCAAGTAACATAGTTCCTAGGGGTAAGTAACATACTACTGCATTAAACTAGATAGACTATAAAATCCCAGCATTGTAATGGGGCAAATGAAGAGTCATGACTAATAGTCTGAACTCAATTCAGTTAATATCAAATTAGACTCAAACTAGATAGACTATAAAATCCCATATCTAACCCCTCAAAATTACATAAGTTATCAGAAATGTGTGACCATATGTATCGAATTGTCACTACACTTAAATAATGTGTGACAAAATATGACTCTATGATTTAGACACCTAAATAAATACTTCATGTGACCATATGTAACATCTTGAATTTAGTCACACAAACACTCAATGTAACTAATATCAAGGTTAATGATAACTGAGTTCACATTTTGCTATAAATAATAGTCACATGAATATTTCACAATGTGACTATTTTGAATGTATTGGTCACATATAATACTCTTATAATGTGGCCATAAACATAATTTAGATACACATTTGCGATATGGTGTGACTATTGTAAAGCCTATAGTTACATGATCGTGCTACAATTAAATGTGACTATACACATTAGGATTTGGCAGGCAAACACACACTAAACTTTAGACACACATATTAACTTACGTGACCATATGTATCGAATTTTGGTTACACTTAATCATGCATGCCTATGGTTTAGTGTGACCATATATGACATTTGGTCACACTGTTCAAGTGTGTGACATATATTTGTCACTTTTAAATGCATATCGTGACTAATGCTTCAAACTTACTTTTCAGTTGTCACACATTTCAAATTCATATGTGGCTAAATTTTCAACAAAAACTAGCAGTCACTTTTAAATAATGTGTGACAAACTTGAGTATATGATTTAGCCACATACACAATTACTTCATGTGACCATATATGGATTTTGGTCACACTGTTCAATTGTGTGACATATATTTGTCCCATATGTATATATATATATAGGGTGACCAATGTTTCAAACTCATTTGTATCTGTCACACGTCCCAAATTATAAGTGACTAAATAATCAAAAAAAAATTTACCAGATACCTCTAGTCACGAAAATATTCAAATGTGTGACAATGAAATTCCGAAATGGTCACACAAGTCGGATCAAGTGTGGCTGTTTATTTCATTCTTGTACATTTAGTCACATAAATATGTTACTGTGTGGCCGTTCAAAATACCACATGTGTGACGAAATCCCATATCTGTACTAGTGTTCACGTGTAAGACGCCAACTTCACAAAATAGTAAAGCTAAAATTTGTCATGATAAATTTATTGAAAATTTCCTGACTTTTTGCTCACAAAAATTCCTGATGCGGCGGTTGTATCACTACTAGAAAAACAGCTATTCTAGACGCGCGTCAAGGATGGACCAGTCATAAATTTTCATGACCCGCATTTGGGCGTCATCCTTCTATGACACTCGGTTTATGACCCTCTTTTCTGACGTGCGTTTTTGCGTGTCATAACCTAATTTTTTTTTTAAATTAATTTTTTTCAGTTCCTAATTTTCTATTAAATGACAATTAAAAACCTGATAATACAAAATTAAAAACACAAATATCAAAATAACGCATTTCATATATATATATATATATATATATATATATATATATATATATATATCAAAACAATGAGGTTAATTCAAGTACTAATTCACGATAAGTCACAAGTTAATTAACGACAAAAATTACATATCGATAGTAATTCACAAGTTAGTTTGACAGCTTCCACATCGACCACTGAGTATACAACAAGACTACCCGAGTCATCCGTGCAGCTCTCCTGAAGCAGTAGTTCGACATTTTGGGACGAGCTGCTAGCCACCTGTTCCCAAAATAACCAAAAAAGTATTATAATACATTTGCTTTTAATTAACTTATTATAATTAATCTGTTGAATACGATGTTTAAACAAACCCAGGCCATTTGAAGTACATTTAACAGGATATTTTCCTTGTTGCTGCTAGAACTAAAAATCAACCTAACTTTTCCAATTATATTTTTCTCTATTATTATAGACTAAAAATAAACTAAGGACTATAAATGACTGATTAATAACTAACCCTAATACCAATTTCGAATGCAATATTTAGCTCAAATGGAATGACGTTACACATCAAAAGCATACTGCAGTGATAAAGACAGCAGATACAAAGCATCAAACAAAATTCGTTTAAACAAATCCTTTCTATTTAAAAACGTCTAACGCAACATTTGATGCTACTAAAAATCAACCAAATCTCACCTATTATCTATTTCTCTATCACAGACTCTAAGAATTACAATTAACAATCAAAAAACCCTAGCACCAAATTTAACAAAATCAACTTAACATCTTACCAATTAAGCTCTGATCAACTCCCGGCGCCGCTGCAGCAGCAAACGGGGCCGCTTCGGCTGTTCGATTCCGGTTAGGTTTTCCCTGAATTTCATCATCGCCTGATTCTCCCTTCGAATCCACAATATCTCTTAATTGACCATCAAAAGCCTTAGTCTGAACTCTGGGCCTTTTCTATTAATCATAACACACAGAAATTACATACACAGTTTAAACTTAAACCTTAGGTATGAAATTACAGAATAAAACATCAATTAAGCAAGCAAAACGTACCATTTAAACGTCCCCTGTTGGGGTTGCGTTTCAGCAAACAAACGCCCCTCGTTGGGGCTGTGTTGCAGCATACAAACACCCTTGAGGGCAGTAACATGATGAATCAAATACCTCCTGTCGGGGCTGGTGTTGGACAGAACTAAGCAAACAAAACAACCCACACCCTTGCGGGCTTCGTTGGTGGACCAAAACCCAAACCACACGCACCCTACGTGGGTTGCTGTGGTGGGTCACAAACAAACCAAACAACACGCTTTTGCGGGTTTGTGTTTCCAGCTGAGTCCAACCACAAACAAGTAAGCCATAAAACTACATTAAGCTTAACCAAACTAAACCAAAATAAGCTATAAGATAGACAAATAAGCTAGAAATGAAATAAAGACAAACTAAGCAACCTCAACTAGGTTTTCGAACCCTAGATCTCTTGGTCGGGTCTTGAACCGAACACAAACCAAAAACCGCAAACCAAAAATAGAACAAACATATGCTACACAAGACTATCAAAACTTCCAATAGCTATAAACTTATAAATAAGCCACAAAAATAAGCACATCGAGTAAAGCTATTATTAAACCACAAAACGATTTTAACGAATACAAAATAAAAAGAAAATAAGCAAGCTTGGTGGGTTATCGGCATACCCACAAGAAGAAGAAGGAGATGGTGGTGATAGCTGCGGTTGAATTGGAGTTCGACTTCGACATATGGTTAACCCAATTAATTCTTTTATAACTTCGATCTATCCATCTTTCTTGACCTTGTAGCGGATGGAGATGGCTTAGCGAGGTGATGGTGAAGGCGTGGTTGCGTTGTGGTAGTGGTGTCAATTGCTGGTATAGGAGAAGGAAGAGGAGAGAGTTATCTCTTATCTTTTCTTTTTGTGTTGGTTTGATACAAATGAGAAAACACAGATATATATGACTTTTAACTGATTATAACCCATATGTTATGACGCTTCTGAAAACGAGTCATCCCCAATAGAAAATTTACTCGAAATGACTCTTATTTTATGACTTTGCTCTTTGCGCGTCATCTTGTAGCGTGGGTCATAAAAAGCGGGTCAAGGATAGCCCTTTTTCTAGTAGTGGTAAGAGCTCACAAGAAGCTTTACAATCCTCCTAGGCAGTGTACCTAACCTTTGTAGTGTAGTATAGGTAAGACACAAAGGATTGATCGTTCTCTAGGGGAATAGTGTATGTGAAGGTCGAAGTGTATGTCGAGATAGGTCTAAAGGTGAGGGATGATTCTTTTTGTATTTTTATATTTTATGGAAAGCATGTAAAAATCTCAGGGTTTGGAAGATTGGGCGTTTTAGCTACTAATGAACCAAAACAAAACTAAAATTAAACTAATAAACAAGAAAAGTAAAGTGGTAACTCTTATGATAGGAGAATGTGTCCACTTAGATTTCCTTACTCCCTTGTTATCTCCTATTGATTAGTCGAATTGTCACGTCCTTGTTTTAATTGAAACGTTGTATTCCTTTTTATTGGTCGTGGGGAGGTGCTGAATGCCCTAACTCTATGAATGTATAAGTCTCCCCTAAAAACCTTAAAGTCTATTAACTTCTCTAGGATCTAAAAGCCACAATTCACGCAATAAATACAATGAGAAAAACCAGCTAGTGCACTCTGGGGTTGCGTTATATAAGATGGACAAGCTAGTACTTATAAGAGTTAAGCATGTTTTCTTATTCTAACGCGAGGCAATCAATTAAACAAGAGACGATAAATCAATAATGAACAACTAGGTTCATTAGATCTAAGCAAACACTAATAAATCTAGCCTAGCATGTTAAAGTGAAGAGAAGTGTTGGGTCCATTCATTACCCAAATTCCCTTAATCTAGGATTTGAATAAAAAATACCCTAAGTGTTGCAAATCCTTAATCACAATCAAGTCACTGAGTGAATAGTCACTCAGTGAGTCATCTTCAGGATGCTCAGGACAAGTCTAAAGATGAAAGACTTTCTATTCAGTGAGGCGGAACTTAGTGAATGATACCTGAGCCAAAGAAGAAGATGATGGAATCAGTGAGGGATGACAATATCTCACTGAACCCCAAGTCTCCTCAACAACTATGTAGATTATAAACCAAACACTGAAGACCTAAGACTGAAGAATTAGCGGGACAAGGCGGGAAAATTTTGAAATAAAGGAGTGCCTTTATTAAGCAAAGGTGAAACTTACCTTAAATGGCTTAAAACCAAAATAGTGTCAACACTTGTAATTAGAAAGAACCTTTGTCTTTATACACAAAATAGAAGATTCTAACTGACACAAAATCCATAGGTATCTTGTCAAATCTAGACCTAGTTTATCTTTATCTTCTTCGATAATAGTTGAAAACACTTTTGTATAAATAGAAGCATATGTAGGAGAAGAAAGGTTGACAAGTTTGTGCACTTAATGCTTAGACACACACAAACTCCTTTCTCTCCTCCAAACATGTTGGGAATTAAATGACTTCACACTTTGTACTGCCAAGCCAAAGTTAGAACTGCTAAAGATTACAACTAACAGTACTAACTATGTTAGTACTGCTAGAGTAAAAGTTAGTACTGCCAGTATTAACTTAAGACTGCTGATGAAGATTGATACTGCTAATGTGATAAAAACGCGTGAAGAGATATGTATAGAAGATATTCAGTGTATATCTTATATAGTTAGAAAGATACTCATATTCTATATGTTTAGAAGATTTGTAGTTATCTTGTAAAGGACTCCTTGGTGTATAAAAGGAGGTTCTAGGTTAAGTTGTTATACATACGTTTTGATATAAGCTTCAAGGTTCTATTCCCTATTACTACACAGAGTACTCGTATTATTGATTAATAATATTGAAGCGTTTTGGTTATGTTGATTGTTCATTCAAGTTCACTGTTACATTGCATTGTGAATATTCTTCTAAGTATTGAAGAGTAGATTCCGCATACTCTTTGATATTCACAAAGTTTCAAACAAAGTTGTTTTGGATTTATCCAAGGTAACTTAACCTTACAAGCTCAAGGAATCGATCTGTGTTCGGGATCAACAAGTGGTATAAGAGCTTCAGGTTCTGAAACTTTGATCTAGAAGAAAATTACTAAAGAACTCTTTACTAATCAGGAAGAGATGGATCTTGAAACTACTCAAACCTCTACTATTGCTAAATTGCCCATTCTTAAGCAGGGTGATTATTAGATGTGGAGGCTTAGAATTAAACAATACTTTCAGATTCAAGACTATGCTCTATGGGATATCATAGAAAATGGTAATTCATTCAAACCTGTACCAGTGGAATGTGTCACAACTAAAACAATACCAGGTCTTGTAACTACAGAAGAAAAGGCCCAAAAGAAGAATGATATGAAGGCTAGAAGTATGCTGCTGATGGTACTTCCCAATGAACATCTGATGACCTTCAATCAACACGAGGATGCTAAGTCCTTGTTTACTGCTATAACAACAAGGTTTGGAGGCAATGAAGCAACTAAGAAGACATAGAAGACTCTTAATAAGAAGACATAACAAATTAACGTCTTACTTTATACTATTATAAGTCTTGTAACAATTAAAATATCTTATTTTTGTAGCTTTACAATAAAACATAAACATGTTTAACTAAAGTATTCATGAACACCATCTCTTGGTTTCAATAAAAAAATAAGTTTCAAGTTAATTTATTACATCATTTATTTATGTCATTCCAAGAATACCTAAATAATCTAAATAATCAAATTGAACTAGTATTAGATTACTTCATTTATTTATGTCATTCCAAGAATACCTAAATAATATAAATAAATAAATTGAAGTATTCTTTGTTATCATCTTGACACATGTTCTAAACAAGATAATCTTATTAGAACGTTTATCCCTTACCTTGCGGTCAAGAGAATCCTTTAATCATATTACTATGTGTTGTTTCTTGGACATAATAAAGATTTCTCCCACTTGTGCATGGAACAACATCATGGAACTTATAAACAACACGATATGCATTTGTTTATGTGAACAATATGATAGTGTCACAGAGATTAGCATTACAAGTAGATGTAGAACCACTTAATTAAAAAGAAAACGCGCATGGCTATCCTTGAATATACGAGCATCTACTATTTGAAAGTAATGTATAGTTTTGAGACAATCTAGAAATAATCTGGGTTACTATCAAGAAAATAAAGCTTGTAGCTCCTACTGAATTAGTGAACATTACAATAATTCCTTATTCAGTAATAAAACACAATGCTCCCACTGGATTTGACAACATTGTAAGTGTTTCATAACCAGTGAAAGCAAATAGTGTGCTATTTACTTTCCTACCCTTTTGAAAACCCATATGTAAGAATTACTTAGGTAATAAAAGAGTGTGTCCTACTTTATAGATGAGGGACTATCCATCAATGCTATTAACCTGAAAAATTGGGCATGCAATTTCTTCCTTAATAGGTATACCATCCCTACATTGGTATGTAGCACCTTTAAATGGTCAAAGCAAAATACCTATATAAAATATACTAGTTTGCCTTATACAAATTTTGCTGTAATTAGTCTAGCTTCTAATTTAATCACTCATAAAATGTCATACATGTTTTCCAGTTAACCAAATATCATATTTGTTATATAAGAATTCAATTACAAAAGAGGGTAATGAAATCTCTGTGAAAAATAAGATGTGCAATTCTCTTAACTATTAAAGTTTGCTATGAGTTATATTAGAATTTAGACAATTCTAACATTCCTATCATACCTTTCTCACTCATGAAAAGGAATAGGATTGAGTCTCACTATTCTCTCATGAAAAAGATACTAGGTTTATTCTTTTAGTAAAGTTGACTCTAGCCAAAAACCCATACGGGTGTAGATCAATTTACCAATTAAAAGAATAACCCACGTTTACGGTTTAATGTTGCATTAATACATTTAAAAGAATTTACAAAATTCAATTTTAGTATTTTCGATAATTAAATCTTTAAGAAAATCAAATACCCATTGGTTAATATTCATCTAAACCATATAATTTTCATAAAGCTAGGATCCTAATTGACATAGTACCATTACATCAGTTGTTCTGCTAGTAATGATAGTATTCAACAAGGTAATTGTCGAACAATAATTGACAATCTCATATTGCACTTCCTAGATCATATTACTATGTGTTACGGTTTACATATTTTTCATCATCAAAAAGGGGGAGATTGTTAGTGCAAATATTACGATATTTAAACTAAACGGTTTCTTCGGTTTTAATAATGACAAACATGTAACTTGTAATACATAACGTAAAATGTGCAAGTTACTTGTAAACACAAATCATCAAGGCATACTTACATCAACAGCTCCCGACGTCTCAAGTATGCTTCAACAAAGTCGTAGATTTCCATCCTGACGCAAATCACTCAAGGTATGGACAAACAAATCTACTACTTGACAAATGATCAAAGGATTATATTTTTCTCTAAACTTCACATTTTTAATGTGACAAAACATTTCTTTCAAAAATATATTTTACAAATTATTTTTGAATTAAAAAGAAATGTCTTAGTTTGAAAAATAAGTTTAAAAATCTCAACAGTCATTCCCCCCCACCCAAAACAGCCCCAAACATTCCCAAATAAACCTTCCCCACTAAAAACAAACGAAGGAGTGTCCACGGTACCACTAAAGTACCGACGGCTCCACTAAATTTAGTGGAGCCGTCTGACAATTAGTGGAGTCGTGCCTCTGTAACGGTTAGTTTTCCCCTTGCCTATAAATAGTGGACCATTTTACACTTCCAACTTAATTTTTCCAATCAGTTTTCTCTGGTCTAATCCCTCCTCACTTAGAATACTTTCTTTGATCATTTAGAGAGTCTTAGTTTCTTTAAGAGTGATCCTTTCATCCCACCAAGAGATCCTCTTCATTCCTCTTCAAGTGCAAGAGAAGAACACAAGGAATCCAAGTAGATACAAAGTGTTGTCATTCCTTTTCAAGTGCAAGAGAAGAACACAAGGTATCCAAGTAGATACAAAGTGTTGTCATTCCTCTTCAAGTGCAAGAGAAGAACACAAGGTATCCAAGTAGATACAAAGTGTTGTCATTCCTCTTCAAGTGCAAGAGAAGAACACAAGGTATCCAAGTAGGTACAAAGTGTTATAGTTGTAGGTAGAAGCACTTGTAACATTTGTTACACTCTTGATTGTATCATAGCATACATCATGTAAAACCCTAAAATCTGAGACATGTAAAAAGACCAAAATGCCCTTATAATCTTAAAAATTTATTTATAAGCATAAAAGGTACTGAATTAACCCCAAACTTTCGGGAATGATCAGGATATGAAGCCAAATAATTTTAGTAATTACATTTTAATATTTTGAAAGTATAAAAAAAATTTAATGTCACACAAATATTACATGGAGGCCAAGTATTTCATTTAAATTACTTAAATTGTAATTATTAGTATTTAAAACTTAAATAACTTACAATTAATTAAGGAATTAATGCAAAATTAAAACCCATTTATTTTGGGTCAAATGTGGACCGAAATTCCAACCTTTCCCCCCCCCATTACCGGCCATTTCCCTTAATTAGCTACCATGTTATCTTCTTTCCTAAAACCTAAACCGAATTATAATAAACACACACAAAAATTCACCAAAGCTTGATCCGATTTTTATGGAGGCTTGGACTATTTTTCTAGTGTTGATCATCATCCAAGGAGGCTGGGAAAAATAGGCTTTGGGTCGTGTATAGCTTGATTCGAACGTTGGGATTTTCTTTGTTGATTTATTTCATCTGATAGGTACAAAATTCGTATGCTTAATCTACACGTTCAAAAATTCATTTGGTATTTTTCTTATGATCCTTATATTACATATAACTTATATAAATTGATAGAATCGAATCATGCAAGCATGAATGATCGTACGAATTTTTGAGAATAAAAACACACCTAAAATCCAAATATGATCATACGATTTTTCTGGGTCTTATACATAATTTTTCTGGGTTCTATGATCATCATATAGGTCTGGAAAAATGTTGGTTCGAATTGTTGTAACTCATATTGATCGTTTTGAATTTCAATGTTTAAAACGTACGTAAATTCTAAAATATGTGATACGAATTTTTTGGGTGTGAATCGTATTTTATTTGAACTCTATATAATATATATGATCTGGGAAAAATAGTGGTTAGATTTATAGAAGCTTACATATGTCGTGATTAATTTTTGTTCTAATCGGGTATTATGAAATCGAAAAGAAAAAAATAAAATCCTAGGCTACGAATTTAGATTTAGGGTTTTGGATCTGAAATTGGTTAATAAATAATGTATTCATGATGTACAAATGATGGCCTAATGATTGGGAAAGATTAGGGTTAGGATTTTGATTTAAAAATGTTATACGATTTGGGTTTTTAAAATATAAGGGGGTGTTTTGTCATTTCTGAAACTTAAAGGTTATTTTTATAATGTTATTTAGGTCAGCACTAAAGTGTAAAAATTATAACATGAGGTCCTTATGTGTAAAAATTGCAAGATATGGAACTATGTGTAAATTTAGGGTTTCGAATGGAAATTAATTAAATAGAGGGGTTAAAAGTGTAAATATTGAAACTTTATGGACTAAAGATGTGATTCTGAATAAATGATGTATTTAAATTAATAGTTTGCAATATTTTCATTTGAGACCCTTAACTTTCAGATATTTACAATTAAAACCCTAATTTATGAAAACTTGTCATATTTAACCCTGAACTATCATAACTTGTTAAAATCTACCCTATTTCCATAATATGCTTAAATAATGACTTAACCTAAGTTATGATACTTAAATCTTTCTGATTATGGAGACTTTCTAAAAATGGAAACCTGCTAATTATGGAAACCTGCTAAAAATGGAAAGTTACTAAATATGGAAAGTTACTAAAACTGGAAAGCCGACTAAAATAAGTAATCTGAATTAAATAAGCTTTTAATAAGACAGTCATGATTCGTGTAGATTCGCTGAAGATGGAGTTTGCTTCCGACCTTGATATTTTCTGTTGTGTTTTCATTTGCGGTATAAGGTACAGATATTCTGACCTTCCTTATAAGGTTTCTCATGATCTCTTTCATATTCTGATCCGTTAGTTTCTGATCTGATGCCATTGCTATGATTCCCTTTTCTTGAACCTCCTCTATTGATTCCATTTGATATGACCTCTGATATGAATCTATGTTATGAAAACCTTTTTAATTATACCATGGAAATGTTTTGAGAAAAACCAATTTAAAAAGATGTTTATAAATGATGCGAAACTACTTTTATATGAAAGGTTACTAACTTTTGTGAACACTATATTTTGAAGACTAGCTATATGAAAAACCGTTTTGAAAGACTATTTTTATGAAAACTACTTTAAAGGATCGTTTTATGAAAATCATGAATTAAAGGATTGTTTAAAATGGACTTTTGATAGAAACTCTTGAAACGGACTTTTGATCTGAACCATGACTTGATTATTGAATTTGAACCTTGATCTGATAAACTATGATTTGGACCTTTGATATTACTTCTGGGATATTTGATATGAACCATCTGTTAAGTACCATTTGATATATGAACCTTTTGATATGACACTCTGATTTGATATGATATCTGACTCTTAGTTTGATACCCGAGCCAAAATTTGTGACCCTAGCCATGAAGGTAACATGGCCATGTCATTGATGCACCGATGGCATGACTCTAGTGTGGTTGAGTGATGTTCCACACCGTCCCTTATCTGTTATCTGATATGCGCATTATATTATTTGGCCACTATTTTATCTGCTGGGGCGTATGGATGCATCCTAGATCTGTTCTGTTTAGTGGATTATCTATATATGATTTATTATTGTCTGGTGACTGGTGCTTGTGTGCAATACACGCCTTTCACATATATCTGGGAGCTAGCTACTCCATTTGAAGAATGAGGGCACCCCTCATATTATCTGATTATCTGAGAGGTCTCCCCTCTATATGATTTGAAGATTTATGGTTAGGATATGATATGATCTGTTTCTGGGCTCGTGGTGGATTACTATCCCTTTTCTTTTTCCTTTATACCTAATCATTGACTTATCCCTTGAACCATATTACATTCTGTTGGACCTTTGTTTCTGTTACTCTGTACTATTCTCTACTACTGTTGTTATCGTTATATCTGTTCACTGAGCTCTCGTAGCTCAGCCGCATTTCTTTTCCTGCGGCAGGTTTTAGTAGGAAGCTGGGAATGAGTGGAGAGTACCGTTGGACTTAGAAGACTTGATAGCTATTCTGGATTTAGAAATGACTAGAAGTTATCATTATTTCGGAATTAGTATTTATTGGAAGTTCATTTGTAATCTTGTAGTATCTGTATTTCATTTGTAACCTGTGAGAATTCTTGTATTACTATAGATGTATGCTTTGTTTTAATCTGATATGAAGCCATTATTGTGATATCTTTACCCTTGTCGGGTTGGGGTGTTACAATTTATGGTATCAGAGCGACAGGCTGCGACTCGTAATACATTTACCCTTGACCTGTGAAGTCTGGACCACTAAGTTTCCACTGTAAGCGCTCATAAGATAACCTCTAAGATTTTCTTTAGAATTCCCCTATAGGAACTTAAGTTTTGACCAGTGAGGAATGGGTAGGCTATAAGGCTTTTGTTTAAATATCATTGCTATCGCATCACTCTGATTTATGCCCTGTTTGTTGAGATCACTTTTGGAGATTGAAAGCTCACGCTTAGCACCACCTAAGACTCCGATTCTGACCTCTGATTCTTTTGTTAATCATCTTGATGCCTTTTCGGGTATTCTGAGAATCTCCATGACGATGACCTACTGGATACATCCTGTTATTTTCTTTTAATAATCTATAAATCTTCTGACCCTATCTGAGTTCGTCTTAAACATCTCTGTTCCCATGAGAAGTCTGGTGGTGTTTTGACCACGAGTATAAGAGTGTTTTTTCCCCTCACTTCTGAACGATAAGACTTGTGTTGTCGATCTGTTTTCATTGAATAGTTAACTTTGATTTTTATTCTGATAAAGGATAGGTTGATTGATCATTGACGACTACCCTCCTATGTTCCACCTTCGGTGTTTGAAACCATTTGAACTCCCTACCATGATTTCCGATTGTTAAACTTTTGCTATTACTACCTAATTTTGTTCTTCACTTCCGACCTGTTTGATAAGCAGTTTGATACTCCTCTGACCATCCCGAAGGTCATTTAACCCTAATGTGTTTGACACATTTTATAAATTCATTACCCGTGCTGGATGAAAATGTATCACCAGATAGTACTCTGTCCTTGCAAAGTCCATTACTACTCCTATGAGAACTCTGGCGATTATTAGCCATGGATATGACGATAATTTTGTCTCGATGTGAAATGGTTAACTGAGCATGATGATACTGATAACTGATATTTGATATGCCTCACTCTTGACAGTTATACGATGTTTGTATTTTCGATGACTCACAACCTACCAGCCACTTATGCTAAATATCTAGTCAAGAACTGTTCACTCATCTGCCTCGACACTTTGATGAACCATGTATTTGACCTGGATATATGAACTATCCGTCTGGCTTGGCGACTGTAATTATCCTACGAATCCGTTTACTTTGATATATTCGATTTTGTGATCTCTAGGTTATGGATTGGCTGGCTCTTCATAAAGCTGCCAGAGATTACCATATCTGATATGTGACTGCAGAAATCTATTTGCATCCTACTCTTGTTATGATAACCTTTAATCGCTTAAATCTGTTGAGCTTAACGCCGCTATGAAAACCTTTACCTCGATCTCATTTGATTGTCGATTGTCTACTGACATCTATTAGTACCCACCCTAGAAGCTTTGGCATTGGAAGTTTTGTTGTACAAATCTTCTGTTGTTCTCCGATGGAACTTTTGGGTTTCCCTCCTGGTTGAGAAGTAGAATGAAATTTGAACCAATCTCAGTTGACGGACCATGATGCTATAGAAGTTGAGAAATCGGAGGAGATGATGGAATATGATTTTGTTCACCTCAGTGTTTCATTTTGAACACCCTGTTAACTTGTGAAGAAGAAAGAGAAAACTTTGGAGTATTGACTATCGTAAACCTAATCGTATCACTACCATTACCATCTTTCAATTTAGCGTATCAATGATCGATTTTATCTTTGTAAACTCCATACCAGACGGCCTCTTTTAATGATCAAAGGATTGAAGAAGCAACCCCAAGGACTTCTAAGAAAAGAGATGACTATTTGAGAGTAACCTCCGAGAAGTATTTCAGTTTTATGCACGAAGAGGAACATGTAGACCATCTGGTAGAATGACCCTTTATTCTGAAAGAAGTAGATTTGATTGGCGTCCAGAGATTGTAGCAGACAACACTACCATGCATCTGGAGATGACGGCAGTTGAGTGGGCGAATTTCGAACTATGCTGAAGACATGTCTTAAACAAAAGTCTTGCTTCTCTATCCATTTTAGTTGTACTAAGATGAATTGAGAGCAGAAGCAGACTCGCGGATAGAAGAATGCACAAGTGACCATACTGGAGATTCACGTTACTACACCACAGTTCCAAGAGGAGGTGCCGAAGGCTTGAGGGACCAGACTCGAGTTATATTTCCTTTCCACCCTATGATCATACGATAGACTGCATGGACTTGGAAGAAGTTTAAGATCATGTATTTGAATGGACGATAATTCTGAAGCGAACGTTTGTGTTTGGAAGAGTTGATTTTGTGAAGAATGAAGCTATGGATGACGTAATTCATTTCCTCTTGACCTACTCAAATTTCCGTTAACTGATGATAGGACCCCTTGAATGAGTTATGTTCCCTGTTAGTAATTGCGCTCGGTGTTCATTCTGCGTATGCTGGACGATGGTTTTGTTATGAGAAATTTGACGAATGATGGACGATTTGATGCTTTTTACGATGTACCAAATTCTTATAGACATTTTGGGACTTCCGTTAACTCTTTCGAGTAGTTCATTTTCCTCTTAGTTATGGTGTTTGATTTTGATGACCTCTGAGAATGTAGAAGTACTAGGTGGATTAAGATAGGTGGTTTTGATTACGACTTGAGATAAAGTATGATCATCATGAAGGCATATTTATGTGGTGCTAGTATTATGACGCCTGATCAACGTGATAATACTTACACCATATAACGTGCACTCATTGTGGCCATAGGACATCTTGGGGAGTACCTAAGAAGTTTAGAATCTGAATCTCCGTAGGATTATCCATGTTTGGTTCATTCTATACTCTGTTTGCGTTCATTAGATATCTAGATGAGTTTGGACTCTCGTTTGCATTCCGTTGGCCTCAATTATAAATTTTAAATTCTTGTAAAGCTCTCTTCTGTGGACACAATCAATTTAATTTGAACTCTTGTTCGTATTCCATAAAATTTCCTGAAGATTCACCTATCATCCACTTATGTTTTATGGTTCTTTGAATCCGAATCAACCCAATTTGTCTCCTTCTGAGGAATCTGAACCCACCTCGTTTTGATTTGAGTCATGAGAAACTATTTGGTCTGAAGATCTTTTGAAGAACCTCCTCAGGCATGAGAATATTGTGATGATCTTGCTACGACTTCGTTTCACCTTACGACTTCAAATTTCGAGGACGAAATTTTTCTGTTAGAGGGGAAGAGTTGTAAAACCCTAAAATCTGAAACATGTAAAAAGACCAAAATGCCCTTATAATCTTAAAAATTTATTTATAAGCATATAAGGTACTGAATTAACCCCAAACTTTCGGGAATGATCAAGATATGAAGCCAAATAATTTTAGTAATTACATTTTAATATTTTGAAAGTATAAAAAAAAAATTAATGTCACACAAATATTACATGGAGGCCAAGTATTTCATTTAAATTACTTAAATTGTAATTATTAGTATTTAAAACTTAAATAACTTACAAATAATTAAGGAATTAATGCAAAATTAAAACCCATTTATTTTGGGTCAAATGTGGACCGAAATTCCAGCCTTCCCCCCCCCCCATTACCGGCCAATTCCCTTAATTAGCTACCATATTATCTTCTTTCCTAAAACCTAAACCGAATTATAATAAACACACACAAAAATTCACCAAAGCTTGATCCGATTTTTATGGAGGCTTGGACTATTTTTATGGTTTTGATCTTCATCCAAGGAGGCTGGAAAAAATAGGCTTTGGGTCGTGCATAGCTTGATTCGAACGTTGGGATTTTCTTTGTCGATTTATTTCATCCGATAGGTACAAAATTCGTATGCTTAATCTACACGTTCAAAAATTCATTTGGTATTTTTCTTATGATCCTTATATTACATATAACTCATATAAATTGATAGAATCGAATCATGCTAGCTTGAATGATCGTACGAATTTTTGAGAATAAAAACACACCTAAAATCCAAATATGATCATACGATTTTTCTAGGTCTTATACATAATTTTTCTGGGTTCTATGATCATAATATAGGTCTGGAAAAATGTTGGTTTGACTTTTTGTAACTGATATTGATCGTTTTGAATTTAAATGGTTAAAATGTACGTAAATTCTAAAATATGTGATACGAATTTTCTGGGTGTGAATCGTATTTTATTTGGACTCTATATAACATATATGATCTGGGAAAAATAGTGGTTTGATTTATAGAAGCTTACATATGTCGTGATTAATTTTTGTTCTAATCGGGTATTATGAAATCGAAAAGAAAAAAATAAAATCCTAGGCTACGAATTTAGATTTAGAGTTTTGGATCTGAAATTGGTTAATAAATAATGTATTCATGATGTACAAATGATGGCCTAATGATTGGGAAAGATTAGGGTTAGGATTTTGATTTAAAAATGTTATACAATTTGGGTTTTTAAAATATAAGGGGGTGTTTTGTCATTTCTGAAACTTAAAGGTTATTTTTATAATGTTATTTAGGTCAGTACTAAAGTGTAAAAATTATAACATGAGGTCCTTATGTGTAAAAATTGCAAGATATGGAACTATGTGTAAATTTAGGGTTTCGAATGAAAATTAATTAAATAGAGGGGTTAAAAGTGTAAATATTGAAACTTTATGGACTAAAGATGTGATTCTGAATAAATGATGTATTTAAATTAATAGTTTGCAATATTTTCATTTGAGACCCTTAACTTTGGGATATTTGCAATTAAAACCCTAATTTATGGAAACTTGTCATATTTAACCCTGAACTATCATAACTTGTTAAAATCTACCCTATGTCCATAATATGCTTAAATAATGACTTAACCTAAGTTATGATACTTAAATCTTTCTGATTATGGAGACTTTCTAAAAATGGAAACCTGCTAATTATGGAAACCTGCTAAAAATGGAAAGTTACTAAATATGGAAAGTTACTAAAACTGGAAAGCCGACTAAAATAAGTAATCTGAATTAAATAAGCTTTTAATAAGATAGTCATGATTCGTGTAGATTCGCTGAAGATGGAGTTTGCTTCCGACCTTGATATTTTCTGTTGTGTTTTCATTTGCGGTATAAGGTACAGATATTCTGACCTTCCTTATAAGGTTTCTCATGATCTCTTTCATATTCTGATCCGTTAGTTTCTGATCTGATGCCATTGCTATGATTCCCTTTTCTTGAACCTCCTCTATTGATTCCATTTGATATGACCTCTGATATGAATCTATGTTATGAAAACCTTTTTAATTATACCATGGAAATGTTTTGAGAAAAACCAATTTAAAAAGATGTTTATAAATGATGCGAAACTACTTTTATATGAAAGGTTACTAACTTTTGTGAACACTATATTTTGAAGACTAGCTATATGCAAAACCGTTTTGAAAGACTATTTTTATGAAAACTACTTTAAAGGATCGTTTTATGAAAATCATGAATTAAAGGATTGTTTAAAATGGACTTTTGATAGAAACTCTTGAAATGGACTTTTGATCTGAACCATGACTTGATTATTGAATATGAACCTTGATCTGATAAACTATGATTTGGACCTTTGATATTACTTCTGGGATATTTGATATGAACCATCTGTTAAGTACCATTTGATATATGAACCTTTTGATATGACACTCTGATTTGATATGATATCTGACTCTTAGTTTGATACCCAAGCCAAAATTTGTGACCCTAGCCATGAAGGTAACATGGCCATGTCATTGATGCAACGATGGCATGACTCTAGTGTGGTTGAGTGATGTTCCACACCGTCCCTTATCTGTTATCTGATATGCGCATTATATTATTTGGCCACTATTTTATCTGCTGGGGCGTATGGATGCATCCTAGATCTGTTCTGTTTAGTGGATTATCTATATATGATTTATTATTGTCTGGTGACTGGTGCTTGTGTGCAATACACGCCTTTCACATATATCTGGGAGCTAGCTACTCCATTTGAAGAATGAGGGCACCCCTCATATTATCTGATTATCTGAGAGGTCTCCCCTCTATATGATTTGAAGATTTATGGTTACGATATGATATGATCTGTTTCTGGGCTCGTGGTGGATTACTATCCCTTTTCTTTTTCCTTTATACCTAATCATTGACTTATCCCTTGAACCATATTACATTCTGTTGGACCTTTGTTTCTGTTACTCTGTACTATTCTCTACTACTGTTGTTATCGTTATATCTGTTCACTGAGCTCTCGTAGCTCAGCCGCATTTCTTTTCCTGCGGCAGGTTTTAGTAGGAAGCTGGGAATGAGTGGAGAGTACCGTTGGACTTAGAAGACTTGATAGCTATTCTGGATTTAGAAATGACTAGAAGTTATCATTATTTCGGAATTAGTATTTATTGGAAGTTCATTTGTAATCTTGTAGTATCTGTATTTCATTTGTAACCTTTG
This sequence comes from Artemisia tridentata subsp. tridentata, assembly GCA_021014915.2. Taxonomy (NCBI): domain Eukaryota; kingdom Viridiplantae; phylum Streptophyta; class Magnoliopsida; order Asterales; family Asteraceae; genus Artemisia; species Artemisia tridentata. Next base: position 194,669,263 of record CP139502.1, read on the forward strand.
AGAATTCTTGTATTACTATAGATGTATGCTTTGTTTTAATCTGATATGAAACCATTATTGTGATATCTTTACCCTTGTCGGGTTGGGGTGTTACACATCAAGATCATTTTTCTTTTGAGAGTTTGTGAGGGAAGATCACTGTATCTTATAGAGATATTGAATATCTCTAGTACCCATTGGGCTAGTATGTTGATCAAGTTGATCAAAGGTAAATAGGGTAGATTGAGTCAAGAGAGGGGTTGATTATTGTGATCTTGTCGAGATCTTGGAGATCTCTTGAAGCTTGTGGGCTTGTGTGATTGATCAAGAAGATCAAGGGTAGATTGGGTAGATTGAGTCAGGTGGAAGTAGATCATTGTGATCTTGTTGTGATCTTGGAGATCTCTTGAAGCCATTGGGCTTGTGTATTGATCAAATGGATCAAGGGTAGATCGGGTAGATCGTGGTAGATTGGTGCTAGCTAAGATTAGCACTCGACACTTAGCTTAGTGTCGAAAATTGGATAAGCGACGTGTACGGTTTTCTTCGCCTGAAGGGAGCTTGTTGATTAGTGAAGTAACTCTCGAGTTGGGTACTCGGGGAGTAGAGTAGGGCGAAAAGGAGCTTCGTGACCGAACCACTATAAATCACCATGTCCGGTTTGTGCCTTCTTACTTATCTCTTTACTTTCATTTCATTCATTATCGCTTTATATTTATATTTGCATGACGTTTATGTTTGTGTGGCTAGTTGCTTATGTTATGTTGATTAAGTATGTGTCATGGTTTGCTTGTGCTTGTATTGTAGTTTACAACATTCATCTCTAGATGTTATATGACCATAGTTGACACTTTTCATATTACGTCACACTTGATCAGGTGTTTGATACAAAAAGTTTTTAAGTTTTAAATGGAAACGTATTCAACCCCCCTCTATGGTTTCCACAATTGGTACCAGAGCCAGGTCGCTCAAATTTTTAAAACAAATGGTTTTCAAAATTAAGTACGATCCATGTATCAAATTAACTATGAAGGTGATAAAATATGAAAACTATTTAGTTGCTTAATACTTACAAGTTTTGTTGTTAAATATACTTTGTCATACTAGCTTGAAGGTTTTCGTAAACCACTAAAAGAATAGAGTTTTAAGTGTCCGGTCATGTTTTCAGAACGAGTCATTAAGTCATGCAGTTTTGAAAATAAAATAGAACACGGTACCACTAAAAATAGGACGGTACCGTTATATTTTACGGTACCGTGGGGTCTTTAATGGTACCGTGCCTCTGTCTGTCTGTTTTCAGTATTGGGTCATTTTCAGAAATTCTTATAAAATCAACCATAAGTCCGTAGGAGTCGTGTCACCCATCATTTTAAACAATGTTCAGTCTACCTTCATTTGAAAAATGCTTTTATGAATTAGTTCTAAATGAAAGTATGTTAAAGTCCTTGATTTTCAACTAAAGGTCTTTTTGGTTATGCCGTTTGCATAAAATTTTGGTTAAACTGAAAAAGGGCGTTTCAACTTTTGAAACTTGACGTGTTCACAAAGTGATTTGGTAAAAATCTTTGAAATGGGAAGGAAACCAATTCATTTTCAAATAAAATCAAGCTAAGTATACATTGTTATACTTAATACACAAAATGACGATAAGTATTTTTATGTGTTTACCTAAATGGCTATTTGTTTTTATTTGTATCTTAGTATTGTTAGTTAATATTTTTGTATGCTTGTTGTTATGTTTAGTTAAGCTAATTTTATCTATAAGCATAAGTGTCTTTCATGCCTTGTTGCTATTTGTTTATTATAGTTTTCCGGTTTATGCGTTTATAAGGCTCATGCTAAATTACTTGCACTATATTAAGTAATTAGTTTGCATTGCATATAGGCATAGACCATTTTTCTTGCATTTGTTGCAAGTTTTTAAAATGGTTTAATAACCTTCTTAGGAATAGAAACTAAGTTGGTAGATCATGTGTGTCAAAAGATATTGTCTTACACAATTATTTTTCCAAAGGTTTAAGTGTAAAAAGTATATCACCCCAAAATACTTAACACTTTCATAAAATCCGTAACATGATCACTAAAACATTACATCATTTTGTCTTGCTTGACCATGGGTTGTCTATACAAGATAAAAGATCATATTAATACATTAGTATTTAAGTAAAAGAAAATGTATTAGACTTGCATTGATCTAACACACATACAAAATGTTTTAAACATTTATTATTTTACGTATGTTGTATAAAAATAGTTAAGATAATTATTTTTATACTAATGAGGTGTCGAAAAACTAAGAATATTATACTTAATAATATAAATAGTTTTTCTCAAATAAAAATAAATGACAATATCGAAGTAGCAACTTAATATGTCATTAACCTCACACATACAACTAGTATTAGAATAAATGGAACACATTCCTTAATTTTTTATTTTCTTTTTAAAAGGAGTGATCGTGAGGGTCAAGAAAGATTTCGAGTACATATCAATTTATTATTCAAATTATTATTGATATCATTATCGAATCTAATTGATAAGTTTTCGAGTATGGACATGAAATCGGAGTCATTATTTGTCTAGCTTCAAGATAACATCAAAATATGATGAAATATATTATCTTGAATCTACATACTCAATCACACTCGATTGTTATGAAAATAATGACGTCCTCTCAAGACGAAAATAATATGCATCGGATCATAACTCACACTTGTGTTGAAGATGCCATATTGAGTCTTCTTGTCCAATGGTTGTGTTAAAAACATTAAACTAATATGTTTAAAAAAAATGCATAAAATACACAACTAAGTAGGAGTGACAACTTGGATGTTTCATCCGAAATATACAAGTAATTTACATTGCAATGCAATTAGTAAATGTATCATTTCCGAAAAACCAAACACGAGCAAACAAACAACATATGTAAACTTTGCTCATGAATGACTCAACACTCAAAGTCACATGTCTAGTAAAAGTGTCACACATAATATGTTATTAAATATTATGTAAGTCGTCAATCTTTGAGAAGATCACATGTATTTCTCTTATCAAAAGATTGACAAAAGATAACTTATATCTTATGCATCTTATTTTCTTTGTAACATGAATGGTTATGTTACAAGAGAATACATTGCATCCTGTTTACAAATATAGGATATTAGAGTTGAATAATAACCTAATACAACATGTGTCATTGCATAAACAAGTAAAATTGGTCATACACTAAAATACTTGTTTCACTAAGCATTCGTGAGAGTGATAAATTTCCTTTTAGAAATGCATATTTGTTGAAATATACAATATGTCTCATTTCAAATATAATACTCACAAGATCTATTGAGGTAAGTAACCTTTACTAGATTCTTTCTCAGGATATGCAAAGGAGCATTCTTGAAACACACACGATGTAGTGGATTCTACATAGTATCACATTAGACTGTCTCTTGGTTCTAGGAAACTAAATCATGTTAAAATAACATTTAACAACTCAACAAACAAAGATGTTGTCCAAGAGATCATAAAATACACCATCTCCATCAAATAACCTCTAAATCTCAAACACGAAATTAAAACATTTCGCTTACCTTTGATAGGAGTTGTGTAAGACATGTCATTCTCTTAACCGACTTTCAAAGTATGATTAGTTGAGTCATATTAGGCCATGTATTAGCGAAATAAGCTAATATCATCTTTGCTATACTTCAATAGGCAAATATAGGAATTTGAATTTTTCTAACATGAGAATGACTACTGGAGAACCTATCGCACTAGAAATTTAATTTGACCTATGTAACACCCCCAAAATATCGCAGCGGAAGATTGTGTCTTTGGGGTGCTACTTCATAATACAAAGTACAAGTTATAGAAAACGACCTCTAAATGAGACGTTTTGAAAAGTTACCATTCGATTAATGAATTCAGAGTTACAAACATGAGATCTCAAAATATGATACATAAATGTATACAAAATGTTTCGAATGGTAAATGATAATAGCATAAGTCTTCAAAATATGCCGTGCGACTCTATGCTTTAAGATCTAGCTATCGTCTAATGTACCTGAGATAAACATGCTAAAGTGTCAACACAAAGGTTGGTGAGTTCATAGAGTTTAGTTTAAAAGTAAAGTATTTGAATAAAGATTTCCCAGCAAAGGCCTTGTAAATCCACTCAGTTCCAAGCCCCGCCCATACAAGACTTGAAACCTGTGTTTTTACAACCCACTGCTAACATAGTATGTCTAGGGTAGATGTCTTGCATATCAATGCATCATGAGATTACTGGGTGCCATTTCCCAAAGAATACTGGGTGCCATTTCCCAAAGATTACTGGGTGCCATTTCCCAAAGATTACTTTGTGCCTACTTCCCAAAGATTACTGGGTGCCTACTTCCCAAAGATTACTAGGTGCCTACTTCCCAAAGACAAGTATGAAAGCGTATCGTATAAAAGTATAAACATTTAAGTAATTGCATAAATCATATATTTGATAATTCCAATCCACATTAATAGATTTACACATAACAGTGTATCACATAATAAGACATCACATATAAATAGCATAAAAGAATAAAAGTATCACATAGATTTGAATCATTGACTAACTGTATCATAAAGTTAAACGTGTATTTGTAAAAGTATAGTTTGAGCATGTATCTCCCCCAAAAGTATAAAACATGTATTAAAAGAGTAGGGGCTAAGAACTCACGGTAAAGTATAAGAGTTTAGTTTACTTATGAAAATAAGAACAAGTATTTAAGCATGTATGAAAATAAGAACAAGTATTTAAGCATGTATCTCCCCCAAAGAGTTAAAACGAGTATAAAAGTAGGGGCTAAGAACTCACCTTGAACTAATGATATCACCACGTATAACGGGATTGATGGATTAAGCCAGGAAGTCTCTACGCATAACTACCGTTCGGGCCATCATAATTCAGAGGTCATGTAGTAAACGTTCGAGGAGCTAGGACACTTTAATTCGTAAATCCAGCAACTCGTCGATCCGTTTACCCAAATGAAACCCCTCACATGAAGTTCCCTAGTGTTGTAGTACCCGATACTAAAATAAGATAATAACAAAGTCTTTTTGGAGACTTGAAGTTATTTGAAGATTATAACGACGCCTTTCTTGAAAACTCGAAGCAAAGTAGATCAAAATCTAGCTTTTGCTCAAGAACGCTTGCACGTTCTTGAAAGAAACTAGCTAAAATAGCTAAGAATCGCCTTGGGTTTAAGGACTTTAGAGATAAAGAGAGGGGTGGTGCAAGAACTAATGAAGGCTTATGCCTCCTATTTATAGGAAAATTTCAACCGAGGACTAATTGTGTAACTTTTCTGCTTTTCCTGTTCGGGACTTATTTAGGCTAGCAAACGTTTGATTCAAGTCACGAAAATTACGCCGTTAGGTTTAGAATAGTTTTTCCAAAAAAATGAATATATAAAACGAGAAATATTTTTACAGGGGTCATTATTGTAACTTTTGTGTAATTATGGTTTGGGACTCATTTAGGCTTGATAACATTCGATTTATGACACAAAATTAGTACCATTGTATTTAGAATAATTTTTCCACGAGAAATTAGTATTTACACGACTAGTGAATTTCTGAAAATATCTAGATATTTTGGATAAATAGTCTTTAGATATTTTGATGAATAGTGTTTAGATATTTTGATGAATAGTGACTAGTTATTTTTGTAGAAATGATCCGACGAGTGTCAAACTCTCGGATTATCATTAAAATAGTTTAACTTACGAGAATATGAAATAAAAAAAATTGGGAATGAATAGTAAAAGTAAATAGTAAAAATTTGGAAATGGATAGTAACCTGAAAATGTGAATTGTTACAACCTAATGGTTGAATTGCTTCCAGGAGAGAAGTTGGGTTCGTGGTATAACCCGTAAAAATGGTCGTGTTTAGCCTGAATTAAGCACCACTAGTGATAGTCTCATACTCATTATCTAACTTGAAAATTTTCTTTCCTACATTTGACTAGAGATAGTTTACATAGGTGAACCTTATCTCCCGTTAGGATTTCATTTTGAACAAGTGGCAATTAGGATCTTTCTTAGCAAACCTAGATTGCTTGCATCCCACATACGTGTTTCAATATGATAACATGTTCTCGTGAGATATGATTAAATGTATTCGTGATCTTAAATGCTAAATGATTATCATGTTTTGCATGATGTTTGCATTTATTCCTTATGTGCATTTTTCATGATTTGCTTGTAAAGTTTGCACCCACACTATGTCCTTTTGACACATTAGGAATTAGGTATGCCTATCACTATGAACCCTTAGAAGTCATAGAGTCATACACTAGTGTCAAAACCGATAAGTTAAAGTAGTCGCGAAGTTATCCTAATTCCCTAGTCATCACTTCCCCTTCTTCCAAGTAATACACCCTTTTGTCATGGGAAGGTTAGATACAAACCTAGTAGAACTCGTAGTAGGATTGACAACTTAAATATTTCATCCGAAATATTTAAGTAAGTTTAACTTGCGATCGTAATTGTTAAATGTCATATCCGAAACTTCATATTCAAGCCTTTTAACAACATATGTTAAAACGCTCATCGAAAAGCTAAATGCTAACAGCAACCTTCAGATGAAAAAGGACTCAAGAGTTACTATATAAGTGATTAGTAGTTCATTTCATCCTCGTGTGTATATACACCTCTTAAGATCCCAAACCCTGCTGCGAATCAGCAACATAGGCCTAGCTTTACGTCTTTCAAAACCCCGTGAAACACCCACATGCAAAGCACATCGAAATCCATAAATCAACCAAACCTCTCAAACGAGAATCCTCTAACCATCTTCGTCTAGGTCTAGGAATAATGGAACATATTCCATAAATCTTATGACTATTTAAATATTTCACTGGAAATATTAAAGTCATCCCTCGTATCCCTCTTATGACTACTTGAATATTTCACTAGAAATATTGTAGTCATCTTGTGCGTCTCGTCTCATGACTCTTTAAATATTTCACTAGAAATATTGAGTCATTCTTTAAATCCCTCTCATGACTTGCTAAATATTTCACTGGAAATATTGAGTCATTCCTTACATCTCATCTCGTGACTTCTAAATATTTCACTAGAAATATTAAGTCATCCCTCACGTTCCTCGTATGATCACTTAAATATTTCATTGGAAATATTGAGATCATCTCTTATATTTCGTGTCATTACTTTTAGATATTTCACTGGAAATGTCAAGTCATATCCTGTGTCTCATCTCATGACTTTTTAAATATTTCACTGGAAATATTAAGTCATCCTTCACATCACTCTAATGACTACCTATGTATTTCCTCGGAAATATAAAAGTCATCTCTTCTCGTACAGTACCGTTCAAAGAATTTATTAGGTATAAATTCTCTCCTCGTGTTGAAAAGTCTCACTAAATCAACAAGATTTATTCGTAAAATCCTCTTAAACTCAAATGACAACTTAAATATTTCATCCGAAATATTTAAAGTATATTTAATTTGCGAAATGCAATTAAATGTCATTTCTCATTCTCGATTAACGTTCATCGAATCCCGTTAGATTCATTCATAAAAGAATTTATTTGGTACCAATTCCTTTAATTTAAAGTCCAGAAAAATCACAACATATGTGAAATTTCTTTGTCAAAAATCTAATTCTGGGTCAAAACTGACTTCAGCAGGTCACGACACCCTTAACTAGGGGAAGGTACCGCTAAATTTAACGGAACCGTAGGACTGTTGTCTGTTGAGACAGTTTATTTCGTCTTCAATTCTCACCAACACTATCAAAACCCACTCGATGTAGTCTTGAACCAGAACCTTCTCCTATCAGAATAGATTCCGTCTATCTTCTGATTCCTTAGATTTTTCCCATTTCCCTTCCGCATGGTACTGAACACACCATATGGATGATTACTTTCGTATCCATTATCTTCCCAACTTATCTACACATTTCAACCTTAGTTCTCCACTACCAATGCTTCTGTATCCCACTCACCTTCCACACACTTCAAGCGAAGAACCGCTAGGATAAGTTGAGATAACCCCACTAGAACCTTATCACTAACCTCACAACCCTGAAGATTTTATCTTCTTAACCCTTAGGATATCTCCACGTGATCATATGCCTCATCGTATGAATGTTCTATGAATATTCACAATGATTGAGAAGAGCTACGTGACTTCAAAGGTAAAGTTTATTGTATGCTATCCACCACTTTTCATGACGTTACTAAGCTCATCGCTTCCGTCAACGTTTGTTTTCCTCTTTATTTTTTTCACACATCTTGTCCGTATGGTCATAAGATTAAGGGGGAGCGAAAACACACTCGTATAGTCTTTCAACAAACACTCTCAAGAACATACAAATGTGATTCTTATTCCCTTGAAAACTTCCCTTTAGCTGCCCAGAACTAGGCTGCACAGGAAAATTCGTGACTTCCAGGTCACGGTACCGTTAAATAGGCCACGGTACCGTTAAATTTAATAGTACCGTGTGGTATTTAGTGGTACTGTGCCTATGTTTGACGAATTTTCACTATTCCCTCTAGATCCCTGCATCCCTAACCTCAAACCTGCAAGATTTTGCAAACTCACATACACCCTAGGATTCCCTCACTACACCATAGGACTCTATCACCAACTTTAATTCGAATCCCGTAACTCTTGCCTACATAAGGCATCACCATTACAAGCTTATCTTGCATCTCGTCTTCAAACCTTACATTAACATCATTCCTCATCACACTCAACCCTTATAACTAAACTTCACTCTTGACAGTGATAGTTAGTCTAAGAACCTTCAACCCATCGATCATCACCCTCAAACCTTACAACTACTCCTCACTTTGGATAAGTGATAGTTAGTTAAACAACCTTCAATCCTCACAATCACACAAAACCCTTCATGCACCAAATTATCTCTAACACACAGCTAGGATCGTCCATTATATCAATCCCACTCAAACCTCTTAGCTACACTTCACTCTTGACAGTGATAGTTAGTCTAAATACCTTCAACCCATCGATCATCACCCTCAAATCCTAGTTAAACAACCTTCAATCCTCACAATCACACGAAACCCTTCATACACCAAATTATCTCTAACACACAACTAGGATCATCCAAACTAGAAATCTAGAACTTCATTACCTCAACCCCGTTAGAGATATCCACCCCCATTCCTGTTAGGATCACATGCACAATTTTTTTTTGAAATATATCATGCATCTCATTGTCAGTGCAAATGATATATTAATCTAAACCATCCTAACACCAATCATCTTAGGTAGATGATTATGTTGTTCAAAAGGTTTGTTAGAACTTGTCTTCCCAATGACAACTTGGAAGAAGTCATTTTATGTGTCAGTCAACGAACGTATCTCGTTCTTGTTAGTCTGATTGATTGAACAATTACACCTCAGGGTGTGGGTCGGGTTGTGACACTCAAGTGTTTTTGAATTGCAATATGCATTCATCTTTTTGTGTCGCTCAACTTTCTTGGGCTTTCATTTTTGGTTCTTACCCTTTTGGCACATTTTTAGGTTGTGTCACTCACATAGTTTAACCCTTGCATGTCTTGCTATGTGTTTTCTATCCCTATAATGTTGCTCCTATACTATTATATATTATGTTGCATGAAGCTAACCCTTGATGTAGGAAAAGCATTTGTAAGAATTTGATCCATGGATCCGCTAGATACTATAGTGAATAAACAAGGAGATTCAATTACCATAGGGGAGCATTGAGCTAGGGGAGCTCGGGGGTATTTGAATACATAGCATGAAGTCGTCTTCACAAGTGGTGATAGAAGACTTCACTGGGATGATCCAAGCTCGCCTTTCTGGGGAGAAAGGAAAGTAGTGCAATAAGGGGGAGTAGGGAGTGAATTCAAGGGAGAGCTTGAGGCAACTACCTTTTTGATTCAAAAAAAGGGGGAGAAGGGAGTGTAAATAGGTAACTTTTACATTTTACTATGTGTTACGGTTTACGTATTTGTCATCATCAAAAAGGGGGAGATTGTTAGTGCAAATATTACGATATTTAAACTAAATGGTTTCTTCGGTTTTAATAATGACAAGCATGTAACTTGTAATACATAATGTAAAATCTGCAAGTTACTTGTAAACACAAATCATCAAGGCATACTTACATCAACACCTCCCGACGTCTCAAGTGTGCTTCAACAAATTCATAGATTTCCATCCCCACGTAAATCACTCAAGGTATGGACAAACAAATCTACTACTTGACAAATGATCAAAGGATTATATTTTTCTCTAAACTTCACATTTTTAATGTGACAAAACATTTCTTTCAAAAATATATTTTACAAATTATGTTTGAATTAAAAAGAAATGATTTATTTTGAAAAATAAGTTTAAAAATTCCAACAGTCATTTTCCCCCCAAAACAGCCCCAACCATTCTCAAATAAAACTTCCCCACTAAAAACAAACGAAGGAGTGTCCACGGTACCACTAAAGTACCGACGGCTCCACTAAATTTAGTGGAGCCGTCTGACAATTAGTGGAGCCGTGCATCTGTAACGGCTAGTTTTCCCCTTGCCTATAAATAGTGGACCATTTTACACTTCCAACTTGATTTTTCCAGTCTGTTTTCTCTGGTCTAATCCCTCCTCACTTAGAATACTTTCTTTGATCATTTAGAGAGTCTTAGTTTGTTTAAGAGTGATCTTTTCATCCCACCAAGAGATCCTCTTAATTCCTCTTCAAGTGCAAGAGAAGAACACAAGGTATCCAAGTAGATACAAAGTGTTGTCATTCCTCTTCAAGTGCAAGAGAAGAACACAAGGTATCCAAGTAGATACAAAGTGTTATAGTTGTAGGTAGAAGCACTTGTAACATTTGTTACACTCTTGATTGTATCATAGCATACATCAAGATCATTTTTCTTTTGAGAATTTGTAAGGGAAGATCACTGTGATCTGATAGATATATTGAATATCTCTAGTAGCCATTGGGCTAGTGTGTTGATCAAGTTGATCAAAGGTAAATAGGGTAGATTGAGTCAAGAGAGGGTTGATCATTATGATCTTGTCGAGATCTTGGAGATCTCTTGAAGCTTGTGGGCTTGTGTGATTGATCAAGAAGATCAAGGGTAGATTGGGTAGATTGAGTCAAATGGGCGTAGATCATTGTAATCTTGTTGAGATCTTGGAGATCTCTTGAAGCCATTGGGCTTGTGTATTGATCAAGTAGATCAAGGGTAGATCGGCTAGATCGTAGTAGATTGGTGCTAGCTAAGATTAGCACTCGACACTTAGCTTAGTGTCAGAAATTGGATAAGCGACGTATACGGTTTTCTCCGCCTGACGGGAGCTTGTTGATTAGTGAAGTAACTCTCGAGTTGGGTACTCGGGGAGTGGAGTAGGGCGAAGAAGAGCTTCGTGATCGAACCACTATAAATCACCGTGTCCGGTTTGCGCCTTCTTACTTATCTCTTTACATTCATTTCATTCATTATCTCTTTATATTTATATTTGCATGACGTTTATGTTTGTGTGGCTAGTTACTTATGTTATGTTGTTTAAGTATGTTTCATGGTTTGATTGTGCTTGTGTTGTAGTTTACAACATTCATCTCTAGATGTTATATGACCATAGTTGACACTTTTCATATTACGTCACACTTGATCGGGTGTTTGATACAAAAAGTTTTTAAGTTTTAAATGGAAACGTATTCACCCCCCCCCCTCTACGGTTTCTACATAATAAAAAAAGATATACGAAGAAGCATGCATACAAATTCGTATCATAGGTTTCAATAAAACTTCTTATGAACCAATTTCACTAAGATTAAATCAACAATGTTTTAATTGAGGTATTGGGTTCACCAATCAAAAAATTACCTTTAATTATCGTCCACTATATCGTACTTTTGCATAGGTAAAAAACCTAGTGTCTCGGATAATTACCACGAAGTGGCGCATGAAATTAAAGGTCACTTCACCCTTAAGATGATTTTGTACATAAAAAATAGTCGTATGTAACTCCAATTTGAGGCACAAAGAAGCGGAGAAACTAAGGTCAGCTTAAAGCCAATTAAAAACCCGTTTCTTTTGGTTGCCAATTTAATGGTTAACCTCCTTATACATCTCTTATATTTTGTCACAATTGGATGAGCCTTTCTAACTATTTGGTACAAACACCATCAATCAATTAAAATTTTAAGATTTAACTCTTAAAAGCAAATCAAGTTTCACCATTGTTTAGTCCAATTTATTTTCTATACAAAAAATTACCCTTTTGCTTACACTTGTCCAACAAAAAATTAACAAATAGAAATTAATAAAAATAAAACAACTAAAACAATGAACATGCTAAATAAAGCAACTAACATGTATATATTCATATAAGACTCCCATTGGTTTTCGAGCAAGGTACTAGTGGACCACATGCAACAAACTATTTAATTGCGTAAGTCCTACGATAAATATATACAATAACACACATAGTTGAAAATAAAAACGATAAATATGAGGTCTTCCCAATTTGATAATTAATTATCCTATTAGTAATTTAATCATGTCATACAATTGATTACTAATAAACCCTAATTAATTATTAACGCACAATTAGCATGTAATCATAAAAATCGCTTAACAATTAACGCATAATTAATCCATTTGATCCATGATCAAACATGCACGTTCATCATTGACCCAAATAAGCAATTATTATCATATAATAAATCCCAAGATACGCATTTAAATTAATAATATATAGCAAATATTCATTAATCAATCACATAAAAATCAATTGCATGCAATCCTAGGGTTTCTACTAATTTTATAAACCCTAAAATTATTTTCTAAACTAAAAAGTAATCGACTTTTATTAAAAAAATTAGGTTCTCATAAACAAACCCTAGAAACCAATCAAACATGCAATTAAACAATAGAGGTTCAATTTTTATGTGTTTCAGTAATTAATTACTCAGTATTAACGGCTCGTGATGCAACTGTTGGAATTTAATATCATAACAAGTATATATTAATCAAGCAAACATCAAAGCATGCAACGCAAGTAATTGATCAAAATACTTGTAATTAATTAACCAAAAACTAAAAGAGATGCTGTAACAATTCATAATTTTGAGGTCAATATTTAATATTTTAAGTTTACTTAATATTTTTATTCTAAGTAAATTCACTTTTGCGAGTAACTAGATAGGTTATTCGGTACACATCATTAAACGTACAGTTAACCTAAACCGACACCTGATAATATACAATATAACTATTTTATTACATTTTGGTTTCTTACAATCATATTTTAAATATTCCATTTTTACTTTTCTATTTTTACTTAAACTTTGTACATTTCGCGTTTTGCACGGTTTTAATTATTTTTAAACATCGAGTAATCACCAATCAAGCTCAATGATCACCTAAAATATCAAAATAAATTTTGATGTCAAGTTTTAATATTTGTGTAAGTTTTTTATTTTTATGTTACCTAATTTTAAGTTTCGCATCTTAAAAACTCCACGTTTGCAATTACCGGGATCAAACTATACCCTAAATGATACATTTTATACCAAAATTTCACCAAAAATCACCACCTCTCATGAGGTGGCGTCCAAGTATACAACTACAAGACGCTTATAGTAGTTTTTCTACTAAATCTTCCACTAATATGACCAAAACCATCCAACCATCAAAAACACATGCAAACCATCTTTTGTAGATCTCAAAACCACTTCACATTTTCTTGTGTTCTTCCTCTTGATGCCATGAGATCCAACAAACAAACACACCCATATTTTTGATTTCTGGTTAAAGATTTGTGCTCATCTTGAAGATCTAGTGTTCTTTCATCTTGATTTCTCTTGTATTCCATCTCATTTTTGTAAGAAAACACATAATATTTTTCATATCACTACTGATCTATACTTTATTTCATGTATTTTTTCATGTTTCATATGTTTGTTGTATTAATTATTGCATTCTACATAGCTTAAATTATTTAAAACTATGATTGGGACTAAGTTTGCAATGACCTTACTGACCAGGGACTGTTTCCTTAATTACTGCACTAAATCAGTACACGTTGAGACTTAGGTAAAAATACTTGACTTAGGTAATTAGAAAATAAACGGCAAAGGTTGTCGGAAAACGCACACCAGATTTGGATGGCTAAAAAGTCTAAGATGTTGTATAGAACTCTTTGTTGCTCAAAATATAAAAGTTTTAGGTAACACATTAGTTTAAACGTAGCCGAAAACCACGCATAAAAAGGAGTTACGGAACTCAGCTTATCAAAAAATCGGTGGGACTGTTTGGTGCTATCCCGATCAGACTTGACATATTAGGGTAAAATGGTAATTTCTCTTAAGTCATATAATTTTCAGAACAATGGGAGCAACAAATCTGATTAGTACACTTAAATACCTTTCCGGAAATACAAAATTTGTAATATAACTCCGCACTTAACCTAAAATTCTATAACTTATCAAAATTTACTTAAAAATAAGTCAAATATATTTTTATGACATCTAAAAACACTATAAATGATAATAAAAATTATGGAACTATTTTACAAATTTAAAAATATATAAACTATAATTTTGTTAACATATGATGAATTTTACACTTACCCGAAGTGGTAGGACCCACTTTCGGAAATAAACCCGATAAACATACCTTTGGACAATTTGATCACATATAGGATTTTTGGGACTATAAAATATCATAAAACCCGAACTTAGAACAACATATATATTAGGGCTGGTAATACTTTCCTAACTTGTCAATTTTAGTCCCTGTTACATTATAAACCTTAAAAACTCTATGTACAATTTCATGATTGATATAATGAATATATAAAACTTTCTTGCATCCATATTCTATTATTTTAAAAACCTAAGACGCAACATATTATTTTTAGGTTGCTCGTAGGACGTCTTGGTTTCCTCATTTCTTACTTTGGTCTTGCTATTTGGTCTTTGGTGAGTTCATAGCCCCACTTTAACTCTTAAACTATTTATAAACCCATTGGGAGAGATACAAGCAATTTTACAATTTGGACACAAGTGCTTTAACTGTATGCCTATCAGAACATATTATTGTTAAATTACCGATATTGCCAAAATAAGACCCTAATGAATCATGAACCATTAATCACTTGCGAGTGAACGTGAATATTGTGAATAGGCCTATTGGGATTGATGAATCCTGTTTGTGTTGATAGGATAGACAACCGAACGCACTATATTTGAAATTTAGATAAAATGGCAATTTACCTTTCAGGGCATTGGTTCATTCTATGAACCTTCAGTCAGTTTGAGTGTCATGAGCTTAAAACAATAATTATTATTTACCCATAATTGTATTCGTTGCAATTATTATTTTAACTTGAAATCTTGTGGTCCATTATTTATTTATAAACCTATGAATTTCACTCAACCTTTTTGTTGACTTTTTAGCATGTTTTATCTCAGGTTTTAAGGTATTTTGCAAGGACGAAGTCGCACGGAGATTGTTTTGATGGCTTGCATTGTGTTATCATTCGATAAACTCTTGAAAACTTTTATGTTAAAACATTATGTTTTCTAAAATTACTTGGGACCTCTTGTAACTCTGATGTTTTATTATGATCGAATGATGAACTTTTAAAAACGTCTCATTTAGAGTCGTTTTCTATGATTATGACTGTTGTACTAATAAGTAGCACCCGAATGATATTAAATTTCACTGCGATATTTTGGGGGTGTTTCGGATTGGTACCAGAGCCATGGTTATAGAGAACCAGGTCGCATTTTTTTTAGACCTAGACTATAACCACTTTTTATATTTTAACTACTTTGCATTGCCTTACACTCTCCGTGTGCTTACACTTTTCGAACATTTATTCTATACACTATTACACTTGTTTATATAAGTGTATATATACTTGATTTACTTTCGATCACCATTTTTTTATATAAAAGAATATTTAAATAAATTTTTTACTAATTTTGACCTCGTATGCCAATTGCAGGGCATTATGTCAATACCAACTTCCCCAGTTCACATACCCGATCCCTTACCAGAGATACCTGAACATGCACCTGTATCACCTACTCCATCTACTAGATCACCTACAGCAGTATCATATACACCAGCTGACAGAGCTCCTATATCACCTTCACCCTTACCCCCTGCTCATTACCACCTACCCTAACTTATACAAACCGACTGCCGAGACACTGTTCCTCCCCACTCAGCCAGGATTAGTGTTAGGAAGCCTTGAATCCTTTCTCCAGACCTACTGGCCTCTCTAGCCAGAGACAGACTAATGCCACCTCGTAAGAGGTATCGCTTTGTATATGCACCCTTGACCAGAGAATTAGATTCGGACGACTTTGATTCGAACAAGATGAATAGAGCTTCCACTCCAGCTACTACGCCAGTTATTCACCATCAGAGTAGCCAAGTCCAGAATAAATTCGAGGTTGGAGGTACTTCCACAACTGTTCCTGGCGAACCACTTTCTACAGTATGTCCTCCTACCAGAGTGACTAACAGATTAGAGTTTCATGACCAGGAGATTCTCTACTTACTAAGGAGGGTAGAGGAGTTTGATTGTGCCCGAGTTGGAGTCTTGGGGGCACGAGAGGACATTGGGAGACACTTGGGATCTATGATACTCCACTATGAGGAGATCCGTGCATGGACACGAGATGTTCGCCGAGATTTAGGGCGGATGGCACAGGATTTAGGTTTGGACGATACTGCCATTTTACACCTACAGGAGCGGGAGACTGCCACTGATGGCAGAGTTAGTGATTTGTTGTCAATTATAGTATACCAAAGGAAACACAAAGGAAATATGTGTAACCCCGGTTCGTTGTCCCGACGAAGGTGTGAATGGAATTTGTGATATCGGGATCGTGAATCGTGTCGTGAATAGGGAGATAAGTGGGTTTTTTTGGTTTTTAAACTAAAATGATGAAATAGTAACTAAAAACGGTTAATTAACTAAGGCAAAGATTAATATAAAACACTTAAGGCTAAAAACGCAAAGAAAACCTAATCACGAAATTATACCGGGAAAACCCGAGCCTAAAACGTGGAATCTATGAAATACAAATCCTAGGGATGCCAAAAGAATTTTTTTGAAAAAAGAATTATATTTTTTTGATTTTGATTTTAATTTTTATGAATTAAAAACTAAGTTAAAGAAAATAAATGATTAAAAATAATAAGTTAAAAGAGAAAAATCTGAATTTTTGTGGAAAAATACTTTAAGGTGAACTAAGCCTAGGAAAAATAAGAAAAAGATTACAGCTTATTTGAATAAGTTGTTTATAAGCAAAACAGTTTTAATAAGCAAATGAGGAAAAAGAAGGTTAAATAAAAAATGATGTAAGGTTATAATGAAAAAGTCCCAAGGGCGCAGTGGTGAGGTGTGTGTGTGTGTTGAGCTGGGTGGCCAGGGTTCGAATCTGGATCTCAGCTTTTTTTTATTTTTTATTTTTTTTAACCTTAAATAGCACTAACTAATAAGCACTTTTTATAAAAGAAAATATTTTTGAAAACTTATAATAAGCTCAGAAAAAGCTGTTAAGATCAGAACAGTAGATAATAGAAAACAAATAGAACTTAAGGCTAAAAGCATATAGGCCTATAAGCTACAATAAGCTAGACAAGAACTTGAAAAATCTAAATTAAGCTAAAACTATCTTCCTGCCTCAGGAAATACATAATAAGCTAGCAAGTTAAGCATGTGGAAAACTAAAAGGGGGGTTGAATAGTTTTACCATTTTAAAATTAAGTTACTTTGTTAATTTATGTTATTTCAAAGGAAACAAGCACAAACAAATATTCACACAATATATATATATATATATGAGAAGTAAAGAGAGGAAAGATCAAACCACACAACACGGATGTTTATAGTGGTTCGGCTACAAGGACTCTCTTCCTTGCCCTACTCCACTCCTCGAGCCTCTAACTCGAGAGTTATCCTTCACTAAGAAACAAACTCTCTTCTAGGTGGAGAAAACCTTTACACGTCGCTTACTTCCTTTTCCGGTACTAAGCTAAACACCGGGTTCTATTTCAAGGTATAACCAACCTAACGTCGCCTATACAATTACCGACACTAAGCTAGATGTCGAGTTCTTTACAAGGGTACAACCACTCCCGTTTGGTTCTTTCACAAGGGTACAACCACTCCCTACACTCTTTGTGTTTTAAGGACTAAAACACTAACCACACTCACTGAGATAAATGATAGAAATGATGTGTGAACTACAACTATATCACACAGTAACTATGCTAAAGGTTTACACGTCTGTGATGAACCTTGATGCTTAATCTCCCTTGCTACAAAAGGAAAGATCAATGAAATGAATGAATGATAAATGTTAGATAATATGTAAATGAATTAGTATGAATGTTAGGTTCTATGAGTGATGGTGTGTCCAAATGATCAGCTTGCTATTTATAGGCAAACTGATGAACAGCCGGCGGATCTGGCGGATCCCATAAAAGGGATCCGTCCTTTATGTCGATTGGATTCGCCAACTTGACAGCAACATGACAGCTAATAGTTTTGGAAATCTTTCCAAATCCAGCTATATCCTCCAAACCTTTGTCATGTAATATCAAAATCTTCCAAAGTCAACTATCTTGCTTGAAGATCTAGCCAATATATTATGTATGATGCATGCCATGATTTCATTGTATCATTTTAAAAATAAAGTTTCCTTTTAAGGAAATAAACTAGTAGATGTGTAAAATATAATTCTAAGTAAACTTGTGAAATGTAAAATGTGTTTTAAAGAGACTTTAGCTAGCATTTATAATTTGCTAAAGGATATACTTTGTAATTGTCATTAACAAAAATAAGTAAAGATCGTGAAATATAAATAACGTTTTTAGGACGATATTTGTATTAACAATCTCCCCCTTTTTGTTGATGACAAAACATAAAGTATATTTTTGAGCAAAGGAATAAATATAGCATGAGTTCTTTAAAATATAGATTAAGTTTGTTTTATTTGAGTTTGAAAACTCTTTTTATGCAAAAGTGTATGTACTGTGATGATTCACAGTTATGCAAACTTAATCCTTTCTCCCCCTTTTTGTTGAAACAAAAAGAAGAGTTGCGTAGCGGAATGCGATTTTGAGAACTTTAAGAGCTCCCCCTTGTTTGATACTCCCCCTAAATGGAGTAACAAGGTAATGATGCATGATCCTACAAAAAAAAATGGTTAAAAAATGAAATGCTCCCCCTCGATGTATACTCCCCATTACAAGAGTCCCAACGTATACATTAAAAGGGTATGAGATGCTGCAAAAGAAATGTTAGTTGTGAATAGCCTCAAATGGAGAAGCATAATGCATATGATATGTTCATTCAAATAAGAATGATAATCTAGTTGACTTTAAAAAGTCAAAATGTAGTGTCTGATCAAAATTTTGTAACTAAAGTACAAGTGATCAAACTAGAATATAGATTCCAAAAAGCTAGATAATGATGTTAGTTACCTAACTAATGATAATATGCTTTATGTTGATCACTCATAAGCATAAAAACATCACATTCATTCATTGAAAATTATGTGACAAAAGTCACAAACATAATATGATGTTACATGAAAATAAAAATACATCCTAAAAAATAAAAAATCCCACAACAACATCTAGAAGGTCCTATATAATGAGACTAAAATTCTCCTATTGAGGAGGATGAGAGATGGCGTTTAGACACTCAAGAATGTGGTTCAAAATGAACCTCATTTCATTTTGGAGCTCGTGCACCAAAATGTTTGTCCTTTGAGCTATGTGAGCGGTTCTTTCACACATGTTGCAATCATGGCATGCAAAACTGGGCAGAAGAGTAGACTCATTTGGTTGTGGTGGTGGTGGTTGTGATTGGTTGTTGGGTGGTGGTGATTGTGCTTGTTCATTGGTTGGTGGTGGTGTTTGGAGGGAGTTCATGAGGATGTTTTGGAGGTTCATGGCTTCATTGAGGCGGTGATCTACCATACCCGAGAGAGTGTAGAGACGGTTGAGCTCTTCACTAATCTCCTTTTGGGTTTGAGGCAAATTGATCCACATTGCCTCATCTATAGCAATGAGAGTTGGTGTGGGTGAGAGAGGTGGTATTTGAGGTTGGGATGATGGTGCATCATGGTATAAAGGACCATGGATATCCGGGAAAATCGGATGAAAAAGCCTCGGCTCTTGACCTTCAAAGGTCATGGGTGGAGGATTGTTTGATCTTGGTGGGAGATCCTTCATGTCATCAAGGTATGGATGAGGTGATGTAGGTGGAGTCCTAAATAGCTCCATGGGTTGGAGTTTGGGTGAGTTTGGTTGTGATTGAGATTTGACAGTCTGTGATGGAGCGGGTGGTGGTGTGGTTGCTATTGGAGTTATGGATGGAGATGGAGTTTGTATGACAACATTGGATGGTGTAGGTGTGGATAAAGTAAGGAAATTCTCACTTGCTATAGGAGATGAGATATTAAGAGGAGATGATTCCTCTGATGTTGAGTTAGTAAGATTTATGAAGCAACATGGCTTAACACTTATGCGGGCAGTGCGTTTTGGTGGTCTAGAGGTGGAGGAGTTGGTTGATTTGGTCATGGTGAGCTAAGAGAACTAAGATGTACAGGTTTTATGTTGTGAAGAAGGTGAATGAGTGAGTTTTGTTCTAAGATATGATCCTAATATATAGGCAGATTGGTTATGGAAACTAGTGTTTGGATTTGATGTAAATCCAATAGAGAATGTTGGTTCCTAATGATTTGGAACAAAAATTTGTGCAAATCACATCTCATAAGTCAATCCATAGAACTTATGTTGAGTAATATGAAGAAGATATGCAGTAAATGTAAAAAGATATTGGAAAAGCTTCTGATGTGATGTTCCCACGGATTTGAAGGATCCCTAAAAAGGGTTCCTTGCTTGTATAGGAAAGGTAACTCACTCCTTAAATTTAAAAATTCAAATTTTGGTGGGAAATGTTGTTCTTAAGTTTCTAAGAGTTTCTAAATAATTCTAAGATGTGTAATGATTATTGAACCTATTCTAAAGAATACTAGAAACTAAAATCTAAGAATCGGGATGAGTCGAAAAGTTTTAAGAAGTTTACTGTTATACCTGCGGATCCAATCGACAAAGCGTGCAGATCTAAATTTTTGGATCCGCCGGATCCGCGGGTTAAAGAATGGCGAAGCCAACGCTAACACATGGCGGATCCAAAATGAGGGATCCGCCAGATCCGTGGATCAAAACTACTAAAATGGAACAGTGAGATGTGCATATTTGTCGTTTTTTGATGAAAACTCGAAAATTCTCCTGGAGCATATCTATCATCTAATATGTAATGCAAAATAATCAAATATGATAATACTAACACATGTTTAATCATAGATTAATACGTTCATCAGAACTTACCTTATGAGGAGTTAAGCCAAACATAGGCTTAAAACTCGGAAATTTGATAACATCAAGTGTTATCGACCTGCAATTTTTAGTTAGTTCAGATACACATCAAATATCATCATAAAAAGTTAAGAAACAACCATTATTAATACTACATTGTCTAATAATGTTTCAAGCCAAACACTCCTTTAACTCAACTTCTTCTTCAATTTCTTCATGCCCTTATGAAGCTTCATCACCCAACGTCCTAAATTCTTCACCATTCCTTTGATGTTGCGATATTCGACTGATTCATTTGGGATTGGTGGAAGTTGGGTCAAGTACTCCGGAGAGGGAATCCTAGAGTTTGCCATTCCATCATCGTCACTCATAGATGATGATGATGATGATGTTTGACCACGAGGACGTTTGCCCTTGTCAACCGATACCCTAAACTCGCTCAAAGGAACGAAGGTGCATTCTATCTCATCATATTCAGGAACAAATCCTAAGGCATTTCTAGGAATGGGTGCAAAAGCTCTAAAGAGACGGGTCAGAAGCATTCCATAAGGCAATGCTATGTTTCCTTGAATTGGAATATCGGCCATTCTCTTGGCGATGTAGTAAGGAAGGTTGAAGGGTTGATGGGTTGACACATTGTACATCATGTGGCAGAGACAAGCATTGATGTGATCGCGGTTTCCTACCGTGCACATGACATTGGCCCTTAAGACTTCTTCCATTTTCCTAAATTCGGGTTTTAGTTCATTTAGCTCCATAGCAAATGGATCACTAGGAACATGTTTCCATCGATACAACCTTGTTGGGTTGTTCCTAGGTATGAAGAGATGCTGACGAATGATTTCTTTTGAAGTCAAGGGAGTGGCATCTGGTGCCGTTCGTTCAAAATTTGACTCAAGAATGGTCAATGACCATTTATCAGAATAGACACTTGTTCCATGACTTGGAACTCCTATGACTTCTCCAAATTGATTTAATGGGATATTGTATTGATGCCCATTGACACTAAAGCGAATGTTTATGTAACCTTGATCATTTGACTCTAGTTTGACACTAGCATAGAATTCTAAAATGAATCAAGGAATTAATGGTTCATCGATATCTAGGAGGGAATCGAAGTGAATAGCCGCTAGTTGTTCCCTAAGATAGGTTCCTTCATAGAATGAGGGATCTACAAACCTACCCTCATGTACGTAGTGTTTTTCTAGAGCTTTGAAAATTTCAACTTGTTGTTCAGTGAGTCCTTTGGTTTTATGGTGTTTAGGTAGGTATTTTATGGTGTGTTTGTGATCATAGTTGGTCGCGGGAGGCATGATTTTCCTAAACACAAAAAATTATATAGTTTTAGTCAAAATTATCGAAAATACATGTATAGGTCTAGTGTGTGCCTACATGGGGACTATGTGGAGGTACGGTTATCTCGACTCATTTAGATGCATGAAAATTTTGTTTTATGCAAGTTTTATGATAAAACGAGAGATAACCCAAACGCTCCTACTTCAATGTAGCTACATTTGAATGTACCCGAAAATACATATTAGTTATGTATTCCCTTTATCATTCAAGAGACATTATGCAAGTGATGTTTAAAAACTAACGTTTTTATATTTGTATGAACAATGTTCAAAAACCATTTTTCCTAGTCGTGAGAAGATTTTAGAAAAAAAAAATTATCATGGGGTTTTTGATGAAATAATGATAATGTACTACAAGATGCAATTCCTAACTAAGAAAAACATGATTTGAAGTGCACTTCAGTAACTATGTTTCATGATTTTTCAAGAATTATGCATATTCCCTAAGTTTTGATTTTGTGCATGAAATAGAAATCCTAGACGCAGATCAGGAGTATAAACATGATAAAGATACTTACAGTGATGTTTGGAGCACAAATTTGTGGAAGAAAATAGCCTAAATTATGATTTTGGTGAAGTATGAAACGAATTCAGTAGGTGATAAGTTTTAGGAGAGTGATGAATAGTACTTGGTGTTGTTTATTATATAATAAAACAACCTGTGCATGTGACGGATCCGGCGGATCCAAAACAAAGGTTCCGCCTTTGTTATCGTTTGGATCCGCGGGATCAGAACACAATTTTTGGTTTAGAGTTTGGTCAAACTAAGGTTTACTCTACTGTTTTATCTAATCACTATGTTCCATTAATCCTAATCCAAGTCTAAGGTAGTTGAAAGGTTCTCTTTTGAGAGGTTTTGTGAGGATGTCGGCAATGTTGTCCTCTGAGAAAACTTTCTCAATTGAGATGTTTCCCTTTTGAACATTGTCGCGTAGGAAATGATGACGTATTTCAATGTGTTTGGTTCTTGCGTATTGGACCGTATTTTTGCTGAGGTCGATTGCTCCTTTGTTGTCACAAAGAATGGGGATGTCGTTGAGTTCAATTCCATAGTCTACGAGAGCTTGTTTCATCCACAGTGCTTGTTGACACGGCTTTCCTGCAGACACATACTCTGCCTCTGTTGTTGAGATTGCGAGGGCTGTTTGTTTCTTAGCGAACCATGAGGTGAGACAATGTCCTACAAAAGTACAAATACTGCTAGTACTTTTTCTATCAACATAGTCACCGGCATGGTCTGAGTCGGCATACACTATGGTTTCTATACCTGTTCCTTTGGGATACCATAATCCTAAATGTGTAGTGCCTTTAATGTACCTAAATATCCTTTTGACAACTTCAAGATGGGATATTTTGGGATCTTCTTGAAAACGTGCACATAGACAAACACTAAACATAATGTCCGGCCTACTAGCCGTAAGATAGACTAAACTACCAATCATTCCCCTATATTTAGTGCTATCTACGGATTCATTTTCTTCATCCTTTGTGAGTTTGGTTTCTGAGGACATGGGAGTTTTCATTGGTTTTGATTCTTCAAGACCAAACTTAAACATATCTTTGATATACTTTGATTGGTTGAAGAATATCCCATCTTCTAATTGTTTTATTTGGAGACCTAAGAAAAAGTTTAGTTCCCCAATCATACTCATTTCAAACTCATCATGCACTATTTTTGAAAAATCATTGCATAACTCTTGACAAGTTGAGCCGAATATAATGTCATCCACATATATCTGGACGATGATAATATGTGATCCCTTTTTCTTGGTGAAGAGAGTATTGTCTACAAGGCCCATGGTATACTTATGGTCTACTAGGAAAGTCTTAAGTCGGTCATACCGAGCTTTTGGTGCTTGCTTAAGTCCGTATAATGCTTTCTTAAGTTTGTAGACATGATTTGGTTTTTCAAAATCGGCAAAGTCGGGAGGTTGTGCGACATATACTTCTTCATTTATAAATCCGTTTAAAAACGCACTTTTGACATCCATTTGAAATAATTTAAAATCATGTGCACATGCATATGCTGGTAGTATCCTAATAGACTCTAGTCTAGCTACGGGTGCAAATGTCTCATCGTAATCTATACCTTCTTGTTGATTGTAGCCTTGAGCTACTAGCCTAGCTTTGTTTCTAGATACTATGCCATTTTCATCCATTTTATTTCTAAATACCCATTTTGTACCAATTATGGTTTGATTTTTAGGTTGTGGAACTAATGTCCAAACATCATTTCTAATAAATTGGTTTAATTCCTCTTGCATAGCAATAACCCATGATTCATCCTTTATAACTTCATTTATATTTTTAGGCTCAACTGTTGAAACAAAACAAAAGAAATTACTTTCATTTTGAGCTTGAGATCTTAATGTTCTTTCATTAAGTTTTCCGATGACGTTTTCTAATGGATGACTTTTAGATTCTTTAATGTTGATAATTTTATTTTCTGGTTCATCCTCTAAATTTTCAACCATTTGGTCTTCAACTAAGTCATCATCTACCAAAGGTGATGTCTTAGAGGGAGGTGGACTTTCATCGAATGTTATGTTCAATGATTCCTCGACTCTTGAGGTTTCTTTGTTCAACACTATGTATGCTTTACTATTTTGTGAATACCCGAGAAACACACCTTCATACGACTTTGGGTCGAATTTGGTGAGATAGTCCTTTGTGTTTAAAATGAAGCACTTGCTTCCAAACACTCTAAAATACCCTAAAGTAGGCTTTTTGCCTCTATATAACTCATATGGAGTTTTTCCCAAAAATGATCTAATTAGAACTCGATTTAGAATATATGTAGATGTTTCTACAGCGTGACACCAAAACTTTTGAGGTATGTTTTGTTCATTTAACATAGTTCTACTCATTTCTTGAATTGTCCTATTTTTTCGTTCTACTACACCATTAGATTGTGGAGTTCGGGGAGCCGAGTGTAACACCCCCATTTTCGGAACGCAGCGGAATACAACATGGGGTGTTATCTATTAGTCACATAGTACAAGTCATAGGAAACATCGAAACAATTAAAGATGTTTTTAAACAAAGTTCACATTTGATATAATCAGAGTTTAAGAAAGTTAGGTCCCAAAAGTTTTAACCAGGACAAGAGTCCAAAAGATATATAATTTAAACACAAAATAGTTTTTGAGTTATTAAAAGTTCCATCAAGTGTGAAATAACACGTGTCCATCCATCCATGTCCTTGCACATCCATCCAAGCATTAAACATTTACGAACCTGAGATAAAACATGCTAAAAAGTCAACACAAAGGTTGAGTGAATTCATAGAGTTTAATAAATACTAAGTTAAATACAAGCATTATTCATAAATTGACATGTAACGAATACAAGTCGGGAAATAAGATTATAGCATCAAGCTCATGAAACCGAACCTTGACCTAGATTTAATAATGCCCCTCAAAGGTAAGATTTGCCATTTACCACGATCTCTCAATATTATGCTACCCGTTTCAATATGAGCGATACTCATCCGGGTAGGCTCGTCAAGCCAAATATGCATATTCATAATACTAGCGTTTCCCACGGAATTAACGGTTCATGAAATTAAGGACTTGAATGGCAAAGTTACTCAATGTCTATAATCATGTAATCAGGTCAAGCATACCAAAAACTACTTGTATTCAGTTTGTAAAACTAGCATGTATCTCCCCCAATGGGTTTATAAACAGTTTAAGAGTTAACGTGGGGCTATGAACTCACCGAAATCCAAAGTGAACAATCAAGTGAAGAAATGAAGAAATAATCCGCAAGAACTCTATGAGCAACCTAGAATATACACGCGTGTCTTAGATTCTAAGAATAATGATACCTTTAATTCTATATGTTCAATAAGTTACAATCTCAATTATGCTTGGTACTGAAAGCTTAAATACGTATCAAGATTCAATGTGACATTTTAAAAATGATTTACAAGTTTAAATTTTACCTTTCTTACAAAAATCTCAAGTTTTAGTCCATCATTAACCATAAGTCCAAAATAAGTATTAAAGGTCCAATTTAAGTCTAAGAGTCCAATTTAGTCAAATGGTTCATATTGTGTCTAAAGGTCCAAAATATATTAGGTGGTTCAAAATAAACTTAAGGTCCAATTATACAAGTTATTAACCTTTTTATAACTTTTATTTACAAAGCTAATGGAATTTTTATAACTTAACCATCTTCAAAAATTCATATCTCCCAAACCGTAAGTCGAAAAATCATGTTCTTTACATCCCTAGCTTCCTCAATGTCCCTACTTTACTGTAAAAATACGTTTACTCAAAAATATCCAGGTATAACCACATTTTACAATTTTTCTTTACAAGTCTGTCCAAACAGTGAAATTGACTGAGTTTTACGTCTTACAAAAACGACCATATCGTAAAATCTACAGACCCTATGAAGGTGAAATCAATTGGAGATGATAGCTCTATTTCTCTAGAACAGGCTACATATTTTCTATTTAAAAATTTTTGTAATAAAACTTGACTTTTGCCCCGAATGGGAACAGTATACAAAAATTGACTGTTTTCACAAGAAAAATCATATCTTAATCATCGGGTGTCGTATCGGAAATCGCCACCCGTGGAAATGACCACAAGACATAGATCTACAACTACATATTTTTAGTTTTGGTCCAAAGTCCTCTGATTCGTTCAGTTTATCCTATTTTTACCCCTGATCAGAATAGTGTTTTCATAACATGTCCTTTTTAGTGTTTTCTTGTAATTTTTAATATGTACCAAGCTTTTTTAAGCATCAATAACTTATGAAAAATTGAAAAGATGAAGGTTGGTTCCTTACAAAGATTTTATGGATGAGGAACAAGAGATCAAGAACAAGAACAACTAGCCTAATAATCACCAACCAAGAGACCCAATACCCAAATCTTTCAACCAACCTTTATAACCAAGTATTACCCTTGATAAACCCTAAATATCACAGCCCTTAACCACCTTGGAAGAACTTCTAATCGACTTTGAGGAAGACTTCAAGAAAAACTCCAAGAAACATCAAGAAAACTTTCAAAACTTTGATTCAAACCACCACCTTTTGTGAGCACCTTCAAGAGGATGTTGTGGAGATGATTTTGTGATTAAAATCAAGATGAGATGAGGTGTTTTAGTGGTGATTTTTGGCAGCAAGCATGAGAGGAGAAGGGAAATGGATGGTTTTTGTGTTTAGAGTGAGATTTGCATGGGAGGATGAATGATTATTTTCTTGGAAATGTAAAAGTGAAGAGTGTGTGTGTGGTTAAGGGGGTGGCCGACCTAGGCCTTAAATGGGGGAGGTTATATTTAATTATTTTATAAAAATACATTATATACATGTTTTGTACAAGTATCATAAGTTACGGAGTGAGTTTGAAGGCCAACGGGGCTAAATCGGTTACGTTTTTTGCATCGTTTGTGAAAATAAATGTCATGAAGATAATAATTTCATAAAAATGTCATATTTAACTTAAAATGACCCAAATTGATGTTTCATATATTTCCCGAGCCTTTCGGGGTGTTAATATGTCTTTAAAGCTTAAACCGTGAGCCGAAAACGCGAATCACGCAGTACCGGGTGACTTGAAAACGTAAATTTTAGAAAAGTGTTATAAAAACATTATGAAATTGTTATGAAGTGTTAAAATGAAAAATTTTAATATTTCATGAGAGACTTGGGTTTTTCAGAGTGTTAAAACGAAATTAAAAATAAAATACGCTGACTGAAAACGCGAGTTGTTACCAAAATTTGACAAAATCGTGAAACGAAACAGAAGATGTGAAATATAGAAGTTTTGAATATTAGGAGTATATGATGGAATATGAAATCACTTATGACATGAAAATGGATAGGAATCCTAAACACGGTTCGTGAATAGCTACAAACATGAAAATCGCTAAATCGGGTGAAAAGTAAAAATGAAATTTTTACTCAAGTGAAAATAGAAATAGAATATGAATTAGATATTGACCTTGAAATTACGAAATGTCACTCCGAGAAATTATGTGTTATTCCATTATTATCACAAAAAGTTTCAAATTGGATTTCGTTGTCAAATTCTCGCCCATGGTCGGTTCTAATAGATACTATGTTACTTCCTATTTGATTTTGAATTTTCTTGCTTAGAATTTCAAATTTATCAAAGGCCTCATTTTTGGTTTTCAAAAATTTAGTCCACGTATATCTAGAGTAATCATCTACGATAACTAGGTGTGTAAAAATTTCCTCCATAACTTTGTATAGCCGACGGGCCAAACAAATCCATATGCAATAATTCTAGACACCTAAATGTAGATACCATGTTTTTAGCCTTATGGCTATCATGCACTTGTTTCCCAATTTTGCAAGCATCACAAAAGTGTTGGTCATATTTCAACTTGGGTAGGTTCCTAACGAGTTCCTTAGAAGATAAGGATTGAATAAGCCTCATATTGGCATGACCTAAACGTCGATGCCATAGAGTAGAGTTTTCGTCCAGAGATGTAAGACAAATCTTGTCTTTAGGTGTTTTATCTAATTTCATAACATATACGTTATTCTTTAAAACACCTCTTCCTACGGTTATGCCGTCTTTAAGTATTTTACTTCCATTTTCACTAAAAAGGACGTTATACTTTTTGCAACATAATTGACTTATACTAAGCAAGTTAAATCCTAAATTATCTACATGAGCAACATCATCAATAGAGAGAGAGAGTCATGAGAGATCGTACCTTTTCCAATGATTTTACTTTTAAGTTTGCTACCGAATGTGACATTACCTTCGTCGTACACTTGGTAAGTTGAGAAAAGGCTTTTGTTTCCCGTCATATGTCTTGAACACCCACTATCTTTGATCCACTCATCAGGTTCTAGATCAACCTTTAAGCATACCTAAGTTCACGAAAGACTCAAGCGTTTGGTTCCCAATATCTCATGGGTCCGTTTCGGTTAAATATAACATTATCATGGTTTATGTAAGCAAATGGAGGATAGTTGTTCCATGACATGTAATTGGGACCTTGGAAGTTTCTAGGCATATTTTGGTTCCAATTATTTTGATAATTATGTTGTGAGTTAACATTACTCATAGGAAAGGGGTGTTTGGGAAACCTAGTCTGAGGTCTCTGTTGAGTTGTTTTAACTCTATACTCATTCCTAGGTTGACCTCTTCCTACAAAAACAGCTAGTTTTAGCTTGTTGCTAGTTATACTAGTGCTAGGTTTCTAGTGACCTTAACGAATTCAGTACGGTTCATTTTGAGATCCTTCTGTTCAACTTCTGTACCCGCGGATCCCTTGGGTACAACTGGCGGATCCAAAACTTTGGATCCGTCGGATCCGTAGGCTTCTGACATAGTTGAAACAGTTTCTTTTTCATTCACAGTTTGTTTCTTAAAGTCACCTAAGGTTCCTTGTTTCATAAAACCTAGTCCGGTTTTATCATGAGGAAGTTTTTGCATCTTCATTATCTCATCTGCACAACTTATGTTTTTATCAAACTTTTTAAACTTAGAGTTTTGCTTAATGAGATCTTCCTGTGTGGTTTTTAGTGCATCTAATTCTAATTTTAGTTCTTGACAAGAGACACATTTATCTTTACTATTTTTGCCTTTTTCCATTCGTATCTCTTTTTCTTTAAGCCAATACACTTCATTTTCTAAAAGTGTTGTTTTCGTTTTCAAGAATTTGTTTTTGTTGATGATTTTTAATGTTATATCACATAGTTTGTTATATTATACTTCTAAGGTTTCATCATCTATAGAGGAGTATGAGTCAGAATGTACCTCTTCTGTGTCATGAGCCATAAGGGCAACTTCGTTGTTCTTATGCTCATCATCATCTCCTTCACTATCACTCCAAGCTCCACTAACAAATGCTTTTTGAGACTTGTTTTTTGGAGGCTTTGGACAATCACCTATAAAGTGACCAGAATCTCCACACCTATAGCACTTCCTCTCTAACTTGCCTTTTCTATCATCACGGTCTTTACGAAGGGATTTCTTTTCTTCACGAGGTGGTCTTACGAACTTTCCTCGTCTTCTGAATAATTTCTTGAAATCTCTTACGGCCATGGCATATTCTTCGTCTTCACTACTAGAACAAGATTCTTCATCATCACTTGACTCAGCTCTAGCTTTCAAAGCAATGGACTTCATTTTTTCCTTCTTGCCTTTAACTATTTCTTAATCTTTTTCCATCATCATTTCGTGAACTTTGAGATTTCCTATGAGCTCATCTAGTGTCATGCTTGAAAGATCCTTGGATTCTTCAATAGCTGTCACTTTTGCTCTCCACTTTGGGTGGAGTGCTCTTAGAAATTTCCTGACAAAATTCTTACTAGAAAAAGATTCGTCAAGTGCTTTAAGTGATGTAATAATAGTATTAAACCTAGCAAACGCACTATCAATGATCTCATCTTCAGAGATAACAAATTGTTCATATTGTTGAACAAGAAAATCAATTTTGTTATCTTTGACTTGTGAGTTTTCTTGATGAGTGACAATTAGAGATTGCCAAATATCTTTAGCCGTTTTACACATAAATACTCTTTCATATTCTTTCTTAGGTAAAGCATTGTAAAGCATCATTTTGGCTTCATTATTTTTGGCAATCAACTTCTTTTGCTCATCTCTGTGATGAGTAAGAGAAGTTTCTACATCCCGACCACCCGAAATATTATTACTTATGGCCTTTTAATCACCCTCAACAATTATAAACCATAGATCAATATCCTTTGACTTCACATAAGTCTCAAAGCGATTTTTCCAATAAATAAAACAATTATATTCGAATAGAGGTGGTCTTTGCATAGATTGCCCTTCTTTAAAGTTTTCAAAATCCATGGATCGTTTTAAGTTTTAAAATACAATATATTTTAAAAATCTTAAGTAACGTAGCTCTTGATGCCAATTGTGGAAAACTAGAAGGGGGGGTTGAATAGTTTTACCGTTTTAAAATTAATTCACTTTGTTAATTTATGTTATTTCAAAGGAAACAAGCACAAACAAATATTCACACAATATATATATGAGAAGTAAAGAGAGGAAAGATCAAACCACACAACACGGATGTTTATAGTGGTTCGGCTACAAGGACTCTCTTCCTTGCCCTACTCCACTCCTCGAGCCTCTAACTCGAGAGTTATCCTTCACTAAGAAACAAACTCTCTTCTAGGTGGAGAAAACCTTTACACGTCGCTTACTTTCTTTTCCGGTACTAAGCTAAACATCGGGTTCTATTTCAAGGTAGAACCAACCTAACGTCGCCTATACAATTACCGACACTAAGCTAGATGTCGAGTTCTTTACAAGGGTACAACCACTCCCATTTGGTTCTTTCACAAGGGTACAACCACTCCCTACACTCTTTGTGTTTTGAGGACTAAAACACTAACCACACTCACTGAGATAAATGATACAAATGATGTGTGAACTACAACTATATCACACAGTAACTATGCTAAAGGTTTACACATCTGTGATGAACCTTGATGCTTAATCTCCCTTGCTACAAAAGGAAAGATCAATGAAATGAATGAATGATAAATGTTAGATGATATGTAAATGAATGAGTATGAATGTTAGGATCTATGAGTGATGGTGTGTCCAAATGATCAGCTTGCTATTTATAGGCAAGCAGATGAACAGCCGGCGGATCCAGCGGATCCCATAAAAGGGATCCGTCCTTTATGTCGATTGGATCCGCCAACTTGACAGCAACATGACAGCTAATAGTTTTGGAAATCTTTCCAAATCCAGCTGTATCCTCCACACCTTTGTCATGTCATATCAAAATCTTCCAAAGTCAAATATCTTGCTTGAAGATCTAGCCAATATATTATGTATGATGCATGCCATGATGTCATTGTATCATTTTAAAAATAAAGGTTCCTTTTAAGGAAATAAACTCGTAGATGTGTAAAATGTAATTCTAAGTAAACTTGTGAAATGTAAAATGTGTTTTAAAGAGACTTTAGCTAGCATTTATAATTTGCTAAAGGATATATTTTGTAATTGTCATTAAGAAAACAAAGTAAAGATCGTAAAATATAAATAACGTTTTTAGGACGATATTTGTATTAACAAAACAGATAAGCACTATTCCAATCTCAATAAGCCAAAACCACATAACATACTATACTGATGTGCAGCCTATGATGGGTACTGATGTGGTTTTGCAGGCCTGAATAAGCTACCAATAAGCTAACAGTAAAATTTAGAAAAATGAGGAAT
The DNA here is from genome assembly GCA_021014915.2 of Artemisia tridentata subsp. tridentata. Taxonomy (NCBI): domain Eukaryota; kingdom Viridiplantae; phylum Streptophyta; class Magnoliopsida; order Asterales; family Asteraceae; genus Artemisia; species Artemisia tridentata. The sequence continues at coordinate 194,702,208 of CP139502.1, forward strand.
AAGTGTGAGATCAACCCAAGATCATTTGTACCAGATACCAGCTTAATTGGACTTGATTTGAACAAATTAAAAATGGAAGATATAAGCTGTTGGGGCACTATTTGCTACTGATGGAGCCTAAGGTTCTGTGATCAGTTTTGACAAATTTTGGACCTAAAACTATTCAAATGCCAATGAAACAGTACCAACTCTAGGGAATGCACTTGGAGGACTATATTGAACCTAACTTATACAAAAAATAAGGCTAAATAAGCTTAAGCTGTTATGAAGCTTAACAGAACAGTTCAGCCCTTCATTCTTCAATATACCAATCCAACCCTATCAAATCCTCAATAATACCTCAAAATTCCAAACAAATAACCTATATCAGTGATTTTAGGTAAGCTTGAACTTCCAAAACTTGCATATGAACAGTTCCCTAGCTTTTAAGCATTAAAACTCCCTATTCCAAACACTCTATTTAGGGACTGATTTTGAAATTAATTCTAGAACAAACTAAGATAAGCTATAAATTTTAGTGACAGATGATTACCTAAGTATATTAAGCCAATATAAACTATTTTAAGCTAGGATTAAGCACTAAATGAGCTAAACTACTATTAAGCTTCTTTTTTTTTTGGTTTTTGAGACTTTTTAAGCAAACACTTAAACTAATGATGAAGAAACTAACTTAAGCTACCAGTAGTACTAATAAGCCAAGATAAGCATAATGAAGCTAATAGAAAGCAAATAAGCACACAGAAAAATCTAATAAGCGGTTTGAACAAAATGGAGATTTAAATGAGACTTACAACTGAACTTGCACAAATCAGGACCATATAAGCAATCTACAAACCCTAGCTAGTTTTACACTAGCTAATAATACCCCATAAGCTCTTCCATGACCAGCTTATCTTCCATCAGCTTATTTGACCACAACTTTGACTTTTGTTGACTTTTTTGAGATTTTGAGATTAAAACACTTGGAACCTATTCTAAAGATCACAATAAGCTAGAAAGCTTAAATGAGCTTAATCTAATAGAAAAAGAGCTTATTGATAGCTGATTTTGAATATTTTTATATTTTTGAGATATTTTTCTATTTTTTTGGATTGTTGGATTAAAAACAAAACTTATAAAAATATTTGAATAAAAATTCTTAAAAATCTTATAGGAAGCTTGTAAGAAAGAAAAATAAGCTATTCTTAGCTTATCTAGCACACATAAAAATAGAACAGATGGTTTTAACAAGGGATAAAATCAAATTAAAATTTCATTAAACATTAAAACTTGAATACAAATGATCCTTACAACTCTGAAATAGACTGAATTGAAAATTACCACTAAAAATTACATAAAAACGACACTACAATTACCCTAAACTTGACTCTAAAAACTAGCACACCAAAGCTTGTGAGGAGGGGGTATTTATAGCCTCAGGGATGATGAAACCCTCTGCATCACTCAATATCAGCCCTTGATCTCAGCTTGGCCTCTAATCTTCAATTTTTAGCCGTTGGATCATATGTGATGGTGTCACAGCCAATGGGGAAGCTTGGATTTGCCCTCGTGGCATTCCTTTTGTCAGCTCAGCCTTCTAGAAGTATTAAATGATGTGGGTAATTCTTAGGAGCAGGGTAAATGTGGAGGACGAAGGTGAACAGTAACAAGGTTGGTTTTGGCGGGTAAAATAGTTAAGGGTTGACCGGGTTGTTTTGTTTTGACTTTCGGGATAATATTAAGAAAATTGGTCTGGTTGGTTTAAATGGGAGATCCGAGTGGGTTTTAAGTTGGGCTGGGAGGTGTGGACTGGGCTGGGGTTTTAAATTGGGTTTTTTTTTTTTTTTTTTTTTTTTTTTGAATCCGGTTTTATGGTTTAGTATTTTGGAGTGATTTTGAAATTGTTTTAAAAATGAGGAACCAAATCTGTCATATGCTGAAAGTATTTCCAGGGACAATTTTGTAATTTGATTATTATCCAAGGGCTTTTCTTCAAATATATTTTCCTTTGATGATTCATTCCCCGGCTTTGGCTTTAAATATTTTCTTCCAAATCCCGTGCTCGTGTTTTTCGGATTTTTGCTTGATTTTTGTCCTTTTTCTTGATTCCGTTGCCTGCACAAACACAAACACAATAACACAAATATCATTGGCATTTTGGTTAGTTTTTTGTCGTTTTGGTCTTAATTTGGTCAAGAAAAAGGTATGTGAATAAGTACATACCAAAATCCCCCAGACTAAGGTATTGTCGTGTCCTCACGCAATATTATAAAAACACGCTTTTGAAAACAAAAATTTCTAATCTTTTTTTACTAACTTCGAAAAGTAGCAAAATATTCAAAAGAGATTATGTAATCAAAAGTTTTTAAAACTCCTCGTTTTTCCATTTTATTCACAATTATTCTATTTTTATATTTTTCTCATTTTATGTGATGGTATGTTGCCTTTCATTATCTATCAATAACTTTTAGGTTCACGGAGTAGGAAACACGACTCATAAAGAAGTGACCATACGGATAAAATTCATCGTTCCTGATTTTTCACAAGTCCCCAAACTAAGCTTAAAAACGAAATCATTGTTATTTACAAGTTAGATTGCTAACACTACCCATAAAAGCTAATTGTGTAAAACTTCTTACTCCCAAAATCGTATTTTTCCTCTATTTATTTTAATTTTGTTGAGAAATGAATTTATTCATATTCTCGTTTCGATAAGTTTTAGTCCGATAAAGGCATCAAGTTTAGACGCTAAGTAGTTTCCAATCCTTCCCTCGAAAATCGTTGCCCACAAAAATGAGGTCCGCATCAAGGTCTCTGATTTAACACGATTTTGAGGATATACCTTTTATATACGACCGAAACAACTCATCTAGGAGTCCAGAGACAGAAGCTTTTATTAGGATATCCTCGGAGTCGAAGTTTGGCATTTTTAACATTATTAAGCTCATTTATTATTCCTCGGCCTTTTAAACAACCTAGACAATGACAACGAACCGTCAAGAATCGGGAGTCTTATTTTGACCTTGGATATTTTTCCTCTGCCTTTTTGAAGTCTGAGTCAACGGGAGCGAATCGTCAGGAAACAGAAAACTTTTATCGGCTTTGGATTATTATTATTATCATTAATTATATATTTCTTGCCAAACCCCGAATCCTACGGCTTTTATAGCAATAGAAACAATAGCACGTACTACCAGGAATCAGTTGCCTATTACACCGTAACGCTGGCAGTACCTTGATGTGTACCCAACTCTTATAAGCAAGGATTCCCTTAAGAAGGATTAAAAACTAATTATCGCCAAAACCGTGCACCTTTAATTATTCCTAAATTACTATTATTTTGGTGAAACAAGCTTATGGGAGTAAAAAGCCACAAGTAACTTTGATGAGCTCTAAAGAGATCCAACTACTCCACGCTTAGCAATCTAACTTATAAACAACTCTATCATTTCTCGTTCTTCGCAAATTTAAAATCTTAAATAATAAGATCCGCGAATGCTTAGCCAATAATCAAGCCATGCATATATAAAGTCAATTATGGGAACTTGCAAATTCTTAAAAAGAATTCGCGTTTTATAGCTCCTTGTATAAAAGACTAGCAAAAGCTTATAGATTATGTAATTTAAGGGAACAAGCTAGGGTTCAATACGCCCAGTCAAGTCAAAATTTTATTCCTACCCTCACTGGCAGAAAGTCAACAAAGTGTCAAAACTCTTATTATATTTTTGCAAAAAAATTTAAAATTTCTCATTTTTTTGGATTTTTTCATTTTTTGAAGGAAAAACGAGGTTGCATGAGTAAACGGGCAAAAATGCAAGGCAAAAATCAAATCGAAAGATGACCCCCCCAGACTAAAATGAGACATTGTCCTCAATGTCTTAAAAGTAAGGGTTCTCCTACATAAATCTAAGGACGTTTATTAATTATGTCAAAGATAAACGTTAGACGATAAGATTAAGGATATTGGATAAGCAACGAATGATGAAACTCGAGTGGAGAGAAGCAAACTACGAGCACAAGAGTCTTCATAATTCCGAAAATCCTGGAAACATCACAAAAAAAAACCACGAAACACGACAAATGGAAGAGGTAACCCTCCTCACGATACTTATTAGAAAATAGAAGGATAAGCATGATAAGCATGGGGTGCCTCCCACGAAGCGCTTGTTTTTTTATCGAGTCGTATAGCTTAGACTCGCCCCGAATTTAATTGTTCTTGGGGGAGCATGTGGAAAAGATACTCTCAATCGGACTTTCGTTCAAGAGGTTTGGATAAACATTGAAACAAATGAAAGTTCCACTCCGTTGAGACACCCACGGTATTAAGAAAGAGTAACCATAATTGATGATACCGGGGTCAAAGATGGTATCCTCACTCCCGACGGAGTGAAGGAGAGGAGAAATCACATTATATGTGATGAAAGGAAGAAAGATTTTTATAACAATTAAGATCAATGCTTCATCATCGGAAGCAATTTTGTCATTAAAACTCTTGGGTCCATCTGTAACAAAAGTCTCGGGAGGGACGGTCGGGATGAAATCATCAATAAGCAAATTTTTATGATCAAGAACACCTCCCCCCAGACTAAAATCTTTCTCAAGATTGAAAGAAAAATGATCATACTCCGTATGAGAGAGTTCACCGGAGAACTCTTCAAAGATGACCGGATCATTTTTATCAAAGAGAAACGAGTCATACTTGGGAAGAGAGATATGAGCATGAGAAGTGGTACTGCCACTACTCATCTCTTCCGTATGATCGATATCAAAGTGAAATGCTTCATAAGCCGGGAGAGAAAGATCGGGATGAGAAGTGGGACTGCCACTACTCTCCTCTGCCGTATGAAATATAACATTCTCAAGATCGGGTAAAGAATCCTTGAACTCGAGCTCTGGAGGATCTGACGGCTTAATTTCTTTAACTTCCTTCGGGGGAAGAGAAAGTGATGGTTCATCGTTCAACATTTTCTCAATTAAAAGAATATCTCCCCCCGGATCAATTTCTGACGAAATTGAATCATTCTAAAAAAAAACCTCGATCTCTTCCAAAGTGAAATCACTTCCCTTAACCGGTGTGAAAGAAGGGGAAGAGTCGGAAATGATTGGTTCAGGAGTGGGAGTGGGATTGCCACTCGAAGATTTAACCGAGAAAAAGTCACTATCCTCAACGGGGATAGGAGATAAGGAGGGAGAATTGAGCACAAAATCAGTAGATGGAGTTGGATTGTCATTCAATGATTCGATCTTAGAAATTAGAAGATTGGTATTCAATAATCTTTCATGAAGTATATCTGGTGAACTCAAATAAGTACATTTTATTACCATCATTTATCCTATTTATTTGACTTGTTTTATTATATTATCTGTGAGAATTGATACGTTAATGTTTACTTTTTTAATTCTCAGGTAAAAAAAAGTATTATGTGAAACTTAGCGATTTTGGACTAATTATGGAGCAAAACAAGCAAGATGTTAAGAGTCTACTGAAATGTACAAGATCAAGATCATTCTGCTCCAGATACGCCGCAACTTACTTATTACATACGGCGCATCACTATCAAGGTTTCACAAGTTATAATCCAAGACGGCAAAGGACATGCGCCGCATAGATAAATGGAGTTACGCCGCATCTTCTGGCGGTGTACGAATATTCCTGAATATATTAATCTTGGACCCCACGCGAAGTTAAGTCAATGCGCCGCATCTACTTATCCTATGCGCCGCATCTAACCCTCAGACAGAAACTATAAATACCCCAAAGTTAGACGAACTTTGTGTGCGATATACCTAGTACGAGAGAAAGAGAGCCGAATTCAGACGAAGTAGCAGCACAAGACACACCCTAAACGAAGATACAAGAGCTGTAAGAAGGTCCTGCATGTATCCAATTCATTAAGTAGTTTTGTTTTATTGTATTAGTACACTTTAATTCATCAGGATTGATGGGCCGATTCCATGTGACTATGGAAAACCATGGGCACCCCTTAAAATTGCTTTCCCATTAATTAAAGTTTATATGTTGATGTCTTTGGTGACTTTTATTAGTGCATTGATAACCTCTGTGTCTAGCTGAGCATTGCTTGGGTCGCCATGCCCCTTCCTCGCCTATCTATTTTAGCGTATACGAAACGTGGGCATCACAAGTGCTCAATATTCTAGGATAGTGGGATAGACATAAGTGATCATTAAGGGTTTACTCGCCGATAAGATTAGAGCCAACGAGAAAGGTTTAACTCTCGATGCGTCGCATCGAACTATACACTTCATATAAAACTAGCAATAAAACAAGTGACAAACTACTTAATTATCAGGACAGGTCTTCTTATTGTCTCAAGTATCTATCTGTGTACGTGTGTGCTAATCGCTGATTCGTGCTCATTAGTTTAGTTTATATTTAATCATAACCAAACCGTGCCAGTCTCTCAGGCTGAACCCCCTTGCGTTAGATTAGGTTGTATAGCTAACCTAGGATATTAAAATACTGATTAGAACAACTAGATAATACGTTCCACTCTTAGTGATCGACACTCTACTTACCATTATATGCATACTGACCGGGTACACTGCTCGTTAAAGTGTGTGTTTTATTGATAAGTCGGCTAAATATAAATTTAAAACTTGAATACTGCTAAAACCACAACGACACACCGTGGATATAAAAATTAGAGCAATACACGCACACACATCAAGTTTTTGGCGCCGCTGCCGGGGAGTGAATTGTTATTATCTGTTAATTTGATTAGTATTTTAATTAGGTTTTTCTTTTTAATTTTTAAATTCTAACCGCTAACCCCGTTGTATATTAAATAAATTGCATTCATTTTATTATTTGCATATTTTCTGTTTTGTGTGTTTTTATATTCTTTAATTTTTGTTTCTTTTTGTTTGTTTTTAGTTTTGTTTTTATTTTTCTATTTTCTGTATTCTACTATCGTTGTACTGAGCTGATTCAAACGATACGGCGCATCTGTTTTCACAGATACGGCGTATTGCGTTTAATTTTTATAAAATACAACGCGTTTAATAAATTCGATACGACGCATCTTTCCCCAAGATACGGCGTATCCTGTTTTTAATAAGAAATTTTTCTAAACGATAACGCCATACAACACATCTGTTTTAACAGATACGGCGTATTTAATATTTAAATTAAAAACAGTTTTCGAATTATTAAACAGATACGACGCATCGATTTTTATCGATACGGCGCATCTTCTAAATCAAAAATCGGTTATATTTGCTAAAATTAGATACGTTGATTTTTGATAATAAAACTGATACGGCGCATTCTAAATCTAAGCGGCGTATCTGCTTTCTGAATAAAAGTCTGATTAAATTTTAACGATTATAAGATACGGCGTATCCAACTTTCTGGATACGGCGCATCGTCTGCCGATATCAGTTATTCTTATATCCGTTTCTAAATTCATTAATTTCTCTTCTAGCGAACAAATCCTACTGACGATTTTACCTATGATGACAGGTTTTGCTATGGAAGACATGTCAGTGAACGGATATCTTGCTATGGAACTCTTGCTTTCAGATTCATTCGAAGTGGAAGTTTTTGAAGATGTCAACTTCAATGTGCTCACGATTGATGCCGATTTATTCTCTTGGGAGACCCCTCTTGAAGCTACTTATAAGGAATTCAAACGCTTATGCAATATTGAAGATGAGATATTCTCTTATGATTTACTAATGAGCTACACTGAAGATGAATTGTTACTCTTATGGCCCATCATTGAATCTAAAGGATTAACTTGGACAACTATCGAAGAAAAAGATGGGAAATTCCAAATTGAATACATGAACTCGGCAAATGCAGTCAACAAATCGAGCAACAAAAGCTATGAAGTCAAACCTATACAAACTTCTTTTATGCCTTATTCCGAACAGTATTGGGGATTAGATAAAAGCTATCTGGATAACGAGAGAATGTATGCTGAATCGGAGATACTATTTCATGGAAAGTTGGTAAGGTTGATGGATATCTCTTTAGAAGAATGGCTTGAGCTTAAATACGGTGATCCCAAATTTGCTCCTACGAATGAAGTCAAGCAGATTGTGACCTCATGGTTGACACGTAGTTTTAAAAGACAATTTAATGAGTTCATGGAGATAAGAAGGAACATGATTGGTAACACTAGCTTTGACGTTAACCACGATCCTAACAATGTTGATTTTTCAAATTGGTTGGCTAGTAAGTTCAATAACCATAAGAGCATGGACCGAGCTACTAAAGATGTGTTATGGATATATTGGATGAGAGGGTAAAATGAGGAAGTAGTGAGCAACAATGGATCGTCAGATGACAATTCAACGATCAAGGAAGGCATTGAAGAATTATTCAGCATAGACATTGATGAGTTCAATTATGAGACACCTTTGTGCAAACAATTCAAAGAATTTAATTACCTTCTTCAAGTCGACGCTGATGTGCTAACTGGAGATCTACCAGGATTCAAAACTTATGATGATTTCAAAAACACCTGGTACTACGAATGGAATGACCAAATACCATGGGTTTGGGATAAACCATGGGAATTTGAGCATATTAATCACACTTGTACACCTTTCTGTTTCAAGGATGGAAGTAGTGAATGGCCAACCTGTGATTATAAGAATGATGGAACCTGTAATGGGGGAAGTATAATTGGAATGAAACGGGTTGGAAACGATGTATACTTTGAAGACGATGATTGGTATGAAAAAGTTGAAGACTGCCCACGTAAAGCAGAGGCTTTGTAAGAAAAAGGTAGAATCAACTACTTAAAAGAACTTAAGGGAGCATCGAACACTACTTTCTGGGAATGGGTGCATGGACAATTTGATGATTACACAAAGCTTAGTCAGCGCTTACAGTGGGAATTGAAAAAAGAGTGAGATGAGTGATGAAGCGAAAAGTGTACCGCTTTTAGGGGGTCATTTAAGCCCTAAATCGTATTTATTTGATCAAATATTGCCCTAAATCGTTCCTTTTGTCATTTTAGGTACTTTGGAGAAGAATTTTGGAAAAGGAAGCATTTTGGACGTTTTTGGAGCATAAAAGTGAAGAAAACGACAAAGTCTCAAAATCGGCTGGAAAAGTACCTGTGACGGCGTCAAGCACCATTGTGACGCCGTCAACCCTTGACGCGCCAGAGAGGATTTTGGACGATTAAAAGGGGACGGCGTCAAGAAGGCCATCAAGAAACCCTAACCGTGGCGAGGTGACGGCGTCAGCTCTATAACGTGACACCTTCAGATATGATTTTCTATATATATTCTCATAATTTTTAGTCATTAGTGTGCAACTTTGTGAGGAGAAACCCTAAGACGATTTTTCTGCTACTTTTAAGGGTTTTATACCCTTGGATCTCCCATGTTCAATTGAAGATAAGTAATCAATTAATCATTCAATATGTCTATGTGTTGTTTGATTATATCTTGTTCTTGTCTTTTATTTAACATGCTAGGCTAGATTTATCCTGTGTTTGCTTAGATCTAATGAAACCTAACTATTGATTATTGGTTGTTGGTGTGTTATTAATTGTATTGGATGATTGTTTATCGATGTTAGGCTTAAGAAAACTGGCTAACCTCCTATACGGTAACTTGCTTGAACGTCTTAAGAAACATGAACCAATGCGTACTAAGGTTTTTATGGTTGTATTTAATGCATGAGCGAATTCTAGTGATCCCATGTTAGAGGCTTCTTAGCCGGCTCGACATAGGAGTGAAGTAGGAGCTTATAGAGTTGGGGAAGTACGTACGCCACCCCACGATTGGTATTAAGGAATACACCCGTCATCCACGCAATTAATACACACTAATCAACGGGTAAAAGATAGTTAGGGAGTAAGGACATCTAAGTAAACACATTTCTCTCCATATAAGTTCAACAACCTTTTTATTTTTAGTTATTTTATTTTATTTGCAATTGTAGTTATTTGGGTTAGTTGACTAGCAACTAATTCCGCCCACTTCTTCAAACTCGAGATTTTACTTGCTTTTATAAAAATATAAAAAAATACAAAAAGAATCTTCCCTCACCCTTAGACCTATTAGAGTAGTTTTTCAATCCTAACGACACTATTCCCCTAGAGAACGATCAATCCCCCGGTACTTGCCACTACACTATACTACATCGGTCAGGTACACTGCCTGGTGGGGATTGCAAGCCTCTTGAGATCCCTCGAGAGGTAAAACCTGTTGTAAGGTCGCAAAACCACGCATCAAGTTTTTGGCGCCGCTGCCGGGTAATAATTATTGTTTAGGTTGAATTTTTATTTTATTAGGTCTACTCACTAGATTCCTTTCTAGTGAGATTTTTATTTTATTTTTCTAGGTTTTCTTTAGTCTATCTTTTTTCTTCGTGTTTTTGTTCGTATAAGATTTTCATTGACTATTCAGTTTGCCATTATGGAAAACGCGAATCCACCCCTTACACCTGGCGAAGTGGCTTTGTTGCGTAGCCAAATTGAGGATGAGATTAGTGAGCTCAGAGAGCTCAATAGAATGATTGATATAGAGCTTGATTATGCCTTGAACAACCTAGAAACCGCCATATACTCAGATAATTACTTAGAACGTAATAATCTTACGGTTGAGGAGTTGATTGAGAAACTTGATGAAGTGAAGGTAGATCCTAGGTTGGATGATTATTTCAATGAATACCCCACTAAGGAGGAGATTGCTTACTATAACAACCTAGTTGATAACCCTCGACCACCTTTTGTTAGAATTGACCCAAAGTTTAAGAGGGGTGATCCCGGGAATGTGAAGATACCATGTATGATTGGGTACCAATACGTTGAGCATGCTTACATTGACTGTGAATCCCCAACCAACGTGATGTCCTCAGGCCTTTATAGCCACATCATAAACACACCACTTGAGCCTAGGAAAGACCCCAAGTGCCCCGGTGGAGTTTGCAACTTCGTTGGAAGGATTAAGAACATGCATATCCTTGTTGGGAATTTTACCTTTGCCACCGACTTCATGATCTTAGAAGATTTGGCAAGTGTTGTTGACTGCCGCCTATCTCACGTGGTGTTAGGTAAGCCGTTTATTGAAGCATCCAATTTAAAGTATGATCGTTTGAGAGGCACGATTCAGTTTTCTAATCACATAGATAGGATCACATATAGGATGCCTTATCGGGTAAATGAATTTTGTTTTGTGCCTCGATTTGACAAGGACAACATTGGTGCGATTGAGGACATCAATGATGAGGATAAAGAGAAAGGCATGGACTATGTTTGGAATAAGAGAAGCCTTTATTATAAAGATTGCTTGAACCTAGGACCTAAATACAAAGTTGATATGGAGGTTGTTAGGATGATTAGAGGGGCAATTGAGAAGCAAAACAGAAAAACGTAGAACCCGTGACTTTGAGTCTAGCTACAAGACTCGTTAATAAAGAAAAGCGCTTCTTGGGAGGCAACCCAAGCTTTATTTGCTTTGTGTGTTTATTTATTTGTTTGTTTGATTTTATTTGCTTCCGTATGTATGTTTAATTTTTATTATTATTGATTCATGTTCGAAACTAAATTGTGAAAATGCTTTATCTTGTTTTTAACTTCGTCTTAACTACATATAAAGGTATTTTGCAAAAGATAAGTGTAAGGGAAATCCAAATCGGTTTATTAGAACAAATGAACATGAATCATAACAATATTAAATTAGTCATAATGATATTTTGCAGGATTTCCAGGAAATAAGGATTGAGTTTTTCCAGAATTTTTCCGGAAACTTAACATGAAAAATCTGTCAGATCACTTCTGACGGCGTCAGACCCTAGTCTGACGGCGTCAGGAACAGTTTTCTGGAAATTTTTTTTGAAAGTTTTGTTTTTCTTCCGGAATCATAAAATGCTTTATTAAATCTCTAACTTATAAACTCCAGGAATCTGCAAAATAATCATTCCACAAGCATTATATCCTTATACAGATTTATCCCGCCGATGTTATGCAGGTTTTCGTGTTTGTTTTCTCAGGTTTAACAGGTTATTTTGGACAAGGAGATGTATGTGGAATCTAGCTTTTGGCGCTACTTTAATCTTGAAGCTTCAACATTACCTTGGAAGAAGATCTAACCATGTTACCTCTTTATCCACCGAGCGAATCAGGGGAGTATTTGATTTCATTCTTTTACCTTATTTACTTTTACATCTTGTTATTTGAACATTGGGGACAATGTTCATCTTAAGTGTAAGGGGGGGTAAAGTACGATACCTTAGAGAATGCTATTACGCTTGATTTTTCGTTTGTTTAATGGTAGATGTGTAATAAAACTGAGAGAAATACCTGTTAAGGCAATTTTAGTGCCAAATTTAAAATTTTTTACAACATATAGGAGTGAAACTTTGGTCTTAATGAGCGTCTTACGGATAGGAGTCATATGACTAGCACAAAACCGTACCACTAAAAAATTTTCCACCCCCAAATATGTGAGGTTCGCCCCTAGAATTGGTAGGAAAAGCATTTATGCTATGATGTGTGTACCGGTAGCACTTAGATTCTAGAACTTGCGTTAGGACCATTCCGAGGCCACAAGTGAGACTACATTCGTGTAGTTAGATTTACTACATGATAAGAGGCATTAGGATTAACCCATTGTTTTACACCTGTGTTTTTGTTATAATTACATTGGCTACATTGGTCAAGTAATTCTCCCACACCCTTTGCGTTGTACCCATTTTTGGTACACGATACCCCTAGTACACCCCTCAGAGCCTATCTTTTCGTTTCGACCTTTAAGCATTTTACTTAAAGGAAGAATTTGTTACACCCCACTTAAATGTACACCCAAATCGCCTTAGCCTACCTTGTATGCACTCATCTTTAGTGCATTATTGTGACAACATTTGTTTAAACCCTTAGTTAATTATCTAATTGATTACATGGTTGCTAAGTCGAGTCATATCCTTGTACATATTGTTTTGGGACGATTGGGACTCATGGGTAAAGTACTAGTGTAATGGAGTAATGGGGAAGAACAACATTATTACCCCCATATGTGCTAAATATTTTAAAAAGTACTCCAAGTGTTTCGATTATCTTAATTCGAGTCATTAGAATAGTTAATTGTAAAGTTATGTAAAAGTTCAAGTGTAAGGGGAGAACCGAGGCCCCTATGATGTATTATTTTGGATAGTAGGGCAAGAGTGTATGCAAAAAAAAAAAAAAAAAAAAAAAAAAAAAAAAAAAAAAAAAAAAAAAAAAGTAGAAAAAACATACGGACTACCATCCCGTTTATTTTATCTTTTTGTTATTTTTTTCATTAGCTTAAGTCGAGTCTAGTCTTGGCTTAGCAACGCCATATTGTACATGTAATTAATCAAGATCTTTAACTCGCCACCAGTAAAATATCCTTTACCCAACAAAACCGTGTTTATCATATCCCTACACCTAACGTTATAACCCGTTTAAAATCCCTCTTTGATAGTTTATCTTAGGTGCTTACGCCTAGTGGAGGAGGTTTTTGATCCTTTCCCAAGCCTATGGTAATCTATTTGCTATGACAGGTAGTGAGAGATATTATTCATTTTCATTTATGAGATATACTTTTATGACACCTGAGAGATGTGAGTATCTAAACACTACTTGTGAGGTGCTAGTCTGTAATCTCTGTGCTTATTATGATTAAAGTGGAACGACTATTTGTTGTAATTACTTTTATATTAGCATTAAATGACCCCTAACTTGTATTTTGATTAGAATAAAAGCGCATTTGCTTGAGGACAAGCAAATCTCAAGTGTAAGGGTATTTGATGAAGCGAAAAGTGTACCACTTTTAGGGGGTTATTTAAGCCCTAAATCGTATTTATTTGATCAAATATTGCCCTAAATCGTTCCTTTTATCATTTTAGGTACTTTGGAGATGAAATTTGGAAAAGGAAGCATTTTGGACGTTTTTGGAGCATAAAAGTGAAGAAAACGACAAAGTCTCAAAATCGGTTGGAAAAGTACCTGTGACGGCGTCAAGCACCATTGTGACGCCGTCAACCCTTGACGCGCCAGAGAGGATTTTGGACGATTAAAAGGGGACGGCGTCAAGAAGGCCATCAAGAAACCCTAACCGCGGCGAGGTGACGGCGTCAGCTCTATAACGTGACGCCGTCAGATCTGATTTTCTATATATATTCTCATAATTTTTAGTCATTAGTGTGCAACTTTGTGAGGAGAAACCCTAAGACGATTTTTCTGCTACTTTTAAGGGTTTTATACCCTTGGATCTCCCATGTTCAATTGAAGATAAGTAATCAATTAATCATTCAATATGTCTATGTGTTGTTTGATTATATCTTGTTCTTGTCTTTTATTTAACATGCTAGGCTAGATTTATCCTGTGTTTGCTTAGATCTAATGAAACCTAACTATTGATTATTGGTTGTTGGTGTGTTATTAATTGCATTGGATGATTGTTTATCGATGTTAGGCTTAAGAAAACTGGCTAACCTCCTATACGGTAACTTGCTTGAACGTCTTAAGAAACATGAACCAATGCGTACTAAGGTTTTTATGGTTGTATTTAATGCATGAGCGAATTCTAGTGATCCCATGTTAGGAGCTTCTTAGCCGGCTCGACATAGGAGTGAAGTAGGAGCTTATAGAGTTGGGGAAGTACGTACGCCACCCCACGATTGGTATTAAGGAATACACCCGTCATCCACGCAATTAATACACACTAATCAACCGGTAAAAGATAGTTAGGGAGTAAGGAAATCTAAGTAAACACATTTCTCTCCATATAAGTTCCACAACCTTTTTATTTTTAGTTATTTTATTTTATTTGCAATTGTAGTTATTTGGGTTAGTTGACTAGCAACTAATTCCGCCCACTCCTTCAAACCCGAGATTTTACTTGCTTTTATAAAAATATAAAAAAATACAAAAAGAATCTTCCCTCACCCTTAGACCTATTAGAGTAGTTTTTCAATCCTAACGACACTATTCCCCTAGAGAACTATCAATCCCCCGGTACTTGCCACTACACTATACTACATTGGTCAGGTACACTGCCTGGTGGGGATTGCAAGCCTCTTGAGATCCCTCGAGAGGTAAAACCTGTTGTAAGGTCGCAAAACCACGCATCAATGAGATTCAAGATTATTATCAGTCCTTTAACGTGGTTAATTATGATCCCTATGTTAATAACGATGAGTCGCGAGAAGAATTGATTGATGAACTTGATGACTATTTGAATAAGGATCCTCATTTCAAGTTTGTTGATAAAGACAATGAAGAATTCATCAAAAGAAAATGTCAACTGCTTGGGATCCCTTATAATAAGCCACCCATGATTATTTCTGAAAAAAATAAAGTCATCAAATACTCTTTGGGACCTGATGAGGAATATGTTGCGACGAAGACTAAAAAATATATTAGATTAGGTTGAACGGAAGAAAATGTTGCGGAGCTATACGGGAACATCTTTTGGATGAAAGAAGAAGGATGGCACGTAAAAAGAACAAAATAAGGAGCTGAACGTGAGTCTAACTTGAAGACTCTGGAATAAAGACAAGTGCTGACCGGGAGACAACCCGGAGAATTGTTACTATTCTGTTCTGTGTCGAGTCTGTCAGGCCTGCAGAGGATACGGCGCATCTCAATCCTAAGATGCGACGCATCTCCTGCGCTGGTCATATCTTATTTAATTTTCTGCATTTTTACTTTTGACTTTAAAACTTTCTGTCAGTATTTTAATGCGGCGCATCCCTGGTTAAGGATGTGACGCATCTTTTATTCTGATTCGTATTTATCCCAGGCTCGATACGGCGTATCTTCTTCCATAAGATACGGTGTATCGACTGGCCTGATGATTTTCAATTTAATTTTTTATGTTTTATTTTTGCTAACTACTAATGTATTATGCAAGTTTGAACCTTCCTAACTCAGGTGTGTTAAAGTCTTGATGGTATTATAGATTCCTGCATTTCCTGTGGATACATCAAATATGAAGCTTAAACGTTATCATCCACAAGAAAGTTGATTTTTGCTCTTATACAAATAATGGAGGATCATACCGAGCAAATCTCAGGGGAGTTTTTCTGTTCTAATTCTTTTATTTTCCAGTTTTTAACCTTTGACACAAACAACGAGGACGTTGTTTAACTTAAGTGGGGGGATTGGAGAATTAGAACACTTACTTGTCCTAAACTTTTTCAAAATATGCTTAAAAAGCGCTTAATATATCAAAATTTAAAATTTTTAGCATGTTTTTGTTTAAAGTCTAAATTACATAGCTGCACACATAACATTATTTTCAAAAATTGTGAACTTTTCAAAATTCACAAATCTATGAGTGTGCCGGTGACTTGTAAACTTTAGAACTTGGCTTATATACTATTCGAGACCACCATAATAAGTATTATTTATATAATTGGAATGACTTGTCTAAATTGGTAAATTTCTAGGATTACACCCAAATAGCCTTTATATGTTATGTGATATTAACTAACTACACTGGTTAGTTAACCCCCGTATAAACCTTTTTTTACTCTCACTTTTAGAGTAAGATACCCCTAGAAAAACACTCAGAGCCATTCCTTTCGTTTCTTACACCTTTGTTATAATGTTTCGTTACACCCTTACACCTTAGCCTACCCTGTAGATTAAAATCCGTGGTTGGTTAATTACTTTAGGAAAAGTGTGTTTCCTTACATTACCTATGTTCGCGTGCGTAATTCATTATCTTTGGTTGAGTCAGGAAATTGCACAATGCAATTGGTATGAAAGTAAATATTGTATATCTTTGAGTTTATTTTTCGTGTGTTTACTACTTTCGCTATTACAGTTATTTCTGAAAGTATGAAAAGTATGGAAAAATTATCCGGAAAGATAGTGATAGAAAAGTTGTGAAATTTTACACATTTATGTTGAAGTTAAAAAAAAAAAAAAAAAAAAAAATGTCGAAAAAAAAAATAGAAAAGAAAAAGAAAAAGGAAAAGTTGGATGTTTGTTTAACCAACTTATGTAAAGTTTTGTATTAAGTGGTCGATATCACCACTATTTGTTGTATATTATATTTATGGATTGAATGGGAGTTGGCCGTTATGGGAACGCCAACTAAGGTTTATTCTTTGATTGAGATCTTGTTGAGTATAATTCGTGTCTACCTAAAGCGTGTGTTTCAAGTGTTAAAGCGTGAGTTATTCGATGATATGAGTCTTATTCATGGGATGGTCGGGTTGGGATAGTGATTAACCACACTTAGGATTTTAATTTATCTGTTTTGTTTATTTTTCATTTTACACCAATTTGTATCCCAAATATTATCTATACCCTATATTATTCTTTATCCAAACCTTTGATTTATTGAGATTAGGAATTTGAGCAATCTTAAGTATCGTAGTCGTGGATTCGGCTATGTATTTATGATTTTGTCGCCCTTTTTGATATAATATTATTGGTAAAGATTACTTGGTCCTATCTTTAGCCTATTCGAGTTAAGGATTTGAGCAATTGCAAGTATCGTGTTTGTGGATTCGATCATGTATTTGTGATTTTGTCGCCTTTTCTGGAATTTGAGATCGATAGAGATTAAGAAGAATGATTAACCCTTAGCCAACAAACCCTTTTTACCGCTTTAGACTTGTTATTCCTTGGCTTTAGTGGGGGAGATGCGTATACTTGCCAAGCTTATGATAGAATATTCGTCACGACTGGACAGTTAAACGATTAGATTTGCTTTTATCAAAATATTTTATTTTATTTCTAATTCGTTAAGTGTTTGGTTGTGCAATTATGACAAAAATGAATACATGCTTAAATATAAAAATAAATCCTAACATCTTTTAGGATACATTTTAATAAGATTTATTCTAAGGTTTACTTGGGGACAAGTAAAGTTCAAGTGGGAGGATATTTGATGAACTCAAATAAGTACATTTTATTACCATCATTTATCCTATTTATTTGACTTGTTTTATTATGTTATCTGTGAGAATTGATACGTTAATGTTTACTTTTGTAATTCTCAGGTAAAAATAAGTATTATGTGAAACTTGGCGATTTTGGAATAATTATGGAGCAAAACAAGCAAGATGTTAAGAGTCTACTGAAATGTACAAGATCAAGATCATTCTGCTCCAGATACGCCGCAACTTACTTATTACATACGGCGCATCACTAACAAGGTTTCACAAGTTATAATCCAAGACGGCAAAGGACATGCGCCGCATAGATAAATGGAGTTACGCCGCATCTTCTGGCGGTGTACGAATATTCTTGAATATATTAATCTTGGACCCCACGCGAAGTTAAGTCAATGCGCCGCATCTACTTATCCTATGCGCCGCATCTAACCCTCAGACAGAAACTATAAATACCCCAAAGTCAGACGAACTTTGTGTGCGATATACCTAGTACGAGAGAAAGAGAGCCGAATTCAGACGAAGTAGCAGCACAAGACACACCCTAAACGAAGATACAAGAGCTGTAAGAAGGTCCTGCATGTATTCAATTCATTAAGTAGTTTTGTTTTATTGTATTAGTACACTTTAATTCATCAGGATTGATGGGCCGATTCCATGTGACTACGGAAAACCATGGGCACCCCTTAAAATTGCTTTCCCATTAATTAAAGTTTATATGTTGATGTCTTTGGTGACTTTTATTAGTGCATTGGTAACCTCTATGTCTAGCTGAGCATTGCTTGGGTCGTCATGCCCCTTCCTCGCCTATCTATTTTAGCGTATACGAAATGTGGGCATCACAAGTGCTCAATATTCTAGGATAGTGGGATAGACATAAGTGATCATTAAGGGTTTACTCGCCGATAAGATTAGAGCCAACGAGAAAGGTTTAACTCTCGATACGTCGCATCGAACTATACACTTCATATAAAACTAGCAATAAAACAAGTGACAAACTACTTAATTATCAGGACAGGTCTTCTTATTTTCTCAAGTATCTATCTATGTACGTGTGTGCTAATCGCTGATTCGTGCTCATTAGTTTAGTTTATATTTAATCATAACCAAACCGTGCGAGTCTCCCAGGCTGAACCCCCTTGCGTTAGATTAGGTTGTATAGCTAACCTAGGATATTAAAATACTGATTAGAACAACTAGATAATACGTTCCACTCTTAGTGATCGACACTCTACTTACCATTATATGCATACTGACCGGGTACACTGCTCGTTAAAGTGTGTGTTTTATTGATAAGTCGGCTAAATATAAATTTAAAACTTGAATACTACTAAAACCACAACGACACACCGTGGATATAAAAATTAGAGCAATACACGCACACACATCAATATCATCCTTGATCGTCAGAAGAATATCAGTGTCAATCTCTCCATCATCTGGGTCCGAATCCATCACGAGCTCAAAATGGGGAGGTGATGCCTCAACAAAATCGATGTCTCCATAAGAATCGTCATCAATTGTAGTACAATCACTGTTAGAATCGGAGAAAGTCTCAAAATGATCATTTGAAACATCAAGAGGAGGCAAATCACACATTTTGTCGTAAATACCCTTGGACTCACTTTGGATTGGGATAAGGTCCTCAACACTAGACTTTATTACTTTGTCCGATTCCGTTTCCAGAATAGTGCTAAGATGCTCGTCCCCCATTATGAGAGAGTCCTCTGGGTCCATATTCGGTAAGACAGGTGTGATTGCAGCTGACGAATTCTTATAATATTCCCCCATTTGAATAGAATCCTCATCATCATCGTCATTGTGAACGAAAGTCTTGCAAAATTGGGCACTCACTTTAGCTACTTGTTCTTCGGCTAGGGATTCTCCAATTGATTTTCTATTGTGAAATTGGGAACTTACTACCGGTTTGTTTTGTGCAGTGCGAACTTTCGATTTGTTTTCGATAATCATCATGAGGTCCTTTGGAGTTCGATAATAGATATTACAACTGGCGGCTGTATTAAACGAATCTTGATCCGATTGAGTTAAATCATTATAGAATATATCAACTTGTTGCAATTCCGAAAAACCGTGATGTGGGCATTTCCTTTTTAAATCTTCCAATCTCTCCCAAGCCTCGGCAAAAGTCTCATCAAAACATTGCTGAAAATTCATGATTTCTTTTCTGAGCTCAATTGTTTTAGAATGGGGATAAAATCTATTTAAGAACTTTGATGCAAGATCATCCCAAGTGGTGATGGAATTAGGAGGTTCATAATCAATCCATGTCTCGGCTGATCCTTTGAGTGAAAACGGAAACAAGATCAAATTCACCACATCTTGAGGTACTTGATTAATTTTGAACGTTCGAGTAATTTGGGAAAATCTTCTGATGTGTGAATGAGGATCGTCATTTTCAAAACCATAGAAAGGATTGTGGCTTATGAAACTAATTAACTCGACTTTCAATTCAAACTCATCTGCTAGAATAGGTGGAATAACGATGGCTTTTTCAATACCTATGATAGGTATTTGGAGCAATTCCATCATAGAACGTGTGTCCGCCATAAGAATTAAACAATATAGAGGGATAAGGGGGTAGAATTAAACGGTGAAGAGGATAAAGAAGATTATTTTTGGACTTTTATAATTTAGAAACATGGAAAATCACAAAAGAAAAAGGAAAATAAATTTGAAAAGAAAATATTTTTGGGTTTTTATAATAAGAAAATATTTACAAATGAAAACGATAACTCCACGAGGAAGGGTCATCAAAACACCAATCGACGAAATGGGACTCAGAAATTCACTTCAACCCTCCTCGGCAGCGGCGCCAAAAATTGATTTAT
This sequence comes from Artemisia tridentata subsp. tridentata, assembly GCA_021014915.2. Taxonomy (NCBI): domain Eukaryota; kingdom Viridiplantae; phylum Streptophyta; class Magnoliopsida; order Asterales; family Asteraceae; genus Artemisia; species Artemisia tridentata. The sequence goes on from CP139502.1 coordinate 194,722,893, forward strand.
CGATTTATAGTATAGATTTTTCCAAGGAATTACAAAGGAAGTTTGTAAAACCCCGGTTCGTTGTCCCGACGAAGGTGTGAATGGAATTTGTGATATCGGGATCGTGAATCGTGTCGTGAATAGTGAGATAAGTGGGTTTTTTTGGTTTTTAAACTAAAATGATGAAATAGTAACTAAAAACAGTTAATTAACTAAGGCAAAGATTAATATAAAACACTTAAGTCTAAAAACGCAAAGAAAACCTAATCACGAAATTATATCGGGAAAGCTCGAGCCTAAAACGTGAAATCTCTGAAATACAAATCCTAGGGATGCCAAAATAATTTTTCTAAGTCCTAATTAGCAAAAGAAATTTTTTGAAAAAAGAATTAAATTTTTTTGATTTTGATTTTAATTTTTATGAATTAAAAACTAAGTTAAAGAAAATAAATGATTAAAAATATTAAATGAAAAGAGAAAAATCTGAATTTTTGTGGAATAATACTTTAAGGTGAACTAAGCCTAGGAAAAATAAGAAAAATATTACAGCTTATTTGAATAAGTTGTTTATAAGCAAAACAATTTTAATAAGCAAATGAGGAAAAAGAAGGTTAAATAAAAAATGATGTAAGGTTGTAATGAAAAAGTCCCAAGGGCGCAGTGGTGAGGTGTGTGTGTATTGAGCTGGGTGGCCAGGGTTCGAATCTGGATCTCAGCTTTTTGCTAATTTTTTTTTTTTTTTTTTTTTTTTTTTTTTTTTTTTTTTTTTTTTTTAACCTTAAATAGCAGTAACTAATAAGCACTTTTTATAACAGAAAATATTTTTGAAAACTTATAATAAGCTTAGAAAAAGCTGTTAAGATCAGAACAGTAGATAATAGAAAACAAATAGAACTTAAGCTAAAAGCATATAGGCCTATAAGCTACAATAAGCTAGACAAGAACTTGAAAAATCTAAATTAAGCTAAAACTATCTTACTGCCTCAGGAAATACAGAATAAGCTAGCAAGTTAAGCAGATAAGCACTATTCCAATCTCAATAAGCCAAAACCTCAGAACATTCTATACTGATGTGCAGCCTATGATGGGTACTGATGTGGTTTTGCAAGCCTGAATAAGCTACCAATAAGCTAACAGTAAAATTCAGAAAAATGAGGAATAAGTGTGAAATCAACCCAAGATCATTTGTACCAGATACCAGCTTAATTGGACTTGATTTGAACAAATTAAAAATGGAAGATATAAGCTATTGGGGCACTATTTACTACTGATGCAGCCTGAGGTTCTGTGATCAGTTTTGACAAATTTTGGACCTAAAACTATTCAAATGCCAATGAAACAGTACCAACTCTAGGGAATGCACTTGGAGGACTATATTGAACCTAACTTATACAAAAAATAAGGCTAAATAAGCTTAAGCTGTTATGAAGCTTAACAGAACAGTTCAGCCCTTCAGTCTTCAATATACCAATCCAACCCTATCAAATCCTCAATAATAGCTCAAAATTCCAAACAAATAACCTATATAAGTGTTTTTAAGTAAGCTTGAACTTCCAAAACTTGCATATGAACAGTTCCCTAGCTTTTAAGCATTAAAACTCCCTATTCCAAACACTCTATTTAGGGACTGATTTTGAAATTAATACTAGAACAAACCAAGATAAGCTATAAATTTTAGTTACAGATGATTACCTAAGTATATTAAGCCAATATAAACTATTTTAAGCTAGGATTAAGAACTAAATGAGCTAAACTACTATTAAGCTATTTTTTTTTTTTTTGGTTTTTGAGACTTTTTAAGCAAACACTTAAACTAATGATGAAGAAACTAACTTAAGCTACCAGTAGTACTAATAAGCCAAGATAAGCAGAATGAAGCTAATAGAAAGCAAATAAGCACACAGAAAAAGCTAACAAGCAGTTTGAACAAAATGGAGATTTAAATGAGACTTACAACTGTACTTGCACAAATCAGGACCATATAACCAATCTACAAACCCTGGCTTGTTTTACACAAGCTAATAATACCCCATAAGCTCTTCCATGACCAGCTTATCTTCCAACAGCTTATTTGACCATAACTTTGACTTTTGTTAACTTTTTTAAGATTTTGAGATTAAAACAGTTGTAACCTATTCTAAAGATCACAATAAGCTAGAAAGCATAAATGAGCTTAATCTAATAGAAAAAGAGCTTATTGAAAGCTGATTTTGAATATTTTTATATTTTTGAGATATTTTTCTATTTTTTTTGGATTGTTGGATTAAAAACAGAAGTTATAAAAATATTTGAATAAAAAGACTTAAAAAACTTATAGGAAGCTTGTAAGACAGAAAAATAAGCTATTCTTAGCTTATCTAGCACACATAAAAACAGAACATATGGCTTTAACAAGGGATAAAATCAAACTAAAATTTCATTAAACATTAAAACTTGAATACAAATGATCCTTACAACTCTGAAATAGACTTAATTGAAAGTTACCACTAAAAATTACATAAAAACGACACTACAATTACCCTAAACTTGACTCTAAAAACTAGCACACCAAAACTAGGGTTTCATCAAGAACCCTCTGGATCACTCAATATCAGCCCTTGATCTCAGCTTGGCCTCCAATCTTTAATTTTTAGCCGTTGGATCATATGTGATGGTGTCACAGCCAATGGGGAAGCTGGGATTTGCCCACGTGGCATTCCTTTTACCAGCTCAGCCTTCTAGAAGTATTAAATGATGTGGGTAATTCTTAGGAGCAGGGTAAATGTGGAGGACGAAGGTGAACAGTAACAAGGTTGGTTTTGGCGGGTAAAACAGTTAAGGGTTGACCGGGTTGTTTTGTTTTGACTTTCGGGTTAATATTAAGAAAACGGGTCTGGTTGGTTTAAATGGGAGATCCGAGTGGGTTTTAAGTTGGGCTGGGTGGTGTGGACGGGGCTGGGGTTTTAAATTGGGTTATTTTATTTTTTTGAATCCGGTTTTATGGTTTAGTATTTTGTGATTTTGAAATTGTTTTAAAAATGAGGGACCAAATCTGTCATATGCTGAAAGTGTAACAACCGTGGTTTTGGTAGGTTAGTCAAACCAATAGTGTTGACTTGCTAAATTTTGTTTGGTGGTTTAGAGGTTTTCATGAGTTTATGTGTGGGTTTGGTATTCGATCGTTATGTGTTTCTTATGGTGTTGGATTCGGGGAAGTTCATTTTGTATACTTTTTGTGTCGTGGAAATGAGTTTTACGGTTTTGTGATTTGGGGTTTTTGCGTAGTAAGTTTTGTTCATGTTTTTTAGCGTTAGTAAGTTACGCGGTGTTCAGTTTTAAGGGTTATATTAATGATAAGTGTGAAATTCTATTTTTGGAAACTTTGAAAATGATAATTATTCAGGTTGTCGTAAAATGAAGGTTTATCGCGTAAGTTGTTAGATTTCGTTATAGGCTTTTATAAAATAACAAAATACAAGGTTTTATGTGTAATATTAATATAAAAAAAATATAAAAAAATGTGTATGTATATATAAAAAAATCGGCCTAAAGGGTTTAATGGAGGAAAAAGGAAACAAATTTGAGTCTAAATATAATTCCTAATTAAAAGGGATATCTAGAATAATCTTAGGGTAGTATAAATACAAACCAAAACACCCTAAAAACGTTTTTGTTGATTATATGGTCGAACCAAAGTGGGCAGAGAAGCAGAGGAAAATCAGGGTTTATTTTTGAAGCCTAAAAATCATGATCAAGGTATAATTTTTAATACATGTATGCAATTAATTATTCTAATTCATGTAACAAGGATATGATGGATTAGGGTTTATCATTACTTCTGTAAATTATTGATATAAAACATGTTGGGATCAATAATTAGTAATATAATGATGATTGGTGAGCAAATTTGGGCATAAAACATGTTAGTTAATGAGTTAGGGTTTTCACAGATTCATAGTGATGTAAAGATACAAAGATGTTTAATAGATGGAGATGAGTTAATTGATGATTCTTGAGTCTAAATTGTAGTTCAGAGAACGTGCTTTCCAAAAAGTCCGGCCACGAGCGATTTCGAGGTCCGAAAGTCAGTCTAATGATTTTTGCGAGTAAAGGTGTCAAAGCTGTTAAACCGGGACAGATTTAGGTTAAAAGTATTGAGATCAAAAGTGGTTTTAAATGTGTAATTAGGGTTACCCCTTCTGGATAAATTGAGTTCTATATTCCCTTTGACTTCCATGAGAAGGGTATGCGTTAATAAGTTGTGAAAATATGTTTGTTAGGTCAAAACATTTTGGTGTGCGTTCAGATCCGAATTTGGATAGTTTTTATGTTTGATTTGTCAAAGAGCACTTGTGTGTGTTTTTAGTGCATGAACTTCTGGGATAACCTTGTATACTGATGAAGGACCACGGTGAATTTTTGGTGTGAGTTTTAGAGCTTATTTTATTGTGATTTCATGTGGATAGAATTACCCCAAAAATCTGCGTATTCTGAAAAAGTCTATGCAAGGGATTTAGTGGGTGTAAGTGTTTGGTAGTGGTTAGTATGGAGTCTAGGTGACTCATGGTGGTTTACATGAACCTTAGACATCCATCATATGTGTGTTACATGTACTATAGCTTTTATCTTGGTTGCGTGTAATGTGATCTTATTTTGTTGTATAGATTTTGTGATTGATAATTTGGAAGCTGCAAAGTTTGAGGTGAGTTTCATAGTCCCATTTTTACTTTGTTTTAACTTGGGATGGGAATGATGCTTGTGTTGAAATATTTTTGAGTTACTGTGATTATGTGGTCGTAAATGCATGGACTTGTAAGTATTATTTTACGTGTATTGCATGTTATGAGATTATTGTGTGGTGATTCTGTGTGGTCTATTTGGAGGGTAGCTATGCTCCCATTATCCAATTGGAGAGTAGTAGCTCTACTCACTATTATTCTGTGTGGTCTGATCAGAGGGTATGGTTTACCCATTATTGTGAACTTGGATCGTGGGCGCGTTCCGTCCCAATTGATGTTGGATATTGCTATTTGGATCGTGGGCACGTTCCGTCCCTTGTGTCCCTTAAGTGGTATGTTGGTTGAATGACTGAGATTGCATGCTATCTAGTATAATGACTAGTCTTACTATCCTGCTATGTTTTATAATCACAGTGAACAGGTTGCCTGAGATATATTATGTGTCTTAAACCTATGAACCTCACAAACAATATGTTGACGTTTTAAGCATCATTTTCAGGTGAGCATTCTAAGGCTAAGGTAGAGGGAAGCGACTAGACGAGACTTAGTTGCATTTGAGAACGATTTATCTTTATGTTTTGATTTGAATATGTTTTATTTTGGATTGTGATACTTTAATGTTTTTCGACTAGTATTTTATGTTTTATTGAGGATACTGTGGAAAACTAGAAGGGGGGTTGAATAGTTTTTACCGTTTTTCAAGTTTTATTTGCTTTGTTACTACATGTTAATTTCAAAGGAAACAATCACAAATAAATAATCACACAATGTAAACAAAAGATAAAGAGAGGAAAGATCAAACCACACGACACTGTTGTTTATAGTGGTTCGGCTACAAGGACTCTCTTCCTTGCCCTACTCCACTCCCTGAGTTTCCTACTCGAGAGTTTATCTTTCACTAAGAAACAAACTCCTTTTCTAGGCGGAGAAAACCTTTACACGTCGCTTACTTCCTTTTCCGGTACTAAGCTAAACACCGGGTTCTTTCACAAGGTAGAACCAACCTGACGTCGCCTATTTACTTTACCGACACTAAGCTAGATGTCGAGTTCTTTACAAGGGTACAACCACTCCCTACACTCTTTGTGCTTTAAGGACTAAAGCACTAACCACACTAACTGATTACAAATGATAGATATGATGTGTGAAACAAAGTACAATATCACACAGTAACGCAACTAAAGGATTACGGTTCTGTAGATCCTTGAATGCTTGATCTCTTTTCTACAAAATGAAAGATCAAAGTGAAATGCAACTATGAATGATGTTAGTAAGATATGTACTGAATGAATATGTGTGTTAAAGCTATATGAGTGATGAGAAAGCCAAATGATCAGCTTGCTATTTATAGGCAAGCTGATCTTCAGCTCACGGATCCCACGGATCCCTCATAAGGGATCCGTCCTTCATTGGACTTGGATCCGTGGGAGAATGACAGCTAAGGATTTGTTGTATCTTACCAAATCTTCCATATCTTACCAAATCATCCAAGATCCTCAAATGTTAATTATGTAACTTGCAAATCTAAACAAGATATATCAAAGATATTGTATGTGATGTATGCAATGATGTCATGGAATGATTTTAGAATTAAAGTTTCCTTTTAAGGAAACAAGTTACTAAATAAGCAAACTTGTAATTCTTGGTTATTATGTGAAGTGTAAAATGTGTACTTAAGAGACTTAAGCTAGTATTTATTATTTGCTAAAAGATATTCCTTTTATTTGTCATTAACAAAACTAAGAAAAGATCAAAGAATATAAATAACGTTTTTGAGACGCTATTTGTATTAACAGATACCTTTGGAGATTTTTTTTGGTTATTTTCTTTTGGGGAATCGTTACGACACTTTGTGTCTGTATTTTGCTCTATTTATGTGCATGTAGAAATTCTCTATTTTGACACCATGTGTTGTGATGATATCCATGATGTTGCACTCGCGTTTCCGCCTTGCCGAGGTGTGACAGATTGGTATCAGAGATAGGGTTATAGAGAAGTAGGTGGTTGAACCTAAACTATAACCTAAGAGTCCCTCATATAGATGCATTTAGGGTCTATATATAAGTATGATAATTTATATGATTATTTTTCCTAAATTTACGAGTTGTTTTCTGGCGATTTTTGGATGACTATTTTGTCCCCTATATTTAGTATTGTATACGTCGATTATAGTATGTCACCTCCCTCGCGTAAGAAGTTTCGTTGGGCTATCATTTTGCAACCGGTTGTTAGGGAAGTGGTAGGATGAAGCGGACTAACCGCAGAATCCGAGTTCCCGCTAGCATAAATCTATGTTCGGACAAGGACGAGCACTACAAAAAAAAAAGGTTTTCAGAGACTGAAAAATTAGTCTCCGATACACCATGATCAGTTACGGATGGTCTATCAAGGACTGATTTTGCTAGTCACTAATCAGTGATAGAAGCTTAGTTACGGAAAGTGACGTTATCAACTGAAATTTAGTCCTTGTTGTATCGAACCAATGAGGACCGGAGATCAGTCACCAAAATAAAAAAGTCAGTCCTTATTTCTATGGGTTGGTATCATGTTATTTCAGTCCCCAATGCATATTATCGGCGACTGAAAAGTTAGTCGCCCATACTATGTTTGATCAGTTACTAACACATAGATTTAGGGACTGAAAATTAGTCCATAAACATTGTTTATAGTCCCTAATACGTTTCGTTGTTTTGTAGATCACCGTACCAAATCAGTCTCTAATAATAGGATTTAAAAACTGATTAGTCTCCGATGAAAGTCTTTAAAGACTGATTGTTAGTCACAGAATACAAACAATTTCAGTCTATGATTTACTACTTTTGGTGACTGAAAATTAGTTTCAAATCATCACCAAATCATTCTCTGTTAAAAGGCTTTGGTAACTGATAATTAGTCCCAAAAATTATGCAATTTTAGTCCTTAATTTTATCTTTTTAGAGACTGAAATTTAGTTTTAAATCAGTCTGCAATAAAAGGATTTAAAGACTAATTAATAGTCCCAGAATTCGAACGATTTCAGTCCATAAATTGTTACTTTTTGAGACTGAAAATTAGTTTCAAATCGTCACCAAACCAGTCTCTAATAAACGGCATTAAAAACTAATAATTAGTCACAAAAACTAAACGTTTTCAGTCCATAAATTGCTTCTATTAAAGACCAAAATTTAGTCTCGAATCATTATCTGATAAACGTATTTAAGGATTGATTATGAGTCGCAGAAAACAAATGAATTAGTCCTTAATTTGTTTTTCTAGTGACTGAAAACAAGTTTCAAAATACATGTTAATCGATACAAAATAACATTCAAATCAATCTCCAATATGATTGCGCCGTTCCATTATATTTCTATTATAAACTCCGTATAATACATACATGACCCCTTACAATAGTATATAAAACTCCGTATAAACGATAATAATAACAATATTTCTTTAAAGCATAATAATCACCGATCCAAATAACAATAATAATCACCGATCCAAATAACAAGAATTATCCACGTAACAAGAGTTTATAATTCAATATAATTCAATAGAAATAAATTTGAAAATGGTTCATCTTTACTACCTTCGGTAGTATTTGGTTAGTCAATTAGTCCGGAAATTTTTGGCTCGCCAACATAATCCAGTAGCCGCAAATATATTACCATCAACACCTTTCTGAGACCATAAGGGTCTCTTTCCTACTCGGCACAACGACTTCAACAACAATAACAATCAAATGCCGAGAGTCCGAGACCCTAATGGTCTTGGCCTATTCCTCCTGAGCACCAAAATACCCCAAACGGACCTAAGTCCTATTCGGCTGAAACCACACCAACGACAACAACAATATGAATAACAATTCTAATCCTAGTCTCTCGGTCACAACTCGTCTTCAACAACTAATCCAACTAAATCCTAATCCCAACTCTCGGCTACATCTCAACCTCATCAAAATCAATCCGAATCAAAAAAATAAACACCAACTACAACATTATATACAACTCTAGTAGTACCAAAACTAAAAAAAATAACAAACACAACCGTGAGCTTAGGCTCACGGCTTTGCTCGACTCGACATGCAACACAACTTAGATACCAAACAATATGTTATTTCACGTTTTTATTAATAAAGATTTAACCCACATGTTTATAAACCTATCCTGATCCCAAGATAATCAAGAATGTGACTCGATGAGTCACGAGTCACTCACACCGAGTCACCAACGAGCGTGACTCAGTATTCTCACCTTCTTCTTGCTCGATCTATACGTGGGAGGTGATTAAGAATGATGGTGGTGGCGCGTTGTGGATAAGATGGTGGCGGTGAGGGTTCGTGTGGTATGGTAGGATGAAGAGGAGATCACAAGGATCGTTTTGGTGGTGTCGGTGTAAAGTGAGGAGTGGCGGTGGTGTTGCTCTGTGATGGCCGGAATATGGCCGGAGATTGAGTAGAGGCTGCCAGAAATTTTGGAGGAGGGAGGGAAGAGAATTAACCCTAGAATTATTATAATTGTGTTTATATAGGGTAAGGGTGGACTAGTGATAAACCCTAGCACGCCCTCAGGGACCATTTATGTCATCTTTCTTATATTTTTAACGAAATGTGAACGAGACTAATATATCGTGTTATAATCATTTCCCGAGCATCCAAAAGTTATTCCGTTAACTTTAAAATCATTTTTCCATTAAATTTGGTTATAAATACGTATAATTTTATTTTTCGTCGCCCGAATTAATTAATATTCGCGTTTTATTCGTTATTGCGCCAAGTCACGCGTTGTGTACGAATTTCACGTTTCGCTAGATAACTTCACGTTTTATGGTCAAATAAGTTCAGAAAAGATCCGTATATGAAAAATAGGGAAAATCTCGTATAAAAATATATTCGAAAAATTACGGGGTATTACATGTGGAAAACTAGAAGGGGGGTTGAATAGTTTTACTGTTTTTAAATTCAATTCGCTTTGTTACTCTATGTTAATTCAAAGGACAAGCACAAACAAATATTCACACAATATATGAAAAGTAAAGAAAGGAAAGATCAAACCACACAACATGGATATTTATAGTGGTTCGGCTACAAGGACTCTCTTCTTTGCCCTACTCCACTCCTCGAGCCTCTAACTCGAGAATTATCCTTCACTATTTATAGTGGTTCGGCTAGTCGGGTCGGATTGAGTCGGGTTTGGATTTTTTAAAAACTCACCCGACCCCCGACCCGATAAGGAATCGGGTTATCGGGTTCGGGTGGTAGTCGGGTCGGGTTATGTCGGGTCGGGTTATTCGGGTTATCGGGTGACCCGATTAAGTAAGAGTAGTAAATGTCATAAATGAACATGAACTTGTCCATTCATGAATAGATAGTTGGAAGTATACATAAACTTATTTGAGATTAATATTGTGATGTGTTATATGTTTGCTGGTTTAAGTATACTGAGTGAATTAATGCACAATGAAACAAACATATACTACGTATATTGTATTTGTGTACCCGTTTGATCAATTGACAAATATATGAACAAGTTCATGTAGATAACTTAACACATACATACGTTATTCACGCAAAACTTTAGCATTATGTGAACTGAATAAAGTTTTTAATTACAGATGTAACTACTAACGAGTTGTAAAGCTTATATCATGAGCGAGATTGAAGTATGTTGATGAACTCAAATAAGTACATTTTATTACTATCATTTATCCTATTAAATTGACTTGTTTTACTATATTATGTATGAGGATTGATACTTAATCGTTTACTTTTGTAATTCTCAGGTAAAAACAAGCATTTGGTGAAACTTAGCGATTTTGGACTAATAATGGAGCAAAACATGCATAAAGTAAAGAGTCTACTGAAATGAAGAAGATCAAGACTAATCTGCTCCAGATGCGCCGCATCTCACTCATGACATGCGCCGCATCTCTATCAAGATATCACCAGATACGATCCAAGAAACAAGAGGACATGCACCGCATCTAATCATGGAGTTACGCCGCATCTTCTGGCGGTGTACGAATATTCCTGAATATTATAATCTTGGACCCCACGCGAAGTTAAGTACATGCGCCGCATCTACTCCTTAGATGCGCTGCATCTTCCCTCAGACAGAAACTATAAATACCCCAAGACCAGACGAATTTTGGACGCATTATATTAGATTCGAAGACCGAACAGGAGAAACCTAGGGCGAATTCAGTCAAGGAGGCAGCACAAGACACACCCAAATCAAAGATACAAGAGCTGTAAGAAGGTGCTGCATGTGTTTAATTCATTAAGTAGTTTTGTTTTATTGTGTTAGCAAACTTTAATTCATCAGGATTGGTGGCTTGTGTAATGTGACAACGAAAGATTGCACTCCCTTTAATACTTGTTTTCCCATCAATTAAAGTTTATATGTTGATGTCTTTGGTTACTACTTATTAGTGCATTGATAACCTCTGTGTTTATTAGTGGCTTGCGGGCATTTGACTGCGGGACATAATGTGGCTCCCACGGTTATTACTAAATTGATCACTTAGGAATAACTTTTAGACATAAGTAATCATTAAGGGTTTACTCGCCGATAAGATTAGGACCAACGAGAAAGGGTTAACTGCATACACTTCATATAAAGCTATCAATAAAACAAGTGACAATCTACTTAATCATAAGGACAGCCCTCTTATTGTCTCGAGTATCTATCTGTGTACGTGTGTGCTACTTGCTGATTCGTGCCTATTGGTTTATTTTATTATTTAATTGCAAACAAATCGTGCCAGTCTCTCAGGCTGAAACCCCCTTGCGTTAGGATATTAAAATACTGATTAGAATAACGAGATAATACGTTCCACTCCTAGTGATCGACACTCTACTTACCATTATATTCATACTGACCGGGTACACTGCTCGTTAAGTGTGTGTGTTATTGATAAGTCGGCTAAATATAAATTTAAAACTTGAGTAGGCATTAAAACTGTTAAAACTATACTACGACACGCATACGCATCAAGTTTTTGGCGCCGCTGCCGGGGAGTGAATTGTTATTATCTGTTAATTTGATTAGTATTTTAATTAGGTTTTTCTTTTTATTAGATTAATTGCATCATTGTATTATTTTGCATATTTGTTGTATTGTGTGTTAATTGTTTTCTTTTATTTTTGTGTGTTTATTTTTGTTTGTGTGTTTTTATTTTTGTTTTTATTTTTCGTATTTTTCTGTTCTGCTATCGTTGTACTGTGCTAAATCAAACGATACGGCGCATCTGACCTCTCAGATACGGCGTATTGCGTTTAATTTTTAAAAAAATACAACGCGTTTAATTAATTCGATACGACGCATCTTTTCCCCAAGATACAGCGTATCTGTTTTTAATACGAAATTTTTTTTAAAAAGCGATAAAGTAATACGACGCATCTGCTTTTGCAGATACGGCGTATCTGTTTTTGACAAAAAAAATTTTCTAAACGTTAACGCCATACGACGCATCTGCTTTCGTAGATACGGCGTATCTATTATTTTAATTAAAAACAGTTTGCGAATTATTAAACAGATACGACGCATCGATCTATATTGATACGGCGCATCTTTCTGAATCAAAAATCGATATTTATTTTTAAACGTAACGAAAATACGGCGCATTAACTTTCGTTAATACGACGCATTTAATTTTAATTAGATAAGCTGGTTTTTGATTATTTAATTCGATACGGCGCATTCTTAAATTCTAAAGCGGCGTATCTATTTTCTGAATAAAGTCTGATTAAATTTTAACGTATTAAGATACGGCGTATCCAACTCTTTGGATACGGCGCATCGTCTGCAGATATCAGCTATTTGTATTCATATATCCGTTTCTATATTCATTAATTTCTCTTCTAGCGAACAAATCCTACTGATGATTTTACCTTGGATGACAGATTTTGCTATGGAAGACATGTCAGTTAACGGATATCTTGCTAAGGAATGCTTGTTTTCAGATTCATTCAATGTACTCATGATCGATGCAGATTTATTCTCTTGGGAGACTCCTCTTGAAGCTGCTTTTAAGGAATTCATGCGTTTATGCAACATTGACAAAGAGGTATTCTCTTATGATGTATTTGTGAGGTACACTGGAGATGAATTGTCGCTCTTATGGCCTATCATTGAAGCCGAAGGATTGAACTGGACTACTATCGAAGAAGATGATGGGAAATTCTATCTTGCATACATGGATTCAAGCAACGAAAGCTGTGGTGGAGGCAATGCCCAAATCTCTTACATGCCTTATTCCGAACAGTACTGGGGATTGAATGAGAACTATCAGGATAATGACATGAATTATGCTTTGGCGGAGTTACTATTTCATGGGAGATTGGTAAGATTGATAGACCTCTCCCTCAATGATTGGCTAGAACTCAAATATGGTAGTCCGGAATTTGCCCCTGCAAATGAAGTCAAGGAGATTATGACTTCATGGTTGACTCGGAGTTTTAAGAAGCAATTTAACGAGTTCATGGAGATAAAAAAGAATATGATTGGAAAGGTTTGCTTTGACATTAACCACGATCCTAACGATGTTGATTTTTCAGAATGGTTGGCTAGTAAGTTTAATAACCATAAGAGCATGGATCGTGCTACTAAGGATGCATTATGGGTATATTGGATGAGAGGAGAAGACGAAGAAGTAGAAAGCGATTATGGGTCGTCACTTCATCATTCAACAATCAATGAGGGCATTGAAGAACTTTTCAGGATTGACATTGATGTGTTCGATTATGAGACACCCTTGTGCAAGCAGTTCAAGGAATTTAACTACCTTCTTCAAGTCGACGATGATGTGCTTACTGGAGATCTACCAGGATTTAAGACTTATGACGATTTCAAAAACACCTGGTACTATGAATGGAATGACCAAGTACCATGGGTTTGGGATAAACCATGGGAATTTGCGCACATTAATCACACTTGTACACCCTTCGTTTTCAAGGACGGGAGTAGTGTTTGGCCGACCTGTGATTATAAGAGTGACGGAACCTGTAATGAGGGAAGTATAATTGGGATGAAACGGGTTGGAAACGATTGTAACCTTTGAAGATTATGAATGGTACGATAATGTTGAAGACTGCCCACAAAAAGCGGAGGCTTTACAAGAAAAAGGGAGAATTGAACGCTTGAAAGGACTTAAGGGGACATCGGATACTACTTTCTGGGAATGGGTGCATAAACAGTTTGATGATTTCACAAAGCTTAGTCGTCGGTTACAATATGATTTGGAAAGAGAATGGGAGGCGATTCAAGACGATTATAATAATGAGTCGTTGATTGAAGAACTAGATGATTATTTGATTAAGGATCCTTATTTTAAGTTTGTTGATAAAGACGAGGAAGAGTTCACCAAAAGAAAGTGTCAACTACTTGGGATTCCTTACAATGAGCCACCCATGATTATTTCTGAAAAATTTAAAATCATCAAATATTCTTTAGGTCCTGATGAAGAATATACTGCGGTGAAGACAAAGAGTTATACTAGATTAAGTCGAACGGAAGAAAACGTCGCAGAGATATACGGGAAAATCTTTCGGATGAAGGAAGAAGGATGGACCGTGACAAGGACTTATTGCTGAGCTGAATGTGAGTCTAACTTGAAGACTCTGGAATAAAGACAAGTGCTGGCCGGGAGACAACCCGGATTTATCTTTTAATTATTCTGTTTTCTGTGTCGAGTCAGTCAGGCCCGCATGAGGATACGGCGCATCTCAATTCTGAGATGCGACGCATCTCCTGCAATGGTCATATCTTATTTTAATTTTTCTGCATTTTTATGTTCGACTTTAAAACTATTTATCAGTTTATTTTAATGCGGCGCATCCCTGGTTAAGGATGCGGCGCATCTTTATTCTGATCCGTATTTATTCCAGGCTCGATACGGCGTATCTTCTTCCATAAGATGCGGCGCATCGACTGACCTGATGATTTTCAGTTTTTATTTTTTAAGTTTTATTTTTCCTAACTACTAATGTATTATGCAAGTTTGAACCTTTCTTATCTTAGGTGTGTTTTAAAGGATTGGTGGTATTATAGTTTCCTGGATTTCCTGTGGATACATCAAGTATGAAGCTTTAACGTTCTAATCCACAAGAAGTTGATTTTTGCTCTTATACTAATGGAGGATCATACCGAGCAAATCTCAGGGGAGTTTTTCTGTTCTAATTCTTTTATTTTCCAGTTTTTAACCTTTTATACAAACAACGAGGACGTTGTTTAACTTAAGTGGGGGGATTGGAGAATTAGAACACTTAACAATTACCTGTCCTAAACTTTTTCAAAAATTATGCTTAAAATGTGCTTAATATATCAAACTTAAAAATTTTTTAGCATGTTTTTGTTTAAGATCTAAGTTGCATAGCTGCACACATGACGTTATTTTCAAAAATTGTGATTTTCCAAAATTCACAAATCTATGAGTGTGCCGGTGACTTGTAAACTTTAGAACTTGGCTTGTATACTATTCGAGACCACCATAATGAGTATTATTTATATAATTGGAATGACTTGTCTAAATTGGTAAAATTCTAGGATTACACCCAAATAGCCTTTATATGTTATGTGTTATTAACTAACTACACTAGTTAGTTAACCCCCGTATAAACCCTTTTGTTACTCTCATTTTTAGAGTAAGATACCCCTAGAAAAACATTCAGAGCCATTCCTTTCGTTTCTTACACCTATGTTTAAAATGTTTCGTTACACCCTTACACCTTAGCCTACCCTGTAGATTAGAATCCGTGGTTGGTTAATTGCTATAGGCAAAGTGTGTTTCCTTACATTACCTGTGTTCGCGTGCGTAATTCATTATCTTTGGTTAGGTCGGGAAATTGCACAATGCAATTGGAGTGAAAGTAAATATTGTATATCTTTGAGTTTATTTTTCGTGTGTTTACTACTTTCACTATTACCGTTATTTCTGAAGTATGAGAAGTATGGAAAAATTATCCAGAATTATCATTATAGTGATGTGGTGAAATTTTACACATCTGTGTTTAAAAAAAAAAAAAAAAAAAAAAAAAAAAAAAAAAAACAAAAAAAAAAAAAAACCAAAAAAATAAGAAAAGAAAAAGAAAGAAAGAAAAGTTGGAAGTTAGTTTTAAACCAACGATGTAAAGTTATGTAAGTGGTCGATATCACCACTATTTGTTGTACTATATCTATGGATTGAATGGGAATTGGCAGTTACGGGAACGCCAATTAAGGTTTATTCTTTGATTAAGATCTTGTTGAGTATAATTCGTGTCTACCTAAAGCGTGTGTTTCAAGTGTTAAAGCGTGAGTTATCCGATGATATGAGTCTTATTCATGGGATGGTTGGGATAGTGATTAACCACACTTAGGATTTTAATTTATTTGTTTTGTTTATTTTTATTTTTACACCAATTTATATCCCAAATGTTATCCATGCCCTTCATTATTCTTTATCCAACCAAACCTTTGATTTATTGAGATTAGGGATTTGAGCAATCTTAAGTATCGTAGTCGTGGATTCGGCTATGTATTTATGATTTTGTCGCCCTTTTTGATTTATTATTATTGGTGAAGTTTGGACCTATCTTTAGACTATTCGAGTTAAGGATTTGAGCAATTGCAAGTATCGTGTTCGTGGATTCGATCATGTATTTGTGATTTTGTCGCCTTTTCTGGAATTTGAGATCGATAGTGAAAAGAGAATAATTAACCCTTATACCTACAAACCCTTTTTACCGCTTTAGACTTGTTATTCCTTAGCTTTAGTGGAGGAGATGTGTATACTTGCCAAGCTTATGATAGAATATTCGTCGCGACTGGACAGTTAAACGATTAGATTTGCTTTTATCGACTTATTTTATTTTACTTCTAATTCGTTAAGTGTTTAGTTGTGTGATTATGAAATAAACGAATACATGCTTAAATATAAAAATAAATCCTAACATCTTTTAGGATACATTTTCATAAGAGAAATTCTAAGGTTTACTTGGGGACAAGTAAAGTTCAAGTGGGGGATATTTGATGAACTCAAATAAGTACATTTTATTACTATCATTCATCCTATTAAATTGACTTGTTTTACTATATTATGTATGAGGATTGATACTTAATCGTTTACTTTTGTAATTCTCAAGTAAAAACAAGCATTTGGTGAAACTTAGCGATTTTGGACTAATAATGGAGCAAAACATGCATAAAGTAAAGAGTCTACTGAAATGAAGAAGATCAAGACTAATCTGCTCCAGATGCGCCGCATCTCACTCATGACATGCGCCGCATCTCTATCAAGATATCACCAGATACGATCCAAGATACAAGAGGACATGCGCCGCATCTAATCATGGAGTTACGCCGCATCTTCTGGCGGTGTACGAATATTCCTGAATATTATAATCTTGGACCCCACGCGAAGTTAAGTACATGCGCCGCATCTACTCCTTAGATGCGCCGCATCTTCCCTCAGACAGAAACTATAAATACCCCAAGACCAGACGAATTTCGGACGCATTATATTAGATTCGAAGACCGAACAGGAGAAACCTAGGGCGAATTCAGTCATGGAGGCAGCACAAGACACACCCAAATCAAAGATACAAGAGCTGTAAGAAGGTGTTGCATGTGTTTAATTCATTAAGTAGTTTTGTTTTATTGTGTTAGCAAACTTTAATTCATCAGGATTGGTGGCTTGTGTAATGTGACAACGAAAGATTGCACTCCCTTTAATACTTGCTTTCCCATCAATTAAAGTTTATATGTTGATGTCTTTGGTTACTACTTATTAGTGCATTGATAACCTCTGTGTTTATTAGTGGCTTGCGGGCATTTGACTGCGGGACATAATGTGGCTCCCACGGTAATTACTAAATTGATCACTTAGGAATAACTTTTAGACATAAGTAATCATTAAGGGTTTACTCGCCGATAAGATTAGGACCAACGAGAAAGGGTTAACTACATACACTTCATATAAAGCTATCAATAAAACAAGTGACAATCTACTTAATCATAAGGACAGCCCTCTTATTGTCTCGAGTATCTATCTGTGTACGTGTGTGCTACTTGCTGATTCCTGCCTATTGGTTTATTTTATTATTTAATTGCAAACAAATCGTGCCAGTCTCTCAGGCTGAAACCCCCTTGCGTTAGGATATTAAAATACTGATTAGAATAACGAGATAATACGTTCCACTCCTAGTGATCGACACTCTACTTACCATTATATTCATACTGACCGGGTACACTGCTCGTTAAGTGTGTGTGTTATTGATAAGTCGGCTAAATATAAATTTAAAACTTGAGTAGGCATTAAAACTGTTAAAACTATACTACGACACGCATACGCATCATATGTAGATAAGGCATAGATCAGCGGTTGTCTGCAAATCTGCTTAGCGGGATTCTAGTGTAATTTATTATGCACTAAAAACAACACATTATATCTTATGGTAAAAGTAAATGTCTGCACGTCTGCAATACAATACATCCATTCTTAATTGAAAAAACTATGATAGTAATATTTATTTTTTCAGGACGATATGATGCAATAAAACTATCTCAGTAAAAACAACACATTATCGGGTTATCGGGTTGACCCGATAACCCGATAGTATTTTTTATTTAACCCGAACCCGACCCGATAACAATATCGGGTTATCGGGTCGGGTCAAAACAGCCCGACTAGATTTTTTGACCCGATTAGACCCGACCCGATTAGTCTTATCAGGTTCGGGTTCGGGTTCGGGCCGGGTCAACCCGACCCTAAAGACACCCCTAAACCACACTCACTGAGATAAATGATACAAATAATGATGTGTGAACTACAATAATATCACACAGTAACTATATTAAAGGTTTTACACGTCTGTGTTGAACCTTGATGCTTAATCTCCTTCTGTATTTACATGTTTTTGTCCGTTTTTACACGTTTTTGTCCGTATTTACACGTTTTCGTCCGTTTTTACACTTTTTCGTCCGTTTCTACACGTTTTCATCCGTATTTACACGTTTTCGTCCGTTTTTACATGTTTTCGTCCGTATTTACAAGTTTTCGTCAGATTTTACACGTTTTCGTCTGTTTTTACATGTTTTCTTCCGTTTTTACACGTTTTCGTCCATTTTTACACGTTTTTGTCCGTTTTTACACATTTTCATCCATATTTACAAGTTTTCCTCCGTTTTTACACGTTTTCGTCCGTTTTTACACGTTTTCATCCGTATTTACACATTTTTGTCCGTATTTACACGTTTTTACACGTTTTCTTCTGTATTTACACGTTTTCGTCCGTTTTTACATAATTTCGTCTGTTTTTACACGTTTTCTTTCGTTTTTACGCGTTTTTGTCTGTATTTACACATTTTCGTCCGTTTTTACACGTTTTCGTCCGTTTTATACATTTTCATCCGTATTTACACGTTTTCGTCTGATTTTACACGTTTGCGTCTGTTTTTACACGTTTTGTTTCGTTTTTAAACGTTTTTGTCCGTATTTACAACTTCTTTCTGCAGTTTTTACATGTTTTCGTCTGTTTTTACCATTTTCGAACCGTTTTTTACACTGCTTTTTCAGTCCGTTTTTTACACGTTTTCGTAATGTTCTTACACGTTTTACACGTTTTTGTTGTATTTACACGTTTTCGTATGCCTTTTATACGTTTTTGTCCGATTTTACACGTTTACGTCTGTTTTTACATGTTTTCTTCTGTTTTTACATGTTTGTATCTGTATTTACACGTTTTTGTCCATTTTTACACGTTTTCGTCTATTTTTATATGTTTTCGTTTATTTTTACACGTGTAAATATGGATGAAAACGTGTAAAAATGGATGAAAAAGTGTAAAAATGGACGAAAGCATGTAAATACGAACAAAATCGTGTAAAAACAAAAGTAAACATGTAAAAACAGACGAAAACATGTAAAAACGGACGAAAACATGTAAAAATGGATGAAAACGGTAAAAACGGACGAAAACATGTAAAAACAGAAGAAAATATATAAATACGGACAAAAACGTGTAAAAACGGAAGAAAACGTGTAAAAACAAACGTAAACGTGTAAAATCGGATGAAAACGTGTAAATACGGACGAAAACGTGTAAAAACGGATGAAAACGTGTAAAAACGGACGAAAACGTGTAAATACGGATGAAAACGTGTAAAAAAGGACGAAAACGTGTAAATACAGACAAAAACGTGTAAATACAGACAAAAACGTGTAAAAACGGAAGAAAACGTGTAAAAACAGACGAAAACGTGTAAAAACGGACGAAAACGTGTAAATACAGAAGAAAACGTGTAAAAATGGACGAAAACGTGTAAATACGGACAAAAACGTGTAAATACGGATGAAAACGTGTAAAAGGACGAAAACGTGTAAAAACGGACGAAAACGTGTAAAACCAGACGAAAACTGTGTAAAAACGGACGAAAACGTGTAAAAACGGAAGAAAACGTGTAAAAACAGACGAAAACGTGTAAAATGAGACGAAAATGTGTAAATACGGACGAAAATGTGTAAAAACGGACGAAAACGTGTAAAAACAGACGAAAAAGTGAAAATACGGACCAAAACGTGTAAAAACGAAAGAAAACATTAAAAATGTAGCTTATTTCAGTTCAGCTTTAGCTTTTAAAAGCTTATTAGCTTCTTAGTCAGTAGCTTAGCCTATTTTGCATAATTTCCATTTTTCTAGTTCATTTTTAGATTCCTGTTTACGTTTTTAACGTAATTTGGTTTTTGCTTTATTTTCTTTGAACACTTGCCCGGTATCTCATATCGTATTCACGGGCTTTGCAAGTTGGCCTTTTTCTTAAGGGTTGGCTTGTCAGTCCCCGAGTATCACGCGTATCCGATATTTTTCATATATATAATACTACACGGATCAATGGTTTATCCTGACTTCGTAGCACATTGTTGGCATTTGATTCATTACAATTTTGCCCATCGCGTTATGTCTAGATTAATGGTGATGGAACAAAGCATTGAAATTTGTTAATGCAGCTACAAGCTATAAATTAACGAAAATGGATTGGGCCAAAAGCATTGAAATTTATGAATTAGTTACTCGTAATAATAGGTAAAAGTCAATAACCTTGCTAATGAGCGGAGTTAAATATATACCAATCACAATATAAGTTCACGTTTCCAATGAATAACTGAATTTTAGTCTTAAATATGTTGCCTTTGTATAAGACGTTTATGTGGGACTGAAATTCAGTCACAAATAATTGTCTCTCCAAACCTTTTTATTTTGCATACATATTTGTAACTGAAATTTAGTCATAGCTATGATGTCCATGTATTAGGGACTGAGTCGTGATTGAAATTCAGTCACTAACAAATTTCCCTCCAAACTTTTTTTATTGCACAGACATATTTGTAACTGAATTTTAGTCTTAGGTATGATGTCCATGTAATAGGGACTCAGCTGTGACTGAAATTCAGTCACTACAAATTTTCCCTACAAACCTTTTTATTGTGTAGACATATTTGTAACTGAATTTTAATCTTAAATATGTTGCCCATGTATAAGAGGTTTATGTGGGACTAAAATTCAGTCATAAATAATTTTCTCTCAAAAGTTTTTTTATTTTGCATACGTATCTGTAACTAAACTTTAGTCTTAGCTATGATGTCCATGTATTAGGGACTGAGTTGTGATTCAAATTCAGTCACTAACAAATTTTCCTCCAAACTTTTTTTATTGCGCAAACATATTTGTAACTGAATTTTAGTCTTAGGTATGATGTCCATGTAATAGGGACGCAGCTGTGACTGAAATTCAGTCACTAAAAATTTCCCTTCAAACCTTTTTATTGTGTAGACATATTTGTAACTGAAACTTAGTCTTAGCTATGATCTCCATGTATTAGGGACCGAACTGTGAGTATAATTCAGTCACTAACAAATTTTCCGCCAAAATTTTTTATTGCGCAAATATATTTGTAACTGAAATTTAGTCTTAGATATGATGTACATGTACTAGGGACTGAATTGTCACCCTTATTCAGTCACTAACAAATTTGCCTCCAAATTTTTTTCCCGTACAGGCATATTAGTAACTGAAATTTAGTCTCAGATATGGGGTCACTGAATCGAGGACTGATTTTTAGTCGCCGCAATCAGTCAATAAAAGGTCAGTCCTTAAAAGTATTAGTAACTGATGTTTCAGTTACCGATGCTATGTATCAGCGACTGATATATCAGTCCCTAGAAATTCAGTCTCTGAAAGCCTGTTTTTTTGTAGTGGAGATGTATATGGAAAACATTGATGGAGAAGAAGTGGAGAGGTTTGCAACCACGGTGACTGTTGGAGATGGATCCGTTACCAAGTACTCTGGGAAGTTTCCTCACTTCTCATATGAAGGAAAGGTGGTTCTGTCTAAACCTCGTGAGTTGTATGTACTTGCGGATCATGCAGAATTGGAAGAAAGAAACAGGAATGGGTGGTTGAGTAAAGATGAAGGGGAGTTAGGATGGAATGACGTGGATTCAGATCTGGAGTCCGCAGCAGGTAGTAAGTTTAACCGATCTGAGTGGGGAGGCAAGTGCGAGAGTGGAGTTTGAGCCATTGTGTGATGACTTTTGTTTTGTTTCATGTTTTGGAATTCTTATATTGTCTTTTCCCGTCTGGAGCCATGTTGGAGCATGATTACTCTTGAATATTGGATCGGTTTTATCCAAGTGATTTTGATTATAGAGTCAAAGTGGCCGTTGGAATTGTTCCATGTGAGATGATTGTTTGCATGAAGTGTGGTCATAGGAGGAAGTACACTTGTGAAAGGGAGCATAGATAATTATGGTGGCCAACATAATTATACATGTGTCACAACACAAGTGGACTTGCAAGTATGATAGCATGGATTGTGTTGTACATTAGGTGCTATGTGGTATATGTGCGTTATCATTGAGATGTGTGGTTTTGGAAGTAAGTATGCGTGTGGAATAGGCCTTATAACTATGGTCGCGAACATAATTATAAGGGTATCACACACGTGGATTTGTGACCATGATTACATTGATTGATGTTCGTTGTTATATGTTGTGGTAGATGTTATGTGATATCATGTTGATGATGGTTGTACGGTTAGAGATGTATTCTCTTAACCGTTTGGGAAATCGTTGTATGTGGGAGAGTGTAGGTGGTAAGATTCCATTCTACCTATCATATGCTTATACCTCGAATATCTGTTGGTACTAATGTTGTGATATTTAAGTTGGTTCGTTTGCTAGACTATTGAATGATGAGCCTAGTGAACTTAGACCTAGTATTGTGATTGAAATAGCTAGTGGTAAGGAGGTAGAGGTTGACAAGATTATTCGTGGGTATACAATAGTGTTAGAGGGTATTTCGTTTATGATTGACTTGATACCTTTTGGACATGGAAGTTTTGATGAGGTGATAGGGATGAACTGGTTATCTAAACATAAAGCCAAGGTTGTATGCTATGAAAAGGTAGTTCGTATTCCTTTAGAGAGTGGTGTTATACTTCGGATACAAGGAGAATGCTTAGGGAATGATCGATTTGAAATCCCTTAAGAATGCGAAATCCAAAGAACTTAAAATAGAAGAGATTCCTGTGGTGTGTGAATTTCCTGGCGTCTTTCCTGAAGACTTGTCTGGGTTGCCTCCAATCCATCAAGTTGAATTCCGTATTGAATTGATTCCTGGAGCGGCACTTATGGCGAAATCCCCATATCGTTTAGCACCCTCTGAGATATAGGAGTTGTCCGCGCAGTTGCAAGAACTTCAGGATAAGGGGTTTATCCGACCCAGTCACTCTCCGTGGGGAGCACCTGTGTTGTTTGTTAAGAAGAAGGATGGTTCGTTCCGGATGTGTATTGACTATCGGGAATTGAACAAGTTAACTGTTAAGAATCGGTATCCTCTTCCTAGAATCGATTATCTCTTTGACCAGCTACAAGGTTCTCGATTCTTTTCAAAGATAGATCTACGTTCTGGTTATCATCAGTTAAGAGTGTATGAGGAGGATATTCCGAAGACTGCTTTTAGGACGCGTTATGGACACTTTGAGTTTACGGTTATGCCATTTGGGTTGACAAATGCACCTGCGGTATTCATGGATCTAATGAATCGCATTTGTAAGCCTTATTTTGATAAACTTGTGATCGTGTTCATCGATGAAATATTAGTCTACTCTAAGACTGAGAAGGAGCATGGAGAGCATTTGAAGTTGGTCCTTGAATTGCTAGAGAAGGAGAAGTTATACGCTAAGTTTTCAAAATGCGAGTTTTGGCTTAGATAGGTACATTTTCTTGGACATGTGGTCAATAGTGAAGGTATACATGTAGACTGGAGAGATCGAGGCGGTCAAGAATTGGAAGGCTCCTACGACGCCGTCTGAGATACGTTCTTTCTTAGGATTGGCAGGGTACTACAGAAGATTTATAGCGAATTTATCGAAGATTGCCAAACCCCTCACATTGTTGACCAAGAAGAATAAGAAGTATGTCTGGGGATAAGAACAAGAGGTGGATTTTCAGACGTTAAAGGATAATTTGTGCGATGCACCTATTCTAGTGCTTCCGGATGATCCAGATGACTTGGTGGTGTATTGTGATGCGTCAAATCAAGGTTTTGGGTATGTACTGATGCAGAGAGGGAAAGTGATAGCCTATGCATCCCGACAACTCAAAATTCATCAGAAAAATTACACCACTCATGATTTAGAGCTTGGTGCGGTAGTGTTCGCTCTCAAGAATTGGAGACATTATATGTATGGCACAAAGAGTGTTGTTTATACAGATAATAAGAGTCTTCAGCATATCTTCAGCTAGTAGGAGCTGAATATGCGACAGAGAAGATGGATTGAACTGTTTAGTGATTATGATTGTGAGATTCGCTATCATCCTGGGAAGGCGAATGTGGTGGCTGATGCGTTGAGTAGGAAGGAAATGATTAAGCCTAAGCGTGTGCGAGCTATGTGCATGACATTGCAATCGGGAATCAAGGAAATATTTAAGGCAGCAAGGGATTGCCAAAAGAGTTATGCGGATAATCGCCGTAAGCCTTTGGAGTTCAGTGTAGGCGATCGTGTGATGTTGGAAGTGTCTCCCTGGAAGGGTGTTGTGCATTTCGATAAGAAAGGAAAATTAGCACCGAGATATGTAGGATCGTTTGAGATTACAGAAAGGATTGGACTTGTAGCATATCGGTTGAAATTGTCTGAGGAGTTAAGTAGTGTGCATGATACGTTTCACGTATCTAATTTGAAGAAGTGTTTGGCGGATGCTAGTCTGCATGTGCCATTAGATGAGATTAAGGTTAACAGGACCTTTCATTTTGTTGAGGAGCCTGTTAAGATTATGGACCGAGTGGTCAAGGGTTTGAAACATGGTAAGATAGCTTTAGTAAAGGTACGTTGGAATTCGAAGCGTGGTCCTGAGTTTACTTGGGAGCGCGAGGATCAGATGAGGTCTAAGTACTGAAATTTGTTTGCTGATGTGGTTGGTGAGACATGGAGTGTCGCGTCGATCATCTTAGATCATGATGAGATACTTACTTCGCGATTGTGGTATACGTTTTATAGAGCTTTGACAACGGCTTATCATTCTTAAGTGAATGGATTAAGAGAGTGTACAAATTTGACGTTGGATGTTTCTTTTGTTCAAGATTGTGGTGCTGCTATTTGCACCCTAGCGTGGGTGAGCAGATCATTTGTAGTTGGAGTCACACCCCGAAAATCGGGTCCAGCGGAAGCATTTATGTCACTGGGGTGCTACTCAATTGGTATCACAACACAAGGTACAAAGAACGGTTTTACCTTAACCGTTTAAAATGAAATTCATTTACAAAAATGTTAAATTTACATAATTCAAGAGTAGTGCGGAAATAGGCCCATAAATAAGTAAAGCGGTCCAAAATGTAAATATCAGAGTCGTCTATGACCATGCCCCTTGCCAAGCGCCTCCAGATATAAGCTATCATCTAAAAACCTGAAAATACATGCTAAAAGGGTCAGCTTACGCTGGTGAGTTCATAAGTTTGTTAAATAAATCACGAAGCTGTGAATAATATAATGTAGGACAATAGCGAGCATGATATGAACATGTACACACTTAATGAAACCACAAGCTTGAAACAACTAAACCTCATGATTGAATCACACATAAAAGATTCACGTACACTGGGTGCTACTTCCCAAAAGTTATACTGGGTGCCACTTCCCAAAAGTTATACTGGGTGCCACTTCCCAAAACTTGCGCGGAGAGTATTCACCCTTTCACGGGGGTGTGAGTGTCAACCCAAATAGTACCGGGTGCTACTTCCCAAATGGTACTACCAATACAATCCTAACCTCGTGCAACCTCATAGTAACAATCACACAATTTGAATTCACACAATACAAACCACAAAATAAGAATCCACATAAAGATAATCACACAGATTGAGTCCACACAATATAGTCACACAACAAGGGTTCACCTCCTAGTAATATAATATCATCATCCAAAGCATTAAGCTATGTAACAACTTGGATTTAACTTAATTTCACAACTCATCAAACAAGAACTGTCATGAAATTAAATTAAGAGTTGTTACAAAGAATTAATGTTTTTGATGATAAACATATATCAGAGGAAAGTGAAGTCAAACACACATACTGAAAACGAATGCACATATAGTAACCAAACGCATATTGTAATCAACCGCACATATTGTCCAAAATCACAAAACTAGTAGATCACAGCATTGAAAACATTCAAAAGCATTGAGTTTGGTTTAAAAAAAACGAGCATGTATTTTCCCCCAAAATAGTTATAAAATCGGTAAAAGTAGGGGTCATGAACTCACCTTAGCCACAGCAATGCAAGATCACAACTGACACAACTGGCATAGAGCATATCACAACGGTCTCAAAATATACGGCACGAGGGTACACGGAGGTACAAGCACGACAGTACACAACGGTCTAAGATCGGCACAACCTAATACGTATACGGTTATCTCAAAACATGTCTCGCAAAATAATAAAGTCTATAAAAGACAATATGTCGTAGTTTTCGTGGATTACTCAGTTTTCAAAACTTATCAAAAACTTAGTTTCAACGTTTCGTGTGGTGTGGTAAGAAGACATAGACTCGACAGACAACTTACGCCAAAGAGAAGAGACATCAACAAACTCGAGAGAATACTGACGAGAACTCAAACCAAAAATGACAAATCTAGAAGTTAAAGACAACCAAACACCTCAAGTAAAATAACTCAGTTTGTACGTTTCGATATTTACCCCGTTACCCCCAAATGGCTTGTATAAAACATAATCGTTTTATGATAAAAATGAGTTTAACTAATAAAATTAGTTTTTTTTTTTTGAGTCGTCAAGACTTGGGTTAATTAAATATGAAATTTTAATATTTAATAAGTTTATGTTTCGTTATTATTCTTGTAAGTATTAGTTTTGGTTTTATTGAAGATTTTGTGTCCGATTCGTGTTTAATATATTAAAGTCTTTTCGAGTTTAATATATTATACCGTCTCGAGTCCCAAAATGTTCAATAAGTCCGCTAACTAATATCGTAAGTCTGATAACGATTCACAACCGTCCAAGTATAATAATCATTTTCCCGTATTCAAATTAAAGTCACAATTTACATTTTCCAATACACTCCGAAACGTACCAGTCGCCACAAGTGTCACACACCTTAGTCAAATAATTAATACCCGTAATATTATTACAAGTTAACATCATTTTTTGTTTCATTGGGCCAAACCCATGATCAAGACCCAACATACTATCAATAATCTTATGGGCTTCGACCCAAGTTAAAGCAACTCAAACGCACCCCTAGTAAAACTAATGATACAACTCAAGCCATGTTTTGACACATACAGTCGAATTTTAACGCAAATGTTTAAAGTCAAGACTTTGACTCACCCAAGAACCAAAACAATATTAAGAATACTGCTAAGCCACGACAACAATAACATAACAATGATAATAACGACATGACTAGAAAGACCATTGCCGAGACCGAGCCATGAAATACACGTAAACTACTTGGGCCGCGTTTGAACCGAGTCGAAATCAAAAATTACAAGAGTAGCGAAATTTCTAATTCCACATAACAATAACAACATCAACCATCGACAACCACAAGTCAACAACAGTACCAGAGTATTGCCGAGACAAACCAGTAACCACAGAACTGAACAACTCCTTATTTGGGTTTTAATATCAAATCAAGACTCTATCCACAATTTCTCAACCTCAGTACGCACGTTTACAAAAATTCAAACCAAGATGAATCCGGGTCAACCCGACCCGAATCCAAATCTTACCACACGAACACAACAACTATAACCATGTGTACATCCAGTTTTTAAGTCACAAAACTTGTTTTAAATCCACTAAATCCACGAAAATAATAGCAACATAAATCGGTAATAAAAAGAAATATATAAAGACGGGTTTCTTGATTTTACCATGACGAGAAGAGAGCGAGAGGAAGCGGCGGAGACGCGTAGTAGTGGTGTCGGCACAAGCTCGAGTCGCCGGAAAATATTGCCGGAAAACCATAAGTTACCGAAAAAAGAGAATAGATGGAGGTGGGTTGGTGGCGCGTGAAGCATAGGGAAATGATGAGGAGATTAAGAGGAGCATGTTGGTGGTGGCGGTGAGATGTGGTGACCGGAGGTGGAGCTCCGGTGGCCGGTTTTGTCGCCGGATTTTATTAGAGAGGAGAGAGAGATGGGAGTGGTGATAATGTCGGCTGGAAGCAAATAAAATGAAACATGTAACCCTAAAATTTTATAAGTGGGTATTTATAGTGTGAGGGTAGGACTAAGCACAAACCCTAACGCGCCCTCGGGGACTAAAACTGACAATTTCTTCATATTTTTAACAAAACACCAACGAGACCAATAAATCGTGTGGTAAATATTTCCCGAGCACCCGAAAGTTATTCCATAATTTTTAAAATAGCTATTCCATTAATTTTGATTATAAATATGCGTAGCTTTATTTCTTGTTGCCTGAATAAATTAATATTCGCGTTTAGAATAATTTTTCCAATAAAACGACTATTCATACGCCTCGTTTCTCACGAATAATAAAAAAAATTCAAAACAAATCGTCGATTGTGCCAGTACGCGTTGTGTACAAATTTTCACGTTTCGCGCGATAAATTCACGTTTTCAAACCAAATAAGTTCAGAAAGGATCCGTTTATGAAAAACGGGGAAGGTCTCGAATAAAAATACATTCGGAAAATTACGGGTGGTTACAGTCTCACCTCCTTAACGGAATCGCGACCTCGCGATTCTATTCAAGTTACTCGTTACGGTTGAAAAGAAATGAGTATATACACACTAGGATTCATCGTCACGTTCTCACGTGAATTCAAGAACACTTGAATGATTTCTTCATTTCGGCCATCAGTCTGGAGATGATACACAGTATTCATTCCCAACCTGTTCTCATGGTCTTTGGAGTGATTGCCAGGGATTTGATGTGAAACATCTATCCCGATCAGAGAATGGTAAGAGTCGACACTCTATACCGATTAGTGATTTCATATGAGTACGGACGAGCAGGTTTGCCAATACTGTCGTTTCATTGATTAGCAGAAGGTAGCGGCGCGGGATTTACTCCAAGGTTTCGTTTATGACATAAATAAATTATCCGGTAAGGAAGTAGCAAGGATCACTTGTACTTCCGAGGGACGAGTAAAAGGTTAGGTGGTTGTCCCAAGGAATCGCGGTTTCAGTCACTCCTTAGAGTCTCAAGATTTCTGTTAGGCGTGGAATCTCTGCCAAATAGAGAGTTTAGCGAATTCAAAGTACAAATCTGAGAAAAGAAGTTGATTGCCACAAGCAATCAATTGGTTGAATCGGTAATGTACAAGGTACTCAAAACGGAAGGTACAACATTGATTGAACAGTTTTGATTAAACAATCCCGATCGAAAAGATGAACATCATCGATTGAGCACAAGGCTTAGAGTAGAGGCGACTGTAACAAGGCCACAACAAAACGAGTCCGAATAACAAAACCAAATCCAGGATGACGTCCAAAATCATAAAATCGAACAATTCGAATTAAATCAGAATCAAGACCAATCCAAACGCAGTCGATATCGAATCTAAACGTAGTCAAAAATCGAAACCAAAAGTAGCCAAAATCAAACATAAGCGTAGATAAAATCAATTCCAAACGTAGCCAAGATTCAAAACCAAACATGGTCGAAATCGAATCTAAACGTTCTAGTAAGCTCGGGCGGCTTATAACGCTCTCCAGGAGTTACAACTAAGTAGCTCGAATTCAAATGGTGTCAATCGGATCTAACTCGACCCGATGCAAGATACGGCCAGACGGCGGCAAACAGGATTTCCATATAATGGAGACGTATAGCGGTGCCAGAAGTATTACGGTTCATACGATGTTGTGATGCCAGTGTGTAGTGTGTGTGGAAGTAAAATTCCAATGTCGGTGTACGCACGCAAAACTGTACGATTCCAAAAATCAATGACCAACCCGAACATAATTCCATTATAACTACTCTCAGTATTGCAAAATTCACCTCTGAGTCGGACATAGGTGATCAGGCTATGTCCCACTGTCCCTGGTTGAATATAGGTGATCAGTCTATATTCACCCGAGGTTCAATGAATTTTGAAATACTCAGCCTAGTTATACTAGTAGTATGTCTGTTACATCAAAAATCATTCCCAAAACCACGACAAGTATACAAACTCGACATTCAGTAGTGAGATTACGCAAGAAAATAGCGTAACTCAGTGATAGGTTCGGTGCGAGTATAAGCATATGGAAATGCTTATAATGAACAGTTAAAACGAGTGGATATAAAATATCTAAGAGTCAGGCACGCATCTCAACAAATATATAACCAAGCATCTCATCAAATAACTCGTCAAGTATATCATGAACATCTCATCTAATATATCATCAATTATCTCGTCATATCAATTAAATCCTCAAATAAAATCATACGCGAGGCATCGGCTTGGCAGGCAGGCACGTGTCGGTCATAGGGTTAAGTTTTTATAAAAGTGGTTATAGTCCAGGTTTTTGAAAATAAACCCAGTTCTCTATAACCTGGCTCTGATACCAATCTGTCACACCCCGAAAATCGGGTCCAGCGGAAGCATTTATGTCACTGGGGTGCTACTCAATTGGTATCACAACACAAGGTACAAAGAACGGTTTTACCTTAACCGTTTAAAATGAAATTCATTTACAAAAATGTTAAATTTACATAATTCAAGAGTAGTGCGGAAATAGGCCCATAAATAAGTAAAGCGGTCCAAAATGTAAATATCAGAGTCGTCTATGACCATGCCCCTTGCCAAGCGCCTCCAGATATAAGCTATCATCTAAAAACCTGAAAATACATGCTAAAAGGGTCAGCTTACGCTGGTGAGTTCATAAGTTTGTTAAATAAATCACGAAGCTGTGAATAATATAATGTAGGACAATAGCGAGCATGATATGAACATGTACACACTTAATGAAACCACAAGCTTGAAACAACTAAACCTCATGATTGAATCACACATAAAAGATTCACGTACACTGGGTGCTACTTCCCAAAAGTTATACTGGGTGCCACTTCCCAAAAGTTATACTGGGTGCCACTTCCCAAAACTTGCGCGGAGAGTATTCACCCTTTCACGGGGGTGTGAGTGTCAACCCAAATAGTACCGGGTGCTACATCCCAAATGGTACTACCAATACAATCCTAACCTCGTGCAACCTCATAGTAACAATCACACAATTTGAATTCACACAATACAAACCACAAAATAAGAATCCACATAAAGATAATCACACAGATTGAGTCCACACAATATAGTCACACAACAAGGGTTCACCTCCTAGTAATATAATATCATCATCCAAAGCATTAAGCTATGTAACAACTTGGATTTAACTTAATTTCACAACTCATCAAACAAGAACTGTCATGAAATTAAATTAAGAGTTGTTACAAAGAATTAATGTTTTTGATGATAAACATATATCAGAGGAAAGTGAAGTCAAACACACATACTGAAAACGAACGCACATATAGTAACCAAACGCATATTGTAATCAACCGCACATATTGTCCAAAATCACAAAACTAGTAGATCACAGCATTGAAAACATTCAAAAGCATTGAGTTTGGTTTAAAAAAAACGAGCATGTATTTTCCCCCAAAATAGTTATAAAATCGGTAAAAGTAGGGGTCATGAACTCACCTTAGCCACAGCAATGCAAGATCACAACTGACACAACTGGCATAGAGCATATCACAACGGTCTCAAAATATACGGCACGAGGGTACACGGAGGTACAAGCACGACAGTACACAACGGTCTAAGATCGGCACAACCTAATACGTATACGGTTATCTCAAAACATGTCTCGCAAAATAATAAAGTCTATAAAAGACAATATGTCGTAGTTTTCGTGGATTACTCAGTTTTCAAAACTTATCAAAAACTTAGTTTCAACGTTTCGTGTGGTGTGGTAAGAAGACATAGACTCGACAGACAACTTACGCCAAAGAGAAGAGACATCAACAAACTCGAGAGAATACTGACGAGAACTCAAACCAAAAATGACAAATCTAGAAGTTAAAGACAACCAAACACCTCAAGTAAAATAACTCAGTTTGTACGTTTCGATATTTACCCCGTTACCCCCAAATGGCTTGTATAAAACATAATCGTTTTATGATAAAAATGAGTTTAACTAATAAAATTAGTTTTTTTTTTTTTTTGAGTCGTCAAGACTTGGGTTAATTAAATATGAAATTTTAATATTTAATAAGTTTATGTTTCGTTATTATTCTTGTAAGTATTAGTTTTGGTTTTATTGAAGATTTTGTGTCCGATTCGTGTTTAATATATTAAAGTCTTTTCGAGTTTAATATATTATACCGTCTCGAGTCCCAAAATGTTCAATAAGTCCGCTAACTAATATCGTAAGTCTGATAACGATTCACAACCGTCCAAGTATAATAATCATTTTCCCGTATTCAAATTAAAGTCACAATTTACATTTTCCAATACACTCCGAAACGTACCAGTCGCCACAAGTGTCACACACCTTAGTCAAATAATTAATACCCGTAATATTATTACAAGTTAACATCATTTTTTGTTTCATTGGGCCAAACCCATGATCAAGACCCAACATACTATCAATAATCTTATGGGCTTCGACCCAAGTTAAAGCAACTCAAACGCACCCCTAGTAAAACTAATGATACAACTCAAGCCATGTTTTGACACATACAGTCGAATTTTAACGCAAATGTTTAAAGTCAAGACTTTGACTCACCCAAGAACCAAAACAATATTAAGAATACTGCTAAGCCACGACAACAATAACATAACAATGATAATAACGACATGACTACAAAGACCATTGCCGAGACCGAGCCATGAAATACACGTAAACTACTTGGGCCGCGTTTGAACCGAGTCGAAATCAAAAATTACAAGAGTAGCGAAATTTCTAATTCCACATAACAATAACAACATCAACCATCGACAACCACAAGTCAACAACAGTACCAGAGTATTGCCGAGACAAACCAGTAACCACAGAACTGAACAACTCCTTATTTGGGTTTTAATATCAAATCAAGACTCTATCCACAATTTCTCAACCTCAGTACGCACGTTTACAAAAATTCAAACCAAGATGAATCCGGGTCAACCCGACCCGAATCCAAATCTTACCACACGAACACAACAACTATAACCATGTGTACATCCAGTTTTTAAGTCACAAAACTTGTTTTAAATCCACTAAATCCACGAAAATAATAGCAACATAAATCGGTAATAAAAAGAAATATATAAAGACGGGTTTCTTGATTTTACCATGACGAGAAGAGAGCGAGAGGAAGCGGCGGAGACGCGTAGTAGTGGTGTCGGCACAAGCTCGAGTCGCCGGAAAATATTGCCGGAAAACCATAAGTTACCGAAAAAAGAGAATAGATGGAGGTGGGTTGGTGGCGCGTGAAGCATAGGGAAATGATGAGGAGATTAAGAGGAGCATGTTGGTGGTGGCGGTGAGATGTGGTGACCGGAGGTGGAGCTCCGGTGGCCGGTTTTGTCGCCGGATTTTATTAGAGAGGAGAGAGAGATGGGAGTGGTGATAATGTCGGCTGGAAGCAAATAAAATGAAACATGTAACCCTAAAATTTTATAAGTGGGTATTTATAGTGTGAGGGTAGGACTAAGCACAAACCCTAACGCGCCCTCGGGGACTAAAACTGACAATTTCTTCATATTTTTAACAAAACACCAACGAGACCAATAAATCGTGTGGTAAATATTTCCCGAGCACCCGAAAGTTATTCCATAATTTTTAAAATAGCTATTCCATTAATTTTGATTATAAATATGCGTAGCTTTATTTCTTGTTGCCTGAATAAATTAATATTCGCGTTTAGAATAATTTTTCCAATAAAACGACTATTCATACGCCTCGTTTCTCACGAATAATAAAAAAAATTCAAAACAAATCGTCGATTGTGCCAGTACGCGTTGTGTACAAATTTTCACGTTTCGCGCGATAAATTCACGTTTTCAAACCAAATAAGTTCAGAAAGGATCCGTTTATGAAAAACGGGGAAGGTCTCGAATAAAAATACATTCGGAAAATTACGGGTGGTTACAATTTGTAGTTGGATTTAGATCGTGGAAGTTAGATGTTGGGTATTCATGAATGTTTTAATTAATGTTGGTGCTATGTGTAACTATTATATGTGTGTGCTACTTGTGGTTACCGTTTGGATTTTCTTTTGGATCGGGGGTAACGTGCCTACCTGTGAGAAATCGTTTGGGTCATTTGTGTTATTGATCGGAGTAATGTATATATTTCCGTGTATCGTTGGATTGTCGGTAATGTTTTCTATCGTGTGTATTCGAGTATTCAATTGGTTCATATCTTGTGGTACTTTCCCCGTGACTGTATGGCGTCGTAGAATTCCCCATAGTCATAAGACGTGCTAGTGATTTATGGTTTTATGGCGTGGTACTATCCCGCTTGGATATCCACAAATTTTCTTTTGCTGATGTTACTGGTGACTAGAGTAGTTAAATCTCGGGACGAAATTTCTCTAAGAGGGGGATAATGTAACAACCGTTGTTTTGGCAGGTTAGTCAAACCAATAGTGTTGACTTGTTAAATTTTGTTTGGTGGTTTAGAGGTTTTCATGAGTTTTGTAGGATCATGTGCTTCTAGCTTGATTGAGCTTGGTTAAACGAGAATCTCTAGGTGTAAGACTTGTGTCTATGCGGAAACTAAACACAAGAATATAAAGAAGAAAATAACTGACAAGGTTTTGATCCTCTATGGATCGGATTATGAACTAAGAAATTGTGTTATTGAATTTTGTAAAATGATACAAAACTCATAGACAGGTGTTCCTTTTATACTAACAAGAAACCCTAACCCTAACCCGTCATACAAGAAAACGTGTAAAGAGATAAACATGATCTCTTCTAAAAATAAATCTAACAAACATTCTAAACATACGGGATAACAATTACTAAAACCCGCAGTAATAACTACTATCAGCAGAAACAAAAATAAACTACCGGCAGCAATGAACTTCAGCAGGAACCGAACACTATCGGCAGGAACCAGCTCACACTACCAGCAACAATGAGAAATCTTTATTTGACAGAGATCCTAACAATCCTCCCCTAATCTTGAAGTTGACTAGGTTAACTTGCAAGATTCCCACGTGATAGAGCTTTAACTTCTCAGGCTTGAGGATTGCATTTGAGCAGCAGCAATAGTAAGTAACCAGCAGCAACATCTGTAACTTCCAGCAGCAACCTCTATAGTTCAGCAGCAAAAGGAAATTATCTTCAAAAGAATAAGTTGGTCACCATGTCATCCATTTGATCTTGAATGCTACTATGACAAAATGTACATCAAATCAGTTGAAGTTTCATACTATTCTCATCACATCCAGGTGTGTTAACTCCTGTGACAGGTGAATCATTGAAAATTAATGGATTTGATGACTCTTTACCAATAGCCATTACTACTGGAGTAGCCAATGTTTAGGTGTGTAAGACCATGGTACATTGATAACCATCTGATTTTTAGTAAATCAGCAACTATAAACGGATTTGACTTGTCTTTACCTGTAGCCGTTTGCTCAGGACTAGCCAATTATTAGGTTGAAGATAACCTTTGGTGAATTGAGTACCAAGTATGGTATTCCACTACCTTTACCACAAGCCATACACTTGTGGGCTAGCCAATTCTTTGGAAACCCCAAAGGAGTAAAATCCATGGTGAATTGAAAACCATTTCAACTCTCAGGAATAAACCATGGGTGAGTTGAAGTACCCTATAGCTTTGAGCAAGCTATTACAGCTATCAACAGATTTGACAATCACACCAGAGCTGTACCCTCATGGTGAGTCAACTCTTTCTTGTCGATTAGACATGGTGAGTTGATTACCATTTGTTGTGTAGGTGTAAACACCAACACTGTACCTGCAAACAAAGTTAGTAGACAAACTATGCTAATTTTTTTATTTATTTTTTATTTTTTATTTTTGTAACTAAGAAAGGAAAATAACATAAAAGAAAATAAAGAAAGAAAATGATTTTTTATTTTATTTTTTAACACGAGCAGCAGAATTCGAAGCAACCAGCAGAAATGGTGTTATCAGCAGGAACGGGAACACTGCCAGCAGAAACCGAAGTACTACCAGCAGAATCCATGTAAGAGCCGCAGCAATGAAATTAATGCAGCAGAATCAAAATAGCGACACCAGCTCCAACACGCTACTACTCTTAACAAGCAGAAGAACAATGTATTGTACCTACGTGACACATTTTTAATATAAAGCAAAACGTGACAACTTTACTGATCACCAACCAACACGCACTTGCACAATTCGGTCAGACCCACGTGAATATCAATCATCAATTAATAACCACTTGCCCAGTACTGATCACTTAATTTGCATCAACCAGTCAATTACAAACAAACTCCAATTAATATAGCACGAGATTGAAAGAATCACAGCCCGATGTGAACATTTTGCCTAATGAAATCACTCCAATGAATAACCCATGAATTAATACCCATGCGATAGATGACAAAATCATCTTTGACCAATACCAATTCACCCCACATGAATGTGAAATGTATTGATCACTGAGCATCAACTTCAATAACCAATGACCAGATGACAACAAATCCATCCATTTACTGACCGACTAAGCATAGCCCCACAAACTCACGTTGACCAATTAATATTCAATGCAATAAACCGATCCAATGTGATTTAAATGATTCCAGTCAATACCCATTATCCTCATAAATTTTATCACCAATCGAACCCATGTGATATAAATTCATACACCAATTCGATTAAAATAAGCAAATCAGTATTTATGAGTACAAGGCCCACACCATTCCTCTGCACAGTCTGATCGAAATTCAACTGCTATTGACCAACCCCACAAACCAAATAATTCAACAGCAGCTTTATTATATTTAGAGAACACAAAACAAACAAAAAAAATGTTAGTCAGCACAAAATATACAATAATAAGCCTCCTGTTGGGAATTCTGCTAAGGAAGAATTCTGCTGATGGTTACTGCTGATGGTTACTGCTGAAGCTTTATGATTCTGCTGAAGAATGTTACTGTGGAAGTATAGATTGTGCGGAATGTGTTTCTGCTGATGGATAGTTTCCGCGTATTATGTTATTAGTTAGGATATGCATGAGTTTATTTAGAATGTGATATTGCATATCTTAGATATTTTTTTAGATTATACGTTTCTTGTGAAACGGTTTAGGGTTGTTTAGGGTTCCTTGTCTATAAAAGGAACACGTCTTTATGTATTATGTACGAGTTTAGAAAAACACTTTTAGTATTAATCAAAAGATCCATAGAGGATCAAATCGTTCTTAGTAATTGTGTTCTTACTTGTGTTTGTTTTCCGCTATAGAATACAAGTAACTTAGACTTTCTTTTAGTGTGTTTGTGATTACATAAACATTACTAACGATCCACGAGCTCATAAAGATCTATCAAGGTCTGCGATTCAACAAGTGGTATCAGAGCCTCGTGAGAGTCTCTGTGTTACTAAGAACATCTTCTCGTTTACACCCTCTCACACCCAATAACCATGCCTGGATCAGATGATGAATCTGAAGTTCACAGCAACAACAACAACAACAACAACAACCAAAACACCACATCTATGCAACAACTCAATCTCACCAATAGCAATGCAAAGTTTCCTTATCTTAAGAAGGAAGAATATGAATTATGGGCAATGAAGATGCAGAACTGGATCACCAATATTGATTGGAATCTTTGGGAAGTTGTCCGTAAAGGAAACAGTTTGAAGAAGCATTCTAAGGATGAACATGGTGTTATTACTATTCTTCCTCCTAGATCTGCTGAAGAGATTCTTGCAGTTCAAAGAGAAAATAAAGTGAGAACCATTCTTCTTCAAGCTATTCCAGATGACCACATGGGAGATTTTCACTACATGGATGAAGCAAAAGATATCTGGATGGCGATCAAGGCTAGGTTTGGTGGGAACGATGAGTCAAAAAGGATGAAGAAGTCGATGTTGAAACAGCAGTTTCAAGAGTTTCAAATAACTGAAGAGGAAGGTATCCACAAGGGGTATGACAGGTTCCATAAGATTTTAAGCCAGATGAATCAGCTGAAGGCCAGACCTGACAATGAGGACTGCAATGCAAAGTTCCTTCGATCATTACCTCCCTCATGGCTACAAGTGAGCATTGCACTCAAAGCAAAAGGTGGTCTTGATATGCTTTCATTTGATGATCTCTTCAACAAGCTTAAGACTCTTGAACCTGATGTTCGAAGTCCCATTCGTACATCCACTCCTAACTACTCAGCATTTGTAAGCACCAGCTCCAATAAGATGACTCAGGCTTCAAGTTCAAGCTCCTCAGTAACATCTTCCTACTCTCAACCACAGTCTAGTGGTGTAATGGAGGATGTACTCCAGTCGTTTGTTGCTGATTATGAACATCAGCAGCATCTTGCTTTTGAGGATTTTGATCAGGTGGATCCTCTTGACTTGGAAGAGATGAATCTAAAATGGCAGGTGGCCATGCTTACTTTAAATGTCAAGAGGTTTGAAAAGAAGTCTGGAAGAAAGTTTGGGTTTCAGGGAAGAGAACCAGCTAGGTTTGATAGAAGGAAGATCAAGTGCTATTCATGTGGTCAGTTGGGTCACTTCTCTAGAGAGTGCAAGGATAGAAAGACTGGTGATGAAGTTCGGTATTCAAGCTATCAGAAGAACAAGGTGAATGCTGAAAACCCCAAAGCCATGGTCACTCTTGATGAACATATCAACTGGAAGGTGCATGATCCTGAGACTGATGATAATGCTGATGTGGGTGGATTGCTGGCTAGCTGTTCTTCAGAGGATAATCATTGTCAGAATGCCTTGATGGGCATATCTCAGGTACAAAATTGTGTATTTGGTTGTAGTGAAAGGTATAATGAACTTAAAAAAGAACATGATGAATTAAAAGCCAAATATCATGAAAGTTATATAGATGTTAAGGCTTATAAACACTCTTTAAAAACACTAGAAAGACAAAAAGTCTGGTTTCAGAAGAATGAGGTTGCTTATGGTGAAAAGATAGGGGTGTTAGAGAGAGATCTATTTTGTGCTAAAAATGAATTAAAATGTTGTGAAAAGGAAAAGGCTAAACTAGAGGTAGAAAAACAGGAAGTGCAGACTAAACTAGATGATAGCTTGGCTAGGTTTGATAAATGGAAAGATTCTTCTAAAAATCTAAACAGGTTAGTTAACAGTTCCATGTCTGTAAAAACTAAAATTGGTTTAGGGTTTGGTGACTACATAGGGAAAGATCAATTTTATGACCCTAATGAGTACAGTGTGTTTGACCCTGAACCAGTAGACTATCAAGCCCCTGTTAAGTTTGTCAGTAATGGATACTTACATGCTGTGCCTGGACCTATTAGGGGAGAACACATGCCATCTAGCACCACCACCTCTGACTTTGATGGATCACACCATCTTTATGGCAAAAAGTCAATTGACTTGCCAGACCCTGATTCTAATTCTTCTGACTTTGTCTCTTGTTCTGACAGTGACAAGTCCTCTGACCAAGGGTCTACCACCTATACCAGTTGTGATTCAAGTGAAAAGTCAGACCCTACAAAGACCTCTCCCAAGCCTTCACCCAAGACACCCTACAAGTCTGTTAGAATTGCTGCTAAGGATGTCAAGTCCAAGACAGTTTCTTCTGAAGACTTGTCTTTTCATTCTTTGCAAAATAATGTTTATTATTGTGTCAAAAACAATCCTGTTTCTGTTAGTGATTTGAATAATTCTACTTGTAATGGAACATCTTTTTCTTTTAATAAATCTTCTAAAAAGAAGAAATGTTTTGTGTGTGGAAGTAAATCTCATCTAATCAAGGATTGTGATTTTCATGAGCAAAGAATGGGTGTTGGTCAAACTAAACCTAGACCAATGTGGACAAATGTTCAGAATATTCCACCATATGTCCCACAGGCATCTCATAGGGCCAGCAATTATGCTGATAGACATTCTGCTGATAGACATTCTCCTAAGAAACATTCTGCTGATAGAAATTTTCAGTCTGCTAGGAGAAGATATGTTGCTAGACCATTTGTGCAACCCACTAGTTCTTATTTTCAGAATGGTCTTTGGCCTGGCTTTATTGACCCAATGACTATGGGTATGGGATATTGGGATACTGCTGTTAAGCCCTCAGCAGGTTGTTTTTGGACTCACAAGGGACCTAATCTTCATAGAAGGTCCAAGAACAATGGTGGATCTTATCAATCTACATGGCCTAATTCTTATGATCCACAAGGCAGGCTCAAGTCAGTAATGACTTGAGTCTCCAATGTGTACTAACTTTTGTATAATTTTGTTGTATATGTAGGATCATCCTTTGAAAAGTAAAGATGTAGGCATAGTAGATAGTGGTTGTTCCAGAAGTATGTCAGGAAATAGGGACATGCTGCAGAATTTTGTACCCATTCAAGATGGAGGCATTGTGACTTTTGGTGGAGGAGATGGCAAAATCACTGGGTTTGGTACCATCAGAACACCTGGCTTGGACTTTGAGAATGTGCTCTATGTGAAGGAACTGCAACACTTCAACCTGTTCTCAGTATCACAAATATGTGATGGCAAGAACAAGGTCTTCTTCTCAGAGGATGAATGTCTTGTGCTCTCTAAAGACTTCAAACTTCCAGCAGATTCCCCAATTCTGCTGAGAGTTCCCAGAAGATATAATTTATACACAATCAACCTGAATGAAGTCCAACCTGAAGGTGATCTGACATGCTTGGTGGCTAAAGCATCCATGGATGAGTCAAATAAGTGGCATAGAAGGATGGCTCATGTCAATTTCAAGACCATAAACAAACTCTCTAAGCTTGGTCTAGTTCATGGGCTTCCCTCCAAAATCTTCACCAATGAACACAATTGTGTTGCCTGCAACAAAGGGAAGCAACACAGAGCCTCATATAAAGCCATTACAGCTGTGAGCACTATCTCAGAACCTCTCCAGTTGCTGCACATGGATCTTTTTGGCCCAGCTCAAGTCAGGAGCATTGATCACAAATCCTTCTGCCTGGTGATCACTGATGACTATAGCAGGTTTTGTTGGGTATTCTTTTTGAGAACTAAAGATGAAACATCTCCAATCTTAAAAGAGTACATAACCCTTGTTGAAAACCAGCTAAATAAAAAGGTTAAAGGGATTAGGTGTGATAATGGGACAGAGTTCAAA
Source organism: Artemisia tridentata subsp. tridentata (assembly GCA_021014915.2). Taxonomy (NCBI): domain Eukaryota; kingdom Viridiplantae; phylum Streptophyta; class Magnoliopsida; order Asterales; family Asteraceae; genus Artemisia; species Artemisia tridentata. The sequence goes on from CP139502.1 coordinate 194,764,361, forward strand.
AATGCTGTCTTAATAGAACTTTGTCAGTCTAAGGGGATAAAAAGGGACTATAGCACTCCAAGAACCCCACAGCAAAATGGGGTTGCAGAAAGAAAGAATAGGACCTTAATAGAGGCAGCAAGATCCATGCTTGCAGACTCTAAATTACCCACTATGTTCTGGACTGAAGCAGTAAGCACTGCTTGTTATGTTTTGAACAGGGTATCCATCACTAGACCTCATATCAAGACACCTTATGAACTTCTCACTGGGAAAGTTCCTGATATTCATTACTTTAAACCTTTTGGTTGTCAAGTGACCATTTTGAACACTAGTGATCCTTTAGGAAAGTTTGATGAGAAGGCAGATGAGGGTTTCATTGTGGGATATTCAGCTCATAGTAAGGCTTATAGGGTATACAATTTAAGTTCTAAAAAGATAGAGGAGACCCTTAATCTGAGATACCTAGAAAATAAGCCTCATGTTCAAGGACAAGGTCATCCTTGGTATTTTGACTTGGATTACCTAACTGATTATTTGGGCTATACTAGATATGTTGCTGAACAATCTGCAGGTACAAAAGAGTCTCCTACTAACAATGCAGGTACCCTGGAAGATGACTCAGGAAGTGAGTCTGAGCAAGATGAGCATACTATTGTTGTACCTTCGTTTCCTCCTAACCATGTTGAAGGAAATACTTCTGGGGAGATTGAAGATTTGTCACACTATGCAGAGGACCTTGCTAGACTGAAGAAGCAAGAATTTGCAGCCAATCAAGAAGCTGAAAGACTAAGTGAGGAGTCAGCACAACCCTTCAGTGGAAACCAGGATTCTGCTGATCCACCTCATGTTTCTGCTGAAGTTGCTAAATCTGCTGATGGATCTTCTGAAGGTTCTCCCCTGGCTAATAGTGTGTCCACAGACTTTGAGGAACCTTTTACACGCTTTCCAAGTCCTTCTGATCTTGGAAATCATTCACCCAAAGCTGGTATCTTCAACTCAGCCTCCTATGACAGTGACTTTGGACCAAATATGACCAATCTTGACACCACAATTGAAGTCAACCCCAATGCAACCAAAAGGATACATACTGATCATCCTCAATCCAACATTCTTGGTGATCCTCAAGCACCTGTTAGAACTAGAAGTTCTGTGAAAGGTTCTAAATATGGTCAAGTGGCTTTTCTTTCTTATGTTTCATCTCAGCAAAGGGACAATCACACAGACTTTAAGCATTGTCTGTTTGCTTGTTATCTCTCACAAGTGGAACCAACAAGTGTTAGTCAAGCTCTTGACGACTCCAGCTGGCTTGAAGCAATGCAGGAAGAGATGCTACAATTCAAGAATCAGAAAGTTTGGGTATTGGTACCACTACCTGAAGGGAAGATTGCCATTGGTACCAAGTGGATTTTGAAGAATAAAAGAGATGCCAGGGGTATTGTGGTTAAAAACAAAGCAAGATTGGTGGCACAAGGATTCAGACAAGAGGAGGGAATTGATTATACTGAAGTATTTGCTCCTGTAGCTAGGGTTGAGGCCATCAGAATCTTCTTGGCCTATGCATCTTATATGGGTTTCATGGTATATCAGATGGATGTCAAAGGTGCTTTTCTATATGGAGAAATTGCTGAGGAGGTTTATGTAACTCAACCCAAAGGTTTTGAAGACCCAGATAATCCAAAGCATGTTTACAGGGTTGTCAAAGCTCTCTATGGCCTTCATCAGGCACCCAGAGCTTGGTATGCTAGGCTTTCATCCTTTCTGCTGAAGCATGGATACAGAAGAGGTGCTATAGACAAAACACTCTTCATTAAGAAGAATTCCAGGGATATCATCCTTGTTCAAGTTTATGTGGATGACATTATTTTTGGCTCCACTAAAGAGGCTTGGTGCAGGGAGTTTGAGGAACTCATGAAGGGAGAATTTCAGATGAGTGCTATGGGAGAGCTCACTTTCTTTTTGGGTCTCCAAGTTCAGCAGAAACCAGATGGTATCTTTATTAGTCAGGATAAGTATGTTCAAGATATGTTGAAGAAGTTTGATATGGAGAATGTTAGACCTGCCACTACACCCTATGAAGCTCCCAAGCCAAAGAATAAGATGGTTACTGCTGAAGCTTTATGATTCTGCTGAAGAATGTTACTGCGGAAGTATAGATTGTGCGGAATGTGTTTCTGCTGATGGATAGTTTCCGCGTATTATGTTATTAGTTAGGATATGCATGAGTTTATTTAGAATGTGATATTGCATATCTTAGATATTTTTTTAGATTATACGTTTCTTGTGAAACGGTTTAGGGTTGTTTAGGGTTCCTTGTCTATAAAAGGAACACGTCTTTATGTATTATGTACGAGTTTAGAAAAACACTTTTAGTATTAATCAAAAGATCCATAGAGGATCAAATCGTTCTTAGTAATTGTGTTCTTACTTGTGTTTGTTTTCCGCTATAGAATACAAGTAACTTAGACTTTCTTTTAGTGTGTTTGTGATTACATAAACATTACTAACGATCCACGAGCTCATAAAGATCTATCAAGGTCTGCGTTATCACAAAATATTCAACAATAAGCCTCCCCTTAAGCTTATGCCTCCCCTCAATACCAGCCATTGTATCTCCAAGAACAATCTGCTGAGGATTGAACAGCAGTGTCCCATCTTTGCCCCCTCATATGCATTGGGCCATAGTAACCAAACCTATAATCATTTTGAAAGAAAGTACTTGTAGGTCTATAGAAAGGTCCAGTAGCATTCCTTTTCCAACCAGCAGGAACAGACTTACCAACTGGAACTGGTTTTCCTGCATTAAATGGCTTACCAGCAGGAACAGGTGCAGGTCTAAAAGGCCTACCAGCAGCAAGAGGCGCTGGTCGTTTTGCATTACCAGCAGGAAATGCATTTGCTCTAGGAACAAATGGAGGTATATTCTCTACATTGTTCCATAAAGGCCTAGTTTGATGTTGTCCAGCACACATACCCATCTGTTTCTCATAAAAGTCACAGTCTTTGATAAGATGAGCATACCTATCACACACAAAGCAAGATTTCTTTCTAAAAGATTTATTCTTAACCTGACTTTTCTTATCATGACCTTGCTTATTACACAAAGACTTCTCACAAACAGAACCAGAAACAAAATTGTTCTTAATAGAACTAAAAGTAGCTAACTTTGAATTGGATTCCACACTAGCTACTTTTGGTGAGAAGTCATCAGACTTGGGTGTGGGAGACTTGTCATTTGAGTCACACATGAGGTAAAGTTTTTGGTCTTGATTTCTGAAGATTTGTCACTTTTAGAACTAGAGACAAATTCATTAGAGTCACAATCAAGATTAGGCAAGTCATTGGCCTTTTTGCCATATGTCATGTGTGATTCATCCAAGTCTAAGTCAAGGGCAGAGTGAATAGGGACAAGCTTAAAAACTCCTCTGATAGGTGGAGGAACATCATGCATTTCTCCTTCTTTGACATACTTTATAGGGATTTGGTAATTAGGCTCCTTAGGTGTAGGGTCAAACCATTTTGGCTCATTAGTTTCATTATTATACCCTAAACCTTTCTTTGACCTTCCTGACCTAGTGGTTTTATATTCATTAGCCTCTTCTACATCATTAGATGATTTTTCCCACCTCTTGAACCACGCCATTACTTTATCTAACTTAGCTTGCATATCCTGTTTTTCTAATATAATCTTAGCATTTTGAGACTCAGAATATTTAAGCTCATTAGTGGTGTTCTTTAAGTCTCTCTGCAAAACCTTAATTTTCTCTTCATAAGCTACTTGATTAGCTTGGTACCAAGCTTTTTGTTTTTCTAATGTTTTAACAGCATTCTTATAAGCTTGGACTTCAACAAACAATTTACTATATTCAGGCTTCATTTCATCAAAATCTTTCTTAAGTAAAGCATATAAATCATGACAACCAAAATGACACTTTGGTACCTGAGATGGGAAGATACCCAGTATAGCGCATTCACCTTTTGTCTCATTTCCAGCAACCATTTCCCTAACTTGAGTGGCACTTCTTTCCTCATCATTCTTTGCTTCATCAACCGTACTGTGAGTTTGATTGACACTTTCTTCAGCAGTTTCATCATGTCGTGTCCAATCTACTCTAGAGCCAAAAGGTAGCAAGTCTCTAATCTCCATGGCAAATGACTCATATTTATATGTTCTGGATAAAGTCATTGTAAAACGATTTCTTCTTTGACACAAAAAGCAGCGAGCAACAATTCAATTATACCACCAAACGACAAACCAAAAATAACTATCCCCAATTGATCAATAGCAAATCAATTCCACAATACGAGTCAACAATTGCAGCAACGTTTGACCACCGACCACAATTAATTAAAATATGCGACAAGCAAATTAATCACCGAACAATAAAGAGCCCTACTTGAATCAATAACGTACCGCCCAATTAATAATGAATTCGATCAGTACGAGGTTAATAGTAATCGACAAACCCAATTCAATTATGAACCAATCAGATCAAAGCCACCAATCTTTTATAAATTGATTCAATTAATCAGTACGAGATCAATACCGAATAAAACAATTACCTCACCGGATCTGCTTCTGCACCAAAACTTTTTTATTCTTTATCAGAGATCCTCACCAGGCTCTGATACCACTTGTAGGATCGTGTGCTTCTAGCTTGATTGAGCTTGGTTAAATGAGAATCTCTTGGTGTAAGACTTGTGTCTATGCAGAAACTAAACACAAGAATATAAAGAAGAAAATAACTAACAAGGTTTTGATCCTCTATGGATCGGATTATGAACTAAGAAATTGTGTTATTGAATATTGTAAAGTGATACAAAACTCATAGACAGGTGTTCCTTTTATACTAACAAGAAGCCCTAACCCTAACCCATCATACAAGAAAACGTGTAAAGAGATAAACATGATCTCTTTTAAAAATAAATCTAACAAACATTCTAAACTTACTGGATAACAATTACTAAAACCCGCAGTAATAACTACTATCAGCAGAAACAAAAATAAACTATCGGCAGCAATGAACTTCAGCAGGAACCGAACACTATCGGCAGGAACCAGCTCACACTACCAGCAACAATGAGAAATCTTTATTTTCCAGAGATTCTAACAAGTTTATGTGTGGGTTTGGTATTCGATCGTTATGTGTTTGTTGTGGTGTTGGATTCGGGGAAGTTCATTTTGTATACTTTTTGTGTCGTGGAAATGAGTTTTACGGTTTTGTGATTCGGGGTTTTTGCGTAGTATGTTTTGTTCAAGTTTTTGAGCGTTAGTAAGTTACGTGGTGTTCGGTTTTAAGGGTTATATTAATGATAAGTGTGAAATTCTATTTTTGGAAACTTTGAAAATGATAATTATTCAGGTTGTAGTAAAATGAAGGTTTATCGCGTAAGTTGTTAGATTTCGGTATAGGCTTTTATAAAATAACAAAATACAAGGTTTTATGTGTAATATTAATATAAAAAATATAAAAAAATGTGTATGTATATACAAAAAAATCGGCCTAAAGGGTTTAATGGGGAAAAAAGGAAGCAAATTTGAGTCTAAATATAATTCCTAATTAAAAGGGATATCTAGAATAATCTTAGGGTAGTATAAATACAAACGAAAACACCCTAAAAACGTTTTTGTTGATTATATAGTCGAACCAAAGAGGGCAGAGAAGCAGAGGAAAATTAGGGTTTATTTTTGAAGCCTAACAATCAAGATCAAGGTATAATTTTCAACACTTGTATGCAATTAATTATTATAATTCATGTAACAAGGATATGATGGATTAGGGTTTATCATTACTTCTGTAAATTATTCATATAAAACATATTGGGATCAATAATTAGTAATATAATGATGATTAGTAAGAGATTTAGGCATAAAACATGTTAATTAATGAGTTAGGGTTTTCACAGATTCATAGTGCTGTAAAGATACGAAGATATTTAATAGATGGATATGAGTTAATTGATGATTATTGAATCTAAATTGTATTTCAGAGAACGTGATTTCCAAAAAGTCCGGCCACGAGCGATTTCGAGGTCCGGAAGTCAGTCTAATGATTTTTGCGAGTAAAGGTGTCAAAGCTGTTAAACCGGGAAAGATTTAGGTTAAAAGTATTGAGGTCAAAAGTGGTTTTAAATGTGTAATTAGGGTTATCACTTCTGGAGAAATTGATTTATATATTCCCTTTGACTTCCACGCGAAGGGTATGCGTTAATAAGTTGTGAAAATATGTTTGTTAGGTCAAAACATTTTGGTATGCGTTTAGATCCGAATCTGGATAGTTTTCATGTTTGATTTTTCAAAGAGCAATTGTGTGTATTTTTAGTGCATGGCCTTCTGGGAGAAGCTTTTATGCTCATTAAGGACCATGGTGAATTTTTGGTGTGAGTTTTAGAGCTTATTATGTTGTGATTTCATGTGGGTAGAAGTACCCCAAAAATCTGCGTATTCTAAAAAAGTGTATGCAAGGGATTTAGTGGGTGTAAGTGTTTGGTAGTGGTTAGTATGGAGTGTAGGTGATCCATGGTGGTTTACATAAACCTTAGACATCCATCATATGTGTGTTACATGGACTATAGCTTTTATCTTAGTTGCGTGTAATGTGATCTTATTTTGTTGTATAGATTTGTGATTGATAATTTAGAAGCTGCAAAGTTTGAGGTGAGTTTCATAGTCCCATTTTTACTTTGTTTTAACTTGGGATGGGAATGATGCTTGTGTTGATATATTTTTGAGTTACTGTGATCATGTGGTCGTAAATGCGTGGACTTGTAAGTGTTATTATACGTGTATTGCATGTTATGAGATTATTGTGTGGTGATTCTGTGTGGTCTATTTGGAGGGTAGCTATGCTCCCATTATCCAATTAGAGAGTAGTAGCTCTACTCACTATTATTCTGTGTGGTCTGATTAGAGGGTATGGTTTACCCATTATTGTGAACTTGGATCGTGGGCGCGTTCCGTCCCAATTGATGTTGGATATTGCTATTTGGATCGTGGGCACGTTCCGTCCCTTGTTTCCCTTAAGTGGTATATTTGTTGAATGACTGAGATTGCATGCTATCTAGTATAATGACTAGTCTTACTGTCCTGCTATGTTTTATAATCACAGTGAACTGGTTGCCTGAGATATATTATGTGTCTTAAACCTATGAACCTCACCAACATTATCTTGACGTTTTAAGCATCATTTTCAGGTGAGCATTCTAAGGCTAAGGTAGAGGGAAGCGACTAGACGAGACTTAGTTGCATTTGAGAATGATTTATCTTTATGTTTTGATTTGAATATGTTTGATTTTGGATTATGATACTTTATTGTTTTTCGACTAGTACTTTATGTTTTATTGAGGATACCTTTGAAGATTTGTTTGGGTTATTTTCTTTTGGGGTATCGTTACGACACTTTGTGTCTGTAGTTAGCTCTATTTATGTGCATGTAGATATTCTCTATTTTGACACCATGTGTTGTGATGATATCCATGATGTTGCTCTCGCGTTTCCGCCTTGGCGAGGTGTGACAGAAAGTATTTCCAGGGACTATTTTGTAATTTGATTATGATCCAAGGGCTTTTCTTCAAATATATTTTCCTTTGATGATTTATTCCCCGGCTTTGGCTTTAAATATTTTCTTCCAAATCCTGTGCTCGTGTTTTTCAGATTTTTGCTTGATTTTTGTCTTTTTTCTTGAATCCGTTGCCAGCACAAACACAAACACAAAAACACAAATATCTTTGGCATTTTGGTTAGTTTTTGGTCGTTTTGGTCTTAATTTGGTCAAGATAAAGGTATGTGAATAAGCACATACCAGTTAGCGACCTCAGGAAGGAGTTAGATGGGATTCAGACTAGGATTACTGGCATACAAAGTATCGTGGATAGCTATACACCCGATCAGGGAGAGGCATTGACGGTCGAGGTTAGTGAGCTACGATCAGGCGTTGAGACTATTCAAAAGGTTTTCAGCGCATCCGTAGTATGTTACAGAACATGGGGCTTATGATGATCGGTTTTGTTAATACAAATATCGTCCTAAAAATGTTATTTATATTTTAAGACCTTTTCTTTATTTTTTTAATGACAATTATAAGGTTTATCTTTAGCAAAGCATAAGTATATGTTAAAGTATTTTACATTTTAGTAACAAGCTTTTTAAAACACATTTACACATCACATGATCACTAGGAATTACACATTGCATACATATATACATTTACATGTTTATTTTTATTTCTTAAAAATAGAAATATACATGACATCATGACATGCATCATTTAGATAGCTTAGTTGACTTTACAATATATTTTGGAAAGATCTTGAAGCAAAGGAGTTGACTTTGTAAGATCTTGACAAGACATGACAAAATATGGAAATATTTGTGAAGCTCTTAGGTGGCATGTTCCCGCGGAACCAAACCAGTACAAGGGCGGAACCCATAATTTGGGTCCGCCAAATCCGTGGCCTATCTGCTCAGTTTTTCCTATAAATAGTAAGCTGTTCATTCAAGCACACTTATCACTTACATAGCATAAAGTACATATTCACACATTTATACATTACTAACCTATTCATTTTATTCTTAGTGATCTTCCTTTTGTAGCAAAGAGATCAAGTATCATGGATCAACAAACTGTTGCAATTCTGTTAGTATAGTTACTGTGTGATTTGTTAGTTGTTTGCACATGATTGTTATACCATTCATTCAGTAGAGTCCGGTTAGTGTTTTAGTCCTCAAAACACATAGAGTGTCGGGAGTGGTTGAACCCTTGTAAAGAACTTGACATCTAGCTTAGTGTCGGAAATTGTATAGGCGACGTCAGGTTGCTTCTACCTTTAACTAGAACCCGGTATTTAGCTTAATACCGGAAAAAAGGTGTAAGCGATGTGTGTAAAGGTTTTCTCCGCTGGGAAGGGAGCTTGTTTCTTAGTGAAGAAAAACTCTCAAGTTAGTGGCGCGAGGAGTGGAGTAGGGCAAGGAAAAGAGTCCTTGCAGCCGAACCACTATAAATCTCCGTGTTGTGGTTTGATTGTTCTTTTCCTTACTTGCATTACTTATATTATTTGTTTGTGTGCATTAACTTGAAATCACGTTAAGCTCAAAGCGAATTAATTTTTAAAATGGTAGAAACTATTCAACCCCGCTTATAGTTTTCCACAATTGGTATCAGAGCTACGTTACTCTAGATTTTCAAAATATATTGTATTTTAAAACTTGAAACGATCAATGGATTTTTAAAACTTCAAAGAAGGGCAATCTAATCAAAGACCACCACTATTTGAACCAAATAGTTTTATTTATTGGAAAAACCGCTTTGAAACTTATGTGATGTCAAAGGATGTAGATTTATGGTATATTATTATAGAAGGTGATTGTAAGCCTATATTAAATATATCAGGAGGTCTGGATGAGGGTACTTATCTTACTCGTCATAGTGATGAGCAAAAGAAGTTGATTGCCAAAAATAATGAAGCTAAAATGATGTTTTACAATGCTTTACCTAAGAAAGAATATGAAAGAGTCTTTATGTGTAAAACGGCTAAGGATATTTGGCAATCATTGATTATCACTCATCAAGGGAACTCACAAGTCAAAGATACCAAAATTGATCTTCTTGTTCAACAATATGAACAATTTGTTATCTCTGAAGATGAGACCATTAATAGTGCTTTTGCTAGGTTTAATACTATAATTACTTCTCGTAAAGCACTTGATGAATCTTTTTCTAGTAAGAACTTTGTCAGGAAATTTCTTAGAGCACTTCATCCGAAGTGGAGAGCAAAGGTGATGGCTATTGAAGAATCCAAGGATCTTTCAAGCATAACACTTGACGAGCACATTGAAAATCTCAAAGTTCACGAGATGGTGATGGAAAAAGACTCAGAAATAATTAAAGGCAAAAAGTAGAAGATGAAGTCCATTGCCTTAAAAGCTAGGGTAGAATCAAGTGATGATGAAGAGTCTAGTTCAGGTAGCGAAGACGAAGAGTATACCATGGCCGTAAGAGATTTCAAGAAGTTCTTTAGGAGACGAGGAAAGTTCATAAGACAACCTCGTGGAGAAAAGAAATCCTTCCGGAAAGACCGTGATGATAGGAAAGGAAGAGTTGATAGGAAGTCTTTTAGGTGCGGGGATTCCAGTCACCTAATAGGAGAATGTCCGAAGCCAACCAAGAACAAGACTCAACGAGCCTTTGTCAGTGGTGCTTGGAGTGACAGTGAAGATGATGATGAAGAAACAAAGAATGACGAAGTTGCTCTTATGGCTAATGACTCTAACGAGGTGTGCTTAAAAGTCGGGTTAGAACTGGACGAGTGGATCAAAGATAGTGGGTGTTCAAGACACATGACGGGAAACAAAGGCCTTTTTCTCAACCTACCAAGTGTACCACGGAGGTAATGTCACATTCGGTAGCAAGCTTAAAAGTAAAATCATCAGAAAGGTACAATCTCTCATGACTCTTTCACTATTGATGATGTTGCTCATGTAGATAACTTAGGTTTTAACTTGCTTAGCATTAGTCAATTATGCCGCAAACAGTATGACGTCCTATTCAGTGAAAACGGAAGTAAGATACTTAAAAATGGCATAACCGTAAGAAAAGGTGTTTTGAAAAATAACGTTTACGTTATGAAATTAGACAAAACATCTAATGACAAACTTTGTCTCACCTCCTTGGATGAAAACTCAACTCTATGGCATAGATGCTTATGTCACGCCAATATGAGGCTAATCCAATCCTTATCATCTATGGAACTCATTAGGAACCTACCCAAGTTGAAATACGACCAACACTTTTGGGATGCTTGCAAAATTGGGAAACAAGTTCATAATAGTGATAAGGCTAAAAACATGGTGTCCACATCTAGGTGTCTAGAATTACTACATATGGATTTGTTTGGTCCATCCGCTATACAAAGTTATGGAGGAAACTTCTATACTTTGGTAATAGTCGATGATTACTCTAGGTATACTTGGACTAAGTTCTTGAAAACTAAAAACGAGGCATTTGATAAATTTGAAATTCTGAGTAAGAAAATTCAAAATCAAATGGGAAATAGTATAGTGTCAATTAGAACCGACCACGGTCGTGAGTTTGATAACGAAATCCAATTCAAAGCTTTTTATGATGCTAATGGCATAACACATAATTTCTCGGCTCCTCGAACCCCTCAATCTAATGGTGCAGTAGAACGTAAGAGTAGAACACTTCAAAAAATGAGTCGAACGATGTTTAATGAGCAAAATATACCCCAAAAGTTTTGGTGTAACACCGTTGACACATCCACATACATCCTAAATAGAGTCTTAATTAGATCATTCTTGAATAAAACACCATATGAGCTCTATAGAGGCAAAAAGCCTACACTAGGATATTTTATAGTTTTTGGAAGCAAGTGCTTCATCTTAAACACTAAGGATTACCTCACCAAGTTTTACCCAAATTCTTATGAAGGTGTATTCCTAGGATACTCACAAAATAGTAAAGCATACATTGTCCTAAACAAAGAAACCTCAAGAGTCGAGGAATCGTTGAATGTAACATTCGACGAAAGTCCACCTCCCTCTAAGACATCACCTTTGGTAGATAAACATATGTCTCAAAGTTACACAACATGGCTAGAAAATAACAAAATTCAACTTCACGATATATATCCCTGAAGGGTCTTGTCTAAAGTCTCGCTAAGCCAGGCCAGTACTCAACCTTCTAGCGTAACTTCAGTCATAGCACCTGAAAATGGTACTTGAAAACGTCAACATAAAGTTAATGAGCTCGTAGGTTTAGATGTTAAACCACTAAGCTGTAAATAATAGCGTAGGACAATAGTGAGCAAGATATACAAATGTGAGCACATAACAAAGATCACAAACTAGCAACAACTGAACCTCATACTGCAACACGCATAATTGATCTACACATAGACTGGGTGCCATATTCCCAAAATGTATACTGGGTGCCACTTCCCATAATATATATTGGGTGCCATATTCCCAAAATGATATATTGGGTGCCATATTCCCAAAATGATATACCCACAATGCATCACAAAATAGTTTGCACGTTCAAGCTAAGTCACACAATTCGAATTCACACAGTAAGGCACATAATGCAATCAAAACACATATATTGTCCCAAAAACCACGAAAACAGTAGATCACAGCATAGAACATTTGTAAAGCATTTAGTGCCATTTCCACCCCAAGGTAAAACACGTTAAAAATGGGGCTACGTTAACTCACCTCAATAAAAGCAATTCCCGCTTGATAAATTGTAAACGGCAAATTTAGTCCGATAACTCTATTCGCGACCTAAACAATACATAGGTCTTAGGTTCGAAAACAAGGCCATGCACTCAAGTTCATACTCTACGTTATCACTTGTACATGTTGTTGTATTATTTGTCCTCAAAATATTGTTGTGTCAACTTGATCCTTTATTTAGAAAATTTCCACTTTAGGAAAATGTAACTTGTTTATCTTGCGACCAAATTTTAGTCGTCATGTTAATGGCTATCTCAAAAACTCAAACACGCCTAATTTATATATGTAATGTTCTACCATTTCCATTTATCTCAATTTTAGCCAAAACGTACACTAAAAGGTCCAAATATCCATTTCTACAAATCCTAACAGCTTTCTATTAGCAAAATAGAAGCTGTCAAAACTATATGTTGCCGCAAATCTTTATTAAGCAATAACTTTTGCGCCGTTGCTTCATTTCTTAAGTTTGACCTATCCCCGCGAAGGTATTTAAGTATACTATCGGCTTTTCAAGGTCTTGGCTAGTCTAGATACTATTTAGCATCAGTTTTTATTACTCAAATTTCCGGACAGACTCATACTTTTTCTGAAAATGTAGTTTTCGACATAAATATTGAAATTAGCGTATCTTTTCGTTACAAGCTCGTTTTAACGCATTCAAGCGGCTACGGTTTCGTTTTTGTGTCTATTTTCTGAATCTCTAGCCTAAAATTACTCATAACCAACTGATTTTTCCAGTTTTTACAAAAGGGGACAGATTGTTTATCAAAAGTGTCAAAACTATATTTTCTAATCTTCTAGCCATTTTAACCACTTAACCAGAACTTCAATCTAATCCTAGTTCCTCTATCAACTCCTCAACATAATGACAAAGATCCAACCATAAACTTAACAATATTCTAAGGTTCATGTAATAATCATCAAGAATGTATAAAGCTACAAATTTGCTAGCTTACATGTATATATATTGTTTTCATGTTCGTTCTTGTGGAAATTTTCACAAGTTAGATTTCTTGTAACCAAAATTTGTTAAAAACATAATCTTTGTTAAAGGATCAATGTAAATGTAAAACTTTATCAACATGTACCAAGTGATAATTAAGTATTTTTAATTGACTATCAAGATGACATAAAGAAACATGAAACTTTTGTAAGATCACTTACAAAAGAAATTAGTGTAAGGTGAGTTATAAAACACTTGATTAACCTCAAGATTAGTGCTCTAAATCTTTGTTAGAATACTATAAGTGCACTTGATCTTAGCCACAACAAATTTTCTTCTTCCTTTGCTCCTTTGGGTGGGTCGATTTGTAAGAGTAGGATGGGAGGATATATATTTTTCTTCTTTCATTCTTGCTAATGTAAGTATATGTGTTATGGTCATGTATAGATAGAGCAAGGAAAGGGTCCAAGTCTTAATAATGAGTCAGAAATACAAACGTGGCTAGGTTGGCTTATGTTGGCCGAATAATTAGGAGGGGGGGGGGGACAAAAAGTTGGTCAAGCCACCCTAAGCTTGGTCATATATTTCCATGTTTCATGGTAAATGTCTTGTAATTAATTGTAGTGTAAAATTGGTCTAGCAATTATTTTGGAACAAAAAAAAAGGCGGCAAGTGTATATAAGAAATAGGTGTAATGTGACTTTTATGTAAATAAATTATTTCAAGTATGTATTGGGTGCTAAAAATATGTATTGGTTGTTGTTTCGGTGATTAACGAAAGTTATACGTTATTAAACGTAAGTTATAAAGAAATTACCTTAGGCGTCAGGAAATATTTTTGGAACTTTCGTAATCTTTTTGGAAGTATAAAAATACATTAGAAATAATCGTTGAAGGAATTGGGTGTATCGGGTGTTAAATTTTAAATAACGAATATGGTTTGTTGAATTGACAACCGTAGTAATTTAAGAAAAGAAATTTGTTTTAGAGTTTAAAATTGTGAACTGGAGCAGGAGCAAGGTACTGGGGCGTTGTGGACTAAATATAGCCTATGTCCTAGTGATAAATTATTTATTTAAAATGAAATGCGGTAACTTATAAGGTTCCTGAATTTACCAGTTGTTACAGTCTCCCAGCCTCAGAAGAAACCCGTCCCGGGTTTCAGTTCGAGTTAACCGATACGTTTGAAAACAGGTGAGGGTACTTTTACTTCATCTCATCCTCACGCTCCCATGTAAACTCAGGTCCACGCTTTGAGTCCCATCGGACTTTAACTAATGGTATCTTACTACGCTTCAATTTCTTGAGCTCACTTTCCAAAATTTCAACTGGTTTCTCTACGAAGTGTAATTTAGGATCTACTTGAATCTCTTCCAAGGGTATGTGCAAGGTTTGATTATCAAGACATTTCTTAAGATTCAACACGTGAAACGTATCATGCAAGCCACTCAGCTCTTGTGGTAGTTTTAGTCGGTAAATCACCGGACCAATTCTTTCAGTGATCTCAAAAGGTCCAACGTATCTAGGTGCTAACTTGCCTTTCTTTTCAAATCGTACAACACCTTTCCAAGGTGACACCTTGAGTAAAACATGATCACTAACACTGAATTCTAAGGGTCTCCGTCGGTTGTCGGCATAGCTCTTCTGACGGTCTCGAGCAGCCTTGAGCCTATCCTTAATTTGAATGATCTTCTCAGTGGTTTCTAGCACAATCTCAGGTCCTATCATTTGACTCTCTCCAGCTTCCACCCAACCAATAGGTGAACGACACTTTCTTCCATAAAGTGCCTTGAATGGTGTCATATCTATGCTGGTATGATAACTATTGTTATAGGAGAACTCGGCTAGTGGAAGATGGGTATCCCAATTGCCATCGAAGTCTATGGCACACGCCCTGAGCATGTCTTCTAGGGTCTGTATGGTACGCTCGCTTTGACCATCGGTCTGTGGGTGGTATGCTGTACTCATATCTAAGTGTGTTGCCATGGAACTTTGCAATAATTGCCAAAAGTTTGACGTGAAGCGGCTGTTGCGATCAGATATAATCGATATAGGCACACGATGTCTCGCCACTATCTCCTTGATGTAAAGTCTAGCCAATTTATCCATCGAATAATCTTCCCGGATAGGTAAGAAATGTGCAGACTTAGTCAACCTATCTACGATGACCCAAATCGTATCGTACCCACTACTAGTTCTAGGCAACTTTGAAATGAAATCCATGGTTATCCTTTCCCACTTCCATTCAGGGATCTCCGGTTGTTGTAACAAACCAGATGGTCTCTGATGTTCAGCCTTCACTTTAGAGCAAGTCAGACACTTGCTAACATAGACCGCTATGTCCTTCTTCATCCCAGGCCACCAGTACAAGTCTCTAAGGTCATAGTACATCTTATCTGCTCCTGGATGAACAGAGTATCTCGTTTTATGTGCTTCATTCATGACTAGGGTTCTCACATCACCTGTTAACGGTACCCAAATTCGGTCTACAAAGTACAGTCCACCGTCGTCCTTTTTCTCTAGTTACTTATCTAAGCCTCGCATCTTCTCTATGGGTGCATCCATATTCATAGATGCTTCTCGCTGAGCTGCTAGTATCTTATCCTTGATACCCGACTGTATGGTCATTCTCATGGCTTTTACTTTCCTAGGCCTGATTCTTTCCTTTCTGCTTAAAGCATCAGCTACCACGTTTGCCTTACCTGGGTGGTAGCGAATCTCGCAGTCATAATCGCTAAAGAGCTCGATCCACCTCCTCTGGCGCATGTTCAACTCTTTTTAATCGAAAATGTGTTGAACGCTCTTGTGATCGGTATATATAATACTTTTCTTCCCATACAAGTAATGCCTCCATATCTTGAGAGCGAAAACTACAGCACCCAACTCCAGATCATGGGTGGCATAGTTCTTCTCATGAACCTTCAGTTATCGAGAGGCATAAGCAATCACCTTACCTCTTTGCATTAATACGCACTCAAGGCCTTGACATGACGCGTCACAATATACTATGAAATCTTCGGGTCCATCAGGGAGGGCTAGTATAGGTGCATTGCATAGGTTATCTTTCAACGTCTGGAAGGCGCTCTCCTGTGCTTCGCCCCAATCGTATTTCTTGTTCTTTTGAGTCAGCGAGGCAAGTGATTCGGTAATCTTGGAGAAGTTCGCGATGAAACGTCGGTAGTAACCTGCCAGGCCTAAAAATGATCAGACTTCTGTCGGGGACTTAGGAGCTTCCCAATTTTTCACTGCCTCAATCTTGCTAGGATCCACATGAATACCATCTTTGTTAATCATGTGTCCGAGGAATTGGACTTCTTGTAGCTAGAACTCGCACTTCGAGAGTTTGGCGTACTGTTTCTCCTTCTTGATTAGCTATAGGATTATCTTCAGGTGCGTTTCATGTTCCTCTTTAGTCTTGGAATAGATCAAGATGTCATCAAAAAATACGATGACAAATTTATCTAGGTATGGCCTGTAAACTCGATTCATCAAGTCTATGAAGACCACAGGCGCATTTGTTAGTCCAAACGGCATAACAGTGAACTCGAAATGACCGTATCGAGTTCTGAACGTGGTTTTTGGAATGTCATCTTCGTGTACTCGTAATTGATGGTAGCCGAAATGGAGATCTATCTTGGAGAAGTACCGTGCACCTTGCAGTTGGTCAAATAAGTCATCAATTCTCGGGAGAGGGTAGCGGTTCTTAATGGTTAGTTTGTTCAGTTCCCGATAGTCGATGCACATCCTGAATGAACCATCCTTCTTCTTGACAAACAATACTGGTGTTCCCCATGGCGAAGAACTAGGTCGGATGAAACCTTTGTCGTGGAGTTCTTTTAGTTGATTAGATAACTCCTCCATTTCAGTAGGTGCCAATTGGTAGGGAGACTTTGCAACCGGCATTGCTCCAGGAATTAGGTCTATTCGAAATTCAATTTCTCGTGTAGGGGCTAATCCGGATAGACCGTCAGGAAACACTTCTAGGAAGTTTCGAACGACTAGGATATCTTCTAGTTTCTATTTGTCTACCTTCTTGCTGACGTGATGTTTCATGTTTTCTTCAAGTCTCTCTCCATAGACTTTGAGTAACTCACGGTTAGGTAGTGGTATTCGGACCATCTTCTCATGACACACTATTTCAGCCTTATTCTTAGACAACCAGTCCTTTCCCACAATCACGTCGAAACTTCTGTGCCCAAATGGTATTAAGTCGATGCTAAAGGTATGTCCTTCTAATTCTAGGGTACACCCATGAATGATCTCATTTGTTTCTACCTTTTGACCACTTGCTATTTCAATTTCGTAAATAAAGCCTAGTCTACTAGGTTCCATATTCAACAGATGCATGAATTTAGTGGAGACAAAGCTATAATCGGCACCAGAATCAAATAGTATGGTAGCATAGTGGTCGTTTAGGGAGAACGTACCCGTCACGATCTTCGGGTCCTGGCATCCTTCTTCAGCGTTCATCACAAATACCCAACCCCGAGCTGGGTTACCATTGTTCCCACGGTTCACATTTTTCCCACGGTTTGCACTGCCTACACGGTTAGCATTGTTTCTGTAACACCCCGACCCCACAAGGGTAGAGATATCACAAATACATGGTTTCATATCAGATAAACATAGCATACAATCAATAGTAATACAATGGTTCTCAAAGGTTACAAATGAAATCTTGCAATACAAGGGTTACAAAGGAAAATAAAAGCTGCCTATTAAATCCATAAGTACATCTCTTCTAATGGCTTCTACTCAAAGTCTTCTAAGTCCAAAAGTCTCTTCACTCATACCCAAACCCGTCGTCCTGCTTATAACCTGCCGCACACGAAAAGAAAACGTGCGGCTGAGCTTAAAAAAGCCCAGTGAACAGATATAACGGAAACAAAGCAGTAGCATAATGAATAATACATGAGTAAATGAGAATGGAAGCATGAATACATGGTGAGAATACAAGGTAAGAATACATGGTAAGAATACATGGTAAGAATACATGGTATCATAAGGGAAAGGACAAAGGTGCATGGTAAGGGAAGGTCAGTAATCCACTACGAGCCCATAACATGAAATCATAAGCATAATCATAATCATAAACATGTAGAGGGGAGACCTCTTAGTATCCTGTAAACATGAGGGGTGTCCTCATCATGGGTATCCTGTAAATATGAGGGGTGTCCTCATCATGGGTTGGAGTAGCTAGCTCCCAGAGTGTGAAAGACGTGTATCGCACACACCATCAGTCACCATGAATAACATAACATAACATGAACATGAACAAATCTAGGATGCATCCATACGCCCCAGGTGGCCATAATCTGCCTCTACGTAAACATGAATCATAACATAACATGCAGGGACGGGACAGGTCATCACTCTCCTGCCCTAGAGTCATGCCATCGGTGCATCGACTGACATGGACATGAAACCCTCATGCCTAGTGAGTGGCTCGTAGTATCAAACTGAGGGTAAAGGCCAAGTATCATGAATCATGTTTTTAGTTTACTTGCATAGGTCAACATCATGTTTCATAAGTTCATAATCATAGGTTCATAATCATGGTTCATAAGCAAGGTTCATAAGCAAAGGTTCATAAGCAAAGGTTCATGGTCAAGGGTTCATAATTAGAGGTTCATGAATGAAAGGTTCATAATCATAAAAGGTTCAATATCATGATGGTTCAATAATCGAAGTTCATAAATGAAGGGAACATAGCAATGGTATAGGGAAACCCTAATACGAATCATAATCAGAGAATGAAGGCCTCTTATTAAAGAAGCAGAATATCTGTACCTTATTGCTTGACAAGGATCACACTGAATAAGATGATAAAGAGCACAGGACTACTCCCTCTTCACACCTAGAGGAGTAAAGACATGATTACTAAAGATCCCATTTCCATATTAAGTAACTTTCTATTTTAGCAGGTTTCCATTTTTAGAAAGTTTCCTTATTTAATAAGTTTCCAAAATTAGCAGATTTCTATAATGAGTAAGATTTAAGTATTATGATTTAGTTAAGTCATTAATTTAGTCTCATTATGGGATTAGGGTTGGTTTTAGCAAGTTATAAAAGTTTAGGGTTAACTATGACAAGTTTACATAGTTTAGGGTTTTAATTGTAAATATATCAAATTAAAGGTCTAGAATGAAAATATCATGATTTACTTATTTAAATACCCCATTTATTCAGAATTACATCTTTAGCCCCTTAATTTCCATATTTTACACTTTAAACCCTTTATTTATAAAAGTTACAAAGTACACCTTAAAGTTACATAATTTACAATTTAATCCATATAATATCTTTAATTACACCATTAACCCTTAGATTTAATTATATACAGAATCTACCTTCTAATTTCATGCATGGTACGATTTAGCCCTTTAGTTTCCCATAATTACACATTTAGTCCCTATAATTATAAAACATATATATTAATTTGTAAATTCCAAATAATTACATATTAGCCCCCATAATTGTCCAAACTTACACCAAACCATCTTACCATTATAATTTACTCAAAATGACCTCAAGTTTCCAGTATTTACATTTTTAGTCCCTTGATTTAATTAAATTGCAATTCGAAATAACAATTATATATAATTACCCATTTAACCTTTTAAATACAAAATTTACACATAGACCCCTCATTTAACATTTTATATGAATTATACCATGTTCAAATAATCTACAAAAATTATCCCTTGAGTTTTTAGAATTACAAAACACACCCTTGGATTTAATTATTCAAATCGATATACATAAAATTAACAAAATCAAAACCCTAATTTTCACTAATCATTACATCATCATTACCATATCATTTAAACACTTCAATATTCCAGATTTAATCATAAAAATACCTAGGTCGATTTGATTTTAGGGTTTTCCATAATTTCACTTTTATTTCTCTTTAGCCGATTTACAAACAATTTCCCCAATAATAGATTTAGGTCTCCACAATTCAAAGTAACATTTTTCTAGTGTTATATGATGATCATAAATGCCATGAAAAATAATAACATGATCCAGAAAATTCGCATGCATGCCTCTTGATTTTATATTCGATTCTAGGGTTTATAACATATTATTTTCCATACGATTTATATATGATGCATGGGTTGTTTTTATCATTTTTCCCAGGTTTTATTCGACATAAAGATCATAAGAAAAATGGCCAACGAATTTTAGAGGTGTCGCAGAATTAATTTAGGAATTACCTTCTTTACTAGCGCACGAACAGAAAATAACTCCCCAAAAATAGAGATCGACCAAACAAGGCTTCACCACTATTTTTTCTAGGTTGTACACGTTAGGAAGGGTGTTATAAAAATGAGAAACAAGATTTGTGGTGATCAAGTGAATTAAAACGAATTATACCTCTTTTGTTTGTTGCGATGGGAGAAAATTCACCACAATAGGATCGAGCAAAGAACACCTTCAAAATTATTTTTCCAGGACTCCTTAGAAGTATATTGATCACAGAAAAATGCTTAGAGGATTTGTGGAAATCGTATGGAGGCTCAAGGGATTTTTGGTGTGTTTTCTTTCCAATCGGTAAATTAGGGCTTGGAATAAAATGTGGTGATTGAATTATAGAATGAAGGACCGGTCAAAGGGGAGGGATAATGGCCCAAATTTCAGAACTTTGGTCAAGGGAATTAATTGCCTTGATTAATTATTTTTAATGCCTTTTTATTTCCCTTAATTACTTTTATTTAACTCATAAAATTTGAATTTAAGTTTTATTAGGCGCCCAAGGGCATTTTGGTAATTCTATGGCTTGAATAAAAGTTAAATGAAGTTGTTAAAATTATTTGGGATCATAACTTGTTCATTGCTAGAAGTTTGGAATTTATTTTGTGCTTTACATATGTTTTATTTAGGTTTTAAATTTCCAGGGGCAATTTGGTCATTTTACATGTTATAGAATTTCAGGTATTACAGTTTCCTCCAATTGTTGCTAGTTTGTGATCTTTGTTATGTGCTCACATTTGTATATCTTTCTCACTATTGTCCTACGCTATTATTCACAGATTCATGGTTTAACATCTAAACCTATGAGCTCACCAATTTATGTTGACGTTTTCTATTACCATTTTCAGGTGCTAAGACTGAAGTTACACTAGAAGGTTGAGTACTGGCCTGGCTTAGCGAGACTTTAGACAAGACCCTTCAGGGATATATATCGTGAAGTTGCATTTTGTTATTTTCTAGCCATGTTGTGTAACTTTGAGACATATGTTTATCTTGGATCTATGTATTTATCTCGGCTATGGGAGTTGTGACTGTTATCTATTCTATGTATTACATTTAGTATTTCTCTATTGTGTCACATTGTGTTCTTTACTAAGAAGTCATACCCCGTGAATTCCATTTCGCTGCGCCATTTTTGGGGTGTGACAGATTGGTACCAGAGCCAAGGTTATAGAGAATTAGGTGGTTTAACCTTGACTATAACCAAAGAACCCCCATATAGTTTGCATTATAAGAATTTCGTATGCGATTATGTGTGTAGTATGACATGAAGTGATGATGATAAGTAAATGCAACATGATGCTATCTTAAAAACGCCTGGCCAATGTTTTTAAGATAGCATGATGCGGCATGGACTTATCAAAGTCATGGATTGTCAGATAGGAAGTTAAGTATAGTAGCACGACACGTATACCAACCTATCTTACCTACCTCCTATCTAACGTTTACCAATGTCCTACTTTTTAGAATCATGCCATATTCCCAAAATGATATACTGGGTGCATATTCCCAAAATGATATACCCACAATGCATCACAAAATAGTTTGCACGTTCAAGCTAAGTCACACAATCTGAATTCACACAGTAAGGCACATAATGCAATTAAAACACACATATTGTCGTAAAAACCATGAAAATAGTAGATCACAGCATAGAACATTTGTAAAGCATTTAGTACCATTTCCACCCCAATGTAAAACACGTTAAAAATGGGGCTACGATAACTCACCTCAGCAAAAGCAATTCCCGCTTGATAAATTGTAAACGGAAAATTTAGTCCCAAAACTCTATTCGCGACCTAAACAATACATAGGTCTTAGGTTCGAAAACAAGGCCATGCACGCAAGTTCATACTCTATGTTATCACTTGTACATGTTGTTGTATTATTTGTCGTCAAAATATTGTTGTGTCAACTTGATCCTTTATTTAAAAAATTTCCACTTTAGGAAAATGTAACTTGTTTATCTTGCGACCAAATTTTAGTCGTCATGTTAATGGCTATCTCAAAAATCTCAAACGCGCCTAATTTATATATGTTGTCAAAACTATTTGTTGCCGCAAATCTTTATTAAGCCATAACTTTTGCGTCGTAGCTTCGTTTCTTAAGTTTGACCTATCCCCGCGAAGGTATTTAAGTATGCTATCTGCTTTTCAAGGTCTCGGCTAGTCTAAATACAATTTAGCATCAGTTTTTAACACTCAAATTTCCGGACAGACTCATACTTTTTCTGGAAATGTAGTTTTCGACGTAAATATTGAAATTAGCGTATCTTTTTCATTACAAGCTCGTTTTAACTCATTCAAGCGGCTACGGATTCGTTTTTGTGTTTATTATCAAAATCTCTAGCCTAAAATTACTCATAACCTACTAATTTTTCTAGTTTTTACAAAAGGGGACAGATTGTTTATCAAAAGTGTCAAAACTATATTTTCTAATCTTCTAGCCATTTTAACCACTTAACCACAACTTCAATCTAATCCTAGTTCGTCCATCAACTCCTCAACATAATGACAAAGATCCAACCATAAACTTAACAATATTCTAAGGTTCATGTAATAATCATCAAGAATGTATAAAGCTACAAATTTACTAGCTTACATGTATATATATTGTTTTCATGTTCGTTCTTGTGGAAATTTTCACTAGTTAGATTTTTTGTAATCAAAATTTGTTAAAAACATCATCTTTGTTAAAGGATCAATGTAAATGTAAAACTTTATCAACATGTACCAAGTGATAAATTAAGTATTTTTACTTGACTAGCAAGATGACATAAAGAAACATGAAACTTTGGTAAGATCACTTACAAAAGAAATTAGTGTAATGTGAGTTATAAAACACTTGATTAACCTCAAGATTAGTGCTCCAAATTCTTGTTAGAATACTATAAGTGCACTTGATCTTAGCCACAACAAATTTTCTTCTTACTTTGCTCCTTTGGGTGGGTCAATTTGTAAGAGTAGGCTGGGAGGATATATATTTTTCTTCTTTCATTCTTGCTAATGTAAGTATATGTGTTATGGTCATATATATATATAGCAAGGAAAGGGTCCAAGTCTTAATAATGAGTCGGAAATACAAATGTGGCTAGGTTGGCTTATGTTGGCCGAATAATTAGGGAGGGGGGGGGGACAAAAAGTTGGTCAAGCCACCCTAAGCTTGGTCATATATTTCCATGTTTCATGGTAAATGTCTTGTAATTAATTGTAGTGTAAAATTGGTCAAGCAATTATTTTGGAACAAAAACAAGGGGCAGCAAGTGTATATTAGAAATAGGTGTAATGTGACTTTTATGTAAATAAATTATTTCAAGTATGTATTGGGTGCTAAAAATATGTATTGGTTGTTGTTTCGGTGATTAACGAAAGTTATACGTAATTAAACGTAAGTTATAAATAAATTACCTTAGGCGTCAGGAAATATTTTTGGAACTTTCGTAATCTTTTTGGAAGTATAAAAATACATTAGATATAGTCGTTGAAGGAATTGGGTGTATCGGGTGTTAAATTTTAATTAACGAATTTGGTTTGTTGAATTGAAAACCGTAGTAATTTAAGAAAAGCAATTTGTTTTAAAGTTTAAAATTGTGAACTGGAGCAGGAGTGATGCGTGGTTTTGCGTCCTTACAACAGGTTTTACCTCTCAAAGGATCTCAAGAAGTTTGCAATCCCCACCAGGCAGTGTACCTGACCGATGTAGTATAGTGAAGTGGCAAGTACCGGGGGATTGATCGTTCAACTCAATGAATTGTGTTCGTTAGGATTGAAATTTATCTACTAGGTCTAGAGGTGAGGGATGATTCTTTTTGTATTTTTATATTTTATGAAAAGCAAGTAAAATCTCTGGTTTGAAGGAGTGGGCGGAATTAGTTGCTAATCAACTAACCCAAAAGCTACTAATTAAACTAATGTGCAGGAAAGTAAACTAGGGTTCTACAAGGGAAGTGAAGCATATCTACCTATGATGTATTACTCCTTGCTAGCTATCCAATTCTACCTATTGAATTGTCACACCTTGTTTTAATTGATGGGTTGTATTCCTTAATACCATTCGTGGGGTGGCGTACGTACTTCCCCAACTCTATAAGCTCCTACTTCACTCCTATGTCGAGCCGGCTAAGAAGCTCCTAACATGGGATCACTAGAATTCGCTCATGCATTAAATACAACCAAATAAACCTAGTACGCATTGGTTCATGTTTCTTAAGATGTTCAAGCAAGTTACCGTATAGGAGGTTAGCCAGTTTTCTTAAGCCTAACATCGATATCACCCAATCAAACAAGAGACAATAGGAAACAAGAATTATAAGCTAAACTAATTAGATCTATTGAAGTGTCACACCTTTATTGATGACGATAGACACATACATCAACAAGGAATCAATAAGATCTAATTAATTATATACAAGTTTCACACAATCATAAGTAGACACAAGGTGAATTAGCAAAGCATGATCAATGAAGGGCAAACAACCATAATAATGAAAGACATAATTAAGTTAGAATCAACAAACCCATATTTGATTTTTATGAAATGATTGAAACCCTCTAAGTTGCTGGAAAAACACCTACCTAAACCCTAGAATCGGACTTAGGGTTTAGGGCTTACAAAAAGTGAAGTTGTGATGTTGTATTTATAGCTGATTTTCTGTCCGCATCGATCTGACGGCGTCAGCCTTTACAAGTGACGGCGTCAGCTCCCCTTTTTCAACAAATTGTATATTTTTTCGTCCCGATTCCGTGGCCTCTTGAATCACCTAAATCCGAGTTCGTATGAAGATTTTATGGCCAAAACAGTGCCAGCTACTCCGCGCGCGAGTTGTGATTGTCTTGATTAACTTGTGGCGGTTTCACGAAGGTTCCTTCTCGTGTAAGAATACTTTGACGCCGTCACTCTATATCATCTGACGTTGTCAGGTCTATGATCCTGACGCCGTCACCTTCAAAAATTCTCTGGCCCGTCTCTCTTTAACTTAACACTTGACGGCCTACATCCATTAACACGTGACGCCGTCAGAATTCCTATGTAAAACTTTCTGGCGCGTCACGTGTATAATTCCACCACTTTCATCTTCAAGTGACGGCGTCAGCATCCAAAGCCTGACGCCGTCAGGTGTAAAATCCTGACTTTCCTTGGTCTTTTTGTTTTCTTCATTCTTGAGTATAAAAACGTCCAAAAAGCTCCAAAATGCTTCATATTCTAGAAATCACGTCCCAAGTACCTAAAATGAGAAAAGAAACGATTTAGGGCAATATTTGATCATATTATCGCGGATTAGGGCTTAAATGACCCCCTAAAAGCGGTACACTTTTCGCTTCATCAATTATCCCTACACTTGGGATTTGCTTGTCCTCAAGCAAATGAGCTTTTCCACCAATTGAAATACAAGTTAGGGGTCATTTAACATTAATATAAAAGTAATTACAACAAATGATCATTCCACCTTGGTCAAATAAGCACGGAAATTATACACTAGCACCTCACAATAAGTGTTTGGATACTCTTATCCCTCGGGTGTTGTAAATTTATATATCATAAATGGAAATGGAAGAATATCGCTCACTACCTGTCATAGAAAATAGATTACCATAGGCTTGGGAAAGGATCACGCCTCTACCACTTTTGGCGTAAGCACCTAGGATAAACTATCAAAGAGGTCTTTACAAAGGGTTATAACGTTAGGTGTAGGGATAAGGAAAACACGGTTTGTTGGATAAGGATATTTTTACTGGTGGCAAGTTAATCATCTTGGTCAATTACATGTAGAATCAGGCGTTGCTAAGCCAAGACTCGACTCAACTTAAACTAATCACGAACTAATAAACATAGAACAAAACAAAACATAAATAAAAGATAGAGGCGGATGGTAGTCCGTATGCCTTTTTCTTCACTTTTTTTTTTTTTTTTTTTTTTTTTTTTTTTTTTTTTTTTTTTTTTTTTTCATACACTCTTGCCCTACCATCCAAAACAATACATCACTAGGGATTCTTTGTACCATCCCTACACTTGAACTTTTACATACTTTACATAAAATTATTCTAATGACTCGAATCAAGATAATCGAAACATTTGGAGTACTTTAAAATATTAACGTACATATAGGGGTAATAAATGATGTTCTTCCCCATTACTCCATTACACTAGTACTTTACCCATAAGTCCCAATCGTCCCAAAACAATATGTACAAGGATATGACTCGACTTAGCAACCATGTGATCAATTAGATAATTAACTAAGTGTTTAAACAAATGTTGTCACAATAATGCACTAAAGATGAGTGCACACAAGGTAGGCTAAGGCGATTTGGGTGTACATTTAAGTGGGGTGTAAACAAATTCTTCCTTTAAGTAAAATGCTTAAAGTTAGAAACGAAAAGATAGGCTCTGAGGGGTGTACTAGGGGTATCGTGTACTAAAATTGAGTATAACGCAAAGGGTGTGGGAGAATTACTTGACCAGTGTAGCCAATGTAATTATAACAAAAACACAGGTGTAAAACAATGGGTTAATCCTAATGCCTCTTATCATGTAGTCAATCCTAACTACACGAATGTAGTCTCACTAGCGGTCTCGGTATGCATCACAAACGCAAGTTCTAGAATCTATAAACTACCGGTACACTCATAAGCACCAACAATGAATGCTTTTTCCTAAAGATCTAAAGGCGAACCTCACATATTTGGGGTGGAAATTTTTGAGTCGTATGGTTTTTGTGCTATTCATACAATTCCCTATCCATGAGACGCTTATTAAAATCAAAGTTTCACTCCTATATGTTGTAAAAAAAATTAAATTTGGTGCTAAAATTGCCCTAACCAATATTTCTCTTGGCTTTATTACACATTCACTATTAAACAAAACAAAAATCAAGCAAAGTTGTAGTTTCTAAGGCATCCTAATTTACCCTCCCTACACTTAAACCGAACATTGTCCCCAATGTTCTAAGTAAAAGATGTAAAAGTAAAAATAAATGAAAATGGAAGAAACTAATACTCCCCTGATTCGCTCGGTATGGATGATGTGATAATATGGTTAAATCTCCCTCCAAGAGAATGAACATGATAAGCTTCACTCCAGAAATATAATCATCCTCTTGATGTGTTGCACGTACATCTTCTTATCCAATAATACCTGTAACCAACAAACACAAAAACCAAAGCATCAAACCGAACAAAGAAAAACCACAACTAGATGTATTTCCAGACTTAGAAATAAAAACAAAACAAAGCAATAAAAGGATAGGATACTTGCGGGATGACTTACAAATAGGGACTCATAAAACATGTCCACAAGTATTGACACATAAACAAGATAGAATATATGCTAATCATGAATTGTGAATTTTTCATGTTCGAATTTCGTTCTTTTTAACAAAATATAAGCTTCCCTACACTTATTTTTCATTTTCACAAATTATTCGAAACATGAAAATTAAACAATTATGATTAAGCATATATGACACAAACAAACAAATAAAATAAAAACATCAAACAATAAAAAAAAATAAAGCTTGGGTTGCCTCCCAATAAGCGCTTGTTTTTGTTCGAGTCACGAGCCTGACTCTACCCTTATTTAACGGAAATAGGGGAGGTTTTCCCTACACTTAGGATTAAGTGTGGGTGAAAGTAGCGATACACACCCTTAGGGTGGAAATATGCCACGTGAGGTGAAGGGGGTGAGTGAATGGCTTCCTTCATCCTAAAACTACCCGGATAATAAGGGTTGATGGGTGGGTCGGTTCCTCTTTTGTCTCCTAGAAATATATCTAAGGATGGAAAGTTGTGTAAAGGTTGAGGTTCCGGTTCATCAACACTAGGAAATTCCCTGGAACTAAGAGTAAGGTTATCACTATAAGTATTCAAACCTATATCCTCTAGTGGTGCTTGGTCCAAGGGTTCTACCTCCATTGGGATTCCTAAAGTTTCTTCTACTTCTTCCGGGTAAGTCACGGGCGGTGTGTGTGCCTCAAGTGATGGTAGGACTTGTGGGGTACTTTGTGGGCTTGGATTATCCACCTCATCCTCCATTTTATCTAGATTACCTATGTGTTTGTTTTGTACTATGATGTCACATGAAATCCACTTAGGTATCCCAAAATAGTCATCCCCAGACAAACTTGTTTCATGATCCTTGGAATTTGTGGTCAATTGACTTGTACTAACGTTTGTTGGGTTGTCTACTCTATAATAATACTGGGCACAATCTTCAATGGCATCCCATGCTTCTTCAACATTTAATCCCCTATGGTCCCAATTGACAAAATCATTAATGCATATTTGGTCACATAGGTCGACACGATCGTAAAAGATTTTAGCTAAGGACCATAAATCGAAGTTATGATGAGGGACTATTCGGAGTAAAATTTTAAAACGAGTTCATGCATCATATATGGGTTCTCTCGATATTGTTTAAACATCAAGATGTCATAAGGAGTGGGTGAATTTCGTGGTCGGTAGTATGGTGGATTCGCGTACTCCATAATGGTGAACGGAAGAGTCAATGGAATGGTTTTTACGAACAAAGGAACAAAGAAAAGATAGACTACGGGAAAGCTAATAAAAAGAAAATAAAAATCTTACTAAGATAGGAATCTAATGAGTAGACCTAATAAAAAGAAATTTCAACCTAAGCAATAACTACTCCCCGGGCTGCGGCGCCAAAAACTTGATGCGTGGTTTTGCGACCTTACAACAGGTTTTACCTCTCAAAGGATCTCGAGAAGTTTGCAATCCCCACCAGGCAGTGTACCTGACCGATGTAGTATAGTGAAGTGGCAAGTACCGGGGGATTGATCGTTCAACTCAAAGAATAGTGTTTGTTAGGATTGAAATTTATCTACTAGGTCTAGAGGTGAGGGATGATTCTTTTTGTATTTTTATATTTTATGAAAAGCAAGTAAAATCTCTGGTTTGAAGGAGTGGGCGGAATTAGTTGCTAATCAACTAACCCAAAAGCTACTAATTAAACTAATGTGCAGGAAAGTAAACTAGGGTTCTACAAGGGAAGTGAAGCTGTAGGTCACGTATAAATCTCAAACACACACTCGATAGGACAAATAAGAGCTCGTACTACTACAATATATTATGCTATGTATGAGATGAATAAGCTAATAAGCACTACTAAATAAGATAAGAGAATAAGAAGAAGAGTAAGAAGAATGGTCGGATTTCACTTAATCAAACATTACACGGATAGAGCTTACGCTATCTTACATGAAAACCAACAATGAAAATGAATCCCATGCCTTCTATTTATAGGCAATGGGAGGGGAATTATTCTAGGAATATTCCCTTACATGTGATAAGAATAAACTAGATATTTGTGACCGGTCCATGGACTACTAATGGACCGGTCCAAAATTACAAACTTAATAGTCCATACGTGCAACATATATTATAAATGAACAAGACTTGTATTTAATTAAAACATGTTCCTAACAATCTCCCCCTAAGTCTTGATCATCAATATTGCTCGACGTCTTCTTTGCTTCTTGGGCTTCTGACGTCTTTATAATCTTTGATTCTTTGTTCTTGTTTAATGATGATATGTTGTTGTCTCTATCTGCCAATCTCCAACGTCTTCTCGTCTTCTCAATCATGCTCATATGTCTTAGACTTGTTTTTTGCAACTTGTTCTCACTTTTCAATCTTGAAACTTGAGAAAGGTTGATGTGCTTGAGCTTTTGACTTTTACTATATCATACGTTGAACTTTTGATGTTACTGAGTCTTTGAGAGAACATTTCTTCAAGATATGAACATGATGGAGTCTTGATGGTCGAACTCCAGCTCCTCAGCAGCAGCAGCAACAGCACGAACCAACCGGTACTTACAGGCTTAGACTTGAGATCATCAACATCATAGTGTGAAGACTTTCTCAAATCCTAACCCAGACCATTCTGAACCGGATTCCCCCGAAAGGGATTACACGGACACACCGAAGTGCACCCACGATTCAGTGAGTCGCTGGAGATCACCCCACGACTGTAGACCGTTTGGAGCAAACACTAAGCGTAACTCATAAGGAGTTACCGAAGTGACCTGCTGTCAGAGTTGTTTGATGTTGCTCTGGCAGGATTTCCATTCAATCATTGATAATCACAATTGTGACTTCTCTCATGAATGTTCTCGGCAGATTGCTAAGATCTGCGAAGGACACTTTCTTAATTTTACATCTGCTGCCCATGATGTAGAACAGCAAAGTAATACTAAGTGTACCTAAGAGATCTTTGATGAATCTCATGGCTCTAGACTTAATTAGTGCACATTTGTTTGGTCATCGGAGGCGTGGAGCAGATTGCCTCCTTTTCAATATCAACACTCTCGTAATGAGAGGTCAATAGATTATGAAGGGTTCTCCGTGTGAATGAAACAAATGTCTTTTGAGAGACACTTGAGTGGCTTAGAAGGTTTATTAGTGCGTCACTGGGTCCATGACGTCTTTGGTCTTCAATACCGGTGATGCTCATCAACCAGTAGATTATGAATTGAACCCGGTGTCTGCCCTAAGGTTGAACAAATGGAGGGCTATTTCTTTTCACCCTTTTCTTTGCTTTTCTTTTTAATTCTTCAACCCCTTCTTTCTCAGTTCATTCATTTTCTCCTTTTTATATCATACCTAGGACTTTCTAGTTCTAAACTATTGGTATTGTCCTTGGGTAGATCCCTCCGGCTCTGGCGGATCATAGGACGGTTTTCCCTAACCTTAGTCACCTTATAACTCCATGACTATCCTAATGATGCCATATACCAAACCTTTTGAAAATCTCTCAAGGTGTCGATAATTGTAAAGACATTTTGTTGACACCTTGTGTAACACCCCGACCCCACAAGGGTAGAGATATCACAAATACATGGTTTCATATCAGATAAACATAGCATACAATCAATAGTAATACAATGGTTCTCAAAGGTTACAATGAAATCTTACAATACAAGGGTTACAAAGGAAAATAAAAGCTGTCTATAAAATCCATAAGTACATCTCTTCTAATGTCTTCTACTCAAAGTCTTCTAAGTCCAAAAGTCTCTTCACTTATACCCAAACCCGTCGTCCTGCTTATAATCTGCCGCACACGAAAAGAAAACGTGCGGCTGAGCTTAAAAAGCCTAGTGAACAGATATAACGGAAACAAAGCAGTAGCATAATGAATAATACATGAGTAAATGAGAATGGAAGCATGAATACATGGTGAGAATACAAGGTAAGAATACATGGTAAGAATGCATGGTAAGAATACATGGTGTCATAAGGGAAAGGGTAAGGTGCAAGGTAAGGGAAAGTCAGTAATCCACTACGAGCCCATAACATGAAATCATAAGCATAATCATAATCATAAACATGTAGAGGGGAGACCTCTTAGTATCCTGTAAATATGAGGGGTGTCCTCATCATGGGTATCTTGTAAATATGAGGGGTGTCCTCATCATGGGTATCTTGTAAATATGAGGGGTGTCCTCAATCATGGGTTGGAGTAGCTAGCTCCCAGAGTGTGAAAGACGTGTATCGCACACACCATCAGTCACCATGAATAACATAACATAACATGAACATGAACAAATCTAGGATGCATCCATACGCCCCCGGTGGCCATAATCTGCCTCTACGTAAACATGAATCATAAACATAACATGCAGGGACGGGACAGGTCATCACTCTCCTGCCCTAGAGTCATGCCATCGGTGCATCGACTGACATGGACATGAAACCCTCATGCCTAGTGAGTGGCTCGTAGTATCAAACTGAGGGTAAAGGTCAAGTATCATGAATCATGTTTTTAGTTTACTTGCATAGGTCAATATCATGTTTCATAAGTTCATAATCATGGTTCATAATCATGGTTCATAAGCAAAGGTTCATAAGCAAAGGTTCATAAGCAAAGGTTCATAAGCAAAGGTTCATGGTCAAGGGTTCATAATTAAAGGTTCATGAATGAAAGGTTCATAATCATAAAAGGTTCAATATCATGATGGTTCAAAAGATCGGAGTTCATGAATGAAGGGAACATAGCAATGGTATAGGGAACCCTAATACGAATCATAATCAGAAAATGAAGGCCTCTTAATAAAGAAGCAGAATATCTGTACCTTATTGCTTGACAAGGA
This sequence comes from Artemisia tridentata subsp. tridentata, assembly GCA_021014915.2. Lineage (NCBI taxonomy): Eukaryota > Viridiplantae > Streptophyta > Magnoliopsida > Asterales > Asteraceae > Artemisia > Artemisia tridentata. The sequence goes on from CP139502.1 coordinate 194,796,899, forward strand.
TCACACAGAAATAGGATGATAAAGAGCACAGGACTACTCCCTCTTCACACCTAGAGGAGTAAAGACATGATTACTAAAGATCCCATTTCCATATTAAGTAACTTTCTATTTTTAGCAGGTTTCCATTTTTAGAAAGTTTCCATATTTAGAAAGTTGGATCAACATTCTTAGTTAAATCATTATTTCTGGAATTAGGGTATCTTTTATCACATTTACATATTAGTTCCTTAAGAATTCACAATTTACACTTTACACCTTTTAGTTTCAAAAGTTACACTTCAGACCCTTAATTTATCAAAGTTTCACAATGGTCACTTATTTTATCATATTATAAGAATGTATCCTCAATTTTATAGAATTTACACAATAGGTCCCTCTAGTTTACAAAGTTACATATTTAGTCCTTTAATTTATAATTTCAACTTTATATTAATAATAATTACATATTAACCCATTAAATCACCAAATTAACACATAACCCCCTGAATGTATTATTTTACTCAAAATAGCACTAACTTTCCAGAAATTACAAGTTTAGTCCCTCTATTTAATTATTTTATAATTCGAACTATAATTAAACCCTAAAAACATTTTAATCCCTTAAAATACAGAAATGACACTAGACCCCCTCCTTTAACATTTTATACGAATTATACCTTGTTCAAATAACTTACAAAAATTATCCCTTGAGTTTTTAGAATTACAAAACACACCCTTGGATTTAATTATTCAAATCGATATATATAAAATTAACAAAATCAAAACCCTAATTTCACTAATCATTACATCATCATTATCACATAATTTAAACACTTCAAAATTCCAGATTTAATCATAAGAATACCTAGGTCGATTTGATTTTAGGGTTTTCCATAATTTCACTTTTATTTCTATTTAGCCGATCCATAAACAATTTCCCCAATAATAGATTTAGGTCTCCACAATTCAAAGTACCATTTTTCTAGTGTTATATGATGATCATAGATGTCATGAAAAATAATAACATGGTCCATAAAATTCGCATGCATGCCTTTTGATTTTATATTCGATTCTAGGGTTTATATCACCATATTTTCCATACGATTTATCCATGATGCATGGGTTGTTTTTATCATTTTTCCCAGGTTGTATTCGACATGAAGATCATCAGAAAAATGGCCAATGAATTTTAGAGGTGTCGTAGAATTAATTTAGGAATTACCTTGTTTACTAGCGCACGAAAGGAAATAATTCTCCAAAAAATAGAGATCGACCAAAAAAAGTTTCACCACTATTTTTCCTAGGTTGAACATGATATAAGGAGCATGAGAAAATTGAGAAACGAATTTTTAAAGGGTCGAATGATTTTATACAAATTGTTACCTTTCGTATGGATAAAATGGAAGAAATTCGACAAGGCTTGATCTAGGCTCCTACAATTCGAATGGCCAATTTTCCAAGCTTCTTTGCAATGTGTTGGACTCCAGAAAAATGCTCCTTGGCCTTAGAAAATTCGGAATGAATTTTAGAGAGATTTGTGAATTTTCGGCTAGGGTTTTTAGTTTTAAAAAGGAGAGTAAATCACATATTGATATAGGGATGATTTGTGCCGAGTCAAAGGGGGGGTTATTGACCAAATTTCGGAATTTTGGTCAAAAGAATTAATTGCCTTGATTAATTACTTTTAATGCCTTCTTTATTTCCCTTAATTACCTTTATTTAACTCATAAAGTTTGAATTTAAATTTTATTAGGCGCCCAAGGGCATTTTGGTAATTTTATGACTTGAATAAAAGTTAAATGAAGTTGTTATAATTATTTGGGATCATAACTTGTTCATTGCTAGAAGTTTAGAATTTATTTTGTGCTTTACATATGTTTTATTCAGGTTTTAAATTCCCAGGGGCAATTTGGTCATTTTACATGTTATAGAATTTCAGGTATTACACCTTGAGAGTTTGATGATTTTCAGAAATACTCCCCCTTAACATGTGCGCATAAGTAATGAATTTTGAAATTTGCACATGCTGGAAAGAGTTGGCACTTTTGAATTGATTGACTTTCAATGAACCTGATCGTCGCGAGACACGCTTACATCACCAGTTAAACTAGCTTGAAATTATTACCAGTCCGGATCAGATTCAAAGATTATCGCTCGAAATCGGTACATTCTACTCAGACACATCCTTTGCGAGACACGCTTACATCACCAGATAAACTGGCTTGAAATTATTACCCGTCCGGGACATGTCCTTTCGACTACTGACTTTCCTATTCGTCAATTCGAGGGTCAATTCTGAGTTTGAGAACACGAGATTCCAGCGAATGAGACATCATATTTTAATCATCTTTTTCTTCTCCCCCTCAAAAATAGCATACTCATGATGTTTTTGGAAAAAACGTTTATGATTAAAATATGCTGTTTTTGAGTTTTAGGGAAGAAGTTTCAAGAACATTTATAATTCTTTGAACAAAGATTATATTTTCAAATACTCCCCCTTAACAAGGGAATATTTTTCCTTATGAGCAGAATGTTTGAAAAATGTTGGAAAACATGCTGATTTTAATTCTGGTCATAAGTAAGAAGCTTTCGCTCCTTTTTCAGGATTGAGGCACTGAAGCGTACCTCAAGGTCCTTTCTTTGGGGTTCGGGTTGTACACTGTGATGTGTGCACAAGCCGTAATGTACAGGCCAATGTGAAGGAATAATGAGAAAAGAATAATGTATAATGATACTATATTCTTACATCAACCGCCTTTGCCAAAAGTTGTGAACATTGGGTCAGTCCGCTGAAATAGTCTGATGGCGAATGGTGGACGACCCCCAACATAGCTCTCTAGCCTCCTCATCTAATCCCGATGGTATAACTGTTCTTCCATCTTCCGAATAAATTCCTTGACTTGTCGCAGCTCCTTCGAATTCCATCTTCTTGATTTTTGCAACATCGAATCTCGAACTCTATTAGCTAACCCGTCACGTACACTCTTCAGGGTGTCGTCACAGAACTTGTGAATCTCATTGAATGCCATGAAATGATGAAAATCTGTTGTGCTTCTGTAAACAAACCCGAAGACTGGACTATGTAGCATGGTGTACTGAGGATCCTTTTTGCTGTTTAGAAGAAACTGTGGTTCAACAAGGTTAAGCTGAGTCTGATAACTTTCCACACCAAGCTGGAGATCTTCTACATGTTCTTTGATGATGGTTCTCCTGATGTAATGACAGAGGGAAGTACTAAGTGCATATCGAAGCTCGTTGGTCAGATGCTGCAATTTGCCTTGGACCTTCATCAGATACATGTCTTCGATATCATTTAGATTTAGATCAGGAAAATCCGCCTCAGAGAATTTGTAAAGATTGTTATCGATTCTTCTTACTGTGATCTCTTCAAGAAATATATAATCACATCTTCTTGATCCACTCACATTGATGACGTCCATTATTCTGAGATCACTGTAAACTGGTTCTTTTGATTTCTGGAGGGCAAGTTTGTACTTGTACCAGCTTTGTCTTTTAGAGTACCAGTGATGAATCCCCAGCTCTGCATCACGATCATATTTGACGAGCTTTTTAACAAACAGATGTCTGTTAATAGCTGGTTCTTCAATGGCTGATTGTGTGTAATGAGCGGCTGGTGTGAAAGTGATAGATGTAGCGTACTTTGTCGTCCCTTGAGCTCCATTCTTTAGAAGTTCCAGATCTTTGTTGAAGAACATTTGAAAGGGAATTTCCGAGTGATGATGTCTTCGTATCACGGTCAGTGGCTTGGTCCAATCAGTGATGAATGGTTGATTCTTGCCAACTTTCCTGACGACGTCTGGACTAGCCCAGTCGAAGTCACTTGACATTGCCCGTGCAATGTTTTCAAGGTGATATTCGAGTTCTGCTGCGCTATTGGATTTGTTTTTCAGTAGAAGGAAAGCATCATTCTTGATCCGACGAAGTTCCTTTTTGGTCATCTTCTTAATATTAAGAGTTCTTTTAATTTCTTGAGTAACAGCAAAGGTGCTGTCTTCAACTCGTGAAGCTTCGTCAGTCTGAACTTGAGCGCTTGCTAGATGATCGAACCATTCATTTCCTAGCACATCCGTATCATTATCCAGCCATGTGACAACCGCTGGTCCAGTAGATGACTTTCTGCTGTGTGAGGGCTTGGACTTGGATGGCTTTGGTTTTGGTGATGATGATGGTGAATGAGGTTGATCATCGTGCGGCTGGAATTCCACATCTTCAGTTGTAAACTGCTCATGGTGATGTTCGGTTTCAGTGGGACCAGAGGATTGATGTTTAGGAGGTTGAGATGATGGTTTATGTTCCGTTGGCTCCTGAATGTGAATCCCTGACCCGCCTTTGTGTTTCTTTTGTTCGGGTTTAGGGTCCTGATCATCCTCATCATCTTCTCGAATGCGTTTTCCTTTGTCAGTAGTTTCCTTGCATGATTTCTTCTCAATATGTGCTTGAAGAGCCGCAATCAGGTTAATTTCTTCTGAAGAAGGAGAGGTGATTTCAAAGAGTCGGTCGAGAAGCACAAGCTCGATATATTCAGTGGTGAGTTCTGGAAGTGGTTTGGTGTTGGAAGAAGAAGAGACAGCTTCTTTGATCTTTTCATCAAGTTGTGAATCAATATGTTCATTTATGTTTTGTTGAAGATCAGGAAGAAATTGCTTAACAAATTTCTTTGCCTTGCGTGTCATATGATCTTTGATGTTGAAACCAAGGAATTCATCTATCTGCTTCTTGCTTTCCTGCATTTCTTCCATTTGTTGAGACAACTTCTTGACTAAGTCTTCCATTTCAGCCAATTTAGTTGTAGCTTGGTTGTCTCGTTGTGCTTGTGCTCTCTTTACTACCTTTTTAAGTTTCTTTGCTGCAGGAGTCACAACCTCAACTTTCGTAACATGGACGATTCTTCTCTTGCTCTTTCCTTTGTAGGCCTTAAGAATATTCTCAGAAACAGTTGCTTTTGATTTTTATTTTGGTGATGAAGATCTCGAAGATGATGGAGTGAGTGAGGGGATTGGATCATCAGATTTAGTATTTGATTCCCTTTGAGGTGAGGGTGGAGGTGTTGGATTCTTAGGTGGTGATTCAGGAGGTGTCTTAGGTGAAGAAGCAGACGAGGGCTGAACTGGTGGTTGTTCTTGCTGCTGTTGTGGGTTATGAACGACCATAGCCAGTTTAGATTCGGTTGTGTCCTTTGGAGGGGAAGGAGGAGGTGTTGGAGTGTGAGAACGAAGGTAGCTATCTGCTTCCAGGTTAGCTTGAGCCTCCTCCTTACGTTTCCTTTCTTCTTCCTGTTTAGCCGCTTCCTCAAGATCTTTGGCTGCTTTAGTTGTTTTGTCTCCAAGAATGTCTTTTTCTTCTTCTATGTTCCAATCGTCTGTATCATTATTGCGTGTTTGTTCCTCGGGATTATCATCAAACATAGAATCAGAAATATCCTTGTCAGATAGAACAATGTTGCTATCCTGATCTTTTTCCTTTTCCTCCTGAGTTGGTGCTCCCAAGTCGGGTTGATTAACCGAACTTGTTTGCTGTGAAGAGACCTTTGTTGATTCAGCTCCAGACCCACCGGGTTGATTAACCGGAACATCTTGGGTCAAGGCTTCTTTAGGAACAGTTTGTGATCCTCCAACTCCATGTGTTCTTTCATACTCCATCTGTTGTTCCAATACTCTCTTTGCTCTGCGCTCTTCATCTTCTTTAAGTGTTTTGAGACTCTGCTTTTGTGCATTCTCATGAGAGATCTTATTGTGAAGTTCAGCCTCTTCTTCCGTCATAAAGACATGTTCTTCTTCGGATTCAGATGATTCAGAGTTAGATTCTGTATCTTCATCAATGATTCTATTTGGTTCTGGTTTTGGCTGGGGTTTGTTGGGTACTCTCCTCTTGATGAATGTTGTTCTTGGATGTTTTTCTTTTGGTTTAGAGACACTTGAGGCACTTCCTGTCTTAGTCTTACCTTTTGAATGAGTCTTTGAAGATCTAGTTTCTTTAATCATTTTGGCAAGACCCACACGACGTTCTCGGTATGCTTTGTCGTAATCATGATAAGCTTTTGTTTCTTTGACCTCATCAGGCATTAAAAATTCTGGCAGCCTTGCACCTTGCTTTCGTGTGCTCTCTTTCGGGAAGTAGACTTTGCTCAATGTTTTATCCATGCTATACTCATGAACCTCTTGATCAGTAGGACGCTTATCAAGGTCTTCATGTTGATCAAGTAGATAGCTGATAAGAACTTTGGTGTATCGAACAAATGGGATTTTCTTGGATGCTTTACGCATTAAGTACATTATATCATCCCAAATAAGAGCAGCAAAGTCAATAGGTTCTTGGTTTAGAAATCCCCACAAGACTTGTAGATGAGAGAGTCTTGGATGCTCAAACCCACTATCTCTTCCAGTTATTGAATGTGTTATGATGAAGAAGATAGTCCTCCAGGGTTGAGGAATGTATCTAGCATTAACTTTGGATATCGTGGTTAATGGTGTATCAGGTTGAACATCATAACCAATATCTTCCAGGAATTGCATGACCTCAGACTCTGAAGGTGTTGGGTGGAATCGGTAAGCAGCTTCATGTGCCTCTAGAAGTTTTAAGGCTTTTCTGAGTGTAGCAGGTGTGACTCTGATTTTCTTCCGATGCAGTGTGCAAGTAAAGTACTTGTCATCATTGCTTCTTGTGAAGGTATCCCAGAATTGATGAATATATAACTCTGGAATGGTGTCTGAGCTGTCAAGAAGATCCCTGCACTTGTGAGCTTTGAGAATCTCTACAGCAATCTGGCAACTTGGATCAGAACATTTGATCTTATCCAATTCTACCCGTGAATTGTTCTTCCCTATTTCCAGAGTATACCCACGAGGAAAGACTTCTTCTTTGGTGAGAGCAGGAAGTGGATGTTGTTGGGAAGATGCCATTGATGTGTTTCTCAATCAACAATCATATACAAATATACAGAATGCATGTTTGTTAGAAAAATTGTTAGCTGTTAAGAACAACACATAGCAGCCTATTGTATAAATGATTGTTTGTTACATGCTTGGTCAAAGAATTTATCAAAAACTAGCCAAATTCTATAAAATTTTGATTAATTTTGATAAGTATAAAGGATATACCTAAGGAAATTGATCAAAATTTTATATCAGATCACAACTGCGATAAATTATGTCAACTGCGATAATTATTGTCAACTGCGATAATTATTGTCAACTCCGATAATTATGACAACTGCGATAATCATTCAATCAAGATAAGTATCTTAATTGTAATAATTTTTCCAACTGCGATAATCATCTCAACTGCGATAATCATCCCAACTGCGATAATTAGCTCAACTGAGATAATTAGCCCAACTGCGATAATTATCCAACTGCGATAATTAACCAACTGCGATAATTATGACAATCACGATAATTAAGTCAATCAAGATAAAAATCTTAACTGCGATAATTATCCCAACTGCGATAACTATCCCAACTGCGATAATTTTGGCCAACTTCGATAAACTCTTATACAAGAGTTTACGAGCACTTTTGACGATGAACATTCACTTAAATCTTTATCGTGATTCATTATAATGCATGATTTGTGTCCACAGAGTTTCACAAACAATTTGAATGACATTTATGGACATTTTGGCTAAGTTATAACAAAAACGAACCATAATTATGCATAAATCAAACTGCTAGTGTTCATGTTCTTGATAAACCCTAAAATTCAATCGATTCACTTAAAGCGTTTCTGGGTACAATCCAATCATAGCATCATTCAATTAAACATCAAACAACATCTTTCCAATCAACAGATTACACAATAATACATTCCCAAAGTTTTCCCCAAATCGTTGCTTAAACCCTAAAATTCGATTAGACTAATTTGTGGTTTCTGGGTGTAAGTAAGCATGCAATATAGATTAACTAACATTGTAAAAGCATTATCGTACAATCATGTTACACTCAAACACTCTAAATCCAAAATCCCCAATTTAACGCAATACCCTAGAACTAACTTTAACAATTTTGAATGTTCGAGCCGTTGGATCATGATATCGTTCAAAACCATCTTTTATAATAGCATACTAAACATAAGATCACTCACAAATTTTGAAAATCTTGGGCGGATTTGCAGATTTAATGATAGCCGTTGATGATGGTGGGTGGGGTGAATTAAATTCGGTTGGTGAAGTTGGCAGATGTAATAACTGCGGTTATTAATTTTTCTTGACTTTTATATCTACCAATTTAACTTTGCATGTTTTACACATTTAGCCCCCTAACCTTGATTATTTTGAACACTAAGTCCTAAACCACCATCAAGCTAACACTTAGTCTCACTTTTGTACATTAAAGGCACACAAGTTTCCATTTTTAAAATCTTATCACCAATTTATTTATTTATTTATTTATTTATTTATTTATTTTTTTTTTTTGTGAAACAACAATTTCTGAGAATATATGCAAGTACAATTTAAAACTTGTGGTAAAAATTATCTCCCCCTCAACACGTGTTAAAAAATAATTATAGATATTTGTAAAAATAGACACCGTGTTGGATGAGGGAATGTACTTGCATTTTTTTTTTTTTTTTTTTTATTTTTTATATTTACAAAGATAGTTTGGATATTTGACTCATTTATTTGTTTTGGAGAAAATTTGTCAGTTCTTGAGGAGTCAAACATCGCATTCCAATTTGATGAACCAATTTCACAAAACGATCATGAGGTAAGGCTTTTGTGAAAAGATCCGCCAATTGGTGTTCCGTTCCCACGAAATACAACTCAACGGTACCCTGCTCCACATGCTCCTTGATGAAGTGATATCTGAGAGCGATGTGTTTGGACTTGGAATGTTGAACTGTGTTGCACGAGATAGCGATAGCACTTTTGGAGTCACAGTACATCGGGATTTTGTTGAATATGTAACCATAATCCATCAGTTGTGATCGCATCCAGATGATTTGAGCACAACAGGCAGACATGGCTACATACTCTGATTCCGTGGATGAGAGAGACGTACAATCTTGCTTCTTGGACTGCCAGGACACCAGCTTATCACCGAGGAATTGAACACCACCAGATGTGCTCTTTCTTGTATCAATACATCCCGCATGATCCGCATCTGAAAAAGCAGTTAGTGCAAAACCAGAATCCTTTGGATACCAGATCCCCAAATGAATGGTTCCCTTGATGTATCTAAGGATTCTTTTAACAGCAGATAAATGTCTTTCTGTTGGGTTAGATTGATAGCGTGAACACAGGTATATGGCAAATACAACATCCGGTCTGCTAGCGGTGAGATAAATAAGAGACCCAATTATACTACGATAATTTGTAGGATCAGTGGGTTTCCCATGTATGTCAGCATCTAGCTTCGGGGATGAGGAAGACATAGGGGTGTTATAGGTGTCACTAGTTGTCATGCCATGCTTTTTTAATATCTCTTGTGCATATTTGGACTGACTCAAGAATATACCACGAGGTGATTGGTGAACTTGTAATCCTAGAAAAAAGTTTAATTCACCGATCATGGACATCTCAAAGTTTTGTTTCATAAGTTTTGCAAAAGCGTTTGAGTACTTTTTATGGGTAGACCCAAAAATGATGTCATCCACATAAATTTGTACGATGAGAATGTCCTCCCCGTGTTTTTGTATAAACAGAGTCGGGTCCACAGATCCTTTAGTAAAATGATTAGCAAGCAAGAATGCAGCAAGTTTATCGTACCATGCCCTCGGGGCTTGTTTAAGGCCGTAGAGAGCTTTCTTAAGCCTGTAAACGTGTTGTGGATGTTCTGGATCGACGAAGCCTTCTGGTTGTGAAACATACACCTCTTCACGAAGTTGTCCGTTCAGGAATGCTGTCTTCACGTCCATTTGGTAAACTGTGATGTTCTTATGAGCCGCGTACGCCAGAAACATTCGCACTGCTTCAAGCCTAGACACTGGAGCAAAAGATTCCTCGAAATCAATTCCCTCTTCTTGGCTATACCCTTTAGCAACCAACCGAGACTTGTTACGAATAACCGTTCCTTCTGCATCCAGCTTATTTTTCCAAATCCATTTTAAACCCACAACATAAACTCCATCTGGTTTTTCAACAAGTTCCCAGACTTCCAGTCTTTTGAACTGATCCAACTCTTCTTGCATTGATTCAATCCAATTGTCGTAAGTCATGGCCTCTTTGATATTTTTCAGTTCAGCTTGACACACGGTGAGAGCATAAATGCAGGTTTCACCATCTGTGTGGAGTTTCTGTCGTGTCATTACTGGTTTATCTGGATTGCCAATCACATTAACTAACGGATGATCCCTTGTCCATTTATGAGTCGATGGGTAGTGTTGAATGTTTTGATGATGATATGACGGGTCCATGTTGCTCGAGGATGATTCTCCGGTATCTAGAACGGTTGGTGGTGGAGCAAATGGATTAAAGAAGGCGTTCCCGTCATATCCTGATAGTGTTGGAACATTGTTAGAAATGGGGGATGAATCTTCAACTGCTGGTTGAGGTGTTTTCTCCATTGATGATGATGGTTCAGGTTGTGGTGCATCGGTAGCAACTACGGTAGAGGTAGATGCTGATGGATCAGGTGCTTGTTGTATGACATGTTGAGCAGCGGAACTGGTGGAAGCATCTGATGCACTAGTAACACGAACGTCATCAAACATTGGTGCAAACAAATCTTCCAGATCCTTCCTGTTGAAAGGTAGGGGTGCAGCCGAAGATTCAGGGATGTTTATACGGTTGTGTGCGGGTTCCAAGCGGTCTTGCTCAGAAGCCATATCACTGAGTTCATCAAAATTAGCGTGTATGGTTTCTTGAATATCCCCAGTCCGACGATTCCAAATTCGATATCCCTTGGAGTTCTCACAGTATCCTACAAATATCCCAATATCTGCTTTAGCCTTAAGTTTACCAAGATCATCTTTATCATTCTTTGGATAACACAATGCTCCAAAGACGTGAAAATAGTTGATGTTTGGTTTTCTTCCTTGTATAAGCTCATATGGTGTTTTGCTGTGTCTTTTGGTGATCATGGCACGATTCTGAGTATAACAAGCAGTATTGACAGCTTCAGCCCAAAGATAATCCGGTAATTGAGCATTGATCAACATAGTTCCAGCTTCTTCCACGAGCGTACGGTTTCGTCTTTCAACTACACCATTTTGTTCTGGAGTGCGAGCTATTGAAGTCTGATGAACAATACCCTGTTTCTCAGTGAATTCCCGAATGATTTGATTCTTAAATTCAGTCCCGTTGTCTGTTCTGATGATGCGGACGGTGTTGCGGACTTGAACTTGAATCTTGGTGAGAAACGTGATGAGGATAGAAGGAACTTGATATTTAGTCCGAAGAAAATAGACCCAAGTCCAGCGTGAGTAGTCATCCACTATTACCAGAATATACTTCTTCCCGTTAATACTCTGAACTCGCATCGGACCACACAAATCCATATGAAGCAGTTGTAGGACATGATCTGTGCTGTGTTCTGTTTTGGGAGGAAAATGAGCACGGTGACTTTTCCCTTGTTCACACGCAGAACACAAGTGATCCTTGGCATATCTGAATTTAGGTAGATCGTCAACTAATTTCTTCTTGGCAAGATCAGTGATGGTTTTAAAATTGAGATGAGACAATCTTTTGTGCCATAACCAAGCCTTTGTGGGATGAGCTTTGGAGAGTAAACAAATAGGATTAGACGCTGTCATGCCTTCAAGTGAGATAGTATACAGACTGGTGCCTCGTTTTCCTTTCATGAGATCGTTCCTTTGAAGATCACGAATAAAGCAAGTTTTCTCCCTGAATGCTACTTCCAAGTCTCCATCGCAGAATTGTCCCACAGAGAACAAATTATGACCAAGGCCTTCAACATAATACACACGGCTGATTTCGATGTTCCCATTAATGTAATCCCCATAGCCCATAATTGCAGCGAAGTGATCATTCCCGAATCTGACCGTTCCGATAAACTTAGCAATAAAGTTTTGAAGAAGTTTGAGATTGCCGGTCATGTGTCGGGAGCACCCGCTATCAACAATCCAAAGGACGATTTGAATCACCTGCATCACAAACATTGGAAACAGGTGGAGATTTGATAACGGTTGGATCCGCTGGGTTAGTAACACAAGAGGTTAGTACTTTAGGTAACCATTTAAAACCAAAAGTGTTCTGTAACCAACGTTTCCAGGTCCAACTAGTCTCTGCCTTTTTCCTAATGTATGCACTAGGTGACTTTGTAGTCTTGGATTTGGGCGTTTCCATATTCTTCTCAGAAACATCTAGTGGGGGCATTCCTAAAATGGACTTTTCACTGGTTTTAAGCCTAGAGGAAGCGCCACTATTTTGTTTCTTTCTCTTAGTCAGCAAAGTTTTAACAACACATTTTGTATGATCACCAGATAGTATGCTATTACGACAAAAAACACAAGTAGCATCAACCAAAACATCTTCATTAACATTTAGAGATTCAGCATTTGTTACATCAATCTTAGAACTAGACTCAGATAAGTGCAATTCTATTCCTGATGTTACATTTGTCTTATTCAAACTACTAGCTGGAACTTCCTCAGAATTAGATAACTCCTTCCTAGGTTTCTTGACTCTAATCTTCCTCTGTTTCTTGTGAGTCTTGGAATGGCTGACCTTAGGTGTGGTTTCTAGTCCTGTGGAAGTACAAGTAGCTGAATTAGTGGTTACATCAGATGCTTGGGTATGTTCTTTGTCTACTACATACATCCCTGGGGCAATCTTATGAGTGTTTGTTTTGCCTGTGTCTAAAACTCTGATTTTCTTCTTCAAATCAATAATGATGTGTTGAAACTCTTGATTTTGTGAATCTAATTTTCGATTGAGGCGGACTGTGTCATTTCGGTTTTGAAGAATTTCCTCCAGTTCCTTTTCATTTTCAAACAGTTTAATTCTTAAGAAAGCTTTTGTTTCCTTAAACTTTTCAGGAACATGACTGTTTTGAAATGATAAAGATGCTAAAAGATGTTGAAATTTAAGTTCAAATTTAAGTTCAAATTCAAGCCGTTTTTGAAGATTAAAAGCTTTGTTTTCCACATCATTATTGAGCTGTCGAAGAATCTCATTCTCATGTTCCAGATTATCAATCTCCATACGCAACATCTTACTATCCACAGCATGATCATTCACAAGTACAGCATTACCAGATTCATAGAGCGAATTCATAATCACAGACACTACGTCATAACACAAAACCTTTTCCAAGAGTCGATCATTTTCTTTTGCTAAAAATTTCCTTTGAAGTTTTTGACATTGAACCTTGTCATCTTTAGCTTTGAAAATGGTTTGCATAGATGCTACTTCCGTTTGTAACTCCTCTTCCCATTTTGTTGCGCATTTCTTCAGATTTCTGACATGAGGAAGAATTTTCTTTTGAAGAATCTCTTTCTTTTCTTTTTGAACAGGAGAAAGAAAAGAAGAGACAGGAATTTGAGAACTAAACTCAATTTCATTCTCCAAAAGAGAAATGTCGTCCATAAATGTCTTAAAATATCGAAGAACCCGACATTTTGGAGGCATTTGTGGATCAGCAAGATCCTCTGTCTGACAATCTTTGAAATGGACAGCAGTCGTGAGAACAGAAGTTGTAGACGAAGGAGCACTTATGTTTGTGTATGTTAACGTTTGTTCTGGATGATCCTTAGGAGGAACAAATGATTTGCTCAAATGAGGTCGTGCATTATAATCATAATGTATCTTTGAAAATTTTGTTTGTGAATCTGATCGACCCTCAATCTTGTTAGCAAGAAAATCAGTTTCTTCATCAACAGAGTACATAACAACATGTTGAAAGGTATCATTTAACAAAAATGTTGCATTGTATAACTTGGGATTGTCTTTGAGTGCTTTGTGTAAATTGCGGGGTGTGTCACTGCCAAGTGCAAAACTTACTCCTTTAGAAGTTGGTTTCACAACATTCTTTTGAATTTGCGTTACAGAATTACCCGTTTTATACACAATGTTTTGAAATTCTTTGAGTTTGGTTTCCAAATCCAGAATTTGATCAAGATAGGAGTCAACACATTTCCTAGTGGCTTGCTTTTCTTCAAGAAGATCCTTCTGAGATGTTGAAAGCTCAGATTGAGTTTTTAACAACTCAGAAGTTAAAGCATCAATTTGTTTTTTGAATTCAAATTGATCTTTTTCTTTTTGTGAGAAAAGCTCAGCTTTGGCAACGGTTAGCTCACTTACTTGACTTTCTAAATTTTGAACCTTTACGTATTCTTGTTGAAAAGCTATTTCAAAACCTTTTTCACGTTTATCTTGTTTTAGATATCCTGAAAGTTGTTGTTGGTAGCACTCATTATCCTTTGTTAACAATGCAATTTTATCTTTAAGCTTCTGATTGATGTCATTGCATTTTTCTATTAGTGACTGGGTGGTCAATAACAAGGCCTATAACTCTGAATCTTGATCAGTCAAAGGATCAGGTTGATCAAGATGATCATAATTGTCATCATCAATGAGATCATCAAATGAGACAACGGTATTATCATCATCAAATGATACGACCATGCTTATTTGATCATCGGATGGTGATGAGAATGAATCATGTTGATCAAACATTTCATTTGTAGATGAAGATGCAGCTGGTAAAGCAATTTCATGGATGAGACATGTAGGATCAGGTACCTGAGAAAGACCATCGGTATCATATACCGGGCCTGACTCGGACAGATTCATTTCTTGCATATTAGCCATAAGCATGACTGTAGCATTTGCCTCTAGATCTTCCATTTCATCATCTGATTCCACATTAGCCATAAAACTTTGATCATTCTGAGTTAACCTTCCAGTAGCTTTTTCATCTTTGAGTGCCATCAAAAGAGCCTCTTTGTGATAAGCACTGCCCATTGTTCTTGGCTTCGGACAAGCATTTGCCATGTGACCGTTCCCCCCACAGTTATAACATGTGATAGACGTATTTGCAATGCCTCTCTGAACATTCCCAACAGTCGAATTTCCTCTCTGATCATTCCCCATATTGTTTCTGTTTGCCCCTGCAGTATTAAACCTATTTCCTCCTGACTGAACCCTTTGAGTACCATATCCACGATTTCCCGAACCATATCTGCCTGAAGCCCTGTTTCGAATTTCTACTCTACCATCATTAACAACTGCCTGATTCCTGGTATTTGAAGATGAACGAAGACGGTTGTTGGATTTGATGAATCTGCCAAATGCGTTAGCAATCAATCCAAATGCTTCATTAAGAGAGTTGAAGGCATCCTCTTCTTCATCATAATTTGCATTTGAGTACAGCATTGAATCGGTGTTGTTGTATGGAACCAGCTGGTTATCAGAGTATTGTTGTGGTGCTTCATAAGGAATGATTTGATTATGAGGTTGGGGTGGAGGACATGGTTGAAATGATGAGTGGCCTAATTCCTGGTGTGGTAAAGAGAAGTTAGATTGAGCAACGAGAGCAAGTGAGTTTGATGTTGGTGCGGGTGTGAAACCTCCTCGTGCTGCAATTTCTTTATCCACTTCTGATTGATGTTGTCTGAGGTAATCATACATGAGTCCATATTTGACATCACCAATTTTCTTTGTCTGCCTTACAAAAGTTGCATACTTCTGCCATTCAGGACCAAGACATCCAAGGAATTTTGAGTTGACAGCAATCTTTGGTAACTTTATATCATGACGATCAAGGTCATTGATAATGTTGGTGAAACGGTGGTAGTAAGATTCAATGGTTTCCCCTGGTTCCATGATGAAGTGGGTGTACTCCATATACAACTTAGACTCAAGATCTTCCTGGTTTAACTCTGTTCCTTCCATGAGAAGATGAACATGTTCCCACATATCTTTGGCTGTCTTTTGAGCATCAATACTTCGATAGATAGGATTGGGAATCCCTTGAAGTATAAAAGACATTGCCAATTGGTTTGCTTCTTGTTGTAATGTTTGCTCACTTGTGTAGTTTGCAACCGGAGTGGGTGTGGATGTTTCTTCTCTCTCTGAAGTTGCTGGAACAACAGTTGCTGGAATAGGATAGGGTCCTTCTTCAATGACTTTCTTGAGGTATTGACCATGAGGTTTTTTCAGTTCAACGAATCTGAGGAATCTACTAGCCCATTGTACGTAGTTACCCGGAGTTAGCATTGGTGGAGTTTCTTGACTTCCAGCTTCATGACGTGATTGCTGACTACTAATTGCCTCACACATCTTGTTAAACCAATGAGGTTCTCTGGAGTAGGATGAATAATTCTGCAGTTGTTGATTCTGTTGCATGATTTGTTGTGGGGACACTTGTGGTGGAGAGAGAAATTGATGTTGTTGTACGAATGCTTGTTGTTGTTGATACTGAGGATGAAATTGCTGTTGTTTTTGTGGATGTTGCTGTAGCTGGTAGTAGTAATTGAAATGAGGTGGTTGAGACATATCTGGATCTTTTAAGATAATTAAGATATGTGTTGATGATGTAGGTTAAGTTGGTTTAGAAATCTAAAGATTTTGTCCAAATGCGATAAAGTACTGTTCACCAAATGCGATAAGACAGTTCACCAAGTGCGATAACCAAGTGCGATAATGACAGTTCACCAAATGCGATATGATCAGTTAACCAAATGCGAGAAGGACAATTCACCAAGTGCGATGACCTTCAATAGCGATAACGAAAGTCGAAAGTGCGATAAAACTATCAAGTGCGATAAATAATGACAATTTAAATATGTTATCTTAAAGTGCGATAATTTATTGCAAACTGCGATAAAATATTCAACAGCGATAAGATAATATATCAAACTGCGATGATTTATGGCAAATGCGATAGATTTATCACAAATCCAAGTTCGATAAATTCTCAACTCTTGTACAAGAGAGGAGAAGCAACCAAGTCGAAGTATTACAACTTTCTAATACAAGAAAGTACAATACTGAGTCCCAAATGCGATAATTGAAGATCTCCCAAATGGGATGAAACCCTAATCTTTCTTGATTCGAACTGCGATAAAACCCTAAGTTATCTTGATTGCCAAATGCGATGAAATCCTTCAAATGCGATGAAACCCTAACTTGTCGAAGTTCACTCAGAAACCAAAACTAGCACTTTTCACCAACTTTTCCAATACGCTAATAATACGGATTACACCAAAACGTCCAAATTACCAATAAACCCGATTGTTTTTGACCTTAAACGATTAGTAATCAAAAGATTTAAGAAAGATTAAACTTTTTAACGTAGAAAATATGAAGATTAGTGAAAGTTTAATGATCGTAAAGCTACTATTTCAATACAAACGAGAGTTTCACGTTAAATTTGAACAAAAACCTTACAAAATCTATAAAACCAACGTAAATAATGATACTAATTACTCAAACACACGATCCTAATTATCCCTTGGCGTATGATACCACTTGTAGGTCACGTATAAATCTCAAACACACACTCGATAGGACAAATAAGGGCTCGTACTACTACAATATATTATGCTACGTATGAGATGAATAAGCTAATAAGCATTACTAAATAAGATAAGAGAATAAGAAGAAGAGTAAGAAGAATGGTCGGATTTCACTTAATCAAACATTACACGGACAGAGCTTACGCTATCTTACATGAAAACCAACAATGAAAATGAATCCCATGCCTTCTATTTATAGGCAATGGGAGGGGAATTATTCTAGGAATATTCCCTTACATGTGATAAAAATAAACTAGATATTTGTGACCGGTCCATGGACTACTAATGGACCGGTCCAAAATTACAAACTTAATAGTCCATACGTGCAACATATATTATAAATGAACAAGACTTGTATTTAATTAAAACATGTTCCTAACAGAAGCATATCTACCTATGATGTATTACTCCTTGCTAGCTATCCAATTCTACCTATTGAATTGTCACACCTTGTTTTAATTGATGGGTTGTATTCCTTAATACCATTCGTGGGGTGGCGTACGTACTTCCCCAACTCTATAAGCTCCTACTTCACTCCTATGTCGAGCCGGCTAAGAAGCTCCTAACATGGGATCACTAGAATTCGCTCATGCATTAAATACAACCAAATAAACCTAGTACACATTGGTTCATGTTTCTTAAGACGTTCAAGCAAGTTACCGTATAGGAGGTTAGCCAGTTTTCTTAAGCCTAACATCAACATCACCCAATCAAACAAGAGACAATAGGAAACAAGAATTATAAGCTAAACCAATTAGATCTATTGAAGTGTCAAACCTTTATTGATGACGATAGACACATACATCAACAAGGAATCAATAAGATCTAATTAATTATATACAAGTTTCACACAATCATAAGTAGACACAAGGTGAATTAGCAAAGCATGATCAATGAAGGGCAAACAACCATAATAATGAAAGACATAATTAAGTTAGAATCAACAAACCAATATTTGATGTTTATGAAATGATTGAAACCCTCTAAGTTGCTGGAAAAACACCTACCTAAACCCTAGAATCGGACTTAGGGTTTAGGGCTTACAAAAAGTGAAGTTGTGATGTTGTATTTATAGCTGATTTTCTGTCCGCATCGATCTGA
Organism: Artemisia tridentata subsp. tridentata; assembly: GCA_021014915.2. Lineage (NCBI taxonomy): Eukaryota > Viridiplantae > Streptophyta > Magnoliopsida > Asterales > Asteraceae > Artemisia > Artemisia tridentata. The sequence continues at coordinate 194,815,415 of CP139502.1, forward strand.
CGGCGTCAGCCTTTACAAGTGACGGCGTCAGCTCCCCTTTTTCACCAAATTGTAGATTTTTTCGTCCCGATTCCGTGGCCTCTTGAATCACCTAAATCCGAGTTCGTATGAAGATTTTATGGCCAAAACAGTGACAGCTACTCCGCGCGCGAGTTGTGATTGTCTTGATTAACTTGTGGCGGTTTCACTAAGGTTCCTTCTCGTGTAAGAATACTTTGACGCCGTCACTCTATATCATCTGACGTCGTCAGGTCTATGATCCTGACGCCGTCACCTTCAAAAATCCTCTGGCCCGTCTCTCTTTAACTTAACACTTGACGGCCTACATCCATTAACACGTGACGCCGTCAGAATTCCTATGTAAAACTTTCTGGCGCGTCACGTGTATAATTCCACCACTTTCATCTTCAAGTGACGGCGTCAGCATCCAAAGCCTGACGCCGTCAGGTGTAAAATCCTGACTTTCCTTGGTCTTTTTGTTTTCTTCATTCTTGAGTATAAAAACGTCCAAAAAGCTCCAAAATGCTTCATATTCCAGAAATCACGTCCCAAGTACCTAAAATGAGAAAAGAAACGATTTAGGGCAATATTTGATCATATAATCGCGAATTAGGGCTTAAATGACCCCCTAAAAGCAGTACACTTTTTGCTTCATTAAGGAGCAAGGTACTGGGGCGTTGTGGACTAAATATAGCCTAAGTCCTAGTGATAAATTATTTATTTAAAACGAAATGCGGTAAATTAAAAGGTTCCTGAATTTACCAGTTGTTACATTTATGTCATGTATCATCATTGTAAACATCATTGCAACACAATCTATTCACCAAACTAGATTAGATGGTTTATGTGTTTCTGCCATAAAAAACAAGGTTTTTATGTTGGGCCATAAAATATATCGGGAGTGGTTGTACCCTTTTAAAAGAACTCGACATCTAGCTTAGTGTCATAGAAAATTATAAGCGACGTCAGGTTGGTTCTACCTCGAACTAGAACCCGGTATTTAGCTTTGTACCGAAAAAAGCTTGAGCGACGATTGTAAGGTTTTCTCCACCGAGAAGGAAGCTTGTTGATCTAGTGAAGTAACTCTCGAGTTGGGTACTCAGGGAGTGGAGTAGGGCGGAGAGGAGCTCCATGACCAAACCACTACAAATTATCGTGTTCGGTTTGCGCTTTCTTTTACTCACTCTTTACTTTTATGTTTGCATTATGTGATTGCTCATGTTGTGACATGTTGATTATACTAGTGTGACAACATGTTTTTGTTTATGCTAGTCATAAACTATACTTAACATCTTTCATATTACAACAAGCTTAATCGGACATTTGATACAACAAGTTTTGAGAATTTAAATAGGGAATGTACTCACCCCCTCTACGTTTTCACAATTGGTATCAGAGTCTCGTGGCTCTTATTTTCAAAACAAATGGTTTTTAAAATGGAGTACGATCCATGTATCAAATTACCTTTGATGCAGAATATAATATGAAAAATGTTTGCTAAGTATACTTAGAAATTTTGTTGTTAAATGTTACTTTGTATACAAGCTTGAAGATGTCTTTGGAAAATCAGAAGAAAAGATTTCTCAAAAGAATTAAGTTTCAAATTGTGTGCTTAAAGCAAATTTACGAAAAATATGATTTTGAAAGGAGTGTTTGGGATAACTATTAATTTAGTTCAAAAATCCTTTCGTAAATGATTTGATAAGTCACATAAGTAGAAATGATGCTAAAGAATGAGATATTTATGTAAAGGAAACTAGTCAAGCTTGGTTTACATCGTCATATTTAAACACAAAGTGACGAAAAGTATCTTTCCTTTTATGCTATGCTATATGACTACTTGTTTTGTTGTTTGCACACATGTTGTTTTCTTGTTGGTAATTGTGATTGCACTTGTTGATTTGTAATACATAAGTGTCTTGCCATGATATTCATTTGCTTGTTTATCAATTGCTTATTTTATGGACAATAGGACATTTCCTAGATCTTGTGCACTAAGTTGGTAAATTGTTTTTGTATTACTTATAGACTTAGATATTTTTATTTGCATATGTTATGTGAAAATCTTGCATAATTTACTTAGAAATGAGAACTAAGTAAAACTAGTTTAGTGTCTTGAATTTTTTTTTTTTGCACATAATCTCACCTAATGGTTCAAGTGTTGAAATGTTTCACTGCCTTAAAGGATTATATAATAGTATCTTTGTAAAAGTTGTTTGGTATAATGATTTATGAGCTATTATGAACTTTATGGGATGATAAGTTTGCTACAAATCTATCAATTTTCTAATCTTAAGCCACTGTTTGGCATAACTTCTATTTTTAGTATGTTCATTATCCTCGGATTGATCTATATGCTTACATGTGCTAATAACTATTTTGTTGTTATTGCTCAATCAAAACTAATTAATTACACATGTTGTAGGAGAAACTACGGGATTTGAACATGTGTCGGGGATTGTAAAATGCCCTCTGTTAAGAAATTTTTTTTGGCGGATCAGACGGAACCAAATATAAGGATCCGTCTGTTCAAAGTTTTGGTGCCGCCAAAATTCACCCAACGGATCAGGCAGAACCAAAAATAGGGATCCTCCTGTGTTGTCATTTTGTTCCGCCAGACAAACAGCTAGATTTTTAAATTTTTGTTTAAATCCCGCACTCAAGATCAGTCACTTTTATGACTAGGATTCTTTTCACTAATGTTCACTCATATTAGGATTAGGTCATCTCACTTGCACCAATAGGATAATCATCTCTAATCATACATTCAAATTTCATGAAAATGCTCCCAGGTACCTTTCTGCATAAAGGAAGGAACCCTGAAATTGGTTACTTGCAATCCGCGAACCACTGAGTATTTGTGATCCTTACACACACTCACTGCATTCTTTCATCCTTTACTCATCCATTAGCTTGATTTGTAAATTGACAACATCCTAACAAATTCGGACTCATTGTTTGCAAAGATACCATTGATCACAAGTCCAACTTATGAGGGTAAAAAATTGTCTTCACGTGTGTTGCCTTACTTGGTTAACATGTCATCCTTCAAAACAATAAAGATTTACATAAAGTCATAACTCACACTTAGGTTATAGATGTATTATCAAGTCTTGCTATCCTTGGATGCTATCCAATCTCAATAAAGTAGGATTGACAACTTAAGTATTTCGTCCGAAATATTCAAGTAAATTTAACTTATGATTTTAGTAATTAAAATTCATATCAGAAAGAATCAACACCCAAGTATTTTAACAACTTATGTTAAAACACTTACCCTATCACCTAAGAACACTTGTTCTTTCACCATCATCCCATCACATTCACATCTGTGATATATCTCCAGCCCTAAGCTTCAGATCACATCATCCACTAGTTGTACCAGCCAATGGACCACAAGAATTAGACTCCATCCTTGTTGTCTTCAACATCCATAGTACAATAAATCACTGCAACACCACAATCCTTACCATCATTTGAAACCATTGAGTGCATTGCTCAAAAAGCCCTTTGTCCAAACTCTCGTACCAAATCAAATGCACGTTAAAAAAACTCAACCATACTTTATCATCTATCAGATTAGAACCTTCATCATCAAATGAGCATGATGCTCACATTCATTGTTTATCAAGTTTCACTAGTCATTAAAGTATTAGTAATACTTTGTCATCAAACTTCTGCATAATTTTCATTAAACCTTTAATCAACATTTTAACAAAATATGTTAAAATGCAATGTCAAAGACAACCTCATGCATCCCAAGTGATAATGAATCTTGAGGAGTATACATAAGAAACTCAAGTGAATTCCTCTTGTCTTCATCTAAGTAAATTTAGGATAGGTCTATCCAACTCAAACACTTTGATTTCATATCTTCATTTAGGAAAACATAATGTTTCGAAAAACATTATGCCTAAGAAATCATATATTTAGTTTTCATCTTGTTAAAAGGATAATATATATCTTGTGCATCATTCTCTACTTGCAACATGAACGGTTGTGTTACAAGAGATTTCATTACACCTCATTGGATTAATGATCTTAAACAAACATCATAATCAAACCTTGTTCAAACCTTGTGCATATTCAATGATAAAACTACACATCTCCAAAGCATACACAAGATCTATTAAAGTTGGTAACCTTACTTAGATTCTTGTTCCAAAGAGCTTTCTTGAGAACATCCTTAACATAGTCCATTATCACACACCAAACACATTTCTTGGTCTTAGATGATCAAATCACTTTCATAATACATAGTTAAACTCAACATAAAAGAAGTCAACCATTAGATCATGCAATAACCTTAGATTCCAAACACTAGATTAAAATATGTTGACACATATTTGTCAAATTCTCGTGTAAAACATGACATCTTCATCACCTTAGTTTTAATAGATATAATTGAGTCTCATTAAGTCAAGTAGTGGTGAATTATCATCTTTTATATACTTAAATAGGCAAAAATAGGAATTCCTATCTTTCTAACATGAGAATGACTACTGGAGAACTTAATGCACTAGAAACTCAATTTACTTCAAGAAGAGAAGTTGGGTATGTGGAATCACCCGTAAAAAATGGTCGTGTTTAGCCTGAATTGAGCACCGCTAGTAATAATCTCATATTCATTCTCCAACTTGAAAAATTTGTATTCCTATACTTGCCTAAAGTATCTATTAAAAGATGATATTTTATCTTGTTTTAGGAATATTAATCAAACAAGAAGTAGATGTGATTTTTCTTTAGAATCACTTGCATTACACATACATATGTTGATTACATGTTATTTGTTTGATATGATTAGGTATCCAGACATAATTATGATAACTATTTGATTGATAGTCAAATGTGTAAACTTTGGAAAGGTTTTGTCTGCATGCTCATATGTTTCGTGCTAACATGATGTGTATGACTTTTTCATTTTTTCGTTATATGTTGTTTCACAGATTAACATGTTGCTTGTTATATCATGATATATCATTTTGATACATGATGGTCTTATATATTTGTAAGTTCTTGCCTTTTGAGCCTTTTCGTAGGTTAGCCTAAATGATGCATGCTCCAAAATGTTAAAATGGTTTGCATAAATATGTCGTCTTACTTCTTTTGTGACCTTGTCACACTATTTGTTTGCCATGTGTGCACCTATAATTTGTCAAAGTGCTTCTGGTATGATAAACATTTAGAAGTTGTTTTATTCAACAAATTAATTACATATATCATTGTGTTAATTAATAGGTATGTATGCTTAAGTGACTAAGCCTAACATCAAAACAATTTCACAATGCTGTATCTCAAACAAAGTCATGCTTTCTTGTAATATGATTATTTGTCTAGTAGTCGTTTATTTGTTATCTTATGATTTCTATCATAATCACATCTGTTGTCATTTAGACTTTTGTCTTGTAGGTTAATAGCAAATTATTTGTTATCTCAATTTGTTATGCCTATTTTGCATAATTGTAATCCCTTTATTGCTACGTAGATTAGTAATATGTTTATTGGATCCATTCACTTGCATATTTTTTTTAAAAGCTAATAGGACTAAGTTTTAGAGGCTTGAAATTTGTGTTTGCGTATCTTTCAATCGACCTCTTTCCAAATATCATTATTGCTTCCGCTTTCCCAAAAACATCTCCATCATCTTTTAGTTATAACAATACACCTCCCACGAGGAAAACACATGCCTCGTCATGCGATCATCTCACATTGATAGAGAAGAGCTACATGACTTCAAGGATTAAGTTCTTTGTTTGCTAACCAAAATCCACAAAAATATTACCAAGCTCACTGCTTTCAATAACTTGCATCGTCATTCTTCATTCGATACATCACACATTATGTTGGATGTCCACCGATTAAGGGGGAGAGAAATTCATTCACATAATTTTTCTTTTTGTATTAAAGAACACTTACTCATGTCCCTTACACCCTCAAATACCAACACATAGGTTCACAACATTTCTTTAAAATCAGTTCACAAAATCACAAAGTGTTTCAAACGTTATTAACCCAACATCACAGTTTTGTAACCAATACCTCGTCAAGTGAAAAACACATCATGTGTTTGACAAACCTCTTAAACGAGAACCATTAAGTCTCCTTAGACTTTGACTAGGATTAGTGAAACCAAATCCATAGTTATTAGTAAATAGACCTTAGCTTGAACCTTCATTTGATCAAAAACGACACAAAATGACCAAATCAATTCTGGTCCCAAGGTACCTTCCATAAGACGGACGAAACCAAAAATTTTTCCGCCAATCCGTAGGTACCTGGTCAGTTTTTAACCATTCAGATCAAAGAATACTCTCACAACCGAGTCTATGATTTTCTTTTTAATCTCACAACTTCATTGTCTAGAACACCATCATAGGATCTCATCCTTTTCATTCTTGATACATATCAAGCACGTCATTGTCAGTGCAAACGATATATAAAAACCATCATTTACAACACGTTGGTCCAACCAACACTCTCCCATCATATGATGTCATTTTCATCCTCATATAGGTATCTAGTATATCTGATTGTTGCATATGGAATTTCTACTCCTAAGTGATTATTGTCTTCACTTCCTCTTAATTCCATTCGAGCATACATTATGGCACGGTACATTGTATTTGGTATATGATAATGTCATAACCATCTTCAATACTCTTATAGCATTTGCTATACATACGAGTTTCTAAATTTATTGCATTCATTATAACCACCACCTTCCATCATCTCTTTCACTAATCATCAACCTCATGGATTAGCGAAAAACCTACTAGTAAACCAACACCAACACTATCACCATTCACTTTAACTCCACTTTATCTCCTCCTCATAGGCATTATTTTGTAGGATTTTATCATATTATATTCTTGTAATTGTAATTCTTATTAAGTTTGCTAAATAATCATGGTTCTCTTCTTGAGTTGCTTGTGATTATATCATGGATATATTGCATCATACATCTTATTTTTCTTTGTTAAAAAGATGAAATATATTGCACTAATCCTTTCATTGTAGGTTCATCATCATACACGCTTGGTCGTATATAGCATACTCGTCTAAGGATGAAGTTTGCATCAAATATTTTCCTTCTTTTATTGTAGGTACTTCTTGACGTTCTCGAATCCGGAGGAATATCTATCAAGCACTCATATTGCATCGTCTATACACATTGGTCGTATATGACATATCTGCCTTAAGACATAGCTTCTAGTGTACTAATTTTTGTTTTGTAGGTTCATCTTGATGCCCTAGAGCAAGGGCGAGCTTCCATCAAGCATGTATAGAATGCATCATATACACGCATTGTTGTATATCACATACTTGTCCAAGGAAATATATTGTTCTATACTAACCTTTATTTTGTAGCATTCTTCATCCTGCATCATATATGTTGGTACCCTAGCAATGGGGAGTATTGATCAAGGGGGAGCTATTTAAGCATTCTTCATCCTTGCATCATATATGTTGGTACCCTAGCATCATATACTTGGCACTCCAACTAGGGGGAGTATTGTCCAAGGGGGAGCTATTTAAGCACTCAAAATCCTTGAATCATACACTTTGGCACTCTAACAAGGGGGAGTATTTACCAAGGGAGAGAAATAATCTTAGGGTATTGGAGTAGTCAATTTAACTTCACTAGGGATGATGCAAACTCGCCATTTCAGGGAGAAATGAAGTTAACTCCAAGGACACACCCTTTTTGTTTTGACAAAAGGGGGAGAACGGTGTAAACGGAGAACCTATTAAGGGAGAAGAGTGTAAACGAAGAAGGAAATAAAAAGGTAGTACGGACACAAGTAACTTTTTTACATTTTATTTTCTATCACGTTTACATATTTTGTCATCATAAAAAAAGGAGAGATTGTTAGTGCAAGCAGTCTCGTTTATTTTGATTGATGACAAACATGTAACTTGATACATAACGTAAAATGTACAAGTTACTTGTAATCTTATTTTCTCTCAACATACATTCAACATCTCTCGACTTCTCGAGTCCGCGTATGATACAACACAGGTTCGTACATGTTTGTAATGTGGCATTATGATCAAACCCTTAACAAACCATTTAGAATGTTTAAAATACGGTTAGGTCATTAAGTATTTTAAAAGATAAACAATTCTACTTAGAACCTCATTTTACATTTTGCATATACAAGTACTTTTACTTGTACATCATGTTTCCAAAGTTTAATAGGATAAGTACTCTTTAGGTGTCAAACTAAGACAAATGTGGTTACTTATGAAAATAATGTTAATGACATAGTAGCATAAGAAGTTTAACATCTTTAGTAGCATAAGTATATACATGTTACATACATTTACATTTACATAGTTTACATTTTAATTCTTAAAATGGAAATATGTACATGACATCATTGCATACATCATATTCAGATCTTTGGATATCTTGAAGATTTGTAGAATATCATGGAAAGATCTTTAAGAAAAGAATTAGAATGGTAAGATTTTGGTTAGATTTGGAAAGATATTTGGAGATTTGCTGTCAGGCTCTGGCGGAACCAAATAGCATAACGGACGGAACCCTTGATTTGGTTTCGCCCAATCCGTGGCTTGTTATATCAGTTTGCCTATAAATAGCAGGCCACTCATTCATGTTTACTCATCGCTTTAGCATAAACATCACTTGAACATACATTCTCTCTACCCTTTAGCATACACTTAGATAATTAGTTAACCCTGTAGTAACACACATTAATCACCCTTATCATCATGATCATAATGTTATTAACTTTCATTATGTTGTAAGCAAACTCTCGAAATGATCCTGTGAAGCAAGCTCAGAGATCGTGAGTCATCATCCATCACAAGCATAGCATAACTCCTGATCTACCAAAAGGCTTGGAGATCTTGAAGTCATCATCCACCAAAGCATATCAACATATGAAGATTCAAGGGCACTTGACATCCTCAATGTTTGAAGACTTATTATTCAAGAAGCTCATATTGATTCCACATGCATGCATACATGAAGATCCATCACAACAAGTTTAGGGAGCTTGTGATCTTCATTCATTGAAGGCTTCCTATTAATGGAAGTTCATTTGGATTAGTCATTCATATCCAATAGATATTTATGTCATGGATCATCATTGTAAACATCATTGCATCACAATCTATTCACCAAACTAGATTAGATGGTTTATGTGTTTGTGCCATAAAACACAAGTTTTTATGTTGGGCCATAAAACATATCGGGAGTGGTTGTACCCTTGTAAAAGAACTCGACATCTAGCTAACTGTCGGAAAAAGTATAAGCGAAGTCAGGTTGGTTCTACCTCGAACTAGAACCTGGTATTTAGCTTTGTACCGGAAAAAGTGTAAACGACGATTGTAAGGTTTTCTCCGCTGAGAAGGGAGCTTCTTGTTCTAGTGAAGTAACTCTCGGGTTAGGTACTCGGGGAGTGGAGAAGGGCGGAGAGGAGCTCCGCGACCGAACCACTATAAATCATCATGTTTGGTTTGCGCTTTCTTTTACTCACTCTTTACTTTTAGAAACAATTACACGGATGGTCCTTGTGGTTTACACAGATTTCAAGTTTGGGACATATTTCATTTTATTTACGCCAGACATACCTAATTTGGCAAACGTTGCACGAATTTGGTCCCTATCTTGGATGGGCGTTAAAGTTGACCGTTAAGTATTTAATTAATGTGTGCCCGTTAGTCCCCCCGTTAGTATTTTTTGCATCGTTAGTCCTTATTTTATAAACTAACTGTTGACCACGTTTTTTTTGCTTATGTGTCACTTTGACCCATGTTGACCCCATTATATCTAACCCTAATCCACCCCATTATATCTAACCCTAATCCACACATACTGTGAATCCATCTATCTCCATTCCTGCAAATCCATCTAACACAAAAACCAAAATTGATGAAGATGGTAAAATCCCAAACACATCAAAACCAAAAACAAAATCCCAAACCCAGATCGAAATATATACATACTCACAGCTTTTGGGTACTATATGATTTTCAACCTCATTCATCTTTTCCAGCAACAAAATTAAAACTCAACTCACTTACATGCTTTTGGGTACGGATTCAGCTCAACCCGAATCGGGTTTGGAATCGGGTTTGGTGTTGGCTTTTTGAAGCAGGGTTGACTTTTAAGTTATCAAGAAGACTAGTTGATCATTAATCTTAGAAAAAATATATTGATTTCTTCATTTGGTGAAGTGGGTTAGAAGGGTTTTGATGATTTGAGTTTTTGGAGTTGAATTTGGTGAAAGTAGAAGAAGATGAAGAGAAATATGTTATCGCAAAAAAGAAAATTGGTGGGTAGGAGTTAAAATTGTTGTAATTGTTAGAAATGGTGGAGTTGGAGATGGTTGTACTTTAATGAGATATCACTTTATAGGTGGTGTCGATGTGGTTGAGATCGATCTGTGGTTCATAGTGGGTTGTAGTTCGTGTTGGTCTTAAAGTTTCAAATCAGTTCGTGGTGGTTACAAAGGTTGGTGGTGGTGGGTTGTGGTGATGGTTGTGATGGATGGATGTGGGTTATGGTTGTTAGTGGTGGATCTCTACCACCACCACCATCATTTTGGCGACCTGAAAACATCAACACCTAGCTGGATCTGATGGTGGTTGAAAAGGCTAACGAAGGGATTTGACTGAGGTAGTATATTTTTATGGTGATTTGTTGTTGGGAGATGGGAAAGGACTGGGTTAGCGAAGGACTGGGAAATGAGGTTCTTGATTATGACCATACTAGTATTAAATTATCATCATAGGTTGTTTTGTTTTGTTTGTGTAAAATGTGGTTTTTGTTGAATGATTATGTTTTGTTATTGTGTTTGGTGGTTTGTTTGTTTGAATATGAATTGGAAAAAATGTTTTTTCTTTTTGTTTGGTGATCATGAATCTGGATGTTTTTATTGAGGGGTGTTTGTGTTAGCATATTTACCACGCTTATGAACTTACATAAATCTGGAAATCCCATAAGTCCAGATTTTTTTCGGTTTACCGTCTTATAAATCCGAAATAATGGTGGTGGTGGTGGTGGTAGTAATGGTGGTGACATTTTTAATTCATTTTAGAAAATAAGGACTAACGATGCAAAAAATACTAACAGAGGGACTAACGGGCAATCATTAATTAAATACTTAACGGTCAACTTTAACGCCTATCCAAGATAGGGACCAAACTCGTGCAACGTTTGCCAAATTAGGTATGTCTGGCGTAAATAAAATGAAATAGCTCTCAAACTTGAAATCTGTGTAAACCACAAGGACCATCCGTGTAAATTTTTCTTACTTTTATGTTTGCATTATGTGATTGCTTGTGTTGTGACTTGTTGATTATACTAGTGTGAGAACATGTTTTAGTTTATGCTAGTCATAAACTACTTAACATCTTTCATATTACAACAAGCTTAATCGGACATTTGATACAAGTTTTGAGAATTTTAAACGGGAACGTATTCACCCCCCCTCTATGTTTTCACAGGGTAGACCAGATGCATCAGAAATATCCACACCTTTTCACTAACACAACGTCGACATCTAACTCGAACAGAATCCCGGGACGGGATTCCCGTTAAGGATTAGGTACTGTAACAATTCACAATTTTGAGGTCAATATTTAATATTTTAAGTTTACTTAATATTTTTAATCTAAGTAAATTCACTTTTACGAGTAACTAGATAGGTTATTCCGTATACATCGTTAAATGTACATTTAACCTAAACCAACACCTGATAATATACAATATAACTATTTTATTACATATCGGTTTCATACAATAATATTTTAAATATTCCATTTTTACTTTTCTATTTTTATTTAAACTTTGTACATTTCGCGTTTTGCGCGGTTTCAATTATTTTTAAACATCGAGTCATCACCAAACAAGCTCAATGATCACCTAAAATATCAAAATAAATTTTGATGTCAAGTTTTAATATTTGTGTAAGTTTTGTATTTTTACGTTACCCAATTTTAAGTTTCGCATCTTAAAAACTCAACGTTTGCAATTACCGGGATCAAACTATACACTAAATGATACATTTTATACCAAAATTTCACCAAAAATACCACCTCTCATGAGGTGGCGTCCAAGTATACAACTACAAGACACTTGTAGTAGTTTTTCTACTAAATCTTCCACTAAAATGACCAAAACCATCCAACCATCAAAAACAAATGCAAACCATCTTTTGTAAATCTCAAAACCACTTCACATTTTCTTGTGTTCTTCCTCTTGATGCCGTGAGATCCAACACACAAACACACCTATATTTTTTATTTCTATTTAAAGATTTGTGCTCATCTTGAAGATCTAGTGTTCTTTCATCTTGATTTCTCTTGTATTCCATCTCATTTTTGTAAGAAATCACACAATATTTTTTATATCACTACTGATCTATACTTCATTTCATGTATTTTTCATGTTTCATATGCTTGTTGTATTAATATTGCATTGTACATAGCTTAAATTACTTAAAACTATGATTGAGACTAAGTTTGCAAAGACCTTACTGACCATGGACTGTATCCATAATTACTGCACTAAATCAGTACACTTTGAGACTTAGATAAAAATATATGACTGTAGATCTATCTCTTAGCTTCGATTTGCCGGGTATTTTGTCAAGAGACGATACCAGATGAATTAATTATAAAATAAACGGTAAAGGATGTCGGAAAACGCACACCAGATTTGGATGGCTACAAAGTATACAACTTTGTATAGAACCCTCTGTTTTTCAAAGCATAAAAGTTGTAGGTAACACATTAACTTAAAGTTTTCCGAAAACCCCGCATAAAAAGGAGTTATAGAACTCAACTAATGGCAAAATCGGTGGGACTGTTTCATGTTGTCTCGATCAGACTTGACATATTAGGGTAAAATGGTAATTTAACTTAAGTCATATAATTTTTAGAATAGTGGGACCCACAAATCTGATTAGTACACTTAAATACCTTTCCGTAAATATAAAATTTTTAATATAACTCCTTACGGGTTAGGAGAAACGGAGTTTTTGATAACGAATATCCACTTTTATTCACAACCCGCACTTAACCTAAAATTCTATAACTTATCAAAATTTACTTAAAAATAAGTCAAATATATTTTTATGAAATCTAAAAACACAGTAAATGATAATAAAAATTATGGAACTATTTTACAAAATTAAAAATATATAAACTATAATTTTGTTAACATATGATGAATTTTTCACTTACCCGAAGTGGTAGGACCCACTTTCGGAAATAAACCCGATAAACTTACCTTTGGACAATTTGATCACATATAGGATTTTTGAGACTATAAAATATCATAAAAACCGAACTTAGAACAACATATATATTAGGGCTGGTAACACTTTCCTAACTTGTCAATTTTAGTCCCTGTCAGTTTATAAACCTTAAAAACTCTATGTACAATTGCATGATTGATATAATGAATATATAAAACTTTCTTGCATCCATATTCTATTATTTTAAAAACCTAGGACGCAACATATTATTTTTAGGTTGCTCGTAGGACGTCTTGGTTTCCTCATTTCTTACCTTGATCTTGTTATTTGATCTTTGGTGAGTTCATAGCACCACTTTAACTCTTAAACTGTTGATAAACCCATTGGACGAGATACATGCTATTTTACAATTTGGACACAAGTGCTTTAAACTGTATGATTATCGGAACATATTATTGCTAAAGTACCGATAATGCCAAAATAAGACCCTAATGAATCATGAACCATTAATCACTTGCGAGTGAATGCGAATATTGTGAATAGGCCTATTGGGATTGACGAATCCCGTTTGTGTTGATCGGATAGACAATCGAACGCACTATATTTGAAATTTAGGTAAAATGGCAATTTACCTTTCAGGGCATTGGTTCATTCTATGAACCTTCAGTCAGTTTGAGTGTCATGAGCTTAAAGAAATAATTATTATTTACCCATAATTGTATTCGTTGCAATTATTATTTTAAATTAAAATCTTGTGGTCTATTATTTATTTATGAACATATGAATTTCACTCAACCTTTGTGTTGACTTTTTAGCATGTTTTATCTCTGGTTTTAAGGTATTTGGCCAGCACGAAGTCACACGGAGATTGTTTTGATGGCTTGCATTGTGTTATCATTCGATAAACTCTTGAAAACTTTTATGTTAAAACATTATGTTTTCTAAAATTACTTGGGACCTCTTGTAACTCTGATGTTTTATTATGATCGAATGATAAACTTTTAAAAACGACTCATTTAGAGTCGTTTTCTATGATTATGACTGTTGTACTAATAAGTAGTACCCCAATGATATTACATTCCGCTGCGATATTTTGGGGATGTTACAGATGCGTACCTTTTAGCAATCCATGCAATTAGGGTTTATAGAAAAACCCCCAAATAAAGATCAAATCACAAACCCTAATAAATTAGGGTTTATGAAAATCAACTAGAATAAAGTCGATAAATCTACACCACCAAGAATCAAATAGTGTTGATTCCTCTAAGGTTGTGTACACTACACGTTAACCAAGAACACTAGGATGCTAGCGCTTAATACATAATTAAACATCACAACAACTAGGGTTTGATGTTTTTGATTATACACGATCGTAACCCTTAAAAGTGACCGGATCTAAACACACACGAGTTGTCTTGGAGATACTTTGAATATATACTTGATAGCACGCGGAATTTACTACCAACTACTTAGAAGAATATGTGTTTGGTGAATGTATGTCATCGTATGAATGTAACAGTAAGAATAACAACACAATGTTTAACCAAACACTTTGCTTCAATATATTGAACGATTACAATGAAAAACGTGAAGCTCTTACTAATGAATGTACGTATAGGATATATCAAAACCCTAACTAAGGATCTCTTTTTATAGCACAAAGAGTCCTTTACAAGTAAACTATATTCGTATCAATCTATATAAATAAGATATACATCATATCAATTCCATATTTATCTTCATACGGTTTCATCTTAATCTTATAAGCAGTACGAACTTTTCTTCATCAGCAGTACTAACTGTTCTTGTATTCTTCAGCAACTGTTCAACCGTACTAACTTATACAGAACCATACTAACCGCTTAATTTAATTCCCAACAAAAAGTTTATAAGTTATTTACAGAATCAAAAGGATAAAAAAAGTAAGTACATATACTATTCATGTATACACATGGTATAACAATCCATGCATGCGAATGGTAACATGCACATTGATCATATACATGCATTATGTATATGATAATTAATATAGTGCATGTGTCAGATGGATTGTATAATGCCATACGAATGGCTTGAGCAAGGGTTTGGTGTCTTTTCTTTTTGTTGTATCGAATACAAGACTTAAAGGTGTTTATATAGCCTTCTAACTCTCCAACAAGTTAAGCTATCACCTCCTTAAGTTTCTACAAAACGACACTCGGACCCCTTCTCTTTTCCTTGTTCGACCATTTAAATATTTCGTGTATTATTATTTAGTTTAATTAACACATCTAATATATTAATTACATTAAATAAAGTTTTCTCTAAATGTATACGTGTGTGCCCCCAATAGGCTCGAGTTCAAAACCGGACATACGTATATAAAATATGTTCACAATCCAACAGGTATGAACTGAAAGAAGGCGGAAATACGACCTGAACATCTGAGAAATTCAAGAAAGAATACCGAGAAATGAAGAAGAGGGACAAGTTTCCGACCATTGTGTGGAAAACTAGAAGGGGGGTTGAATAGTTTTACGTCTTTTTAATTTATTATAAAACCTTTGTTTACTTTTAAAAACTTAGATTCAAGTTTGTTAAAACTTAAATCTTATTAATAGTTATATATGTATTCTTTTAAATTAATTGTAAACGTTATGGTTTCTTGAATGGATTTTCAAATTGATCTTTATGTGAAGACGACCTCTAATAAATACTAGCAGTTATATAATCATATGTGTATGAAAGTAATGACGATGCAAGTAAAGAAATAAATAAGGTATGGAAAGATCTAACCGAGACACGAGAGATTTATAGTGGTTCGGCTACAAGGACACCTTCCTTGCCCTACTCCACTCCCCGAGCACCGAGCTCGAGAGTTTTCTTCACAACTTCAATAAGCTCCCTTATGGCGGAGAAAACCTTACACGACTTTGGCTTACACCGGCTTAACGACACAAAGCTAAATGTCGAGTTCTAATGGTAGCTAGAACCAATCTCACAACTTCACAACACAACTTCTTCATGACTAATTCACAACTACTTCACAACGGCTTCACGACTGCTTTACGACTTCTTCACGACTTCAACACGACCGCTACACAACCTCTATGCTACGGCTTCACTACTTCAACACTATGTCTTCACGACTAAGACTTCACGACTTCAACACGACCGCTACACAACCTCTATGCTACGGCTTCACGACTTCAACACTAGGACTTCACGACTAGGACTTCAAGGCTTCAACACGACCGCTACACAACCTCTATGCTACGGCTTCACGTCTTCAACACTAGAACTTCACGACTTCAAAGCTACGGCTTCACTACTTCTACACAACGGATTCACGACTTCTACTCCGCGGCTTCACAACTTCTATACCACAACTACTTAAACAACTTCTTCACTACTTACATACAACACTAATCTAATATACACACCTTACACACAAATGAATGAATGATTTACAAACTTTGTTAAACTAACAACTTAAGTAACAAGATGATACTAAGTTGTAATACTTCTAATCTTGATTGATAGAAGTATTCTTCTTTTGCACTTGAATGAAGGAAGCTTGGATCACTTGGAAACCAAAGCTTAAGATTATATGATCAAAGGATTTTAGAGAGTATTTACAAGATTTAAAACAGAAAGTTTTGGGGTGCAAAAGGTGAGTAAAAATCCAGGAGAAGGCTAGTATTTATAGGAGAAAAACTGGACAGCTGGAGACCTACTAGAGCGTGGCCGGCCCCCTTAAATAGGGTGCGGTCCCCTTAATTTTAAGGGGGCCGCCTAGTAAAATTAAGGGGGCCGCCCAAGGTGTCTGTTGCCCAGATTTGTCCTTTTGTGGGGAAGGTTTTTCTGGAACATTTTAACTGATTTTGGTTAAAAATTTGAATTCATATTTTTATAAAAGATTAAACATTTTTATTTAATACCAAAAATGTTTTTCAAAAATATATAAAAAGTTTTTGATGTTTTATAAAAAATCTAGTTATTAAGAAAATGTTCCTTTGATCATATAATGCATTAAGCATTAGTTCATTCATACCTTAAGTGATTTGAGTTGTAGAAATAGATATTTACAACAAAATACTTGTTTACGTCAGAATTTTCCGATTGATGATTTTACATTTTGTGATTATCAAAACGTAGAGATATCGAAAAATATTAATAACGTGTTTAGGCATTATTTATATCAACAATCTCCTCCTTTTTGATGATTACAAAATCTAAACTCATTAAATCTAAAAATTAGTTTTTAGACAAGTATTTAGTGAGTTTACATCTATTTCTCCTCCTTTTTGTAGAATCAAAAAGGTTATGCCGACAAGTTTTAGAATCTAAATTTGTCGGACGAGAACTCCCCCTTGATGTGTACTCCCCCTCGTTTGGTGGCACCAAGGAAACGAGCTATGGAATGCTTGCACGAAAAATGTTAGAAGCACAAGTATATGTAACAACAAGTAGATTACAACCAAGTAGATTACAACATAAGGCATGCAAACATTAAACAAAACAACTAATGATACTACATAATCATCTTAGGAGTACATGATCTTTCATTGGGCTTGCACACAAAAAGGTTTTGAAAATTATTTTTAAGCATTGCATATGCTTAATTGGGTGAAAATGGAGATGGTGGTGGTGTAGTGGGTGAAGGAGGTGGAGGAGTTGGTGGTCTTGGTTTGGTAATCATGTGTTCAAGTGATGAAAACATGTAGTGTATCTCATCTCTAAGACCAAAGATTATGGTCCGGTTATGGATGCAACAAAGACAATTATCACCATGGGATTCAGGCAATGCCCAAGGTATAGGAAAGAATGGTTGTGGGGTTGGTGATGGTGAGAAGTGAGCATCAAGAGGTGTGATGGGTGATAAGGAAATGGCAAGTTGGGTGTATGAAGGTTCTTGAGTGGATGGTGGTGATGATGCTCTTGGTGATGATGTTAGGTGAGTGTGGATGTAGTCATTGATGGATGAAGTGGATGGAATGGAGGAAGATGAAGCTCCATGGGTAGAGGGTGTTTTTGATGGTGCATTAGGTGATCTTGGGGATGAATTTTGAGGTGGTGATGGAGTTTTGATGTCATCTTGGGTTAGGTCTATGAAAGGTTGTTTTAGTGGTATGATAACAAGTCTTTGCTTCCTTGGAGTCTTAGAGATGGAGGATTTTGGTGATAACATGGTGGTTTTGGATGATGAAGGATGATGGAATGAGAGGTGATTGTATGGAGGGAGTTTATAGTATGAAAATGTGGTTGGTTTAGGTTGATTTTTGAGGTTTTGTAGGAAGATTCCAATACCAGTTCGTCCATAAGGAGAAATGGTAGCTGGGGCTAGGTAAAAGTGATCACAAGATGCAAAAGAAAACAGTGAATTAATCTTTCCAGATGGCCGGTCCCCTTAATTGCTGGCCGGCCCCCTTAAAATTAAGGGGACCACCTAGGGAATTAAGGGGGCCGCCCATCTGCTGTTTTCCTAGGCGACCAAATTTGAAAAATTTCCAGAAAAGGGTCATTGTTAGGGTGTATTTGCAGCAAGCTTCATTTAGATCATGTACATGAAGAATGATTATATAGTAGCAATAACATATTAAGAAGAATAATGTTTATAAGTAAACTACTAAGATCATATTGTAAGCATGTCATAAGCATATATCTTAATTAAGCAAAAAAAATGAGACAACACATTCATAGCAAACATATATAAGAAAGAAAGAAACAAACATTCATTAATTTAAAATGATTATGTGACAAACATAATCATTGTTACAACATACATAGTGCTTAAAGCATACATTAGTTAGAGAATTCTAATTTGCCTAAGAAATCCATTTGACTTGCTTGATGATGGAGGTGGTTTTTGAAATGAAAACAAGTGAGAGTGTGAGTAAATGGGATTAGTTAAGGTATATGTTTGGGTGTGTGGAGGTTGAAGATGGTGGTGGTGGAGACATTCGAGGTGGAGAGCTTAGAGTGGACCATGATGGATGAAGGTTTTGATGTTGTTCAATTGGGGATATTGGATTGGATCTAGTGAGAAGATACTCAATCCAAGTAAAGTGCTCATTTAGAGCAATGGTTTATTGTTGAAGAAAGATGCAACAAGGACAATTGTTGACATGTTTCTCAACTTGGTTTTGGTTGTGGGGTGATGTGGGAGAGCTAGATGGAGGTTGATCAAGTTTTCTTTGGGCTAGGTGTAGGGCAAGAAGAGCACTAAGCTCATGAGCTTCCTTGAGTTCCTCGATGAACTTCAAGTGTTCGGATGAAGGTGTTGATGGTAAAGTGTTGTTGTTATGAGGGATGGATGTTTGCACATGCAACATAGGGGTAGCATGTGAGTTGGTAGGAGGTGGTGGTGACACTCTTGGTGGTGGAGATGTTTGTGAACTTGGGTAATCATGAGTGGGTGAAGATGGTGATGTGGATGAAGTCGATGTTCCAAGAGTGGTGAGTGTTTTTGATGATGAATTGGTGGGTTGAGTGTGGATGAGATTTGGATTGAGGTTTTGGGATTGATCATAGGGAGATGAAGGGTTAGGAGTAGATGATTGGTTATGTGTTTGAACAACATCATTAGTTAGGTTATGGCAAGTTTCAAGATTCCTTCTCCAAATTGGTCTCATCGAGATTTTGGCAACTCTTGAGGGTTTTGATTTTGGGTAGTTGGAGGATGACATGTTTGAGTGGATGATGTGAATGGGCATTTATGATGAGAAGGTGCATTTATAGTGAAGGAATGATGTGGTTTAGGAAGGTAAATTTTGGTGGGTGGTTTATGACAAAATGTGTTTGTAAATTTTGGGAAGTATGGAATAAAATGGGTTGGAAATTGAAAAAGGAAACAGTAAGCTGGATCTCCAGATGGCCGGTCCCCTTAAATAGGGGTTGGTCCCCTTAATAATTAAGGGGGCCGCCTAGGTATTTAAGGGGGCCGCCCATCTGCTGACTTCCAGATTTCTGAAAATGGGTTTTTGGCAGAAATTTGTAGAAAAGGTTGTGTTTTTGAGTTTTGTTTCAAGCAAGTCCAACTTCTTTTTGAGGAAATTTAAAATTTAATAACTCATGTATGCTAAGCATTTTCAATTTAGCAATTTTAATTATCATGCAACCTACTCATTTATCAATAAGCATATATGTATACATGAACAAGAAAACAACATATAATTACCAAGTAATTCATACTACCATTATTATGACGATTAATTAGTTAGTTAATTAATCATAATAAGTGTCTATGTGATGGGAAATTTGTGATAGCATGGATTTCTAGACTTGGATCAAGCATGATTTGAGAAAGTGTTTTTGGGCATTAATCAACAATGTTTTGAAAAAAAAAATTTATTTGAGTGTGAAAATTATTTCAACAAGGTTGATTTGAATTTGTTTCAAAGAAGTTGTTACACTTTTTGGCTTTGATAAAAACATGTTTAATAGAGAGGTGACATAATCTTTTTGAAAAAAAATCATTTTCCAAATTATGAAGATTTGCATTTATAAAAGAAGTTGTTAAAAAATTACATGCTTGATTGATTAAGGCTATTGTCTCATGCTATCCTTTTCAATAAATTATGCGATTTAAACGATAGTGATGACTAAATATTGTATGTTCGATAAAGAACATTTTATTTAATGCCTAGGAGGGTTAACTTAAGGTTTTCTAGTTTATTAACAAGTAATATAACTAGTAGTGTGAGAGCAAAAAAACCTATCAAACTAAGCATATCTTAAGGCAGTGATTATCATAACCATATGCAAGGAGTAACTACTCAGGAAATTTTAAAAAGAAGACTTATCTCAGGTCCAATTTTTCTTCATGATATGAGGTAGTGAATTATAGATGAGTACCACTTCGTTCCATCCTCATTTATGTAGATTAATAAGTCTTCATGCGCGTGTTTTGAATATGAGTAGGTTAACGCAAGATTGAGTTTCATTCCATTGTGCATTCATTGCCTAATCAAATAAAACAGCTTGGTACCCAGATTCTCATGGGTCCGAGATGGTTAGTTGGGGATATCCATTGCATTTATATGCACGTGGAGAAACTGTCACCAAGAAGTACAAGAATTCCTTGATAGTTTGTTTTGATGTACAAACAATGGATTTCTTGACTTATAAATTATAATCACAGTAAATAGCCTTATATCTAAATTTCTCTACTAGGTTTTTTAATTATAATTTGTTTTGATTTACTTGTTGGAGAGTTATCCGAATTAAATCCTAAACTGGTTTTATCATTGAATGGCTTTTGACAACTTAGTAAGAATTTAAGAGATTTGGAGCTTTCTTCAAATTTAGCTAATATTTTTGCTCTTTCATTTAATCTTTTAATTTCAAGTTTATAATGTTGACATATTTTGCATTCTAGATCAATTTCAATATTACTTTCAAGTCTAGACATTTATCTTCTAAAATTATTTCTTTTTCAAGATTACCTTCAAAAGTTTTTGATGATTTATGTTTAGAAATAGTTTTTAGATCTATGTTGCAAAAATGTTTAAACTCATTTTCTAGTTTTGAAAATTCTAAAATGAATGGATCATAGCAAAAATGTTTGGTTTTGGATTGTACCTTATTTGGAGCTTTATCTAGTTTGCATTCGTCACATACCGGATGATGATCATCTCCTTCGTCTGTTTCACTCCATGATATTGGGTTGAGTTCACTTTGGAGTTGATTCATGTAGTCTTCGTCGTTAATACCTTCATTAACAACATTTGAACTAGTAGCACATGTATCTATTTTATCTAAATGTTTATCTATTAAATTTTCTTAAATGACTAATTCATGTACAAGATCTAAATCCTCATCTTTGGCTTGACATTTTTCTTGATGAAAGTTTAAGAGATTTTTTCAAATATCATTTGCCGTTTTACAGAAAGATATTCTTTCCTATTCAACTTTCGGCAAGGTTTTGTAAATAATTAATTTAGATTCATTATTTTTGTTATTCTTTATTTTTAAATAATCATTTTGAGTTTCAAAATCCGTTTTTGTTTGTTGAAAATCACCAATCAAAATGACATGCCAAAGATCTAGATCAGTTGATTTCACATAATTTTCAAATTTATTTTTCCATTCAAGAAAAGTATGGTTTTCAAATAGTGGTGGTGTTTGCATCAATTCCCCTTCTAAATTTTTTGGGATTCCATAGATCGATTCAAGTTTTAAAATACATTATATTTTAAAGATCTTGATTGACCTGGCTCTGATACCAATTGTGGAAAACTAGAAGGGGGGTTGAATAGTTTTACGTCTTTTTAATTTATTATAAAACATTTGTTTACTTTTAAAAACTTAGATTCAAGTTTGTTAAAACTTAAATCTTATTAATAGTTATATATGTATTCTTTTAAATTGATTGTAAATGTTTTGGTTTCTTGAATGGATTTTCAAATTGATCTTTATGTGAAGTCGACCTCTAATAAATACTAGCAGTTATATAATCCTATGTGTATGAAAGTAATGACGATGCAAGTAAAGAAATAAATAAGGTATGGAAAGATCTAACCGAGACACGAGAGATTTATAGTGGTTCGGCTACAAGGACACCTTCCTTGCCCTACTCCACTCCCCGAGCACCGAGCTCGAGAGTTTTCTTCACAACTTCAATAAGCTCCCTTATGGCGGAGAAAACCTTACACGACTTTGGCTTACACCGGCTTAACGACACAAAGCTAAATGTCGAGTTCTAATGGTAGCTAGAACCAATCTCACAACTTCACAACACAACTTCTTCACGACTAATTCACAAATACTTCACAACGGCTTCACGACTCCTTCACGACTTCTTCAAGACTTCAACATGACAGCTACACAACCTCTATGCTACGGCTTCACTACTTCAACACTATGTCTTCATGACTAAGACTTCACGACTTCAACACGACCGCTACACAACCACTATGCTACGGCTTCACGACTTCAACACTAAGGACTTCACGACTAGGACTTCAACGCTTCAACACGACCGCTACACAACCTCTATGCTACGGCTTCACGTCTTCAACACTAGAACTTCACGACTTCAAAGCTACGGCTTCACTACTTCTACACAACGGATTCACGACTTCTACTCCGCGGCTTCACAACTTCTATACCACAACTACTTAAAAAACTTCTTCACTACTTACATACAACACTAATCTACTATACACACCTTACACACAAATGAATGAATGATTTACAAACTTTGTTAAACTAACAACTTAAGTAACAAGATGATACTAAGTTGTAATACTTCTAATCTTGATTGATAGAAGTATTCTTCTTTTGCACTTGAATGAAGGAAGCTTGGATCACTTGGAAACCAAAGCTTAAGATTATATGATCAAAGGATTTTAGAGAGTATTTGCAAGATTTAAAACAGAAAGTTTTGGGGTGCAAAAGGTGAGTAAAAATCCAGGAGAAGGCTGGTATTTTAAGGGGGCCGCCTAGTAAAGTTAAGGGGCCCCCAAATAAGGGGGGTGTCCCCTTAATTTTAAGGGGGCCGCCTAGTAAAATTAAGGGGGCCGCCCAAGGTGTCCGTTGCCCAGATTTGTCCTTTTGTGGGGAAGGTTTTTCTGGAACATTTTAACTGATTTTGGTTAAAAATTTGAATTCGTATTTTTATAAAAGATTAAACATTTTTATTTAATACCAAAAATGTTTTTCAAAAATATATAAAATGTTTTTGATGTTTTATAAAAAATCTAGTTATTAAGAAAATGTTCCTTTGATCATATAATGCATTAAGCATTAGTTCATTCATACCTTAAGTGATTTGAGTTGTAGAAATAGATATTTACAACTAAATACTTGTTTACGTCATAATTTTCCGATTGGTGATTTTACATTTTGTGATTATCAAAACGTAGAGATATCGAAAAATATTAATAACGTGTTTAGGCATTATTTATATCAACACATTGCAGACTTTAACATAATGGAACAGACGGTTAATGAAATGCTGAGAGACTAGTGTAAAAGTAGATTTGAGTATGAATATCACACCCAAGAAATGGAAAAATACATGAACTCAATGGTGCATTGGGAAGATAGCAAAGAAAAGTTGCTTGATCCATACTAGTCACGAAATCGAGATCGAGTTTCCTATGGGTGTTCCAGAGATCCATCAAAACCAACTCCAAAATTTCTCAACTATGCTCTTGCATATCTAAAATATGGTAACACTGCTGAGAAGTCTTATGTGCTATCCATCTTCATACTGCCTCCTACATAATTTACAGAAGATGATATTGAAGAAATTATCACCGACAAATGGGTTAACAAAGTGGTCACGTGGAAGAGGTTCAATGACGAAGCCAGATTGTCTATTTCACACTGGTGTGATAACCGAAGAAAGCTGGCTTATAAGGTAAAACAAAGACTCATCAACGGAGACGGCGAAAAACTAATGTCTAACCACAAGATCAAGGAATGTGGTGAAAAAGATGTTGATGTGGAGAATGTAATAGAGTGTGGTGATGTGGTTGAATATTGATGGTTGGATGAGAATGTAGGAAAGAGGATGTGGGAATGTAGGGGCGGGGAAGTACAATCCAGTACATGGGTGTAAGGGAATATTTAGAGGATGTTCGGAATAAGATTTGGAAGGATTTTGAAATGGTTTAAAGGTTTATTTGGTGAAGGTGTTAATCAAAAGGTTGATTAAGGTTTAATCACATTGTCATTTAAGAAAGAAAAAAGTTTGACAATGATGATTATGGAATATGTTCAGGAAAGTACAAAGGATAATCAACTTTCTAATAACACAACGTCAAGTACTCACAATATCATAATTCGTGATTAACCACCACTTGACGTAATCAATAATCATGTTGATGCAAACAAGCTAAGTGATTTGCATCAAAGTAAATCATATCACATAACGGGAAATGATGCGTTTACACAAAGAGACCTTGGACATTGTTTGACCAATAAGGGGGGCCGTTACGTGATTAAAGAAGACGTAAACATGGACTATGGTCATATGAATACTTTCACTTGATGTTACGTGAAAGATATGAGTCTCCTTGGTTTGAAAAGCCTTTGCTAGAGGCGTTTAATAAAATACTTGAGTTGGCGTTTTGTCGAGAACATGAGGTTGTGATTTTGAGTCAATCTAAGTCTAAAACCCGTTTCGAGTGTTCCTAATGAAGCACTTATCATATTTATACCTGCATTGAAAGATCCACATTTTTCGGGTAAGGGGAAACCCGACTTTCAAAAACCGTGACGAACCAAGAAAGAAGCCTGGCGCGCTGCCTGCGCGTCGGAGCGCCACCAGCGCGCCAGACCCAGCTCTTGGGTCGTTTGGTTTTTGGCTAACGTTTGTGATTTTATATGTTGCGAAGGTTTATTTGTCATCATTAAAACCTAAAGGAGACCTAATCAATGTTGCCCCAACAGAAGAGTTTGGTTTTTATAACTAATAACTAAACTAAATAAAACTAAATTACGGAAAAGATAAATTGATAGGAACTCGTATGATAGGTGAAGTGTATTTACTTAGAATCTTATTACTCTTTAGATATCTCATATTGATTAGTCGAATTGTCACTTCTTTGTTTTAATTACATCGTTGTATTCCTCAATATCAATCACCAGGGATCGTCAATCCCTAAAACTATGAATTTTGTTCTCGTTGGGACTAACCAATGTCAGCAAGCGGAATTCACGCATTAAATGCAACGAATCAACCAACTATCTCAATGTAGTGGGGCGTTTAGTCAGACGTTCAAGCTAGTATAGTATAATAAATCCAGTTTTCCTACTCCTAACGCGAAAACTTTTAATTAAACAAGAAACAACAATCGATAATCAATAACTAGGTTTCATTCAACTCTAAGTAAACACAATTAAATTTAGCCTAGCATGTTAAATAGAAGAGAAATAGAAGAGAAGATAAACAAATAATCATACAACACATATACATATTGTAATGATTAAAGATTGAATACCTTATCTTCAATAAAACATGGAAGTTGTGGGGGCTAAAAATCCTACCAAAGCTATGAAATTCGTCCTCCAAAGTGGTCTCTCCAGGATGTTCCCTTGAATGAGAAAAATACGAAAAATATATATATATTTACACTTGTGGTGGCGTCGCTTTACAAGTGTGACACCATCAGCTCGCCGTCATTAGGGGGTCGTATATTGCACCGAATTAGTTGTGACGGCGTCACCTTATGGATCGTGATGCCATCGCTCTTCACACTTTTGGTCCTGACGCTGTCAGCTCAAGACCGCCGCAATCGTCTGAAGTGTCACTTGGTAAAATTATAACTTGATAATCTTCGTTGCTCTTCACGTGACGTCGTCACTTAGTAATCCTGATGCCGTCACAGCTCCTTTTTGTGACTTCGTTTTCTTCATTTTCTTGTCCAATTGAGCCATGAACGTTCCAATTTCCAGCATTTGCTTACCAAGTGCCTAAAACTCAAATAGAAATGATTTAGGATAATATTTTATCAAATGTGTATGGATTTAGAGGCTAAATGACCCCTTAAAAATGTATAAAATTACACCTCATCAGGCGTATTGCTGAAGAGTGATACGTTGTTGGAACACAGAAAGTGTAAATCATTAGTGCAGGGACTTCTATTTATCTTTTGTAATAGTATAGGGTATGTTGTGTAACATTGTGTGGCTTGCGACAGCATAACACTATCGCAACACTTGTATAATTGTGATAGTATGCTTGACTATTGTATGGGTATAAATACACCCTACCTCATGGGTTATGAGGTGTGTGTTCTTCCTTTTATCAATGCAAGACTCTTATCATATTCTCTCATTTTCTCTCTAAACTAAAGTGTCCACACCCACTTTATCTCACTAAAATTATTAGAGTAGACTTGATATTATTGGAACAACAATTGGTATCAGGAGCCAAATATGATTCGTTGTTTCACGTAGTTGTGTTTTAGTTTTGTTTCAATCTTCATTAGTAGTAAAAGTTTTGGTTTTTATAGAATTCAAGAACTTTCTCTCTCTAGAATATCTTTACTTTCATACGTAGTATCAAGATTACTCTTAAACGTGTTTAATCTTATAAAACGTGTGTTAGGATAACATATTTGAAGAAAAAGAAAGAGCTTTTATCATTCTATACAAAATTTTTATGAATTTGGCGAAGATTTAGGCTGAAAACGTGGTTTAAGGGTTTTTGAAAAAGTGTACTTTTTCTCGTAAAAATTGGGTTTAGTATTTTGTTCGCAAAATTAAGGGTTTTGTTGCAACTGTTGGATTAGAAACAGTTATGATAGCTGTTTTGGTTCCGACAGGTGACTGCGATAGCAGTTGGTTTGACTTGTGATAGCAATAGTTTGCCTTGCGATAGAAGTTTTTGTGATACTTGCTTTGCGTAGCTTTTGGTTACCCACTGTTTACGAAATAAAACTCTACCCAAATCGCAAGAAATTGTTGCGATAGCTCTATTATTGTTGTGATAGAAGAAGTTTTGCGACACCTGATCTTCCGAGACTTACTGTTACCCACGTTTTGCGAAAGAAAACTTTGCCCAATTTTCTCCAGAAAGTTGCGATAGTTACTGTTCACAAGACTTTGTTGCGATACCTTGACTTAAAGACTTTTATTCAATTTTAAATCCTTTAAAAAGATTAAAATTATTAATAGACTTTAATCATTTCAATATCACAATATAAAATTCCAAACACTCATCCATCTCAACTTAAACAAACTAAAACGCCACTTTCAAACACAAACAACATCTCATATCAAAGATCCACCATCACAATGTCTACTACTCAAGATGCATTGGCCACAGGGAGTGATGCAAGGCCTCCCATGTTGTACTGGGGAAACTATGTTCAATGGTCTTCAAGGTTTATGAATTTTCTCATGGGCTACAAAGAGCGTAAGCTGTTGATTAACTCCATCAAACATGGTCCTTATGTCATGAAAGAGATTGATGACTCTACTAACCCGGGACAGAAGCGGCTACAAACTGAAGATGATTTCAATCCTAATGAACTTGCTCAATATGAAGCTGATATTCGTGCCAAGAATTTAATTCTATATGGGTTAAGCAATGACATATACAATGCCATTGACAGCAATCTCACTACTCATGACTTATGGAAAGATTGATGCATGGTGCAGATGTTGGCACACAAACACAACAGAATCTGGCTCTGTGGAACTATCAGTCTTTCAAGAAATTACCTGAGGAGAATTTAGAAGATGCTTACATCCGATTCAACAAGCTTTTCAATGAAATGAATCGTCATAACCTCAAAAGATCAAACATTGAACACAACACTATGTTTCTCACAAACCTACAACCTGAATGGAGATGTTTCACCATTGCAATCAGACAGAATCAATACCTAACTTTGAAAGACATCAATAATTTGTTTGATCTTTTGAAACACAATCAGGTTGAAGTCAGTGAAATCCTTGAACAGAAAAGAAAAGAGAAAGAAAAAGAACTCTCAACTTAACTTTCAACTCAACCACCAGTTATTGATCCTCTTGCTATGGTCTCCTCATACCACCAAAATCAATCTTCCTACAACTCAAACAACGACACACACTACTCACCCGTTGATGAGGCAATTGACTCCACTCAAGACCAAGCAAATGTTGAACTTGCCAAAATTGTTCAAAACCTAGCATTACTTGGAGAACAGATTCAAAAGTCTTTCTAAAAACGTCCAACCAACAACAATCTTCAAACCACTTCTGCACCCACTGCAATGAACAAAAGACAAGATATCCCACCAAGAGGTGAAGGCTGTGTTTGGTAAAAGTAGCAGTAGCAGTGAGCAGTAGCTATGAGCAGGAGCTGTGAGCAGTAGCCGTGAGCAGTAGCTGTTTTTTAAATAAAAACGTTTGGTAACATAGCTGTAAATATCCACAGCTCTTGTAAATATCCACAGCTTCAAAAGGAAGCATTGGGAAAAAAGCTTTCATAAAAAATTTCTACAACTCATTGATCCCTTACCAAACGAACATCAAAAATAAAAAAGCTCATTCTCACCGCTCATTGCCCCAAAAAGCTCTAAAAAGCTCCACGCCAAACATAGCCGAAGTTATAAGGCAAGGTGCTAAGAAGAATGACAAGAATGATGATGGTCAAGACAATCAAGTACCAAAATGCTTTGGCTGTGGTCAACAAGGTCACTTTGCAAGGAATTGTCGAAATGGGAAAGTGCATAACAGGGCTTACTACAGACAGAAAATGTTGTTAGCTAAAATGGAAGAAAATGGTAAACTACTTAGTGCCGATGAAAATGATTTCATGGTGGACACGGATGATGGAGGTGAGATATTGGAAACAAACATGGTGTACATGGCTTCTTTGGAAAAGGTAGATGTCTTTGAAGCTCAAGATGAGGATGCAACTCCAAGCTATGACACTGATGCTGAAGAAGATGACACTCTTGTCAACAAGGTACACACATCAGATGCTTGTGATAATGATGATCTTGATGAATTCATACATGGTCACATTCGTACCATTAGTAAGACAACTGAAGTTAACATACGTAGTGAAACATGTACAAGTGCTACTCCTCAGTAATCTACTAATAGTAACGATTGCAATCATGCATCAACAAGTCAAGATCATGTTGATATGCTTCAAAACTATCCCACTATTCAATCTCAAATTCAAAAATATGCTAACTTGATAAAACTAGAACAAGCTAAAAGTGCTTCTTTAGAAAAGAAAATCAAGGATATGTTATATGAAGAGCAGTCTGAACGACCACTAGTGCTTAAACGTCAAATTCTCGATTTACAAAATGAGATTTTTCTTTTCAAAAGAAATATTTCAAATTTTGAAAACATCAAAAAGAATTTTGAAGATGAAGCTTCTAAACTTAAAGAAGAAAAATCTAATTGTATTCAGCAATTAACTAAAGCTGAAACTAAACTTCGCACTACCAATCAGACTTCTCAGACTATGTACATGTTACTACCCAAACCAGATTCAGTTATGGATCTAAAACAGGGTCTTGGTTATACTAAACCATCTTATCTTGATATGGTTAAACGTCAAACACCAAGTTTGTATAATGCTGATTACATGAGACGTGATACCTTCAAAGATTACATGTTTGTTCCTAATGACATCTCTCAAGAGGATATGCAGAAACGTTTAAAAGTTAATCAAAAGAAAACCAATTTCTCCTACTTTAGTGTCGATTATGGTTTGATAAATAAGAAAAATCCTCTTTTAAGAAAACCAGCAAATGTTAAACATCATGTGGATCAGATTTCTGACACCCCATATGATTCTAACAAATATGAGAGTTTAGCGAGAAAAACCTTTTACAATCTCAGAAATCAAATAAATGGAACGTTATACATTATTCGTAGAAAGCAAGAGTTTCAAACGAATGAATTTTTGAGATCCAATTCTTATGAAGTGGATGTCTTAAGGGATGTCAAGAAACAGATAAAAACGTTTATCGAGGCTCCCGTGAATAGAGTTAACGATCAATTTAAAGCCTTCGAAGAGGCATTGATTTCTGAAATGGAAACTGATTTAACTCCACATCTCTTGAAGATGAATATGACCTTCTCAGCTTAAACTCTGACATTCAAAAAGAATATTTTCTCAATCAAACCACAATTTGCTATAAATGAGGAGAAAATTGAAGAATTGGAAAATAAACAAACGTCTTTAGAAATGGAAAACCTTTTACTCACAGAGAGTCTAACTGAATTTTTGCAAAAGAATGTTAAGTTGAACGAGGAATTGTCTTGTCGTACAGCCAAATTTGAAAACTCTTGTGCTAAACTTGAAAAACAATCTTTAATGTTTGAAGCAAACTAGCAGCGAAAAATTGAAGAAAACAAATACGAGAAGCTTTCCTACGAAAATTCTTTGAAAATAATCTTAAAAGAGAACGAGGAACTCAAATCTAAAGTGCTTGATTTGATGAAAAACAAGAATCATGAGTTTGTTGCTTCACGCCAGTTGGAAAATCAAAATTTTTCATACTTTTCAAACCAACCAACCTTTTTGGCAAATCAAAAATAAAAAACTTATATTCTTGAGCCAAAAGAAAAAGAGGTTTTATCTAATCCTAAAGTAATTGCTCCCAGTATGTATCAAATTGCATCTACTTCTACTAGAGAACCATATGGTTCAAATGACATGATTCATAACAAGGAATTAGAAATAGCTAGGAAGCAAGCATTACTTAATAAGGATATGCCTCTAGATGCACCAATGTGTTCTTTGACTCCTCCCTCTATAGATAAGAAACCCAAAGAGTCAAAGAAATATAAGAACAAGAATCGTAAGAAACATAAATTAGCTTAACATGATCAAATTACACAATCTCCT
This sequence comes from Artemisia tridentata subsp. tridentata, assembly GCA_021014915.2. NCBI lineage: Eukaryota > Viridiplantae > Streptophyta > Magnoliopsida > Asterales > Asteraceae > Artemisia > Artemisia tridentata. The sequence continues at coordinate 194,846,942 of CP139502.1, forward strand.
AACGTAGATTTGCTTTTTGATCCAGGTTTAGACACTACTTATAGCAAGGAGAAACCACCTAAGAAATGTGCTTTGAAGACTAGTGCCTCCCAGTCTAAAGTTGTAGAAAAACCTAGACATTTTAAAGCTTTCAATAAAAAAAAAAAAAAAAAAAAACGCTCTAAGCGAATGGATTACTTTATAGACTTAAATGTGCATGGATCTGTTGCTTCTAATAGCAAGAATGCTTGTTTTAATTCTGTTACTTATAATTATATTTCTTCTAATCGTGTGCATGTTGATTTGATTTGTTATGAATGCCAACACCACTAGGACAGCATTACCAAGTCTAAGAAACCATAAGTATAAAGAATAATGGGCATGGATCCCAACGGGTAGAATATTTGAATTTCATGAATTATTCCCTAGATCCTGCCTTAAGTGGAAACCCACCGGGAGAGTGTTCAAACACGTAGGTTATAGATGGCAACCAGTTAAGAAGCATTCCGAGCCTAGCACCAATAGAACACAAAAGTAGTTTAACCCACTAGGTTTGCATTCTATACTATCTAACTATGTGGAACCACTTTATTAGCGGATACCCAAATTTTTTATTTTTTTTTTTTTTTTTTTTTATTTTTTTTCTTTTTCTTTTTTTTTTTTTGCTTTGATGTGCAGCTTGTTCATGAGTGCCTCTGGTACCTCGACTCGGGGTGCACCCGACATATAACCGGGAACCAGGCACTGCTCAAGAACTTCCTGGCCAAATTCTTGGGTATTGTGCATTTTGGGAATGATCACATAGCTAAAATGTCACACCCCGCCAAGGCGGAACCGCGGAGCATAACAGAAAGGAATCGTAATAACACATGGTTAAAAAAGATATAGAATATACTAAATGTCATAACGATGCCAGACACAAGTAGGGGACTTGTATCATGGTTAGTCGAACCACAAACACATAGTCATATAATAAACTAAGGAGTCTCCCAAACTGGGCAAAATTATTCCTAACAATGCAACATAATCCAAAAAAAACAAAATGTCTCAGATAGAAATAATAGCAATCCACGAAGATAATGCCTACAAGAATCAAACTTCCTTAAGCTGTCTTATTGTCATCAACTGAAAATGAATACTCGAAAATGTCAACATAACGTTGGTCAGTTCGTAGGTTTAAAGCAAGCAAAACCATTTACCGTGCATAAAATATCTGTAGGACAAGTGTGCATATAACAATAATCAAGCGTAGGGCAAGCAGTTATAACATGGCTAATCCGGTAACCACCCACTTGGCTAATTGGGTAACTATCCATTTGGCTAATCGGGTAACCACCCATAACACATATGTACTACACGTATGCCTACAAGCTGGAGCTAAAACATGAGTACTCCCATGTCAAAAGATTATACCCAAGACATGAGACCACACAGCAATACAAAACCACTAGTGCCCCTAACACCATTATATATACAACATTGTCCAAAAATAATAAAAGAAACATTTAAGCACGACATAAAACTTGAAATGCTTTGAGTATCATTTTCCTCCAAGGAAAAGTAATAAGTAAAATGGGGCCACGAATACTCACCTTAACACTGAAGAGAAAATGAGATAAGTGCAGGCAACTAAAACAAAGATATCCCAAGCTACTCCTTCTTCGATGTATCTACATAAATTATAATCATAAATTACTCATAAGTTTTCTTTAATGCCTTAACGGATTTCGTTACTTGTTGTTAGTTATATTAACATATTTGGGGTTGATCTAATCTTAGTCAATCATATGTCAAATATATTCTTAAATTAAAATTAGCGTATATAATTTTTAAGGCTTAACTTAAGTAAAATATATTCTTAATTCAGGACTTGACAATCTTAGGGACAATGCATTCTCGTTTAGAATTACTTAGGTTAAATGCATTCTTAATTAAAGCCCGACCAAATTAGGGTAAATGCATAAATTTAGAAACTTGGGGTTTATAAATTAGATTTAGCCAAATTAGGGTTTAACTGAATTAGGGACTTAGGTTAAACCAAGTAAGGACTAAAAGGAAACTCATAACAATATTAAACTAAACCCTGACGAGATGACGAAAATAATGCGACACATTATTTTTAAAGCCGTACCCCTTTACACCCTTTTAAAGCATGACAAGACATATATGATAACCACTAGACGACTCTATCACACCCACTACAAAATATAACAAGGCCACAAGTAATATGTCTCACATAAAATCATGAATTTATAACCCTTTTTAATTCGATTCAAAAGTAGAATCAATGACATGTTTTAGACCCATGTTGATACCACGACACACGCGTTTAGCCTAACACCCAAACGAGACCACAAATACTATATCCTAAAAGGTTAACGAGACTAAGAAAAATTAGTCACAAGCCCATTCTTTAACTCCAACCCCAGTATGTATGCCTATGTAATTTCCCACTCAAATTCTTCCCTCTTTTATACGCATGCAAATAAGGAAAACACACTAATGGATCACGACCCACGACCCACGTATGCGACACATGAAATCACACACGACACACACACATGCAAACTTAAATATACATTAATTTAAACATGGCCTGATTATATCTTTTTAAGGTATGCATATGATACATAACCCCATACCAAAAAACCCTTATGAAAACCGTTTGCGACACGCATTTTATACACAGTTCTACAGCTAATTCGACCCAACAACATTTTGCTCAACGCGACACAATCCACACAACACCATACGACCCGATCCTACACTCTTATGTACAAAACCCACGTTACCCCAACAGTCCCCATTTTGCATCCATATTTCATATACAACTCGATACCACAGTAGCATGCAAACACTACACGCACACAACACTTTTTAATCCATATTCGCATCAGTTCTAGACACCACGACCACAGCAAGTCGCACACACAAACACAAACTCAACACCATGAGATATGATCGACATGGAAGTAGAAGGACCATACGTATGACGCACATATATCAAACCTTAGCGGGACACTTTTAACACAACCCTTTTTGAATTAAAACCCGAGTGAGACAAACCAACATGAGACCAAATCAGTTATGGCGAGACAGAAGCTAACCACCACCAAAACTGTTTTAGTGAGACCACAGTACACCACAACTTATACATTTTAAAACTGATTATACCCATATCCAAAGCTTTGTTTTAGACCTAAATAACGACTCACACCAACCCTTATAAATGTTTAACTAACACACTAAACTCACATGAAAGTCGAGACAGATTGCAAGAACAATGGTCGAATGGTTTTAACTAGTTTCCTCGAAACGTTTTCCAGGTTAATCTCTTGTATACGTATGTTTAATCTTATCAAGGTAGTAGCCACATCAAGATCATATAATAATGAGATAATGGAATTAGATTAGATTAAGTTTTAGGTCGTATGATAGATTTTGAGAACCTTAACGTGGCTGCAAACGTAAAGCGAGAGAAAATGTAATAATAACCCAAACCAAGAACCTCAGCGGTAACAATGGTGAACCACTATGAACCTTTGATCACCACGAACTACGCACCACAGCAGCAACAAAGCCTTGAAATAAGAATTACAAACGTCTAGTTCTTGAGAATAACAAGATGGCGTCTGGTCTTGAGAGAAATAAACAGAACTTGTGTGTTTTGTTTTCTTTTGGATAGGCAAAGAATGAAGAAAGTTTGACGCCTAGATGTAGGGAGGAAAAACACGTTTTGCATATACGGAATATACGGCTAGACTTAGGTTGTCAATATTTGTTCTTATCTTCTAATTTATGGTAAGTTGTAATGTTTCTAATTGTATGTTTATAACTGTATGTCGTGTAGTTAGTAATGTTCTTATCTTCTAATTTATGGAAAAGTTAGATGTGTATATGATTTAAAGACACAATGGCAAATCGTTTATATGTTTTAGACAAGGTTAGGTAAGTTTACAAATATTAGTTATTATATAAACTTAGGTTAATACACGTGTTGATTTAATTTTTACATAGTATAAGGTTTAAATCTCTTATTAATATTCATAGTACTTAGGGTAAAATCAAAATAAATAAATAAAATGATCACCAAATTTTTAGAGCTTTATAATTTCCAATTAGAAGTCAAATGCCGGGTCAATGGTGACTAACCTGATTTGGTGAGGGTTCGCATAGTATCACCCTGTTAAATTAATTTTGGTCCCCAAAATTCAACTGGATCTACTACTGGAATCTTGCTCAACAAATAAGTGCGGATATTTTGCTTTCATGTGGTCATCCTGTTCCCATGTAAACTCAGGCCCTCGCTTCGAGTTCCAATGAACTTTAACTAAAGGAATTTTACTGTGTTTTAACTTCTTCACCTCCCTATCCATGATCTCAACGGGTTCCTCTACAAAGCGTAGGTTACTGTTTATCTTGATCTCTTTCAACGGCACATGCAGGTTTGCATCTGCTAGGCATTTCTTCAGATTTGATACGTGAAAGGTGTCATGAATATTACTCAACTCTTGCGGTAATCTGAGTCGATAGGCTACAGGACCAATACGTTGAAGGATCTCGAACGGTCCCACATACCTTGGTGCTAACTTTCCCTTCTTGCGAAAACGTACCACGAATTTCCAAGGTGACACTTTGAGTAGTACATGATCGCCGACGTTGAATTCCAATGGCTTACGTCGCTTATCAGCATAGCTCTTTTGATGATCTCTTGCCGCCTGGAGCCTTTCTTGAATCTGGAATATTTTATCAGTGGTATCTTGCACAATTTCAGGGCCAATCAACTGACTCTCTCCAGCTTCAACCCAAAGTATAGGTGATCTACATTTCCTTCCATAAAGCATTTGGAATGGAGCACATCGGATGCTTTTGTTGTAACTGTTGTTGTAGGAAAATTTAGCTAAGGGGAGATGAGTTTCCAAACTTCCCCAAAAATCCATAACACATGCTCTTAGCATGTCCTCCAAGGTCTGAATAGTCCGCTCGCTCTGCCCGTCAGTCTGTGGATGATATGCTGTACTCATGTCTAAACGTATCCCTAAAGCCTCCTGTAGTGATTGTCAGAATCGTGAGGTAAACTGGCTATCACGGTCTGATATGATGGATATAGGCACTCCATGCCTTGCCACTATCTCATTGATGTAAATCCTTGCTAGCTTCTCCATTTCATAGTCTTCACGGATAGCTAGGAAGTGAGCAGACTTTGACATCCTATCTACAATGACCTAGATTGCATTGTGTCCACTACTTGTTCGAGGAAGTTTAGTAATAAAATCCATGGTTATCCTCCCCCATTCGGGAATTTTCGGCTGCTGTAGCAATCCCGAAGTTTTTTGATGCTCTGCCTTGACTTTTGAAAACGTCAAGTACTTGCTAACATATGTGGCTATGTCTTTCTTTAGTCTTTGCCACCAGTACGCATCCCTCAAATCATAGTACATCTTGTGAGCTTTATCTATGATCAAGCTCCTTACATCACCCGTTAACGGAACCCAAATTTGATCCAAGAAGTATAATCCGCCATCCCCTCTTTTCTCCATCTGTTGGCCCAAACCACATAGCATCTCTGTCAAAATGTTCTCATCCTTGCATGCCTCGACCTGAGCTTCCAATATCTTGTTCTTAATACCTGATTGTATTGTCATACACATAGCTCAAACTCGTTTTGGCTTGATTCTCTCCTTTCTACTCAATGCGTCAGTCACAACATTGGCCTTACCCGGATGGTAACGAATCTCACCGTCATAATCACTAAACAGCTCTATCCACCGTCTCTGACGCATATTCAACTCCTTCTGATCAAAGATATGCTAAAGGCTTTTATGGTCCGTGTAGATAATACTCTTCGTTCCGTATAGATAGTGTCTACAGATTTTTAGGGCGAAAACTACTGCCCCTAGTTCTAAGTCGTGAGTAGTGTAATTCTTCTCATGAATCTTTAACTGTCGGGAGGCATATGCAATCACTTTACCCCTTTGCATCAATACACATCCGAAACCTTGGTTTGATGCATCACAATACACTACAAAATCATGTGGCCCGTCGGGGAGTGTCAAGATTGGGGCATTACATAGATTATCCTTCAATGTCTGGAAGGATTCTTCTTGTTCTCCGCCCCACTCAAACCTTTCATTTTTCTGCTTTAACGAAGTGAGAGGTTTCACAATTTTAGAGAAGTTGGAAATGAACCTACGGTAACCTGCCAATCCTATTGAAAGAACGTATTTCTGACGGTGTAGTAGGGGGTTTCCAATCTTTTACTGCTTTGATCTTTTTGGTGTGAAGCCTTGGAGCTTACATTAGAAGAGCAAAAGGTCGGGGGCTAGGGTGAGCTGAGGGGGGATAGCGTAAGTGAGCGAATGTGTGTAAGCCCAGTCAAACATAACTATTCTAGGGGTCCACCTGGATCCCTTTGCTGTTCACCACGTGTCCGAGAAAGTGTACTTCTTGTAACCAAAACTCACACTTAGAAAACTTGGTGAACAACTTCTCCCTTTTAAGCAGTTCTAGAATTAGTTTCAAGTGGTTCTCGTGTTCCACCTTCGACTTCGAATAGATTAAGATATCATCGATGAACACGATGACGAATTTATCTAGATAGGGTTTGCATACTATGTTCATCAGATCCATGAAAACTGCAGGCGCGTTGGTTAATCCAAAAGGCATCACTGTAAACTCAAACTGCCCGTAACGAGTTCTAAAGGTGGTTTTTGGAATATCAGCTTCATTTACTCTATGTTGGTGGTAACCGGAACGAAGATTAATCTTTGAGAAATATCATGAGCCCTGTAATTGATCGAACAAATCATCAATTCTGAGAAGAGGGTAACGATTTTTAATAGTTAATTTATTCAACTCGCGATAGTCAATGCACATTCGAAAGGAACCATCATTCTTTTTAACAAATAAGACAGGTGCTCCCCAAGGCGAATGACTTGGATGAATAAAACCCTTCTCTTGAAGTTCTTGGAGTTGTTTAGACAATTCCTGCATTTTTGAAGGTGTTAAACGATACGGGGATTTTGCAACTGGTTTGGCTGCAGGAACCAAGACTATGCGGAATTCGACTTGTCGGGGAGGGGGTAATCCAGACAAGTCTTCAGGAAAAACTTCTGGAAAATTTTGAACGATCGGAATATCTTCCAGTTTTAATTCATTCGTTTTCACACTCATAAGGGACTTTGGGTTTTCTTCATCACGCTCTCTATGAACCCGGAGTAAGTTACCTTTTGCTAACGGAATTTGAAATTTTTTCTCATGACATATAATCACAGCCTTATGTTTTGACAACCAATCCATTCCCACGATCACATCAAAGCTTCCATGCCTGAAAGGTATTAAGTCAATAGTAAATGAGGTATCCACTAATAGTAGATTGCACCCTCGAATGATCTTATTAACTTCTACCTCCTTACCATTAGCTACTTCAATAACATAACTTGGTCTTAAAATACTAGGTTTTACATTTAGCACGCTCACAAATTCAGTGGAAATAAAGCTAAAGTCGGCACCAGAATCGAATAACACAGTGGCATAATGATCATTAAGAGAAAATGTACCCGTCACAATGTTAGGGTCCTAACGAGCCTCGTTTGCATTCATGATGAATGCCCTCCCTCTTGGTGGGTTTCTGATGTTCACTTGTTCCTGACCTTTTCCAATAGCCAAAAGGTTTCCAGACTGTCTATGCGCCCTATTCAGCTTAGGACACAAATTACGAAGATGATCTGGACTTCCACACTCATAACAAGCCCTTCTGTTATTTCCCATGTTGACCTCGTTAATCGGATTCGACTGTCTGTTCACTGCCCGACAATCCCTTGCAAAGTGACCAGTTTTATTGCAGATGAAACATGCACGACACGCCTCATGTTTTGGATGATGCTTGGCACACTTGACACACCTAGGATAGCCGCTCCCATATTCCTTCTTAACCGGATTGTCTGCCACCACAGGGTTGACTACCATAAACCCCTTTCCCGTTTTAGCCCTCTTATTGTTTGCCCAAGAACCTCCGTGTTTACTGGTCTCACCCTTTACCTTCCTCTTTTCACCGCCCTTTGAAAGTGTTCTACATCTAACCGCCTCATCAGTTAGTGCCCCTGCCTTCCGTATGACACTTTGAATGGTGCTCGGTTCAGTAGCTCTAACCACCCCACGAATTTCGAGAACCAATCCATGAATGTACCTAGCAATACGTTTGGACTCAGGAGTAACCAAATGTGGAACCAATTTAGCCAGCTCGTGAAACTTGTCAGTGTACACCGCATGGCCAGTTCTTACCATGGTGTGGTTCCAAAATTCCGATTCCAATTTCTGCATTTCGTTATCTGGACAGAACTCCTGTCTCAGTAACGCCTTAAAATCTTCCCATGTCATACCTACCGCTGCATCCCTGCCTCTAGCTTAGATATGAGTATTCCACCAAGTCAGAGCTTTGTTGATCAGTGAGCTAGCCGCATATTTCACCTTTTGGTGATCAGCACAGTTGCTTATGTCCATAACGGCTTCCATCTTTTCTATCCACCTGGTAAGTGCTAATGCACCTCCCTTGCCATCAAATTCCTTGGGCTTGCAAGCCGAAAACTCCTTATACGTACACCCGATGTTGCCGTTTCCACCACCTCCATTACCGTTACCATTTCCATTTCCGTTACCATTCCCATTCCCGTTACCATTTCCGTTTCCGTTACCATTCCCGTTCCCGTTACCATTTCCGTTCCCACCATTGTTAAGGACGTGGTTACCTATTTGAGTGACAATTTCTGGGAGTAGTGCTTGGAGTTGCTGAGTTATGATTGCAGCAATGTTCTGGTTGTCGGTCTCGTTAGCACTAGGGTTGCGTTTTGTTCTCTTTGGCGGCATTCTTAAAAGAAGGAAGAATATTTGTAGTGGTTAAGTAAACAACAAAAATTTACTTGCTATCCTCAATTTCAATTACAAACATGAATTACTATTCTTCTACTAACACCTAATCATGTTAACACCAATCAACGCAACCATGATCATAAGTCCACGTGTGTCGCGATGCATTTATAATTATGTTGGCCACCATAATTATAATTGCATCTGTTCACACGTGTACTTATTACCAAGGCCACACATCAGGGTATTAACACCAAATCACTTCACATAACGAACTCATCTAAGGCAAACCCTTATAGCAGGTAGATTCTCATAAAAACGAGAACAAATAAGGGCAAAACTGTAAAAAGAAAATAAGTAAGCACATAAAATATCGTACACATACTTCCTATGATGCATGCTATATGAGGAGTACTAGGTTATAGTCTAGGTAAAACCACCTAATTCTCTATAACCAAGTCTTTGATACCATTCTGTCACACCCCGCCAAGGCGGAACCGCGGAGCATAACAGAAAGGAATCGTCATAACACATGGTTAAAAAAGATAGAGAATATACTAAATGGAAATAATACCAAATGTCAGAACGATGCCAGACACAAGTAGGGGACTTGTATCATGGTTAGTCGAACCACAACCACATAGTCATTTAATAAACCAAGGAGTCTCCCAAACAGGGCAAAATTATTCCTAACAATGTAACATAATCGAAAAACAACTAAATGTCTCAGATAGAAATAATAGCAATCCACGAAGATAATGCCTAAGGTCTCTCGCTAAGCCATGCAAGAATCAAACTTCCTTAAGCTGTCTTATTGTCATCACCTAAAAATGAATACTCGAAAATGTCAACATAACGTTGGTGAGTTCGTAGGTTTAAAGCAAGCAAAACCATTTACGGTCCATAAAATATCTGCAGGACAAGTGTGCACATAACAATAATCAATCGTAGGGCAAGCAGTTATATCATGGCTAATCGGGTAACCACCCACTTGGCTAATCGAGTAACCACCCATTTAGCTAATCGGGTAACCACCCATAACACATATGTATTACACGTATGCCTACCAGCTGGAGCTAAAACATGAGTACTCCCATGTCAAAAGTTTATACCCAAGACATGAGACTACACAGCAATTCCAAAACCACTAGAGCCCCTAACACCATTATATACACAACATTGTCCAAAAATAATAAAACAAACATTTAAGCACGGCATAAAACTTGAATTGCTTTGAGTATCATTTTCCCCCAAGGAAAAGTGTAAGTAAAATGGGGCCACAGATACTCACCTTAACACTGAAGAGAAAATGTGATAAGTGCAGGCAACTAAAACAAAGATATCCCAAGCTATTCCTTCTTCGATGTATCTACATAAATTATAACCATAAATTACTCATAAGTTTTCTTTAATGCCTTAACGGTTTTCGATACCTGTTGTTAGTTATATTAACATATTTGGGGTTGATCTAATCTTAGTCAATCATATGTCAAATATATTCTTAAAATAAAATTAACGTATATAATTTTTAAGGCTTAACTTTAGTAAAATATATTCTTAATTCAGGACTTGACCAACTTAGGGATAATGCATTCTCGTTTAGAATTACTTAGGTTAAATGCATTCTTAATTAATGCCCGACCAAATTAGGGTAAATGCATAAATTTCAAAACTTAGGGTTTATAAATTAGATTTAGCTAAATTAGGGTTTAACTGAATTAGGGACATAGGTTAAACCAAGTAAGGACCAAAAGGAAACTCATAACAATATTATACAAAACCCTAACGAGATGACCAAAATGATAACCACTAAACGACTCTATCACACGCACTACAAAATATAACAAGGCCACAAGTAATATGTTTCACATAAAAGCATGAATTTATAACCCTTTTTAATTCGATTCAAAAGTAGAATCAATGACACGTTTTAGACCCATGTTGATACCACGACACACACGTATAGCCTAACACCCTAATGAGACCACAAATACTAGATCCTAAAAGGTTAACGAGACATAAGAAAAATTAGTCACAAACCCATTCTTTAACTCCAACCCCAGTATGTATGCCTATGTAATTTCCCACTCAAATTCTTCCCTCTTTTATACACATGCAAATAAGGAAAACACACTAATGGATCATGACCCACGACCCACATATGCGACACATGAAATCACACACGAGACACACACATGCAAACTTAAATATACATTCGTTTAAACATGGCGTCATTATATCTTTTTAAAGTATGCATATGATACATAACCGCATACCAAAAAACCCATTTGAAAGCCGATTGCGACACGCATTTTATACAAAGTTCTAAACCTAATTCGACCCAACAACATTTTGCTCAACGCGACACAATCCACACAACAACATACGACCCGATCCTACATTCTTATGTACAAAACCCACATTACCCTAACAGTCCATATTTTGCATCCATATTTCACATACAACTCGACACCACAGTAGCATGCAAACACTACACGCACACAACACTTTTTAATCCGTATTCGCATCAGTTCTAGACACCCTGACCATAGCAAGTCGCACACAGAAACACAAACTCAACACCACGAGACATGATCGACATAGAATAAGAAGCACCATACGTACGACGCACATATATCAAACCTTAGCGGGACACTTTTAACACAACCCTTTTTGAATTAAAACCCGAGCGAGAAAAAACCAACATGAGACCAAATCAGTTATGGCAAGACAGAAGCTAACCACCACCAAAACTGATTTAGTGAGACCACAGTACACCACAACTTATATATTTTAAAACTGATTATACCCATATCCAAAGCTTTGTTTTAGACCTAAATAATGACTCACACCAACCCTTATAAATATTTAACTAACACACTAAACTCACATGAAAGTCGAGACAGATTGCAAGAACAAAGGTCGAATGGTTTTAACTAGTTTCATCTAAAAGTTTTCCAGGTTAATCTCTTGTATACGTACGTTTAATCTTATCAAGGTAGCAGCCATATCAAGATCATATAATAACGAGATAACGGAATTAGATTAGATTAAGTTTTAGGTCGTATGGTAGATTTTGAGTACCTTAACGTGGCTGCAAACGTAAAGCAAGAAAACGTAATAGTAACCCAAACCAAGAACCTCAGCGGTAACAATGGTGAACCACCATGAACCTTTGATCACCACGAACTACGCACCACAGCAGCAACAAAGCCTTGAAATAAACAGAACTTGTGTGTTTTGTTTTCTTTTGGATAGGTAAAGAATGAAGAAAGTTTGAAGCCTAGATGTAGGGAGTAAAAACGCATTTTGCATATATGGAAGCAAATAAGAATCGTACAAATCACAAAGAGTGATATACGGCTAAACTTAGGGTGTCAATATTTGTTCTTATCTTCTAATTTATGGTAAGTTGTAATGTTTTTAATTGTATGTTTGTAATTGTATGTCGTGAAGTTGTAAAGTTCTTATCTTCTAATTTATGGACAAGTTAGACGTGTATAGGATTTAAAGACACAAGGGATAATCGTTTATATGTCTTAGACAAGGTTAGGTAAGTTTACAAATATTAGTTATTATATAAACATAGGTTAATACACGTGTTGATTTAATTAGTACATAGTATAAGGTTTAAATCTCTTATTAATATTCATAGTACTTAGGGTAAAATCAAAATAAATGAATAAAATGTTCACCAAATTTTTAGAGCGTTATAATTTCCAATTAGAAGTCAAATTCTGGGTCAATGGTCATTGTTTACTAACCTGATTTGGTGAGGGTTCTCACATAAAGTCACTGGCTACGTGGATCTCATTCATTATAAGGTTACAATTCGAAGAGTCTACTTTGTCGAAGGACTAGGTCACAACTTGTTTAGTATTGGCCAATTTTGTGATAGCGTTTTAGAGGTGGCATTCAGAAAACATTCGTGTGTTGTTCGCACTATTGAAGGCGTTGATATTCTCAAAGGCTCTATGGATTCGAATCTATACCAATTGCACTCAAAGAAATTACATCACAAAAACTGATTTCTTTGCTTGCAAAAGCTACATCATCACAAGCCTGGCTATGGCATCGTCGATTCTCTCATTTGAACTTCAGAACTATAAACGAACTTGCTCAAAACAACCTGGTCAGAGGATTGCCAAAACTATCATTCAAGAAAGATCATCTCTGTTCAACGTGTGAATTAGGAAAGATGACACGTGCAACACTCAAATCCAAATCCGAACCTAGTTCTGTTGCTCCATTGCATTTATTGCATATGGATTTGTGTGGCCCAATGCGCGTTGTCAGTAGAAATGGAAAGAAATATATTTTGGTTATTTTGAATGACTACTCATGGGTCACTTGGGTTCATTTTCTTGCTTCTAAAGCCGAAACTCCAAATGTAATTATCAAGTTCATCAAAAGAGTACAAGTACTAGCTCAAGTACGATACGTAAGAACAGACAATGGAACGAAGTTCACGAATCAAATTCTTTAGAATTTCTTTGATTCACTTAGCATTACTCATCGGAGATCTGTGGCTTACACCCCTCAACAAAATGGTGTAGTCGAAAGACGAAACCATACATTAGTAGAAGCTGCAAGAACATTGGTAACCTCCGCTAATCTTCCATTAAATTTATGGTCTGAAGCAGTGTCAACCGCTTGTTTCACACAAAACCGATCTATCATTAATAAACGATTCAACAAAACTCCATATCACATCATTCACAAACGCAAACCCGATGTAAAATACTTACGCACTTTTTTTTATCGGTGCTAACCCTTAAATGATCGTGAAGACCTTGGTAAGTTAAAAGAAAAAGGGGATGTAGGAATTTTCCTTGGATATTCTACACAATCAAGTGCATATCGTATCTACAATCGGAGAACAAAGTTGATACAAGAGACAATCCATGTTCACTTCGACGAAGCAGAAGAAATGGCTTCTGATCAAGTCAGTTCAGAATCCGTGCAAAAGACTATGACTTCTGAAAAAAATGGTTCAGGACTCGTACCAAAACCAACATCATCAACACCGAAACCTAAACATATTCAAAATGAAGTGTTAGATGGATTGTTTTAGAACTTCTATGATGAATCATGTGAAGGAAATAAGATGAAGGTGACTACAATATCCGCGGCAACTCCGATTATCGAAGTTGATCATCAAGAAGGCATACCATCTCCCGTATCCGGTTCATCAACAACTACTTATGAAGATGTTGATCTAGTACCAGATACCCCTCAAATCATAAAGATTCAACAAGAACTTTCACCAAACAATACAACTCCAACCTCCAATGTTAATGTTGATGATCAAATAATTACCAATGCATCGTCTGAAGAGGAACCGTTCATAAACCCATTCGCGACTCTCGAAGCTGAGGTCGGTGGACCTTCTGAGACGATATCTGTTGATCCTTCAAACATGCAACCGCTTTACCAACCACATCCGCACAGAAGAAGATGGACTCACGATTACCCTCTACAACAAATAATTGGAAATCCTTCGCAACCAGTCCAAACAAGAAGTTCTACAGCAGATTACTGTTTCTACAATTCATTCCCAAGTAGAGTTGAACCGGCCAACGTCAAAGCAGCACTTGCATATCCAGACTCGATTGTGGCCATGCAAGAAGAATTAAACCAATTCAAATGCCATGGCGTCTGGCGAAGGGTTCCACGTCCTTTAGGAAAACTCATAATTGCATTGAAATGGGTTCTAAAGAACAAGCTTGATGCAGACGGTGACGTAATAAAAAACAAGGCTCGTCTTATTGCCAAAGGTTACAATCAAGAAGAGGAATTAACTTTTATGAATCATTTGCACCAGTTGCTAGGATCGAAGCAATATGCTTATTCTTGGCTTATGCAGCTCATAAATCTTTCGCCGTATACCAAATGGATGTGAAAATGGCCTTTTTGTATAGGGAGTTAGAGGAAGAGGTGTGTGTAAGCCAACCAGAAGGCTTCGTTGATCCAGACCATCCGGATGATGTCTACTTCCTTGACAAATCCATCTACAGACTTAAGCAAGCACCACGTGCATGATACAAAGTGTTGTCAGAATATATGCTCAAACACAAATTCGTCAAAGGTTCAATCGATCCAACTTTATTTATTAGATGAAAAGGTGACGACATCATGCTAGTCCAAATTTATGTCGATGATATCATTTTTGGATCGACGAATCCTAATATTGCAAAAAAATTGAAAATATCATGCAACAGAAATTTAAGATGAGCATGATGGGAGTGTTAAAATTCTTTTTGGGTCTACAAATTAATCAAACTTCTCGTAGTATCTTTATTCATCAAAACAAATACACGACGGAAATTTTGAAAAAGTTTGGAATGGATAAATCTGACTCGATAAGTACACCAATGCAACACAAGCCAAAACTAGATGAAGATAGAGGTGGTAAACCAATTGATGCTACAAAATACCATAGTATGATTGGTTCACTCATGTATCTTACAGCTAGTCGGCCTGATATTCATTTTGTTGTCTGCATGTGTGCCCGTTATCAATCAAGGCCAACAAAAAAAACACCTTACTGCTGTAAAACGGATCTTTCGGTACCTAAAAGGCATAATTCATATGGGCCTTGTGTATCCGAAAGATACCGGTTTCGAAATAATTGCCTATTCAGATGCATATTATGCAGGTTGCCAAATTGATTGCAAAAGTACTTCAGGATTTGCTCAATTCTTGGGGGAGAAGTTAATCAGCTGGTCTTCAAAGAAGCAGAATCACACTGCCGTATCGACTGCAGAAGCTGAATACATATCCTCTCTCCGGATGATGTGCACAAGTACTATGGATGAAAACACAATTGACGGACTATGGTTTCTTCTACGACAAAATCCCAATTTATTGTGATTTGCAAAGTTCCATTTCCATCTCTTGTAACACGGTACAGCACTCACAGACAAAGCATATAGCAGTCAGATCCCATTTCATTAAGGAACATGTAGAAAGACGGACTGCAGAATTGTACTTTGTGAAAACTGATTACCAAATTTCTGACTTCTTCACAAAAGCTTTGCCACCGGAAAGATTTGAATACTTACGACAATGTCTAGGAATGGCAAGCATTCATGATGAAAATGACAGTGATGATCAAAAGGTCAAAGAAGTCACCAAAGTATCAGACATCACAAGTATATCTGGTAAAACAATCGGGTAATTATTAACTCATAATGGCTGTTGATCAAATCACAGATCAACACCTGTTTTTTAAAGAAAGGACCCTGAACGTACGCTTCAGTGCGTCAATCCTTCAGAAAAGAAGAGAAATCTTCTTAATTATCGTGAGCAAAATTTATACAAGATTTTAGAAAAAGCTTTTTACAAAAACTTTTTCTAAAATTTTTTGCTCATAATAAACAAATATTGAGCATGCTTTTCTGATTATTAATATAATCTTTTTTTACTCAAGTAATAATAAAATTTTCAAAAACAATGCTACCCACCTCAACAATAGATCAAAAACAGTTTAAAATATTAAGCTATTTTTTAGGGGGAGAAATTGTAAAGTTTGTTTTTTGAAATCAAATAATAAATTGTTACGTCGTTGGAAAATAAAACAAAAAATGTTGTTTGAAATTAAATGAAAAATGTTGTTAAAACGTTGGGAAATACCATCACTTTGAGGGGGAGTGATAAATTTTATTTAAACATTTTTCATATAACACAAAAGTTCATTTATTTGAACTAAAATGTTATCAAAAACTTTGTTAAAAATAAAATGCTAACAAAAAGGACTGTTTGAAATGAGAGCTTAAGCCAAGGGGGAGTTTTGCTAAAACATTAAAACTGCTATTGAACCCTTCCCCAGTCCCAAACTCTCGCAGACCTAGGTCAAAATAAAAAAGGTCAAAAAGTCAAAAAGGGTTATTAACCCACCTAGTGACTGCGAGAAAAACACACAGACCCTTATTTGATATCACAAACTTTCTCTCTCCTTTGCACCCAAATACGCGCATAGCAAAGCTCTCGCCTTAACAGTGATTTCTTGAATCTCAAGTGTTTTTCGTGCAAAAAGTAAGCTTACAAATGTCTTTAACTAATGGTTTTGCATCTTTGTTATGATTTTCAGTCTTTGGTTTGCATTACATTGATCAAAATTGTCTAGTTAAGGTTGCGTATTCATACAACACTTATATCACTATTGAGTTTGCGATTTAGAGTGTTTTGATTAAATTCTTATGGTTAGATGACTGAGATAAGATGTTTGGATCATGATTATGAAAGAAAACGAGAACTTAAACGGCTTGATTTAGAGTAAAATGGATCAATTTTGGGTCGAAGATGAACAGTTAGGGCTGCGACACCAATAATGGTGGAATGCGAGACTTTAGGATAGAGCCAAAAACTGATTTTAATAGTAATTTAAAATATGCGAAACTTTGGTTGCGACAACAGTTTTACACTTAGTGACGCAACTGATGCCTTACGATAACACCTTTCATAAACGTGTTGCGATAGCTTGCTAATACAACTTTTCTTTGCGACAGCAATTTACGAAACTTGTTGCGATAATAATTTACTATCACAACATTGGTTTTCGATACCTGTTTTATCTTATTTGCGATAGTTGACTATGTTTGACCATGTTTGCGATACCAAATCCTGCGATAGCAGATTTTGCGAAACTTTGTTACCCACCTTTTCTAAACGTTACTCTGCCCAAATTTTTTAAAATCATTGCAAAACTTTTATAAGTTTTATATTTGTATAAAGTTTAACAAACATTTTAACAAATTTTAGCAAAGTTACATTTATGATCAAACATTCTTTTCTCAAAAAGTCACAACTTGTTCAAAACTTCAAATTTTTTGAAAATAACTTTTCAAAAACTTAAAAGTTCAACAATGAGCTAATTTTTTGGTAACATAAATTTGTTTCTCAATTTTTTAAATTCATTTCAAAAAGGATCAAATTTTTAAATAACGAAGAATTTTAAATATGAGACATAAAATTGCATATGTTTAGTTTAGAAATAATTAGACTATGATTGTATCCCGATATTGCCTTAAAGTAGTTCGTGATGCATATGTTTAATTAGAAAATTAGACTTCTCTATGATTGCATTTTTATGAACACTTTGTGAATGACATTTTACAATGTCTATATGAATGAATGATTTTGATGGATAAAAAATTCAAATTCTTTCTCGGTTGCCAAAGCTATGAAGTTCAAACTTACAAATGAATTCATGCAACCTTGAAATGTTTTCACTCAGATTTCTTTATAAAAGGTTTTGAGACTACTTGATACGGACTTAACTAGGAATGTCTCATCTTCAAGGTGGTTATTAGGGCTAGTTGTCACATAAAAACTTATAATGCATCCCTTTAGCTACACAACGTAAGAGAGTATTCGAGGTTTTGATACGTCTTAGGAAAATCTCACTCTTATGCAACAAAAGCTCTTTTGATATGACTTGTATTTGACTTAACCTAACATTTCTCATCTTCAAGATAGTTATTAGGAATAGTCATCACCTAAAAGCTGATAATGGACTCCTTTAACTAGGCAAGGTAATAGAGAGTTCAAAGTTTAGTTATTTATCAAGAAATCTCACACTCGTATAATTAAATTATCTTTGCAAATGTTTTTTTCTAATCAATTTATCTAGTATATACTAGATTACTGAAGTTTGAAACAAACGTTGATACTTTTTCCCAAAACATCAAAAAGGTTAGATGAACGTACATTTTAAAGCATGAGCAATAGAAAACAACGTTCAATCTAAACCTCATAAATATTTTGAAAAACTATCACAAAACAAAATTTTTTTGAGGAAAAACAAAAACAGACAGAGAGAATTAAATCGCATGTGAAAAAAAAAGAGCATGCGCTTATGCTATAAAAGCAAGAAAGCATAAGAAAAGAAAAAGAAAAGAAATATGCTCGTAAAAGAAATGCCAGAGCATACAAAAATAGACAGAGTGAAATAAATGAATTTAAATTTGTCCACATACTTACAACCTTTATATCATTTCAGAATCACATTCACAAAAATGGCTCAAAAGAGCAAGTACAAGAACAACCACAAAACATTCAAAAGGAAGTTCAAGTTGTGCATGTCCCGACAAATGAATAGCTTGTTCCTGAAGCAGACTTCCTCAGAATTGGTGATTGCAATCATCGATTCATTCTCACCTCATTTGAATGTGCCCAGCCCATTATCCCTGAAATTCTCTAACATCACCCCATATATCCCGCACTCTCATCATCAGACTCCACCACTCCCATGATTTACGTACAACAATCCTGGCCTAATGTTGTGGTCTTGGAAGATGTCAAACCCGACACACTTCAAAGTACCATAGAGACACAATAGATTAACTTAACGTCAGAAGATCTACGAACATCACTTAATCTTCCAGCAGCAAATCATGGAAATTATGAAGATTTCGAAGAAGCTCCCAACGTAGATCAACTCAAAGAATTCTTCATTGAGCTAGGATACGATAAAGATGCTGAAGGTGCTGACAAATTCAAAATATTATCAGCATTCAAACGGAAGCATCTACCCGCGAGATGGGCCACGCTCTTCTCGATTCTGAACCGTTGTACAACGGGTAAGGAAACAGGGATGGATAGAGGCACTACAACACTGTACCAAGTAATGTATGGCATAGTGAAGCAGCGTCACTTCAACTATGCTAAGATGATCTGGACGGATGTCGTAGATCATGTAAGGAAATCATCGAAGAAGAAGAATGTGTGCATTCCTTTTGTCAGATATATCAAGTTGATGATTGCCCAATTCATGAGGTAACATCTGAATATTTCACGAAGACAAGAAGATCCAACAGCAAAAGAACCTTATATGCACAACACAAGTGGAGACTCCATTGTGACTAACAATGCACCAATGCCAATACCACAAGGCTTGCTGGATCTTATAGACAAGGAATCAGATGCATACAAGGAGTATATGAAGTTAGTAAATGCTCCTATGAGAAGCTCAAAACCGAGCGGACCTATACCAGGAGCGCATAGGGTCAAAGTAGAATCTAGCGCCAAAGTAGGAACCCCTAGGATACACAAGAAGACAACGACAAGAAAACGCACTAAGCCGGGGAGCAATCTTAGGCATTTACAAGACGAAGATGACGAAGATAGGGAAACACTCATCGAGCTACAAACCGATGAGTCTAGGAAAACAAATGTAGGTGAAGATGATGTGGGGGAGGATAAGGAGAAAAGTGAACCTTCTAAGGAGAATAAGGATAGTGAGGATCCTTCGTTTAGTGATACTCGTCATGATGACGACGATGGAGATGATAAGGGGGACGGAGATGACACACATAGACCGGAGCCTAAGACGTAGATGAAGATTGACACCAGTAGGTCTATAGGTCCAGTGAGCAACACCAGCTCACTCATTCCGCTACCACCCAAGGAATCCCGACAACAAAAACAACAACAACATCAACAACAACAACAACAACAACAACAACAACAACTACAACAGCAACACCATATACAATACCCACAACATCAACCCCATTCACAACTCACACATCACAACAACCATCATCAACAACAACAAATATGAAATATATCCCGACAACATCTACATCCACTCTCTTTTAGAGAATACGAGTTGAACCAGTTCCATTTGTAACAACAACACAATTCAATGAAGTTATGGGGAAGCTAAGAGCGGACATGGAAACAAGATTCACAGCTCAACGTCCATGTGAATTTCAAGATGGATCATCAACATCAACAAAAACTCTGTCATTGGACCGTCTCTCAGAAATCATGTTAGATAAGTTTTTGAATGACGATTCACTACAACAAGCTCACCCCGACATATACAATGGATTACTGGAACTCGAAGCTGAACCACCAACAACAACTCAAGCTGACAATCAACTTCAAGACCTCGAGAATGAAATCAAGAAAAACAATTATGAGGAAATCAAGCTAATTAAGAAATTGTCAACAAGGGTAGTCGCGTTGGAAAGCCAATGTCGTCCACAGTCACGAAAGCGCGGTCAGGATGATCCCAATCAGGATGGTCCTGAGGGTGAGAAAAGTGCTAAAAGACCAAGAACTACAACAACTACAACCTTCTCAATAAACAAACAAGCTTCACC
Source organism: Artemisia tridentata subsp. tridentata (assembly GCA_021014915.2). Lineage (NCBI taxonomy): Eukaryota > Viridiplantae > Streptophyta > Magnoliopsida > Asterales > Asteraceae > Artemisia > Artemisia tridentata. The sequence continues at coordinate 194,867,899 of CP139502.1, forward strand.
TCAACAACAACAACAAAAACACAAATCCAGTTCACAACAACAAACAGACGAATATGAAGATGTGAACATGGATGATGAAGCCGTTGGGGATGAAACTCACAAAGAAGGTGTAGATGTTAATGAAGACTTTTGGACCGACATGGCATATTAGGAAAGAGATATACCTCCAGGGCTCGAAGTATTTGATGATTCTGACATAGATGATGATGATGTATTTAATGACGTGTTGAAGGATCCATTACATATGGATGAACAAACTGAAGATCCTACAACAACAAGACTTGACAAGCTATTCTCTAATCTGCATGAAAGATTTGGATTAAACATCGGGGAAGATGATCCATTGGAACAAAGAGTATTAGGTATCTATGATTCGGTAATCTACAAGTTTAAAGTGATAGAGATCTAAATACAAGACTTATCGATCAAGAGGTATCTAAAGCTCTCGGTGCTTCAACTTCTTCAACATTTGAAAGAGAAGTTACTATACAAAGAAGAAGAGAACGCCCTCCACTATAGAAACAAATCCCTAGAGTTCCAAGACCTGAAACCGCTCCTCTAGTTCCGTACTTCAATGACGATCTCTTATACATGCTTAACGGTCCAAAAAAATACCAACCATCTACAAAGGAAGTTGCAACCTATGAAGAAATTCCAGATTCGTTCATGGAAGAAGAAAGATTTGCAGACACATTCAATGATGAGGAAGTAAGTCCAGAGAAGTATAACAGGGACGCATATATGGGGATCATAAATGTTAATGAAAGATCGAGGGGATTCTATCGACTAAGGCAACTCTGACGCAAGCCTCGTGAAGAAGTCTACTCGAAACAAAGGATTCTCAGATACGTCGAAGTTAGCTCAGATTATCAATCTTCTCATGGATCGGTTTGAATATCACATTGTTAGGACAGAAAATCAACGCTACCACTTCATCAAAGCTGACTACATCAATCTTCATCCTCATGATCTTGAAGATATTCTAAAAAGAAGAAGAGACTGCTACAACAATAAAGCCGTTGACCAAGATATAATTGAATCAGTATTGATTTTCATGAGGGCTTATGTTGTAGTAGCTCACATTGAAGACTTCTAAATGGGGATTGAAAGCTATTATAGGAAGATCAACCTGACTCCTCCGATGTTAGCTTGCATTGGTATACAGAAAGTCAAGAGCTGGACATGTTTCACAAGACCTGGCCATGGACTATGTCTAGTGTATGTGACCGACAAGAAGCAAAAGAGATTGTTCAGAGTCGTTGAAGTAACCAAGTTTTCTTCTGGTACACTGCTACGGATACTTAAGAAACTTAAACAGATAAAGAGGAAGGTTGAACAACTGCAGATAGAGATGACTGCAAGCAATCATCGTATGTTGACAAGAGTTGTGAATGTAATAAAAGAAAGACTGACACATCGAGCATCATGGAGATGAATGGAACAAAGAATAGGATGTCGAAGTTGGCCTGACAAGAAGCCCATAAATAGAAGACCCGAATGATCTACTCTTAGGGGGAGATTGTTGGAACAGAAAAAGTGTAAATCATTAGTGCAGAGACTTCTATTTATCTTTTGTAATAGTATAGGGTATGTTGTGTAACATTGTGTGGCTTGCGATAGCATAACACTATCACAACACTTGTACAGTTGCGATACTATGCTTGACTATTATATGGGTATAAAAACCCCCTGCCTCATGGGTTATGAGGTGTGTGTTTTTCCTTCTATCAATGCGAGACTCTTATCATATTCTCTCATTTGTCTCTCTAAACTAAAGTGTCCTCACCCACTTTATCTCACTAAGATTATTAGAGTAGTCATGATATTATTGGAACAACATATGCCGTATACCTTCAAATCTACGATATACTTGGACTAGGGATAAGATCTTTAATACGGCGTATGGCTATAGTTTCATATGCCGTATACCTTCAATAGTTGACTTGGGCTTTGACTGCAGAGCTTCCAAATATGGCGCATTGCCAGAGTTAAATATGCCGTATGCCTCCATATTCGCCAATACTTAGTGAATTCTTCTAGATATCAATACGGAGTATGGCTAGAGTTACATACGTCGTATGCTCTTTTGCATATTGCATACAGAATAATAAAAAATAGCTCCAAATCATGCCTTTTTCGCATCTTTTCCAATATTGCTCCAAAATCACTAAAATAGCATCCTGTTTCCTAGGCCAATAGTGTAATTCCTTGCTAAATTTCCCACACCCTAACAGTTGTAACACTTTATCTGATTACCGTGATTCACATTTCCATAATTCCCAACTACTAGAGCTGCAACATTCCC